>BPLT01000001.1:10050000-10795000 GCA_019656295.1 Rhododendron mucronatum var. ripense
ATTTGAGCAGTTTTTACCTTAGATTTGATAAACGTTTCAATTAAAAACTGTTCAAAATAAGCACTTTTCGGTCATATTTTTTGTTAATTTCTCACTAGCACCCTAAAAATCACATTTCGAATCATATCGGGAACTATGAGATTAAGATTTGGGGTGTTTTTTTAAATGTTTTTATAGGTGTTTCCGAAACCGCCCCTGTCTGCTTGATATGCTAGGGAAAAAAAATTTAGATTAGCAAAAAATACTTTATAAATCTGTGAAAAAGATTACAAAGATTTATCGGATCACGGGCATATCAGTGCAAGTCACCCGAGAACCAAACGCAAAGAAAGACAAGGAGCCAACCAAACAGAAAGTCTACACACACATACAATCTGTGCACAGATTTTATTGTGGGGCCCACCACGGGTTCCATACAAATCATCCAAGCCGTTCATTAAATGTAAAATATTTTTTCAAAGAACCCAGTAAAAAATAAGTTCAATCCGATACGTATAGGTGCTTAATCCAATCACATAACTTTTCATTATCCGAAAATCTGAATGAAAAGTTAGATGGTTGAATGAAGAACCTATAGGTATTGGATTGAGCTTATTTTTTACAAGGACCCTTGAAAAAATATTTTACATTTAATGAACGGCTCGGATGATTTGTGTGGAACCCGTGGTGGGCCCCACAATGAAATCTGTGCACAATCTGTGCACAGATTTGTCACACCCTCGATTTTCAACATAATTATAGAGGAATTTTTATAAATAAAGTCTCACATTAATACGTACAATTCCCCAAAAAGAAAGTTGACATTTCCATTTTCAACAATTACGCTCTAACGCCCAAATGTTTACGAAGGTACATCTTTGGCTCAAAGGCCCCAAATCAGCATAAGTACTGAATATCAAGAGGAGTTAAAGGCTTACAATATCCTTTAATCAAAAGATTTACAATTAGAGTTACAACTACATCTTTCAAAAATAAATTACACAGATGCCTTAATAACTCTTCAGTGTTAGCTTTCAAAATCGTATCCACAATCCATGCACTCCCAACATGAAGTTGATGTCCAGAGCTAGCACCTGAAAATAAAGTAAGGCTTGAGCTACACTAGCCCAGTAGAAAGCTCTAATCTAACAATGTATGCATATGAAATGTAGGAATGATAACAAGAAGAACAACCGCAACTGAAACCAATGGAATGGAGCAACAACAGTAATCCAACTTCAATCTTTAATTTCCAAAATCAATCATATTTTTCAACGTATAACCTGTGAAAGCACCATCTGTCAAAACGTGTCCCGTACATGTGTCATGAGCCGAAGCTCTTACTGGGCCAATTAAAGGACCCCAATGTCCTCTGCCAGGCTCTTTACCCATTCGGGATGTCCTGATACGAGCATATAGCTCATGCCGGGCCATTTATAGGACCCCGATGTCCTCTGCCAGGCTCTTTACCCTTTCGGGATGTCCTGATACGAGCATATAGCTCATGCCGGGCCATTTATAGGACCCCGATGTCCTCTGCCAGGCTCTTTACCCTTTCGGGATGTCCTGAAATGTTTTCGTTGTGTCCGTAAAGTTTCCAAAATCCTTTTCCAACAAGTCCGTACCGTTTACATCCATCTTTGGTCCACAAAACAATCTTCGTAAAAAAAATCATGTTTTAATGAGTATTGGGGTCATGGATACGTACAATGAAGACATTTGGTACGAGTAATCAAGTTAAGGGATCATTCGGGAAGTTCTCAGAGTGAATCAGAAGTGAACGGAACCCAAAACAGTAAAGGATGGATCAATTCAGCAAAAATTGTCCAGACACAAGGTGTTATCGATAACCTTTCAGAATGTTATCGATAACCAAGGATTCAGGTGAATAAAAATGCAATGTTATCGATACCATGGATGGAGTTATCGATAACAAAGGGGTCAGTATCGTTCCAGACGCAAGGGTATCGATAACAATGGCAAACGTTGGGGATAACGATGAAACGTTAGGGATAACGATGGCAAACGTTAGGGATAACGATGAAATACGTTAGGGATAACAATGAAACGTTAGGGATAACGATGACAAACGTTAGGGATAACGATGACAAACGTTAGGGATAACGATGAAATACGTTAGGGATAACAATGAATTTCTGGGTTTGGAATATGATGTTATCGATAACAGTGGAAATGTTATCGATAACGATGGCTTTCGAGCAGATTTTTGACAGAACCACGTGGGTTTCTCAGCAGCAACGATATCAACAACAACAACAACAATCACAAACAGGAATCAAGCTATAAGAAACAAGTCATAAACATATATTGCAAGTTAGAACTCCCTACCTCAAAATCAAAGAACGAAATCAAAGAAATCCTCCAAGCCCCAGCCCCAAATCTTGGAACCGGATGAGATACGCTTCCACCGAGCTCAAACCAACGCAATACGGACTCCACCACGCAAAGGAATGATAGATTAAAGGGTGTTTTGTGGTGGTTTGGGTGAAATTTGGTGAGAGTGAGAGTGAGAGAGTGAGAGCCGAGAGAGAGAAGAACGGGAAAGTGAGAGAGTTGGGGAATTTTTATTCCCTGCACTGATACATATATTATACACACTATACCTAAATCACACACTCACCCCTCAAGTATAACCTTTTATCAAATTAACTCAATTTCTCAATTTTTCGTATCAATTTCCTCCTTCCATCTCCTATAAAACATTTAAATAAATTTTATGAATTTACGGGTCTTTACAAGATTGATGTGTGTGTAGCAGGACTCCCAACCAAAATACTCCACAGTGAGATATGCTGGAAAAATTGGTCTCTAGATTGACAACTATCGTACACAGGAGTACAAATGCTGCAGTTCATTTTTATGGAATGGACAACGACTATAAAGCAGGAGCTTTTTCGTCATTCATATTCTTCAGTATATAGTAAAAAAAAATTCACCAGGCATAATAACCCAACAATTAAGTCATATGTAGTACTATTTTGCTAGCTACTAGAATAATTCTACTTCCCACGACAATAAATTCGGTCTTTTGACAACGAATAAAATTTATTTTCAAAACTCTAAAATTCGGCGCTAAAGCTTTTAGTGATGGAATACCTTTTTCTCGCCAAAAGCTTTCAGTTGTTGAATCATTTGATGTAATATGAACTTGCGGATAAATTGGCACGTTGTTTTCATGCTAGCAAGGTGTTAATGAGTGCTTGAGAACTCTGGTAAAATGTTAAGCCAAAAGTCTTTTTCCACTCATATATGAGCCGCTATTTAAAGGCTCAAGGAGAGGAACACTTAGGGCCTACTTATCAAAAAACACTTAGAGGGTCCGTTCAATTGCACGGAAAGGATGGGAAAAGATAGGAAAATTAATTTTTCTGTAATTTTCTGTGTGTTTAGTTATCAGAAAAGTTGTATAACCCGCAGTTTTAACTTTTCCACTGGAAACACTTTTCTGCAAAATAGGTCTTGCCAAAATAAAGAAATTCTTGTTTTCCTGCATAGAGAGAGAGAGAGAGAGAGAGAGAGAGAGAAGGATAGAGAGAGTGAACGGCTTGGCTATTGGGTGTAACCCACAGCATCCTACCTCACCGGACTGACCTCCGGTGGGGTGTAAGGGGGTACTTCGCTTCCTATCTCTCCGGACTAACCTCCAGCGAGGTGTAAGGGGAGTACTAGTGGTCACTCTCTTCGGGATTTCTTGCCATTTGCCGTTTACTCTTCTTCATATTGTCTTTGTTTCTATGGCTCCATATACCATAGAGAGATGGGGAAATTAAGGGAGAGAGATGATCACAGTAGAAGGAATGATCGAAATGAAGGTGGATGGATCCCAGTGATGGGAAGACACAACAATCAAAGAAGCTATTCGGGGGAAAGAGGTACTAGAGGACCACAAATCTCTTCACATTATTTGTGGACAACATTCCTGAAGGTTATGACCCGAGTTGGTTATGGAAGATGTTCTCTAATTACGGAGTGGTAAAGGATGCTTTTATAACAAACAAAAGGAGTGTTAAAACCGGAAATCGTTTTGGCTTTGTTCGATATGATCGATTGTCATGTTTCTGCTGGATTGGCGATTGCAAAAACAAATGGTGTTTGGTTGGATGATAAAAAGCTGTTTGTCAAGGAAGCTGTGTTTGGTCAAAGAGATGATAAAAACTGAATTCGCATCCCAAAATTTCAGGATGCTGTTAAAGATGGGAATTGGCAAAAGGAGAAAAAGGAGGAAAAGAAGGAGGAAGTTCGTAAAGGTGATGATAGAGTGAAAAATGGAGCAGCTGCTCAATTTGGGAAATCTTAATTATTTGCAAATTGTGAGAGGAGAGAAATCCAAGTCAGAACAGAATAAAGAGGTGGAGGTATGTCTCAAAGCTGAACAAGCCGGCAACGGATGGTTGCACAGGAGTGCCGTGGCAATCTTAGACAGATTGGTCTCCATGGTAGATTTAAGGGTCAACTTCATGAATAAGGCAAAATGTTGTTATAAGAGCAATGGGAGGGAGATCAATTCTTATTACTTTTGCAAGTTCTGAAATTAGAGACGATATTATCCAAACGAAGGTCATGCAAAGGTGGTTCGTATCGGTCAGTCCTTGGAAAAATGAGGCAGCAAGTCTGGAAAGGTTAGTCTAGCTCTCTTGTTCTGGTATGCCTCTTAACGCTTGGAATGACAAGAACTTTAAGCTTATTGGGGAATTATGGGGCCAATATATTCAAGCGGATGATAAAACGTTGCGGGATGAATATTTTGTCAAAGGAAGAATTCTTATATCCACATTTGAAGCCTCAAAGATTGATAGTTGGATTATACTAGATGTGGATAATATGGTATACAGAGTTCATGTAGAAGAAGATGATTGATTTATTAGTCCAGAAGACTGGAGTATTGATCTTTTAAAAGTTAAATCTTTTGAAATTCAAATTTTTGATTCAAGCTCTGATAAGGAAGACGATGATGATGGGGATAATAACGAAGACAAGGATTCTCGAACTGATAAATTGAATGGTAATGACGATAAAAAAATATGGAAGAAAACAAAGAAAAAGAATCCAACGGAATATTGGAAGATGAGGCAACATCGGCTATTCTTGGAACTACAATTCACCGACACAATCAGCATGGGGATAGTACAATAAAGGAGGGTGGTGGTGTCGGGCAAACAGAAACAATTGCCACTGACACAACAAGAAGATGGAAAGTCAATGGAGGAGAAGACTAAAGAGCCCTGTACAGTTAGACAAATATGTGTCTAGGGTGGTTGATTCTATGGGCTTGGTGGGTGCATATATACCATGATGATGGGCGTGATACTAATGAAGCAATTATTAACTTAGCCCAGCAAATTGAAAAAGCGGATGGGCTGGCTTTGAACTCTGTCTGGCAAATCATATTATTGGATCCTAAATTGGTCCAAGTGGAGATACTGGAGACAGAATGAAGGACATTTAAATAATGTCAGACCTTGTTATTGACGGTGGTGGCGAGCAAAGATCCCTAATAGTACAATCTAATGAACCAACTATTCCACTAGATGAACAGAGGGCTTCTCACATTCGAGGTATCAATTTGATGGTGGAATTAACTCCGGGCGCATGCAGGAAACGAAGGAGAAGACACATCAACAATTTATTCAAAGTCCAAGAGAAAAAAGATGGCATGTACTGTGTGTACACGTGGAAAGCATTTGTTGTGCATGTGTGTGTATGTGATACATATCTAATGAAAAGAAACAAAACTGTTAGAACTGTGGCTCATAGAGTTCTAGAAAGAAGGCCAGATGCCGGAGCGTAGCGGAGCGGAACGAGTGGAGCGAATTGTATTTTTGGGATACAGACCAAATCTGATTAGGGTTAGAATAGAGTAGTTATAAATACTCTATGTTGTAAACCCTAATTGATAACAGTGATAATAAAGAACAGCAGCCGCTCTCGCTCCCGTGGACGTACCCGGTTTTGGGGAACAACGTATATCTCTGTGTTTATTCTTTACTGTTCATACTTGTAAATCGTGTGCGTGTGTGTCGATCCTAACAAAAACAAAAGGGAAATAGAAACAGAGGAATAGTGGGAAGAGAAATCAAGGCAAACGGAAAAGGGAAGGAAAGAGGGGAGAGAGAAGAAAGGGAAAAATGGGAAAAAAAAAAAAGGTTTGTGGTAAGTACTCTAATTGTCTTCTTCTTAATTTTGGTGTGTTGTGATTTGTTTACATCTCTCTCTAATTAACTCTAGGGTTTGTGTAGGATTTGGATAAATGAAAATATAAAAAATTAGTCTAGGGTCCATTACAGAGAACTTATAACCCGGTTAGTCCACCTCTAATGTTTGTAACCCCTCTAGTCCATGAATATAGTTTAGTAAAGCCTTAAGTCCACTTCTTTTAAAAAAGAAATTAAACCAAGACAAAAATGCCCTCTTATATAAACTGTCATGTAAAGAGAAACCCTAAACCACAAACAAATTTGGAGCACAACCTCCTCCTCCTCTCTCTCTCTCTCTAACAACGGCAAAAGTGAGGCCACACCGTCACTTTCCTGATTGTTGGCAAAGGCCATGGCGGCGCAGTGGAGCCCGTCGAGTTCGGTCCGTATCTCTTTGTGAAAGAACAGGAAGATGAGAACCAGCAATCTTAGGGCGGAATTCTTCATATAATTACTACTTGTTGCTGTTCGTTGGTTCAGTGGGCCTACGATTACATTCATCCCGCCGATGCCGTCCCTGTGCTACAGCACCGTCAATGGGCCCGCCATTTTATCGATAAAAAAAGGTGGATCAGATTTTTTTGTTGTTGATTGTAGATTCAGATTCAATTACAGTCTATTTCTTGTCAGAGATGGTCCGGCCCGTAAATCACTGTGAATCGATTCACCAGGCAGCGAAGGAAGAACATACGTGAAGTCATGGAGAAGAGTCATTCACCCAGACCTCAGAATCGGTAATCTCATCTTATACATATAATACTTGTTCCTCATAGTAGTACTTGTTGTTCTGTATCTTGATCTCTTTGATATTTAAGGTTATAGTCTATTTCTTGCACTAGTCTTGAACGAATTTGGATTTTCGATTTGTTATGTTTGTGGAATTTGTAGTTTCGGTCAATTATATAACGTTATTTGTAGTCTTGATCGAATTTGGATTTTCGATTTGTTATGTTTGTGGAATTTGGATTTTTGATTTGTTATGTTTGTGGAATTTGGATTTTCGATTTGCACTAGTCTTTAACGTTATTCCGCTTTTTCATAAACGTGCTTTAAAGTTGGTTTGTCTATCATATTAAGAAGGTTGATCCGATCTTTTATTTATTTTACTATAGAGAAATCTGGAGTAAAAAAATTCAAAAAATATAAAATTATAAAAAGGTTGATCTGGTCTTTTATTTGTTCCTTGTCCGGCTATCATTAGATTTGGAGGTTTTTGAATAAATATATAAGGTTATATGTGTGTTTTTCCTTGGGTTAGAGATCTAAAGTTTTTTGAATAAATATATAAGGTTATATTTGTGTTTTTTGAATAAATATATAAGGTTATATGTGTGTTTTTTCTAGGGTTAGACATATAAGGTTGGAACAGGTTGTGTTTTTCGGAAAAATATATAAGGTTATATGTGTGCATTTCGTATCACACAAATAATATATTTTTTGTGTGTTTTTATTGTTATGTAATGTCATTTTTTAAAAACATTCTTAATTAGATAGATATATAATAATATATAACGTTATAGTTATATATAACATTTTAGATTAGAAATATTCAATTTTATTTAATAAAGAGAACATATAACGTTATAATAAAGAGAACATATAATGTTATATGAGAATATTGTGACCATATGTGTGTGTGTGTGATATATATATATATATATATATATATATATATATATATATATATATGAGCTTGTATTGACATAAAAAAATATTTCAATTTGCATAGAGAACATATAACATTGTATATGAGATTTTATCCTGTAAAACTTTAAAAAAAAAAAAAGAGAGAAACTAATAACGTTATATGTTTTCTTATTGAATAGGTCCGCTCAGCGGCCTCTCAAAAGCTCATATGGATATATCCATATATTATCAGAAACAAGTCGAAGAGGCCGTTGCGCAGACCAATTCAATAAGTGATGGATAACGGAGCATATAATGTTATATGTGAACTTCTGTTATGTGTAATATGTGTTAATGTATATTAATGTTGTTTATGTTGTTTTGAATATGTATATAGGTAGATATAGAGGTTATGAGAATGCTATTCGGAGGCAGAAAATCACAAATTTTGAAGGATTCGATGAAGGTTTTGATGAAGAAATGGTGAAAAAATGAAGCTCGATCCCTTGTGGCCTCATCAACATTCAACTAGGGATTCAAGGCGCAACTGAAAATAAGGATAATGGTGGCATGATCTGTGAACATATAATGTTATTTTTTGAGATATATAATATTGTTGGAAAGATAATATGTTGTTTTGAGAATATATAATTTTATATATCATGTTTTGTGAGACTTAGAGGTATAGAAGCTCGGATATAATGTTATATATTTTGTTTTTTTGTGAGATTCAGAGTTGCAGAAGCTCAAATTAATATAATGTTATATGTTTTTTTTTTTTTTTGCAATGTTTAGATATTCAAAAATTCACATATAATGTTATATGCTTTGTATGGACCGGCATATAACGTTAAAGAATAAAAACAAGAAAAACCAAAAACAAATGTTGCATGTTAGAAAATTTTTGCCACACATAATTTTGTATGTTAGGAAATTTTTATCACTCATATAACGTTAAAAAATCAATAGAAGAAAAATGGAAAAAAATAAAAAGAGAAATTTGTCACATATATAACGTTAAATGTTAAGTGTTAAATGTTAAGTGTTAAATGTTAAGTGTAGCAAGTTCAATAAAAAAAATCGAAAAAAATGAAAAATTACGTTTTTTGTTACACATATAACGTTATATATGGCGTGATGGCAGCGGCGATGGTGGTGGCAGCGGCGGCGGCTTGATTGCAACAAAAACGAAAAAAAATGAAAATTGTATATTTTCGTGTTAGCCAAACAAAGCCCTTGTTTCTTAGGTGGGGTATTTTTGTCATTAAAATTATTAGTGGACTTAGTGGGTTATGAAACTTAGAAGTGGACTAGATGGGTTTGGAAAGTGCTATAGTGGACTTATGAAAAATTCTCCCATGAAAATATGTATTCTTTTAAGAACGCTAACACACGTGGTTAGGCGTTGGGAATTGATTTCCTAGATGTTTAAACTGAAGTTTTCTTGAGGAATTTGATGTATAATACCTAATTAGCTGGTTGGAGTGGAATGACAGGATTGGAACCTACTCCTATTGTAGTTGGACAAGTGAATTTGCTGGAAAAAAACCGAATCTTGAAGGGCTGAAACTAGGGAACGGGTGCTGAACCTGTGGTTTTATATATAGTTGAAAAGTGTATATTAAGTGCAAGAATTACACGTTATGTGCTGAAATTTGATTTTATATGCTGTCAATGTGAACCTAGCTGTAGAAAATGTGTACTTTTGGTGCTAAAATTGTGTATAGCTGCTGAGAATTGGAATTTGGATGCTAAAACTGGATGTCTAGATGTAGGAATTATATGCTAGATGCTGAATTGCAACTTAAATAGTCAGAACTTGTATCGGAGAGGTGGAAATCAATTGAGATACTTAGTTAAGGAGAGAGTATAGAGAAAATGGTTGCCGGTGTTTAATTTTACGGGCATCTCTATACTAATTCTCACATTTGTGAATTTATGTGTTGTATGCAAGGTTCGGAAGCTGTAACGAACACCGCGACTCCACGTAGGGAGTGAGCTCGTGTTGGTAGCACTTGTCTTCATTGCTTCTCTTATTATGGATAAGAACATTCATTGAACATGTTGATAGCTCACATCCCCCACAATGTTTACTTTTCAGGTGCGTGACGGCACGCGGATCTACTGCTGAGTCTAGACAGGAGTTGTGTATATAGTAGTCTAGTTTTTGACTCTTTTGATTATGTGCTTATTTTTGGAGCTTGTATATGTTGTAAATATATATGGGCACGTCTTGTATGACAGTTATTTCCACATATATGCAAGTTAAGTTGTTTTTTTTTTTTGAGTTGGACACTTGGCTGGTGTTTTTATTTACTGTTTGAACAGGACCAAGGTGTAGATCCATCCTATTTGAAAAATAATTTAAGGATGGGGTGTGACAGTTGAAAATGATCTCTAAAATCTAATAGAAACTGAATTTGAAATGCTTTTCGGAGCATATTTTGATTTTTAATTGATTTAAAAGGTAATTTTTAGTTTTTATAGCAACTAGTAGCATTATAACTACAAGTGAGGATAGATGTTAGAGCATCCGTAGTGGCATAACAAAAACTCTAATGTTGCTAAGATTAATAATATTCGTTAAAAAAATGCTCATAATCAAATTTTGACTCTTAAATAATTAAACTAGCAAATTTTTGTCAATAATCAAATTTCGTGAACCTCACATGTTCTCAATTAGTGGCATAACTAGAAAACATGACTGTTGGGGGACTTTTTAATGCATCTCGGTCTCATTCAGGAGCGGGCCTTTCAAGGGAGGCGAGATGAGCGCCACCGCGTACTACGTCCCATTTTCGCATAAATAAATAAAAAATCCTTGTTTTGCTTCACAATCTCCCACCAACATTAACGGCTATTGTTTAACTACTAGAGTATGCTTGTGTCTAAAGGCACGATTCGAAAAAAAATTGGTATTAAGTTTGCAATAACTGAATCGCGCATATTCAAATAAATTACGTATCAATTAGAAGGCATTTGCGAATCCCAACACCCAAACGTTCACAATAAATATAATTTTCGACAATTAAACACCACGTTCAGTTATATGATTTTTCATTGCCCATCCATACCTAAACTTGAATTGCCTTCTTACTATTGACCAAGCCTCACAAATAAATTAGAATCACCCCAAACGCTTTTTTTTTTTCTTTTTCCAATAAGCTTCACCCCTTATGAATCTATTGTCTAACCTGATGGCTACAGTATTTTTAATATTTTCTCTCTATTAAACAAAGGTTTTGCTGCATGCTGCCCAGTGGGCATTCTAGAAATGGGTCCCAAGGGGTTGTAGTTTTGACACTTGTTCCTGCAAATGTAGAGTAGATATGGCAGTGTAAATGACATAAAGGTTTGCATTAAAAAGACAATGGTAGCCCTATTTTGATTTTAAATTACAATACTACCAAGCAATTCTTAGGCGGGCGGCAACAATAATTTTCCCTCGTTTTTCCTGCATTCCTTTTTCCTTTTCCCTCCTTTTTCATTTTCCTTACTTTACTCTTTCACTTTCCCCTTTTCCACTAGTTTCCAAATCAAGTCTTTTGAGGGGTGACCGCATCAAAACAGAGAAGAGAATTCTGGTGGCTTATTCTCCGCACAAACAATTGCGAGAATAGGATTTTGGCTGTTTGGACGCCAGAATCACGTTTTCTTGGAAAATTGCCTAATATGGGAAGCCATCTTTAAAAAGGTAATTTTCATTTGGTAAGAAATTAAAAAGGTATGTTAGGGTTTCTTACCACAGTCTTTCTTATATATTGGTTTATAGACTTGTACGTATGTGGCTTTTATTTCCTTTATATTCCTTTTTTGTTTTTGTTTTTTTGGGTAAATCATTTGCATTCCTTTTGTGCTGTTTTTAACCTATATTTTCTACTCCCAACTATTGTTTAAAATTTTTTTTTTTGGGGGTAAGTCCCCTGGCTATTGTTGGGTAAGCTTATTTTTAAATCTACTGATTATGTTTACTTGAATATTATAGTTGGAGTTGTAGGATAATGGATGAACATGTTTTTGATTTTGACTTGAATGAGCTTCCAAATGATGAAGAGATTATCCAGATTGAAGAAAATAATACTCTTGAGCTGACTGAATACCCAAGTGAAATTGGTGGTTCAAGAAAAGATGATTCAATTAGAAATGAGTTTGATCCTTTTATTGGTCAGTGTTTCTTAAGTGAAGAGGAGGCTTTCATTTTCTTTAAGAAATATGCATATAGGAATGGATTTTCAATTCGGAAAGATCGCACTAACAAAAAAAATGGAGAAGTGAAAAGACGGGATTTTTTGTTGTCAATGCCAAGGGAAGATGCGGTTGAAACTTATTGATTTGTCCAAAGAACAAAGGAATACGCAATCTGTGAAGTGTGGGTGCAAAGTTCGAATGCGTATCACTTTTAGAAAATCTTTTGATATTTTTCCTCAAGAATGGCTGATTACTGAGTTTATTAAAGATCACAACCATGAGTTGTTGAGTCCTTCAGAAGTTCGGTTTCTTCCTGCCAATCGAAAGATAACAAAAGACGATGAAAAGCGTATACTTTTGTTCAAGGAACCTGGTATTTCAGTTAAGGCAATAATGCGTGCGTGTTATTGAACTTGAAAAAAACATCAGCCATGGTTCCCTCCCCTTCCTCGATAAAGATGTACGTAACCTCTTCACTAAAATTGGGAAGAAGAATGGAGTTGAGGATGTAAAGGATCTTTTGCAACATTGTAAAGTTGCACAAGATGAAAACCGCAAGTTCCAATATGCTTATACAGTAGATGAAGAAAGAAAGCTAGAACATATTTTTTGGTCTCCATCCCATTCTTTTGATTGGTACCAAAAATATGGAGATGTTGTTGTGTTTGACACTACCTACAAGGTTAATGCATATCAAATGCCTTTTGGAATTTTTGTGGGAATCAACAATCATGGAAAGACGATATTGTTTGGTTGTGCGCTTCTTCGAAATGAGACAACGAGTGCTTTTCGATGGTTGTTGAAGGTAATTTGAATCCCCTTTCAATTATATCTCTCCTAATGTAATTTTTTTTGTACTTTAAATGCGCAATGAACATAACAATTTTGTTTTTGTAATTTGTAGACTTTCGGATCTTTGATGAAGAAACAACCTAAAACCATACTAACCGATCAAGATCCATGGATTACTGAAGCAATTGCAAAGGAGTTTCCAACCACCAAGCATAGTTTTTGTATATGGCACATTACTAGTAAGTTTAGTGGTTGGTTTACTTCTGTTCTTCGAAGTGAATATCAAAGTTGGTGTGATGATTTCTATAAATTATATCACTTGGACACCCCTGAAGAGTTTGAACATCAATGGTCTCATGTGATTGGCAAGTATAATCTGCATGACAACAGGCATGTTATCGGTTTGTATGGAATTAAAAAGTTTGGGTGCCAGCTTACCTTCGCGATAATTTCTTTGGCGGGATGACAACTACGGGAAGATCGGAAAGTATAAATGCTTTTATAAAGCGGTTTATTAGTTCCCACACTAATTTGAGCCAATTCATTAAACAAGTGAGTAACGATTACTTATTGAATTCCCTTCTTATTTCCACTATGTTGAATTACTAAATACGATCACATATATAGGTTGATCTTGCTATAGAAGATGTTCAACAACGAGAATTGCATGACACTATGTTGGAAAAATATAGACGTTCGGCTATGAGAACAATGTCACCCTTGGAAGAGCAAGCTCGAGGTGTTCTTACACCATTTTGCTTTAAAAAGTTTCAAGAGGAGTTTGGAAGGGCAGCTTTATATTCATTGCTAGGTGAAAGTGGTCACGAGTTTGTAGTAAAGCATCACAAGGAAATAAATAGCAAAAACCGTATTGTGTTTTGGGATGGTGAGAGAACCTCATGTAGTTGCAAGCATTTTGAATTTTGGGGTATTCTTTGTCGTCACATTTTGAGTGTGTTCTTTCACAAGGATTGCTATGAAATACCATTCTTATATTTACCAACGCGTTGGCGTCGCGATGGGTCACAAAGTGAGGGAGCATCATGAGTACTATTAGAAGAGGAAGTTGTATCGAATAGTCTGATTGATGATGTTGATTGTCCTCCGATTTCAAAAACCAAAGGGCGGCCCAAAACCAAACGATTGAAAGGTGGAAAAGAGACACGGAATGTAACCAAGGCTTGTGGACTTTGCAAGAAAGCTGGTCATTATATTACAACATGTCCGGAGAAGGAAAATATTGATTTTGTCAATGGTTCACAAGCAAAGAAAAAGAAGATTTCAAGTAGTGATATTGGCTTGAATCCTGTCTTTTCTCTAAAGTACTAGGTAACATTCATTATTATTTGGTTTTAATCTAAGCTTGATTTTCAATATATTTTTTAAGGAATTTGAATCCTGTCTTTATTAAGTTTTTTCTTTCATGCAGGGACTTTTGTTCTTGAATGCACCTATGGATGTTGTTGGGACCAACATCATTTTGTTTCTGATGGAGGGATTTTGCAATTGTACGTGGCACTAATATGGGCAGTTTTTTTTGCATACGATGATATATATATATATATATATATATATTTATATATAGTTTTGTGGAGATTAATGGGCAGTAAGCAGAACAACGGTATTTGTAAATGGAGATGCATATATGGGATGTCCTCATAATATTAGAGGAACTTTATTCTGCTTGTACTCTGTTTTTACTACTTCATATAGGCTTTCGTAATGCTACCAGAAACAAGGATTTAAACTTTGAGTGCTCTGCTACCACAAAAAAAAAAAAAAAAAAAGAAAAAAAAAAGGTCGGTGTGGTTCTTGTGATTGCAAGGAAAAAATGGACAAAAGGTCTTTTTTTTTTTTTTTTTGGTCAAGCTGAAAATCATGCATTAACTTAAACGATGAAAGTCAACAAGCCAGATAAACGGCATTTATAAAGGTTCAAAAAGACTAGACGAGTCATAGACTAGATTCTAAGATGATAAAATGTCTTTACGCACATATTCTAATAGACAGGTCATGCATAAATTTTTTGAAAAATGATTTGAAGTGTTCATTTTTCTTAAGATGATTTGAACTGTTTATTTTTCTTAATTTTTTTTTTTGGGATTCAATAAAAAAAAATTAACTCAATCGAATATCAGAAACAATTTTTTCAAAATTTGTAGGGCAAACAATCCAATTTCAAAAAGTTCTTATTGATATTTGATTGAGTTCATTTTTTACAGGAATTTATAAAAATATTTTACAAAAATAAGCAGCTGAGATTTGGTCTTTTTTATGAGACTTGAAGTGGGCTCAAAAAAATGAATTGTGAAGTAAAATCGGGTTCAAGTAAAAAAATAAAAAAGAAGTAAAATCGGGGTGCATTTTCATCCAAAAAGTAAAAAGTACGGTGTAGTAAAAAAAATGAGAGAAAAAAAAGCAACAAAAAGTAGCTGATTTCTTTTCAAAGTTCAAATAAAATAATACTTATGTTCTAAGGTTAAAATTGGCATTTTGAGAAGTATGACAGCTAGGGTCCCATAGGTTTACAGAAAAAAAAAAGAATAAAAAAAAGTTAAAGGCTGATTGATTGGTACTTTTCGAAACAAGTTGGAGAATTATCGCCTATCAAAGCAATGCCCACTGGGCAATATGTAGCAAAACCCTTAAACAAATCATAATCATAAGCAAACCTAGTTGATATGACGATCTCAAGTTCACAATCAACACTTAACCTATAGAGATTACTATGAGAAACATGAGAGAGAGGGGGATTGATCGATTTGGATCTTCCAAAAAATGGCCAGCCTTAGGATCTCCGCCATTGGATTTACCAAACTACTCTAGACCGTTAGAGATTTATGTGTGTGTGTCTATATATATATATAGTTAGTTAGTTAGTTAGTTAGTTATTGATGATGATTAACTTATAATGACAATGTTCATTTTCTAGGATATTATGTGTGATTAATCTTAGAACGTACATGTGTACTTTTTTGGTATTATTAATACTCTCCTTTCTATAAACCTTTCAAACTCTTTTTCCGCAAAAAACTAGATATCAACGAGTTATTTTAATCTTGAAAAAAAATTATTTGTTCAAAAATATAATCTCTTTAAGTTCGATCTCGGTTTGCAGATCGGACATTCTACTGCAGATTCTGATTTTAGATGTTAGTAGAATCAAATAAATTAAAATGTTTAAAAACTACTACTATTTACTTCAAAAAGTTGAAAATCAGCTTGAATAAAACTTAAAATCTAAAATCTTATCTGAAATGCTCCAAACCCTGCTTTGGGATTTTTAGAATTTCGATCCTTTTCTAGGTTTTCAAAATCTGTAAAATTCGAGAATCTGTTATCTAGAGAATTTTTGATAAACACTCCAAACTGATTTTGAAAAGATAGAATCTCAAAATCAACAAAAATAATTTTTTGTAAACACCCACATATACTATTTGCGTTACTATTTTCCAGTCGAGGTGAGTACTTAATTTGGGGAGATTCTGCATTTTTTCAGAAAAATAAAATAAAAAAGGAGATGCACGCAATTAATTCAAGAGAAAGTTCAAGCCATTTCTCTATCTCGTGAAGTAACTAAGAATTGAATTAACTGATATTTCTAGAACTTGTCAAGCCAGCATCACTACAAAAGTATTTATTTCAAAATAACAAAAGCATGTAACACACAATTTTATTAATATTTGGTATACAACCAACGAATAACAATTTTTTTTTTTCATACTAAATTACAACTCGAAATGCTGAGAATAACATTTTTTTTTCATACTAAATTACAACTTGAAATGCTGAAAAGGAAACTTAAACAAGACGGACATTTGTTCATCAACACTTGGCTGCTTTGATATCGTACCTAATTAATTCTTCGAGTACGTAGTTTCACATGCATCATTCCTCAGAGCTTAGACTCAATACCCTCAACTACAGTCTTACTCACTTGGAATGACTTTTCGAGAACATCAGTGGGGATAGCTGGTTTCGATCCAAACAAATTATTAGGAATGACAATCAGACCGGGATTTTCGCTACTTAAGGCTACGATAGCAACTGCATGACCATGGCCAACATTACGCTGATAGTGCACTAGACCCTGGGGAAACACGTACACATCGCCCTCATTAAGTACCTTACTTAGGAGAATATTTGCCGAGGTGACAAACCCGACATCGATAGTGCCTTTGATAACAGTAAAGATTTCAGTGGCTCGTGGATGTGTATGGGGAGGGATGACGCCCCCCGGTGCATAGTCAATACGAGCCATGGCGATGCCAAGTGTATTAAGTCCGGGCAATTGCGAAACTGTTACTAGTGAAACCGCTGATCCAAGTGCATTCGTTGTGTTCCCTTTTTTTTGCAACCCGCTGAATAAGAAATTGTTTGCATCTACGAGATTCGGGTTTATGCAAACAAACCCATTCACTACAACTGCCATATTGAACAGAAAAATATGTTAGATTATGTCAAATTCTATATATAAGACTATAATTACAAAGTACAAACAATTGTGATTCAAATTCTAGGCAGCAAAAGCAAATTTGAAAATTGATCAGTGCGGAGATTAATTATGGTACCGGTGCTTGTAAGATCTGCAACACAGAAGTCTTGAAGAGGGCTTTCAGCGGATGTTAAGACAACGGAACAACTTATAGCCAAGAGCCCTAGCAAAAGAACATGAGAAGCCATTGGGGATCGAGTACAAATTTGAAAAGATATTAAGAGATCAGCTGAGGAAGTAGAACCTATTAAGGAGAAGAATAATTTGAGTTGCGAAATTATATGCATCACTTTGGACTGCTTTTATAGTAGATGGATGATATGGGGGAGAGGTACGAGTTTAGCCATCCTAGTCATCATGACATTCCTAAGACCTTGTCCCCTAACGATTTTTTTATTAATCATTACTAGTTCTTCCTAACAACCGCCCGCGTTGATAGGATCCGCGTTGAGTTTATGGGACTCAAAGCGAACTCGTGTACCGCATTCATATGTTACCAAAAAAATAAAAAATACCATTACAGAAGTGTAAAAACATTTATTTTTTAGCTTCGAGTTCAATAGAAACAAATTTGTAAAGCAACAAAAAAACTGAAGTTTGTAGTATTAAATTAAAAATGCAAAAAGAACTACTAGGACAAACATATTACTAACAAATTACAACATACTACTCTTTATTTCATTAACAGATGATGTTATTAAGCTTAATTATTTTGGTTCCTTTAGCAGTAGTGCTTATTGTCTTAATAAATTTGGTGTTTTTATAAGGAAAAAAAAAAGAACTTATATATTAATCTTTAAAGCTGGATTACAAAACTAAAAGGACCAAAGACATGATGGCAACAAAAAGGAGCAATTAATGTTGAAACGCTTAAATGAATTTGGATAAAGTAAATGGAGCCTAGTAATAATAATAATAACAATCAAATCATTAATTGTGAAAAAATTTATCAATATAATGCTTTGACTATTTAAACGGAGATGTTAGAATAAAAGTTTGACATTATGTAACTGCTTACTAAACTAGTATTGTCGTTAAGATGCTCGCATTGTCTTTTGTGCCGGATAATGATAACGTGACATCTGTTGATATATTGTGCGTGCCAACGTTGATTTTTTTATTTAATGCAAAAAATGATATTGATGCTACAGCTAAGCCTATTTCTGTATCTGTATTACAATATATATACTCAAAAACAAACAATGTCAATGCAATTTTTTCCTTTTGCGAATTAAAATATTCAGTCACTTGATACAACTATATATAGCATGTCTCTGTGCATTTGTTTGTGGGACCCATCATAGTTGTGCACGTCTTTGTTTTCAAAAGTGTTAAGAGTAAAAATACTCGGTTCATGAAAGTGTTCGAAAAATAAAATAGATGGTCCAGATTCACAGTAACACCATTCATTTTTTTTTTCCAGACGCTTTCTTATACCTAGTGTCATGAACCGTACCGAGCCTCTTTTTGTTTTTCTTTAATCTTTGTTTGTTTATTAATACTTATGTGGCACAATATGTATGGGACCCACAATGTTTGTGGTTGTCAATGTCTTTGTTTGTGTTATTGTCGGTTGAGTTAGAATTTTGTTTTCAGAAACCCAAAACAAGTCTCGGGCCCAACTCCTCGGAAAAGGACTCCTCATCAGGAAAATGGAAAGGTCGTTGGACATTGAAAATACGATGATGTTATGGTGTCCTTGCTCATTTTAAGGATACCGTAATTTTTAGCATAATTTCACCATTATGAGTATAACTATCCATTACGAGTATAACAGAACTCAAATAAGACATAACCAAATAATATTCCAAAAACCAACCAAGCCATAACCAAATCTAACCATGGCTGTTATGCCTTGTTATAGTTTTGTTATGCTTGTAATAGGTTTTAGTTATACTCACAATAGTTTTGTTAAGCCGAAAGTTACGGTGTCCCCAAAATAACTGGGGACACTGAAGTCATTCCCATATTTGTTTGCGTATGTTAAGGAGTTTAGGGAACGACTTCAGTATCTCCACCCCTTTTGAAGACAGTAATTTTTGGCATAACGGAACCATTATAAGTATAACCACAACTATTATGAGCATAACAGAACCATAACAATGCATAACCAAAAACCAACCAAGTTATGCTGGCTTGTAATGGTTTTAATTGGTTATGCTTGTAATGATTTTGATTATGTTCATAATGATTTTGTTAAGTCAAAAATTACGGTATTTCTAAAATGGGTGAAGACACCGAAGTCATTCCCAGGAGTTTCATCAACTTCATAAAGCACGTACAACTAATGAAATAAAATACTCCAAGTAAAATTTGTAGAACAATGATTTAATTCTCGATCGATGTGTATTGCCTTGTCATTTCGATACGATATTATGTGTGTAAGGCTCCGTTTGGTTAAGTGTAAAATATTTTACAATTGAAAATATTTCTCATGTAAAATATTTTACGGGAAAACAAAAATTCTACAATTATTTTTCGGTGTTTGGTTGAATTGAAATTTAACTATTACACAAACTAATAACTCATCTAATTTGCCTAAAGTAGGAGTATTAAAGTGAAAGTATTTGATGTTTGGAGGAAATTCAGAGGAGAGAGATGAAGGCCATGTATGGTGTGCCTAGGAATGGAAGTGGGTAGAAAGAGAGAGTGTCTGGCTGATTGAGAGAGAGAGAGAGAGAGAGAGAGAGAGAGAGTTTTTTTGCATGTGTACTGGAGAGAGAGAGAGTCTTTTTGCATGTGTACTGACGTAGCACGACAGAATACTTTGTTGCCCAATTATTCCACTAAGGTGATGGCCGCGAATCCGCAAACGGCCGGGTGCGTAAGTCGGAAATTGACTTACCAATTCTTTGAGGAAAGTTTGTTTTACGTCCAAAGAAGTAAAACATTTTCCAAAAAAGTTTATTTTCCGGGCATTTCAACAATTAAACAACAAAAATTACGTAAAATATTCTTGACAAAAATAGGCTTAAGTACTTAAATGGTCCTTACAAAATAGAGTCGGTTTCATTTTCGTCCTTATATAATTTTTTGTGTCAATTTCGTCCTTCCAGTTTGTGAATCAGTTCAACGTCACTCTTGTCGTCAACCAGTGGACGGAATTTGCTTACTTGGATAATGGAAGCCTTCTTTGGTACTTACCTGGCTCACGTCTCTTCCCCCAATATTACCCACATCGTTTTCTACCAAAAAAAGGCACACAAGATTAATCTGCCATTCAATTATATTACGAACGTGCGACAAAAAAATGACAAATGATAAAGGTTTAGAGAAAATGCTCTCTAGGCTCTTTCATTCAATAATAATCAATCACTATCTTGCCCCGAAGGCTTACAACTTGTTAAATAAGTAGAAAAATCTTAACTCTAATTGATTCACCTCAAAACGAACACCAAATCAATTAATAATGAAAATTATAAAAAAATGGAAAAATTTGGAATAATAGCAAAACTAGAAAATAAAGAAAGTTCTAAGACTTCTCCCAAAACGGACACCAAATCAATTAATAACGGAAGTTATCCACGTAGGCGAATTCCATCAACCGGTTGACGGCAAGGGTACATTGAACTGAGTCGCAAACTGGAAGGACGAAATTGACACAAAAAATTTTACAAGGACGAAAATGAAATTGACTCTATTTTGTAAGGACCATTTAAGTACTTAAGCCACAAAAATATTTTACGTCTAAACAAACGGAGCCTAAGTGTTTTTATACATGACCAAAAAGCCCTTGTAATTTTCAGATTCGAAAGGGTTTAAGCATTTCTAGAGGAACGAAGTCGGTAAACCGCAGTAAACCGAGGGACATAACTGAAGTAAATGTTGCTTTTTTCTACGCGCATAATCTCCAATCCTAAGTATTTTCCCCGCCTTTTTTCGGTGAACCCAAAAACACCATCACCAGCTGTAAACGAAATCCATAGCCAAGTTATAGTTTTGCTTAATGTGGGGATGCATTTTTCATTTAATTGATCTGAGTTATTCCAGTCAATAAACAAAATTTGTCCGATCAGAAAAACCCTTTTTTGGGGGGTCCATCTCTCTTCTAATGGGCTCATAAAATTGACTGACAAATTTTGTCAACATTTCTCTTTTTTATTTTTTTTGCCATATTTTATAATTAGCAGGATTAGTGAGAAGTTCGTCAACGAAGGAGCTCAAAGGCTATCCATAGTCTTGAAACCCCAAACCCCGCTCCTCGTGAGACTCGAACCTTGATCTTCACGTACATAGGAGAAACATGAGCAAACCATCTCACCAAGATTTCTTAGCATTCTCTTTAACAAGACATTGCAGGTAAATAGGAGCGCCAATTTCAATTTGTTCCTCAAAATAGGCCCCCATTCATATGCATATCAAGGTATGTCAACGCCAAAGTCACTAACCAATCAACTGAGACTAACTCAGTTGATCATTATTCTTACATCTCACGGAGAGATCAGGAGTTTGAGTCTCCATACTTGCATGTTGGTGTTCTTCCCAATAGAGGGTTTTTTCTTTTTTTCTTTGTTTCTCTACCCTATAATGAATTTTGCTTTGTACTGCATATCTAATGTAACATGATCTCTTCGATCAATTGACAAAAAAAAAAAAACACCAAAGTCACCAACTCTCAATTTAAAATACAGAGGTTACTCATTATTCGAGTTGGTTGTGAAAGACATCTATTAATAAATTTCCAATAATATTTTTTTTGTATCCTCATGAATTAGATAATATAATCTTATTTTGTTGGAGCGATAGGAATTCCTTTCAATCAAGCCTGAATGCGTTTGGATATATTATCCAAATTGTTAGCCCTGTCTATAAATCTTTTGCATCAAAATTCTAAAAACTCTTCGGATTGGCCTGAATTTGGACAAGATGCAATTTTTTCATTATAGCGCAATGCCAGCTCTTAACAAAAACTCAAAGTGCGATCACTTTACGACTCCAAAATATGTAAATTTTAGGGGTCCCTTTTATTTTGGTCCTCACTATGAATTTCTAAAGAAAAAGTATAAATAAGAGATACATGCGATGAAGGTTTTGAATTTTTTGTCTGATGTGTACAAGTTATCTTCTACAAGCAATGAATGTTGGCAAAATATATTTTGTCGAGCTAGAATATATGAGTTTGGAGGATCCTCTAATTCGAATTCGACGGTTGAAAATCAGTTCTTCATAGTATCCTCCTTATCCTGCTAACACCCAACAATTCAAATCCAACGGTTGAAAATTAACGCACTATTCGAGATCTTTAATACGGTACGAAAATATTCAAAAAATTATACACGAAAGTAGTTGATTTTTTTATTTGAAAAATGGCAAGAGAGAGAAAGTGGGACTCTTAATATAAAATAGAGGGAATATCTAATTTTGGAGAAATTAGGCTCTGTTTGTTTCGATGTAAAATGTTTACAATCGAAAATATTTTCCATGTAAAATGTTATTTCAGAAAACAAACTTCAAGTTTTATTTTACGGTGTTTGGTTGGGACTTGATTTTTTTTTTTTAAAAATCGACAAAATAGTGTAGAGAGAAAGGGGGGGCATAAATGTTGGAGAGATATGAGAATATTGGAATTGAACGTGGGTCAAGACTCACGATCAAGGAAATTGAGCATTGAGAATTGCAGTAGAAGGCAACGGGTTCAATTCGGAAAATAACTTACAGAAGATTTAAGGGTAAGTTATTTTCATCCAATTAATGAAAAAAGTTTACATATAAAATATTTTCTTCATTTTTTACACAACCAAACATTGAAAAATAGGTCAAATATTTTACGCTCAAACAAATAAAGCCTTAATTTATTAAAAGAATGTAATCATTCCATTCTAAAAAGTTGAACTTTTCACAAATACCCTTCAATTCAATCACTCCAAATCAACAAAGAAGGGTAAATAGAATTTTTATATGAATTCTTTCTATGACTTTTTAAAATGGAGAAACAATATGGGACAATAAAAATTCAAAAATGAGACAAACAAAATAGGATGGAATGAGTATTTATAAATAGAGAGCAACATTTGGTGCAGACTCAAAATTGAGACCGACTCACAATTTACATTATCGAAACTGCCCTTTTAACTGTCACAATATTCCAACTAAATGCTCTTTAAGTTTTAACTGCTAACACCCATAGCCAACGCGACAAAAATTTGTCGTTCTTTGTTTCATGCTAAAGTGGTCACCGTTTTTGGTGATGAATTTTTTTCCCGTTGCTGAATGAATCATTTTGGTGGCAAAACTTTTTTACATCGCCAAAAACGACCAAACAAGAAAAAATTATTTCTACTTTTGTTGGTTAGTTAGACTCAAACTTGAGATCCCCAAATTTCTAAACTACCACCCCCACTACTGCGCTGTAGCTACTTATCATTTCATTGATAATATTGCAAAATTTAATATATATTACAATTCTATTAATAATTTTTAAAGTAATCTATGTAAGAGAGAGAGAGAGAGAACTAAACCTGTAGTCTTCTTAGGGCCGGCTCCGATATTTGAATTGCCCAAGCCCTACTCCAAATTTTGTTGCCCTCTTATTATTTAATACTAAAAATTAATATATATAAGTAAAAAATACAACATTAAGGTTATATTGTGCATGTTTAAATTTCATCAAAAAATCAAAATTAAAATTAAACCCTGGATATAATATTTTATGATTAGCATAATCCGATTTTTTTCTGTAAAAAAAAAAAAACATCCTATTAGGCAAATTCTTCAAATCAAACTACAAGAAAATTGACCTATATTGACATGCAAAAATTTTCAATAAACTATATTCGTGACGAAAAAATTATTGTCACAAAAATAGCATTATAGAAGTGTATCTAAAAATATTTAATGACAAACTGTTTACACCCGTTTTTGGCACTCAGTCCTGGGCAAGAGTTGGATGGCCATTTGATTATTATTTGATCAAATTGGGCCAAAAAATAAAGATAGTTGCCAATTTCGTTAGATGCAGGAATCACTCACTAAAGTATTCCCTTGTATGAGAACTTAAAAAATCTCTCTTTTATTATCAAGAACTAAAGGATTCTCTATTGATGAATTTGGTTTCAGTTTTTTTTATTTAATGTTTTTCTTCTTCTTCAATCCAATTACTTTTTGAAAAGAAAACAAATTAATGTTGGTGATAAAAAATAAAGAAGACGAAAACAAAATGTCTGTTTATTGAATGTCATCCAACACAAGCATTAGTTCTTACTAAATTTTTGTTTTGATATTAATGTCATTTTTTAAATTTTATTAGGTTCACGTTAATTTTTTTAAATTGGTCATTTGTCTATGACAGGAGTTTAAAATTAGAAAACTATGACCTAAAGAAATAATTTTTTCACTAAAGACAAAAAAAATACCAAATAAATGTCTTTTTTAGTGTTGTCCTATGTGACTTTTTTTTTTCAATTTTGATACAAGTTTTTATACTTTTCTAATTACTCTCGTCAAGACAAAGGATTAATCCAGAAAATTACCATAATAAACTAAATAAAAAATTATTAATGTTAAATAATAACGAAAAAAAACCAGGGCAAAAAATTTGGAAGAATAAGCCTTAATTTGTAGAGGTTAGCAAGGATCTCGAAATTAAATGCAAAATCAAGTTGTATAGATACCCGTAGATCTCAGCACGTAACGTCTCTTAAAAAACAGCCGTTGGATCAATGGAGGGTCAAAGGAGAAACTTGAACTAGGAAAATCTATTGGCTCACCCATCACTCATCAATGCCCATTATCTCATTCGGACCCCACGAGTATATATGGTCGTGTGTGTAGAGAGAGAGAGAGACGTATCAAAGGGGACTGGGTTCACATCTCAAAAGAAAGGATACGGTGGTGGAGAGGAAGAGACGAGGAGGGAGAGAGGTCGACGCCGAGTGGCTGCTCGGAGGTATGGTTCGACGACGGTTGGAGTCCGTAATTTTTTTTTTCTTGACAGAGGTACCTCTGTCCGAAAACCTTATTTTTTAGAAATTAGGGCTTTTTTTGGGGTCTATGTGCTTTGAATGTTTTCCGTTGTTTAATCCCCCATTTTAAATAAAGTATGTACTTTGCAAAAGAGAAACCGTAATTTGTTTTTAAAATGTGATCTCCTACCCTGGGTTTTATGAAACAACTACAAAGAAAAAGTTTGGAAGTGGTCCCCCGGTTGTGTTCTAATGTCTGGGTTCTAGTGTCCCCAAATAGTTGAGTGTATGTTATATGCTTATCACTTTCAGTGTATAAATGGTGAAGATGTCTTGTTTTTTGTATTACATGATGAAATCAAATTTTTTTTTTTTTGTTTATGTTGGTTGAGTAAGTGGATTTGATTTCCAGGACTTTTTATATTTGATTTTGAAAAATCAGGGTTCCCTAATAATCCGTAAAAACCCTAATAGTATGAAAGTGAATCACTAATTAATACTATCAATGAAAAACTACGCAAGCAAGCAATCCCACAACGCATAGATATACGTGGAAAACCCCTGAATGGGTAAAAACCACGGGAAGGAATCAAATCACTATAATCATTGTGCAGTTACAGATATACCTATCCAAACGAAGTAAATCCTTACACCGTTCTAAGTACTACCTGCCGAGTCACACGTACACCGCACCCAGTGATCTTGATCGCCAACGGCCTTGAGTCCACAAGCCCTCCAATAAACTCAGAGAAATCCCTTCACGAATAGCACACAAATAAACTCGTTGCTTCCATGTTTTCTTCGTTCTGCCGCACCCCTTTTTTTCTTATAAGCCGTGAATATAAATACGTAGTATGTGGCTCCTGTTCTTTTCCTGAAACTTTCCCTTATATAAGGCTATAGTCCAAAACCTAGGAAGAAAAGGCTATGTCCATATTTAAACCTCTTATTTGAGCCCCTTTTATATTACATTGGTTTTTCTTTTAAAAATCGGTAGATTCCGATTGATACCCAGATCAATTCTTCCATCGACCTCTGTTAGCCAAAAATCGTCCCGCAAAAGTCAACCTCCTTTTTTATCCCGAACGCTCACTCTCAATTACAAATAATAGAGATTCCTTCCACTCTAATCCTATACAGACTCACTAGCTTATTAAAAGTAATAAAATTACAACTCGATAAAAATATGTGTTTTGTCATGCGGAATTGCCAATACCAATGACTCCAGAATTTGGTCCTTACAATCTCCCCCTTTGGCACTTCCATGACAAAACACAATACAATGAAAATCAAATGATTAAGATCGAGTTGTAGAGAAGCTGCAAACAAAACTCATCATCCAAACACGTTAGAAAAATAAGCAACCTACTCCCTCTTTCATCATTCTCCCCCTTTTTGACATGGAATGACAAAGGGTGAATACAATAAAGCAATAAATGCAAATGGGGAGAATTACGCAATTAGTGACCAATAGAAGGAGCCAAATGAGAAATTTAATCGAAGTGCAAATAATAGCATAAATAACATGGCAGCTAAATTCATGCAAAATGAAGAACTAATAGACATGCAAAATCCAATAAAATAAAAATAAACTAGATGCTAAAAGAGAATGAGAAATGTGAAGAAACGAGCATGAGATAGTTTTAACGCAAGTATTATATCATGAGATGAGATGAAAAAGACATCCAAATTTTAAGGCACCTCTTAATGATATAACACAATGCAAGGTAGAAGGAATGCAACACACCATAATCATCGACATGAGAGGATAGTGTGTGTGTGCATCCATGACCAAAAAATTCAGCAACTCAAAACAGGACCAAGATACTCAACTGCTAAGGTTTATCTAGTGGCTCCCCCTCAACAAGATACACCTATCTAGGTCCAACATACAATCCACGGATAATTAATCACAAGCTCCCCCTCAACAACATGCGGTTGAATAATAAGTAATTCAATAGAAATTCATAACCGTATTTTTACTTTTACCCCACTGCTGTTTGACGCGAATATTGAGAGTAAGAATACCTTATACCCAATGTCCGGTTACTAAGCAAATGGTCCAACACGGGTGCCTTCACAAGGTCTATCCATTTTTTGACGCGAACGCTTAGAGAGAGAATACCTCACCCCAATTGTCCAGTTACTCAATGAACGCCCGGATAAGCAAAAGCCAAGATAAATATTATCCTTTTTCTTTTCTTTTCTTTTTTTTTTTTTTGGAATAAGCGAGGGCTCTATCAACATAAACCAAATAAAGGTGGTCAAGGCTTAGGGAAAAACACAAGATAAAATGAAGCAAATGAGAAGAGTGATCCCTATTCGAGAACCTGACCAATAGCCATGGATGAGTGTACAAAATGTCGAATACTCATGATTTATTAACATTCAAACATAATTGCAGTGAGGATATCATGAAGTGCAATAAAAATATGGATGAACATGTTCATAAAATCCAATGATATTCAACTACACACCAAAGACTATCATGCTAAATCCACCCAACTACTCATAAAACAAAAAAAAAAAATCATTTTTTTAACATATTTTATTTTAAGAACTCAAAAAACACAAAATTATGAAACTCCATAACCCTAGGTAATTAGATATGTAAGAATCATTAAACCTAGATTATGGAACAACGACCTAATGTTAAAAAGCAAGGTCAACCCCTCCGGATGAACTATAGTCATCTAGAGAGTCAAGGTCATCATCAGCATCCGAAATCAACTCAGTTTTACGAACCCAAATCTGTTTCGTTTTGGCCTTTCCAATATGAGTCTTTTTATTTGTCATGGGCTTTGAATTTACCTTTGTAAAATTAGCATGCGAAGGCATCCTACGTTTAGGCCCTTGAAAATATTCCCTATGATTATTCATATTATCATAGCGGGGAGGAGTCCTATGGTAGCCATAAAGGGCAAAGCAATATGGACGAATATGGCCTCTAATTCCACAGTGATGACAAATGGGCACAAAATAATTATGACCATAAGGAATCAAGGATGAGTTACATGGGCATGTGAAGTGTAAGACTCATGCATCTTCCTACAATGCGGTCTACTATGGCCAATCATACCACAATAATGACAAGTAGGAACAAATTTACTAACAATAGGAGTAAAAACGTGAGACTTATCAGTATTAATAACCTTAGGTTTTACCTCCTTGCGCTTGGGATGTCCGCTTACCTCTGTTGCCATTTGCTTCTTTGTCGTAGGAGAACTAATCATGTTCTTCATATCATTACCATTAGTCTTCTTACTTGAACGTTTAGTTCCATTTCTCCCTATCGGTGGAGTTGAAGATGTTGCATAATAACCAAGCCCTGAACGATCGCTAGGTCGCCATTGGATGGATAGAATATGATCCAACACTTTGGTCCTTGTCTGTGTGTCATCCTCTGATTTATCCTTAGATTTTGAGCTAGCAGTTAAAGCTTTGTTTTTCTCAAGAAGGAGCTCAATTTCTTTATTTCTCTCATCCCTCTCTTGAGTGCGTTCATTCAAACTATTCTCTAACTTCTTAACCTTATCAGAAAGCTTTTCACTTGCATCTAATCAATTTTTTACTAAAAACATGGAGTTTGTTGTACTTCTTTCTGACCTCATCGATGTCATCACAACTATCCGCCTCACTATTATCTGTTTCAGAATCACTCGATTCGGAATGACCATGTGAATTTAAGGTTACTCCAAAAGCCAAAAAATTTCCTTTATCATTTTTATCAGCCCCTTGTTTTTCATTTGATTCATCAGAATCGCTATCATCCCACGTTTTAGTGACAAGAGCCTTCTTTTTCATTTTATTTATATACTCTTGGGCGTAATGACCAAAACCATAGCACTCGAAACATTGTGGTCCCTCAGGTGGTCCTTTTCCCTCCCTTTTATTTTTTCCAGAAAATTCTCCTTTTCCTTTTCCATTATCATTTTTCTTTTTCGCACTATTTTTAAATTGTTTGAAAAAAGCTTTCATCTCCTCAAGATCAACATCACTATCACTATCTGAACCTTTCTTATATTTTTGAGTACTTTTAAAAGCAATCGGAGTCTCCAAAGGTTTTACTTTGGGTTTAACAGGTTCAGATTGCAATAGGTCAGCCTCTTAAGTTTGGAAAATCCCAACGATTTCTTGAACAGATTTTTCTTTTAACTTTTTCTTACCCTCTAGCATAGTAACTTGAATTTTAAATCTAGAAGGTAAGGAGCGCAAAATTTTCTTAATAATACGAAAAGAAGGAATTGGCTCACCCAAGTTCTCGCAGCTATTGACGATGGCGATGAGCTTGGAGTAGAATTGATTGAAGGTCTCTTCCTCCTGCATTCTGATGGTCTCAAACTCCGTGGTAAGCCTTTGCAACTTAGACTGTTTAACAACTTCTGTCCCCTCGTGGCAAGTAACCAGAATATCCCAAGCCTCTTTCGCAATTTCACAGTTAGCTATTTTCCTGTGCTCATTTATGTCAACAGCAGCAAATAAAATATCAAGTGCACGATTATTAGCCTGAAGTAAGGGTTTTTCTGTGGCTGATAACTCAGATGCAGTTTTTTGAACCGGTTTATCGTCTACAATTTTCATGGGTCGAATGTACCCCAAAACACACGAGTCCCAAATTTCTTCTCCGGCTGATCTCATTATAGCCTTGATTCTAGATTTCCAGTAATCAAAATTATCAGCATCAAGTATAGGAAAATTTCTAGACATGTGATTCATGTTCATACTCATGATGGATTTGCTCTAGAAAAATAAATTCTAACGGAAGGAGCAACCTGCTTTGATACCAATTGAAAAATCAGGGTTCCCTAATAATCCGTAAAAACCCTAATAGTATGAAAGTGAATCACTAATTAATACTATCAATGAAAAACTACGCAAGCAAGCAATCCCACAACGCATAGATATACGTGGAAAACCCCTGAATGGGTAAAAACCACGGGAAGGAATCAAATCACTATAATCATTGTGCAGTTACAGATATACCTATCCAAACGAAGTAAATCCTTACACCGTTCTAAGTACTACCTGCCGAGTCACACGTACACCGCACCCAGTGATCTTGATCGCCAACGGCCTTGAGTCCACAAGCCCTCCAATAAACTCAGAGAAATCCCTTCACGAATAGCACACAAATAAACTCGTTGCTTCCATGTTTTCTTCGTTCTGCCGCACCCCTTTTTTTCTTATAAGCCGTGAATATAAATACGTAGTATGTGGCTCCTGTTCTTTTCCTGAAACTTTCCCTTATATAAGGCTATAGTCCAAAACCTAGGAAGAAAAGGCTATGTCCATATTTAAACCTCTTATTTGAGCCCCTTTTATATTACATTGGTTTTTCTTTTAAAAATCGGTAGATTCCGATTGATACCCAGATCAATTCTTCCATCGACCTCTGTTAGCCAAAAATCGTCCCGCAAAAGTCAACCTCCTTTTTTATCCCGAACGCTCACTCTCAATTACAAATAATAGAGATTCCTTCCACTCTAATCCTATACAGACTCACTAGCTTATTAAAAGTAATAAAATTACAACTCGATAAAAATATGTGTTTTGTCATGCGGAATTGCCAATACCAATGACTCCAGAATTTGGTCCTTACAGATTTATTCATTATTTTTTAGGTGTAGTGTTCTCTTGACAATTTTAAAGACCGTGGGAGACTGAGATTTTTCTATAATTAGTTTAATGTGTTTCTGCTCTTCTGGTAACTCACTGTCTCGTTGTCTGTATTTTCTTTTTTTGATTTCACTTTTGTGTCTTTTGTTTCATTGTGGGTAGGGCGAATCATAATTTGATGGGTGAGGTGATGATCAAGCAAACGCTGATATTTGATAACAGCTTGCTGTTACAAAAATATGTGATTCAATCAGAAAATCATATCATTTAACGCCAAGTTCAATGGATGTATACTGTGAGAGTAATATCTTCAGGTATATATTTTGCTTACCAAGGTTTGAAACCTCTTCTGTATAGTCAATAGTGTGGTTAGAATTCTTGATGTTGTTGTGCAATTTTATACGAAAGACGGAAAGAGCTACGGCAAGAGGGTACGTTAGACGCTGATTACTTAGAAACTAAGAACAGTCAGCCTTAGCTGAGATTTAGTTTGCATAGAATCATATTGCTGCTTGCTCGGCAAATAAACTTCAAGTGGTTCACTTTAACTCATTGGTACTCCTGTTATGTATAGTGTGGTTAGAATCCTTGATGAGTAAAACAAGTACCTTATGTTGTGCAATTTTATAAGAAAGAGCAACGGCAAAAGAGGGTATGCTGACCGCTGATTACTTAGAAACTAAGAAATGTTCAGCGTTGGCTGAAACATACTTTGCATAGTTTCATATTGCTGCTTGCTCGATTAAAAAATTTCAATAAGGTTGGCTTTAACTCTGTGAAGTACCAAAGACCATATGGTTTAAACTAAGCACGAAACATTTAGTTTGGATAGCTTTTTTTTAAGATCCTACACTGATAGACATATAGAGTACCACAGCCAAACAAGCACTCATCCCAATCCGTATCCCTCAGTGCTAGCCTTGCAACCAGAGTCAAACACCTCAACAGAGGCTGTTAGCTGCTGCAACAGTGGCTTATTCCATCTGTAACCAAATTAGTTAGAAGGAATCTTTGTATTAAGTCACGTGTAGTTGGTTAGAAGGTAGTTACTCTTGCGATGTAGAGTTGTACTCAAACCATTTGGTGGAAATGAACGTACACAATTTCTGGTTTTCCTTCATATACCATCTAGAATGAGATGCTGAGGAATGAGATTCTATATGTTTTGGTTACTTTTGAATGGAGATCATTTCTAACTCGTTCTGTTTTAGCTGGACATCTTTGCTTCTACTGCTCAAAGTTCTAGCATTTTGTTCCTAATCTAAAAGGCAAAAGTATTAATCTGGACCCAATTTTGGAGCGTAATAGATTGTTTTCCAGTTGCTATGCAACGCAACAAATAGAAGGTAACTAATTATAGCATGCAAATTTGTAGCTACCAAAAGAAGTAGGCATGAGGGGCAGGGGGTCATGGTAACTAATTATAGCATGCAAGTTGTGGGACTCTTTTTGCATTTAAAGCATGTATATGTTGTGATCCATTGCCCCCGTAGGTGCTTAATTTCTGTGCTGATGACTGGTCCTATTGGCCGAACTCCTTGTGTCGGCTCTGCTTTGCAATATGTGCCTGTGTCTTGATGATAGAGATCAGTTATTTCTACTTTGATGTAATTTGTCTATCCTGTTTGTTTTGGGTTGCGCATTAGTTTCCCATCTCTGTATTTTAGGTGGATTCCTTTGTAAGTGTCGTTGGGATTATTGAAATGATAGAATTGCGATTGACTTGTAAAAAAAAGTAGTGTGGCACATTGAAATCATTTAGCACCTTCATCTTTTGTTTGTAGTGGGTTCATTCTTATTATTCAGGTACCCTATGCTGAGGGGAACAACATTCTGTGTTGTTCTGCTGATGATTTGAGATTGGCAACAAAGCTCCATGATTTTCTCCTTGGTGTGCCTTATGGCTATTTGAAGGGATGGAAAGTCACACAAATACCAAACTCAGGTCTATAATATATGAAGGTATTTAGTTAGTGTTTTGTCTCAAATATGGTTTAAGTTTATATTGTTTCTCTACTTATCCTATTTTTTTACTCTGTCTGTTAATATTGTGATATTATTTTCTGAATTTGTGGTTTGAGAAACTTAGCTTGCAATGAGGAATACATTAGGTCCATGAAACATGTTTGACGAAATGCTCCAAAGGGGGAAAAAGAGTTGCTGCATAAAATGACTAAATATCATTTTCTTTTTTTTTTAACATTGGCACGAAAACTCTTATGCAAGAGCACCTCTTTGCTTCATGCACATACTGTTGCAAGGAAAGGTGTTAGATATATTGCTTCTTTGAGGGTAAGATACATAGTTGTATATTTGCAGTGGAATGTTAGACTTGCGAGTAATACGTGGTTGAGTAGGATTTTTTATGTGTTCTTTTCATATTTTTTCCTTCGTATTCAATGGAGAACATAAAACGGTAGACTCCTCTTTTGACCCAAATACTTTTGATCAAGTATGATCTTATTTCTAGTGTTTGTATGCATTGATGGATTACTGTGTGATTTTCAATTCAAGTGTTGTGTAATGTAAAGCCCTATTGTCTTCATTGGGTGGGTGCATCAGTATCATCTGAAAACAATTAGGGTAAGTGTTTTCATGTTGGATACTATCATCTTTATTTTTTGTTGGCACCTCAGTGTAATTCGATTTTTTTCTGTTTAATTATGATGCAACCATTGTTTGATTCTTTGGAGCTTCACTGCGTTTTTTTGTGAGATGTAACAGTCTGATTCCTGATGTTTTAAAGAACCCATGTTAGCAAGTATCTAAAAGTTATGACATTGTATCTATTTTTTTTAGTTGTTTCTTTTCTTTTCTCTTTTTCTTTAACAGACTAATTTGAATTACACTATCCTCCTGTTAAGGGTTATTCTCATCAATTGGTTAATGATCACTCTTCAGCGGGAACTTGCATCTATGTTGCTCTAAAAAACAGCACTGGGAATCCTCATCCACTATCTGCATGTCTTAAATTTTCTCTGTGATTGTCATAGAATTGGATGTTTATTTTGGGCAATTGTTAAGTGAATATTAGTTTTGAATGGATTAGATTTTGCAAAGTTCCTATGCATATGGACTCTACTGTTTTTCCTCAAATTAGACCTTTTATGCACGTGTCGTTACCAATGTTCTAAAACTCGGTACTCGGTACTCGCTCGGCCGGCCACCTTGTACCCTGTAGGCTGAGTACTCGGCGAGTAGAAATTACTTGGATTTTTTTTTATATGTTTCCCAAATGATATTCATAATGCATAATGAGAAGTTCAATGTTCATAGTTCAAACCAAATGAAACTAAGTACAAAATTACTAGTCCAATGCAAAGTTTAACGTTCAAACCAAATGAAACCAAGTACGAAATTAATAATCAATTACAAAGTTCAACCATTCAAACCAAATGACACGATGTACGAAATTAGTAGTCAATTATTCCTCCTCTTCTTCTCCATATCCCTTCATATTATGTAATTTACCCCATTTTTTCAGTTATTTTTTCGATTTTCTCCCCACTTCCGAGTAATCTCGTTTTACTGAGTAATCGGTACTCGTCGGGTACTCGCCGAGTAATCGACTGGCCGAGTAATTCCCACCGAGTAGCCCTAACTCTACTCGGCTAGGCACCGAGTACCGAGTAATCGGCGAGTATTTCCGAGTTTTAGAACACTGCGTTATACCCTACGGATAATTTCTCCTTTCCATAGGAATTACATGCACTATAGTTTTCTTATATGTACAGCAGCTTTGTGATAGGGTAGAGGTGTTTATGAACAACTTTCAACCTGTAACTTGTATGTTCTCTGGTCGACACCTTCACCTTAGGTTCCTCACTTGGGCTTCATTTTTTCCACGATCCTTTCCTTTCTCAAATTATTTCGAGCAAGAAAAAGCCTGAATTTTCTGCTAACAGAGAAAGATGATTAGCTTCAACTAACCTGGTTATATCTGGTACAGAACTAACGGAACTAGAATTGATCCATTAAACCTTTTTGCAGACGGATAGGGCTGCCATGCTTGATTAAATTATAGATTATGTGAAGTTCTTATATCATCTTTAAAGTGGTAACCATTTTGCCTATATGATTGTTATCTTTACCGAATTTTGCTATTCTTCATAAAAATATTCCCAAGGATCCAGTGGTTGCTTGTGCATTTCCCTCTTTGTTTTTGTATTTGTCACTATTGCCTTTCCTTGAATCTTTTCATGGCCAACTCTTGGTATGCTTTCGCATTTTCGCTCAGATGGTGAAGTTTCATGGAACTGATAGTTGTCATCACTGATTTATTGGTCTTCTACAAAGTCACTAACATTTTTTTTAGTCATTTACAGGCCATGCAAAACTAGCTTGCACGATTGAGATGGACCCTTATCTTTTCGTATAAAACGGTCGATCTAAGCAACTCATTGTACATATATCTGTTATCCCAGATTCACTTATTAATCTTATATATTTTATATCTGATAAGCAAATGAGAGATTGGGTCTTTAATACTTTATGTTTGTTTGGGGTTTGCTGCCTCACCTACTATTGGTATGTTTTCCAACCCTTGTATAAAATAACCATGCTGGCAATCAGATGGGTAAAAGAAATGTGACAGCTGCGTATTTTCTTTTTACCGGTTTTTCTTCTTTTCAAAAGTTCAGTCACATGTAGAGAGTTCTATTAAGGTCAAAGAAAATACAAAGGTAACACAATTTAAATGTACGGAATATAGTTCCTTAAATTTTATTTACCCTTCAAAAATCCCTAGACAAAACCTTGATCCAATTACAGCTCCGTGTGCATTACTTAGCATATGATGATTGACCTTCATGGACATTCCTTAAAGGTATGCTTCCAAACCATTGCTAATGTACAGCAGAACATGTGGGCGTTCTGTGAGATTGTGAGATGAGAATTAGGACACATTGCTTGACCTAATTTTTCTGGCCCAATATGTGTGACTAACTTGATTACCCTTAACTCCCGTAACCTTTTCTTATGAAGAGGAATGATATAAGGCTATCAATTTAAAATTGTTGGTTTCTTTCTGTTTTCTGTCTCGGATCTACCATTGGAAAGGTTTGATCAGTAATATTCTGGTGCTTGAGAGATAGCCAGCATTTTGCCAAATTTTGGCATTTTTTGTTACCTCCCCCGGTTTTTAGTATAAAATTGTATAGTTCTAGCCCCTACCCAGGGATAGAACCAAAAAAAAATAGATTATTATTATTATATATAATTCAAAAGATCGTTAACAATACAATTATACTGTGTAAGAAAAAATTGTTACATATATGCCATGTACACATTTTTGGCAAAACACTTGGACATGGCAATGTGCGGGTCAAAGTATGATATATAGCTCAAATGCAACTTAAAATGGATATCATAAAAATTAATGCAACAATGGATATTTTGGTTGCTGGAGTGCAAAATTTTTGTGCGCCCACACACAGGATAGGCACTTTATCTGATACTGGTGCTTGAGACCTCATAGGTTTGAATTTGAGATAGATTTAGGGCCTGTTTGTTTGTTTGCTTCCAAGTAGATGGATCAAGTGCTATCCCAAGGGCTGTGAATCTGTCTCCCTGTATCTTTTCTTTCTTCATGTTGTGTGTAGAGGAATTGCATTGTTCATTTTAGTAAGACAAGCTCATTAACTGGAACTGCTAGGTGGAGACTGTTAGTTTCTTGTTTTCTTGATGATCATCCCTTGTTAACATGATTTTCAATAGTATTGATAAGTTGTGGATAATAATTGACATTGGGCATGCAATTTTATGGACATGATTTATTAGGCTTGATATTTGGATATGCAAGTTTACAGGAAGGATTTCTTGGCCACTTTTTATTTGGGCTTGTACATTTAGAGCTACACTTCATCTAGTCCGGTTGGAAAGTCGGATGGAGTTACTGTAGGAGTGGCAGTTGACTGACCTTGGATCCCGACTTAGCAAAGAAAATAGGGGAGTAGCAATACTCTGTTTTCTGTTTACTTCTCTCTCCTCTCTAAACACGGGTCCATGTTTCTCCTCATAGCTTTTCATAAATCTTTTTATGTGGCTTTTATTCTCACACATATATTTATTATTTGCCTCTCTCAATTTGTAAGTTGCAAGCATGATTTGAATGTTACAGTCATTGTCAAATAAGCCGTATTTTGTGATTCTCAAAATCTAGAAAGTGGATGTGCAGTAAATGCAAATATTTGAATTGGGCTGAGAAATACTGACTTTGCATTCTTATATTTCTCACAGTGGCTTCAGATACATATAGAGTTGTTGACTTTGTGACCAGAGGAAATCACAACTGAATCGCTTTTTCATTGAGCCGTAAAGAAGATATCTTTGGCATAAATGACATATACGTTGGAACGGCGATTAGAAGAATTTGGAGATTCGTCCACTGGCTATATAAAGGGAGTTTCTCTCCAGAAGAAAAAACCAAGTCTTACAGAGAGCTATTCACACAAAAAGCAAGGGGCGTTCAGATATTCTTTGAGACAGTTTATTTCATTGTAGTATTTCTTATATACTCTGTAGCGTTTTCAAGCCACACTTGTTCTCACAGATTTATATCACTACACTTGTCTTACCCTGTAAGAGAGAGAGTCATATCCACTGTGTATCAGTTAGGATTTGTATCTTGGTTTATTTTTGAGCTTTAAGCTAACTGGTCTGCGTGTACACCAGTAGTTTGAGGATTTTGTGGTTCTGGTCTGCATGTACCAGAAGGTGAAATTTGGACATATTCAGTGTTGTAAAAGAAGTGTTGGCTTCTGTGAAAACCAACAACTTTGTTAGTACTGAGCATAGTGGATACCATTGATTGTTCAAGGGAACATCACTGAAGCGTGGATTAAGCAATTAGCTGAACCATTATAAAAATCCTTCGTCTCCATTTCGTTATTCTGTACTTAATTTTTTATTACTAACATAATTATCTGGAGTTCATTCAAATAGGTTTAAAAACAGTAGTTCAACCAATTCACCCCCCTCGAGGCTGCAATATCAATTGGTATCAGAGCCTGCAGCCTTCATTCAAAAGGTTTAACAACCTGCAGGAGATCCTATGGCAACCAACAGTTCAACAGATGGAGGGAGCTAGAACTGGGAGACCACAACTATTCAACGGAATCACTATAGCTACTGGAAAAACAGAATGAGAATTTCATTGAATCATGGGAGTTTGATCTATGGACAATCGTGGAAGAAAGGTACACAAAGCCAACCGTCACTACTGAAGGTATTACTACTGAGAAACCTAAGTCTAAATGGAGTACTGATGAAAAGTATAAGTACACTTTAAATTCTAGAGCCATGAATGCTTTATTTTGCGGACTTAGTCCAGATGAATATAACTAGGTGTCTGTTTGTAAAACTACGAAAGAAATTTGGGATACTTTAGAGGTTACTAATGAAGGTACGGTCAAGTGAAAGATTGTAAAATTATTACACGTATGCACAAGTATGAGATGTTCAAAATGAAACCTGATGAAACTATTTTTGAAATGTATACTTGTTCTACAAATATTGTGAATGGACTAACATCACTTGGTCGAGAGACACCCTCTGTGGAGATTGTGAGAAAGATTTTACAGGCTTTACCAAAAAGGTGGGGACCAAAAGTCACAGCCATTGAAGAAGCAAAAGATCTCAAAACTCTTTCCGTCGAGCAACTAATTGCATCACTCATCACACATGAAATGGTACTAACGAAGGAGGAAGATGAGAAACCCAAAAAGGGGATTGCATTACAAGCTAACAAGGATGAAGAATCTGAAGAAATGGCGGTTCTAACCCGCAGATTTAAAAAGTTCATAAAAAAAAAGAAGTTCGAAGAACTGATCAAGGAGATAGAGAAAGAAGAAACAACAACAAAGAAGAGGAAAGAAGATGCTTTAACTGTGATAATATTGGTCACATAGCCGCCAACTGTCAACAAAACAAAACGAAGGAAAAAAGGCCTTTGTCGCTACTTGGGATGATGAGTTGGATATCTCCGACTCCGATGTAAGTGAATTTGGATTTATCGCTTCTATTGATAATGAGCATGATGATTATGAGGATTTAAATGATGATGATATTTATACTGCCTTTGAAAATTTGTATAATGAGTCAATAAATATCAGTCTGAAAATAGCAATCTTAAAAAGGAAATCGCTTCTCTCAAAAATAATAATCGCACCTTGATCAATAAAATTTCTAGTCTTGAAAATGATTTGAAGCAAAAGAATATTGATCTGGAAAGATTTAACGTAGGGTCAAAAAATTTGACTACTTTACTTGGAAAACAGAGGTTGTTTGGTGATTCAAGCGGCATAGGATATGAGACATCTTTGTGTCTAATCTTGCTAAGAGAAGACTCTCAGATTATTTTGTCACCAGAAAAACTTTTGGAAATATCATGTGCTATTATTGTTCTAATAGAGGTCATATTTCTATAAATTGTCCCAAGAGAAATACTAATGTTCAAAGACCCAAATTAAGATGGGTACCAAAAGGCAGATGTTATTTTGCAGAGACTATGGGATTAAAAGCAAAAGTACATGATTCTATGTGGTACTTAGATAGTGGATGCTCAAGACATATGACTGGAGAAAAGGAGAGATTCTCTTTCCTATCTAAACATGGAGGAACAGTCACCTTTGGGGACAATAGTAAAGGTGAAATCGTTGGGAAAGGTACGTTTGGTAATCCTGGCAGCATTGAAAATGTGTATCTAGTCGATGGCTTGAAACAGTCTTCTTAGTATTAGCCAACTTTGTGATAAGGGAAACCGAGTCGTTTTTTATTCAAACCATTGTGAAGTTCAAGGCAAGGTCACTAATGAAATTGTTTTTTTGGGAAAAAGAGCTAACAACACCTATGTCGTTGACATAATGAGATTCAAAAACAAGTGACAAATATTTTGCAAGTTTTGAAAATGAAAGTTGGTTATGGCATGGAAGACTCGGACATGCTAACATGAAAACTTTTGAAATAGATTTCTCAAAAAGACCTTGTGAAAGGTATTCCGAAACTGAATTTTTCAAAAGGCAAAGTATGTGAAACATCTCAATTAGGGAAACAAATTAAACGGTCTTTCAAACCCGTCAATGTTGTCTCTACACATGGATCTCGTTGGACCTACTAGGACTACGAGTATCGGAGGCAAGAAGTATTTTCTTACTATGGTGGATGATTTTTCTAGATTTACATGGGTGAGTTTTCTTACTCACAAAAATGAGGCTTTTAACCACTTTGTAAAGATTGTTACTAGAATTTAAAAAGAGCAGGGTCATGTAGTTCTCAAAATCAGAAGCGATCATGGAAAAGAAGTTGACTACTCGGAGTTTGAGTCATATTGTGACAAGAATGGAACAACATCAATTCTCAACCCCAAGAACTCCACAACAAAATGGAGTAGCAGAAAGAAAGACTAGATCCTTACAAGAAATGGCCAGAACAATGCTAAAGGAAAACAAGCTACCATTCTACTTTTGGGCCCATAAAACTTAATATGAACTGTGGTTTGGTAAGAAGCCAAAGGTGTCTTATTTTAAAGCTTTTGGATGCAAGTGCTATATTTTAAATACTAATAATGATATTGGAAAATTTGATTCACGTTCTGACATTGGCATATTTCTAGTATATACTCCTTATCTAGCAAAGCATATAGAGTCTTCAATAAAAGAACTCTAGTTGTTGAACAATCTACTTATTGAAAAATCTGCTAATGTGACATTTGATGAAGTACTTAGTTGCAATGATCATATAGTGCATAATGAGGATGATGATGAAGATGATGTGTTTCCCATGATTTCACATGATAATGTCTGCTTACCTGATAATGCTAAGAGAGAAAAATCTTCTAGACTTCTTTTGTATCATCCTAATGATAAAATTATTGGGGACCTTAATTCCGGTATTACTACTTGTTCTCATGCTAATATTTGTTCACATCTTGCTATTTGTATCTCAAATTGAACCTAAGAATTTTGATCAAGTGGAAACAGATGAATCATGGATGTTAGCTATGCAAGAAGAATTGAACCAGTTTGAAAGAAACAATGTTTGGCACTTAGTTCCTCGTCCTAGTTACCATCCTATTATTGGGCAGTAAATGGGTTTTCAAAAACAAGTGTAGATGATAAAGGTGTAATTTATTAATAATAAGGCTAGACTTGTTACACAAGGATATGATCAAGGGGAAGGAATAGACTATGAAGAAACATTTGCACTTGTTGCTCATTTAGAATCTATTCGCATGTTATTAGCCTTTGCTTGTTACAAGAATTTCTCCTTATATCAAATGAATGTTAAGAGTGCTTTCTTGAATGGCTATGTCAATGAAGAGGTCTATGTTGAACAACCTTAGGGGAAATTTTTTTTTTAGGTCAAACGGAAATATGCTTTAGGGGATTGTTAAGCGAAAATAGGAAAGGTAAAATAACAGAATGCTTGGTTCCATTTCTTTTCCTCCCCTTAAATAGAAGGATGGGATGCCAATTTTGGCTCAATTTTTCCGATTGTGCCCCCCCGATTTTTATTTGCGTAGTGTTGTTGGGTGTCTAGAATGGTAATTCCTGGCGTGATTTGGGTGTTTCGTGGGATGTGTGATGTGTTTTGGCCATTGATTTGGGTGCTGTTGTTTCCTTCTCCTTATTACGCTAGCGACTGGGACTCTTGGTTGTTGTGTCTTCTCGACTCTTCTGCTCTGCTTCCGTTCCAAGAGTGCTCTGTTTTCCAAGACCTTCGGTGCGTTTGGTGGGAAGAGGTAACTGTTCTGATCTGTTTTTTTTTTTTTTTCTCAAACTGGTTTTTGGGGGGTTTGGTTTTGAGTGTTGGGTAGGTTTTGGTTGTTGGCGGTTGTGCTTTCTGTTTTGGGGTCGGTTTGGTGATGGGTTGGGGGTTGGTTCTGTACTTTTCTGTTGGTGAAAATAGCCTATGGAGCAGAATAAAAGGATGGGTATGCAAAGTGGTTTTTAGGGTTATCTCTCTTGCTCATTGATAGTACCTGTTCACGTAGGGTTTTCTCTCTTAGTCACTGATAGTAATTGTTTGCGTTAGTATCTTTTGTGTGATTGGATCAGCTATGGAATTTCAGAACCTTTTTAAAGTTAGTATCATGTTATTTCAATACATGTTATTAGGTTTAGTTTGTGGAAAGTGTTTTGACTGTTTCCTGGAAGTTTACCGTGAGATTTTACCTTCAGGTATTGTGGTCGAATGAAATTTTAGCTGCCAACTCGGTGTGTGGTTAGATGGCATTGTGTACCATTCATTCGTACGGTATAGCGAAGAAGGTAAAGCTGGACTATAATTTCTTGGATTTATTTACCATTGTCCATTATGCTTGTTCTTATTTTTTTAATGTTTAATGATTGCACTTGCACAATTAGTAGCAAAGTTGCTTTTAAGTTTCTCTGACTATTGTTCATGTAAGTATGTTTCTCCTGCCAATCATGCTTCTTTGTTAGTTCAGTTACTTGAGCTCCATTTTAATTTATGTTGTGCTATTGCGTGCAAAATTATAGTTTTCTATTGTTTCCAGAGATATCCTCGGCCTTAGGCAATATTTTGCAATATTTTCCTGCCAATGGTGCGAGAAATAAAGGATAAAAGTTAGTAAAGTTTGTTACCGGACCAAAGTTCAGGGACTTTTATGCAAGCAAAGGATACTCACTTCAGTTGAAAATAAAAATCAATAAGCATTTTACGGGATTTTGGGAAAAAAGAAGTCATAATGAACTTACATGGTTTACAATGAGTTGGCTGTTTTAAATTTTTTTCAAAAACCTGGGATGAATATAGAAAGACCATCACAACATCTTTTTGTGATGAGAAAGCTGCCCTTTTACCAATGGCAGTTGTTTTGGATTCTAAAATGTGATGTTGATGTTTGTTAGCCCCTTTGAATTAGCCCAAGCTGTTCTAACTTCATTTCATATACCATGTCAGATTGCTGAAATGTTCGAGAAGAAAAGGTTTTACAAATGGACAATCTGTGACACTGTATTTTGGATTGCCTCTTTTTCGATCTCTTATATTGCATATTCAGCCGTTAAGTATTGGGGTTTCAAAATCATTATCTACCTCAGTCCTCCTTGACCAGTGAAAAGCAGACCATTTTGGGTTCTTTATTACTTGTCTCAGATATATGCGTATCATAGTCCCTCTAGAAAATTATAAGTATGGAGATGTAATTGGTATCTACAAGTACAGTATCATCAAACGAATTGTTATTTCTTTACCTTTTGTTACATTGGCCCACATTATGTTTTTTTGTAGTATCCAGGATAACTGGCAAAATTGATGGTGTGAAAGACTTTACTTATGGAGAGTTGGCGTCTATGCTCAAGTTGGTCAAGGAGGGTATGGAAAGGTCTACAGAGGTACTCTTACTGACGGCACTGTTGTGGCCATAAAACATGCACAAGAAGGATACGGTCTAGAAGCAGCAATTAAGGATTTGCTCCCCTTTGTTGAGCAGAGACACCATGTAAGGCATCTGCACAGTAATATGAATCCCGCAGCCATTTGATAGCAAGGGGAAGTGTGCTGTTTTCACAATTTCTAACTCCACTCTTCTGCTTTTGTCATTTTCTTCGTAGACGAGGTCTCCATCTTTGGTATGCCTTCCTATCAAATCAAAACTCGTGATTTAAGGGCACGCACCCGAGCAAAATGAGGGAAAACAGATGGTGATTTAAAGGATGTTCAACACAAGTCAGTTGTAGATGGAAATGTGCTCACACATCTACTAATAAAATGAGTGTGCATTCCAAGTGGGTTAAGGTCATCCATAAGATCACCTTTAAACCCAGAGGCTTGTGTTCAACTCTGCCAGCAACCTTTGTTTTCCCCAACACGTGGCTTTGGGAGTGGCTTGTGGGTGTTTTGGTTTATATACCTTACAGGGATAGGTCAAAAGTGACCCTACCTGATGAGTGCACATAAGAAATTTAGCTTCCTTATGCACCTCTTATTTGATTATCCCATCCTCATGATTTCTTCTTCGTTTCTTCCTGCGAGTGTATATCGATTTTTTCCCCATTCCCTCCTGCTTTTTTGCGAGTGAAAAAATTGTGGCAACCAATTTTGCGCGGACACAGACATGGACATGAAAATTTGAAATAACTGGAGACTTGGCCAAAACGTATTTTTCGTACTTACATGAAAAAAATTAATAGTATTGGTTAGCAAAACAATGCCTATTCGAAGGCCTGTTCTCACCTGCATTTATATATAGCTTGTATGGAGAGAGTTGACACGCCTGTTCTGGTCGTAGCTCTCATCGATAAAGACGAGATAGTGTCTTCAAGAAGATTTGGGGGGGGGGGGGGGGGGGGGGGGGGGGGGTGTGTGTGTGTGGTTGTTCAATCTGATCAAGAGAGGAGATAATGTTATAACTTATATCTGGCCAAGATTTAGGTATCTTTCTTCTCTCCCATTTGCAAAGGTCTCCCCTTTAGGCAACTCCTGCCAATATGACATTTCTTTTGATGCATATGTTTTCAGGTGATAAGGGGTAAACTAAGTGACAGGATGGAGCTACTGCAAGCTCTTATTCCTATAAATAGAGTTCCATGTTTTTTATTGGTTTCAATTTTTTTTTTGATCCGTACTGGTTTCTGTTACTTTGGTGCTTCCAGACGTTGATGTGTGTTGGCTTACTTGGATTCCAGTTTAGTTAGAATTCAGTTTACTTTGCTACTCCATAAATTATTGAGACATATCCGTTTTGAACTTATTCCTTGATTTTTAGGTGCTTTTCCTGATATTCCAAGTTAGTATATTTTTGCTAAAAAAATAATAGTGTTTGTTGTTTTTTCCTAATTGTTTACTCAAAACAAAACCAGTAATTTCTTTATGTAAAATTGTGAAATGGTTGATTGTAGGGCTCAACATTCCTAAACCTTTTGTGGACCACTTGTGGCCATTCACGTTTCTGACTCATTTAGGGCTCGCCATAGGAATGTTAGCAAGGATAATTGCACAATAATGCGGAATTGGACTTGCTTAGAAGTTTAAGAATGCGAATGCCATGGCTACTTCCATAAACCTATTGTTATTGTGCAAGACATTAGTCATGGATTGAAGGTGTTCTCTTTTTTAAACTAATGATGGCCGATGGGTTAAGGAGGGTGGTTAGAGGGATGTTGAATCAAAAGGTACTATGCCATTAGTTTTGAACATTCCAGTTTTGTTGCCTCTTTATTTTCTGATAGTTGATTGCACTTACATTACACTCAATATGTTTGCAAATTTTACTTTAAGTCTAGATAAGCTAGGATGACGTGCATGTTACACAATTCCTACACTTTGTAACAAAGTTTTGATTTGGTTTTATTTTTTCAGGACTAAGCAATTCGAAACACAAGCGCAAAGGAATTATTTTAGGACTCCATACGAGCTGCTTTCTCTCCTTAATATCTCAAATCTTTGGTTATAATAAAGGATGGGTATTATATATATTGTTGTGACCTAGGTATAGGAAAAGTTATGTTAGCTATCAATTACTCTCTTATGTTAGGCTGATTATGTGCACTCTTTTTTTTTTAGCAATATAATTTATCGAGTGCACTTAGTGAACTTGACCAGTTGATATTGTATGTGCTGGTTGTGGGTCACCTTGAGACCACTTCACATGTGCTGTTGAACTATAGCGGTGAAAGCTTGGTGGTTGTCCCCTTTTCGCTCCGGATTGGAGCATATGGAGAACGAATAGCTAGGTGATATTTGGAGGCAATTAGGATCAAGTTATGAGGGAGAAGAGAGAGCAAAGTTGCTGAGGCAAAAGTGCTATTATATGATGCATCCTCTAAAGAAGAAATTCTTTCTTGCCACCCTGATTTTGTGTTGGACTGCATAGATAACATAGACACGAAGATAGGACACCGTATTTGTTCGTAGTGAGTATTATCATTCCTTGAATGCTTACTAAAAACGACTACTTGTCTCAACCTTTTTACTGTTACAGTTATGTTCAGAAGTTTAGGGTCATAATTGGTTGCTGAAGTGAGATGTGTGTGTATGCTTGCATGTGCGCGTGCAAGTGTGATAGGCACATGTATGGTTGTTTGTGAATTGCCATGTTTATGCCTTGTTCTCTTCCATTTTCAAAAAGAATTTTTCAAAAAATTCTCCCTACTTCCAACATTTCTCTTTTTATCTCTCTCCACTTATTACCCTTACTATTTTTCAAAAAAAATTTCAAAACACAAACCAAACAAGGCATTAATTATTTTAGCAAGAGTGCATAATAGCATTAATGGACATACCTGGACACCCCTCGAAGTATACCTCTTTGTCTCGATTACCCCTTCTAAGAATTTCGGCTACAAACAGACACCCTCATTAAAGTTTTCATTTGGAGGACCTAACCCCATTGGACGGAATGACTGAAAAGCCCATTTTGCCATGGCATACCCACACCAGTTTTCTTTCTCTCTCTCAGACTCCCATACCAGATCCAAACTTGGGTGTGAAGTCTTGATTTGAGTCGGTGGCACCATCAGAATCGGGATCACATATCCCTTGGTGGAGCAATGGTTGTTACCTACTCTCACAAACCCAGTTCATAAAGAGAGAGAGGAGAGAGAAAATGGAGAAACACATAAGCTCTATTTCAAGAGCTTTGCTAATGGCATAGGTAGCGTTAATTAATCAATGGCAAAGAAGTCCAAATTAATCAATATCTCGCAATGCCAAACCCAATTTCGCGGCCATTTTCTGAACCAAGGTAGAGTTGATTTGGGGATTCTGTACTCTAGGTTCAGTTTATGGTTTTTCTGTTGTGGTTGGAATGGAGCAAGGGATCTTCTTGTCTACGAACTGTTGAACTGTGTATAGAAAATGATTCATTAAGTTTTCTTGTATAAGAAATTGATGTCTTTGCTATCTCTCTTCTCTGTATTTTTTTCCTCGTTTGATGATTGGGGGTTCTGACTTAGGGGTTTAGATCAGTTTGGGTTTTCATTTGGGCTTTTTGATTTTGGATTTCAATTTGAGGGTTCCAATTTGAGAATTCAATTTCATTCAACCTCGTATGAATTTGGAATATTGGAATATTTTATCAATTTCTGACAGAAATTTGGTGAAAATATTAACAGTTCTAGACGGAAGCCTAACGGAAGGGGTTTAGAGGACAAGAAAACTTTAATGAGGGGGTCTGCCCGTAGGCGAAATTTTTAGATGGGGGTGAGCGAGACAAAGAGGTATACTTGAGTTTGTTCACCCTCCACTTAAGAGGGTGAACATTACCCTCCTTCCTATTGGTTGAAATGATGTGGAGCCCATCACAAAGTGATATCATACTTACCAAAAAGTGTATTGCATGGTAAGCATGACATCACTTTGTGGTGGGGTCCACACCATTTCAACCAATAAGAGATAGGGTAATGTTCACCCTCTTTTAAGGTGGGTGAACAAAATTGCACTCGGTATACTTAGAGGGGTGTTCAGGTATTTAACCCTTTTAAATACCTATTCCTATCAAGAATTGGTTCACCTTCAATCTTTTTGGAGAAGGATGCTTTCTTACTCACACAGTGATGAAAACGTATGCAAATTACTCATTATATATAATACTTAGCAGCATATAATCTCAAATAATTCAATTTGCACTCATTATGAAACGTATGGAAATTGCATCTTGTCTTTTGAGGTCCTTTCTCGGCTTTTGCTTGACGTCCATTGCTTAAAAATATGCATGGATCAGAGGTAAATGGGATTTCTATCTTCACTAGTTTCTTTTGGGTGCAGGATCACTTTGGTTCAGTGCAGGTGGGCTTGAAATTAAATGGTGGTGAAAAATTGCTTGATTAGGTCCCTATACCTGTGTCTCACATTTGCTCAATGTTCCAGCAAGGGTGCCAAACTTTAGAAGACTCTAATGGTCTCTTGGCATCATTGGTGCCGTTCACCAACACTGGTCAGCTCTCTTTGGTCTCTCTTTTTTTTGAACTTCCACCAATGGACCACAGACTTTGTTATTTGAGAGTATTAGGATATTTATGGATAGATTGCTTACTTTTTACGCAACTATTACCCCCACGAGCAACCATAGTTGTATATTTTCGCTTACCAGATCTAGAATGTAGTAGTTTGCCCATTGGTATCGGGGCTTTCAAAATGTTTGCCATTACTTATCTTGACTTCATACACCCATAAAATACTCTTATGTGATTCTTCGACATACAAGTACAGCTATGCATTTGATATATTTTGTTGGTGGGGATTTTGTGTACTCATTTTGTTGTTTGTCTGTAGTATGGAAGTAGAACTTTGAAAGACCTAAGAGAAACAATTAGACTTAAACTGACTATTAGTAAGATACTAACATTAATGATCTCAGTTCCACTAACCTTTTGTGTATACCTGATATGAATCTTTGATATTGAGCTTTTAACTGATCAAGTGCTTGTACTCCTAGGTTTCTAGGGGAGGTTTTGGGGTTTGAGCTTATGAAGAAGGGTCAAATGCCCGACGGTGCTAATCTTCTAGCATATTAACTTACTAACATCCAATTGGTTACATAAAAAGAAAAGAAAAGAATGTGTGGATCTTAATTTTCGTGAATATATGGTTTTGGCTGATATAATGTTTCTTTTTGTTTGCTACAGATGTTTCAACCAATGGGAGATGGTGCTCAATAGTGTTATGGGTGGTTCCCTAATCTCGCATCTGTGTTGTGAGATGGCCAAATTTGAAAAACCACCTTCTATCTCTTTGGCCATTTGTGCAGTCTCACTGATTTAAACCAGGCATCTCCACGCTCTATGCCATCTCTTGTTTACATGGTTGCATTTGGTTGCTTAGATAGGAAACAATTGCTACACAATAATTGCTAGTGACAAATGCCTTTAATACGTAATATTATTTTATTTTCTGTAGAAGTCATAGCATAAACTTTATCTTTTTCAGATGTTACTCAAGTTAACCATGAGCTTTAGGGTAAAACTAACGACGATGCCAGGTGGTAGGGTCCTGGACCTATTCTTTATACACGACACCTTGTAACTTGTAAGTAGTTGCATCACTTAATAACTCTCAAATTTTGTTGCCTTTTTCTTCTAAAAAACCATCACATTGTATGACATGCTAAGTGTGGAATTACAAGATGTGTGCTTTGGAGCACAAATTGGTTGGCTACTCTGCTATTAGTGGATTACTTCTTGGCTAACCTATGTTCAACTTATGAAATGCCTCTGTGGTGAGTCTGGTGGTTTTCACTGACTCCTAAATGTTGCAGCCTGATGACATCATGCTGGTGCTAGCAGTATCATGTGATACATTCTATTGGTTTGTTCCTTTCTTTTTACTTTGCATACCCTCCACTCGTTGGCCTCAAATAGATTTTTGGGGTGCTATCGTGCTTTAACTCTGCTATAGACGGAGCCTTTTGCACTGGGATCTTATGTTGTGATGACCATTTGGATCTATATTTTTGTTACACTTCGCAAATTGTATTGGAAACCTATTATGATCTCAATGCTCATAACCACAATGGTATATTCACGACATTAGGTTTAAAAACACATTTTAATTTTAATTGTACTTCTAAAATAGCATGCAAGTGTTTTGCTTATGTGCTTACTATGTAAATCATTTCCTCAGGAATGAACTTTGTCCCCTATCCGGGTTTTGTCGTTAAAAGTTAAAATTTCTCCTTTTTTGTTTTTGGTTTCATTAAGCACTTTTCTTTATTTCAACAAGAGTCGGGATTTAAATTTTGAGGATTTGTTTGTGTCACGCAAAAGCTTGGCTGCATATGGTTTGTTCTCCACCATCTACGTGAAACCGTTATTTCCTTAAATAGCATTTGTATGGAAACATCATTTGATTTCTTTTTGACGGCTATCATTCTATTGAAATCCTTTAATCTATTTTGACTGTTTGATATAATATCATCTCAGGGTGCCACTCCACATGAAAAAGAGACAAGATGAGACGGGTGAACAATTACATTCTGTTTTAGGCAGCTCAGCTATTGGGTGTGAACTTAAGTTGGCTGGACCTTAGTATGATTTTCATCAAGGTTCCTCTTCTTTTTCTCCAATTGTTTCTGAAGATTTTTTGTTTTTATATATATAGTCTCGACATGCCATGAGTAGGATGTTTCCTCTAAGCTTTACGTATTTCTTCCTTCACATGAGATGGGGTATTGTCAGGCTTGATTGTTTAGGACAAAAGAAAAGTAGTTTACATTTGGTATTTTTCAATCTATATGTTGGTGTTTATCAATTCGTGTTTTGATGCATGATGTATTCTTTCTTTTGCTTTTGCATGCAGGGTGCTGTTAAAGCCTTGTGGTCTGCGGTACGCCAATAGGTATATACCTTCTTCAGACTATAATTGTTGGAATTTGTCCCACATCGGTTAATTATCTCCTCCAACACTAGTATATGAGCTTGGGCGGCCTTTCCACTCTTTGCCAATTGGTTTGAAGTTGGATGCTTTAACATGGTATCAGAGCTAGGGTTTCGGAGGCTTTTCCCCTTTGTTTGTGCCATAGTTGCACTTTGTTTCATTGTGATCCTTGTGTTCCGGATCCTTCGTTAACCTCTCCATGTGCGAATCAGGGGTCGCACGTGCGGGGGAGTATTGGGATTTGTCCCACATCGGTTAATTATCTCCTCCAACACTAGTATATGAGCCTGGGCGGCCTCTCCACTCTTTGCCAATTGGTTTGGAGTTGGATGCTTTAACAATAATGAATATAATAACTGTTTTTATGTCCAATTAAGTTGGTTGCAGTGCTAATATATTGTTTGCTTGATTGTGTATGTGAATCTCTCCCACAATCACGTATAACATTTTGTTTGGGACCCTGTATTTCCTCCAAAGTAATTACTTCAGGAAGGATCACCTGATATGAGAAAGCACTTTGATTTATTTTCTCTATTGTGTAAACCATTCATTTCGAGTTTTTGATGCAACCTCTGTTTGATTCTTTGAAGTTTTGGTTGGTGTCTTAGAAAAGAAACTTGGCCTTCTCTTGGTTGGAGGAGGTGAAGCGTACTGTATGTTATGACCTTCAAAGAGGCCGGTGTTGGCCTCTGCAATTTAGCTGTCTATGCATTTTCATATCCTTTTCTTTTCTTTTGGTAATAATTTTTCGCATAGGAATATGCTTCGTTCCTTCCGATATAATGGAATAATACCCCAAGCGTAAGGCTTAATATGTCGGTTGAAGCAAAATAATCCGAAAGACCGGAATCGTACCCAAGGGAATAATTATACGGCTTTGCTGGATTTGTAGATGTAAGCAATGTTTCCGGCTTTTAGGCAGCCAACTTTGTTTTACTTTAAACGGTGGAAGTAAAAGGGCTAAATTAAAAGCGAATTAACTAGGAAAAAGATAGGTTAGGTCTAGGAATTAATAACACCCACGACTCGAGCTAAATCACATTCTTCACCCAATTACGCGGTTTAAGACACTCAATCAAGGTTCTTAATCCGGAAGATAAAATGATTTGATTACCAAGCTAGCTCTAGAATTCATTTGGCAAACACCTCGAGCGACAGAGCTCCAAGCATCATGTGTGGTGAGTAGGCAATGCTCTCACCTACACATGATCAAAGAGGTTAACACCTTAGCAATTTGTCAAACGAATCCGAACCCCACATCAATTTTCAAATCAAAGATTCAAACTTTATTGATGAAAAATGTAATTTTTACTCGAGCCATGGGATGCTAATCATCCCATGACCTAACCCTTGAGAACTACTCACACATATCTATGAAGATAAGAGCAAGCAAAAATCTGCTTAGCATAATTGAAAAGCAACACTAGAAGAAAGTTGGCTTAAATGATAGATCGGGAATAAAGCTACAACTTTAATTAAAGCGACAATATCAAAAACTAACAACTAAAGGCAGAAATTAAAATATTCAAAGCTGGAAATTGAAGTACACTCAAGAACAAAATTAAGATGCAAGCAAATCTATCCTAGATCTAGAAAATGTACCAACCAATCTATGCTACTTGTTTGTACAAAAATGACACAAGCTTTTATACTCCGGGGCTCCACGCGCAGAATATACTGCGAGATGCTCTGAAGATTCGCCCTTAAGGCCCTCGGCATCGATGGCAATGGGCTTAAGCTGCGTTGCTAAGGTGGTCGGCATCGATGTAAGCTCATACATCCCATCGATGCCAAGGTAGGTAAGGAACTGGGGTGTTAAGGGGCTCGGCATTGATGTAAAGGATTATATCCTATCGATGCCGAAGCTATTATCTCCAGTAATTGGCCTTCCTTGCTTTGCCTTGGCCTCGCTTGATCTTGCCTTGCTCTTGCCTGCTTTGATCTTTTCTGCTCTGCCTTGGCTGTTGGGTCATCTTCGGGCCATGACATGCCTTAGGGCTTGAAAACTCCCTTATTTGGAGGTTTTCCTACAAAACAGAACCAGCGCACTCTACAAGCAAACATCATTAACAATAACTAATTAGCACTTAAATTAAACTAAAACTAGACACTAACGCGCCCTACATTACATTCTCGGGTGCTTATCAGAATACCTTTGGAGTTCTGTTATTTGTGTTTGGAGTTTTTTTTTTTCCTTTCGTGTCAGTTTTTCATTACATATTTGAATGTACGGTTATGTTGCGAAATAAAAGCAAAAATGCAAACATCTAAAGACAAAACATGATGAGAGAATTCAAAATTTCCCCTTTTTTCTATGGGAGAAGAATGAGAAACTAACGATGTGCCATGTTAGTTTGTTGATGTATTTGTTTTGGAGTTGATTTTGTGTTTGGTTGGTGTCTTATCAACTTTTTGTGGGGTTTGGCTAGCTCATGATTTGTGGGGTGGTATGAGCCAACTTGGTTGGTATATATATCCTTCACGATGATGCTATTTTTCATTCTCCCTATTAAGTTGTTTTAGTATCAAAAGATCTTTCTCCTAAACTTTAAAGTTGCTTTTTGTGGAGATTAATACTGTTATTATTTTGGTGATTACAATTAGGTCATTGATTGGCTGTTGATTCCTTTGTCAAAGCTTGTGAATGCTCTACTTGTATATTTAACAATGTGGCATACTAATAATAACTCTTTTTCCCTTACAGGCTGTAAACCCTTTTATTTGACAATTACTTTCAATTTGCTAAGGAGATTCAATATTTTCTGGGGATCGGAGTGTTGGTGTATTGTAGTTGACAATTGCTCTCAATTTGCTAAGGAGGTTCGATATTTTCTAGGGAGTGTTGGTGTATTGTAATGTGGTCATGCATGAGATCTCGATGAGTTCAATATGCTATCGAAAAGCGTAGTGATGAGATGTCCTTTTTTCATTGATACGCTAATTACCAAACCAAACTGAGCTTTGTGTCCTAATCCACTGGGTCGGCTACATGAATCCTGTTTTTTCATTGAGTTCTGTCTAAGGCTACCTTTTCACTTAGATTTAGTAAGCCCAAGTCCTTCCGTATCACGGTATCCAAAGTCAATTTAGGTCTTCCTCTTCCCCTAGCCCGACTATCCACTACTATCATGTCACTACTCTTCTTGACTACTGTGTCTACAGGCCTACGGTAATATGTCCAAACTACCTTTGTCGATTTTATCTCAACTTATCCTATATAGGTATAACTCCTACAGCCTCACAGATAGTTTCATTTCTAATTCTATCACTCTTAGTCTTACCACACATCCATTTCAATATCCTCATTCCAGCTAGACTCATCTTTCTCACTCATTGCTTCTAGATAGGCCAACACTCCGCCCCGTATAGCATCGCTAGTCGGATTGGATCTATGTAAGGAAACTAACCGCGGTGGTTTATTTGGCGTTTCTTTTCATTTGAATTTTTCATATAGACTAGTGCTTTGTTTCTGTTCCTTTGAAGCATTGGCTTATTGCCAATCTTATAGGGAATAATGTGTTATGGTTAGGGATGCAAGTTTTCACACTGATGGTTAAGATTTTTTTTTTGTGTGTGTGTGTGTAGTATGAGGCCACTATTTTGGCTTTTGCTTGATTGCCCATTACTTTAAAGGACTGTTTTCTGAAATTATTACTGTGAGATGTGTAATTGTCGTAAATAATTGACACATGCAATTAAAAAATGTATACTTGTCTTGGGCATTGCATGGTACTTAACGACATCTTTTCCTTGGGTTTTAAGAGAACAAAAGAATGTATACAGACGAATCCAGAGTGAAAACTAGTTCCTGGTACCTTTCAGAATTCTTGCATCTTTTTCGTACAGGAAACCAAGAACTTTTCAAGTGAGTACCTTATTCTCTAATGGGAAAAACCTGTTAGAAAGGTGTTCAATAAAATGCCTTCTCCATTTTGAATTTTAGCATATGTATCACGATTTGGTTATCTTTTCCTATTTGGGCACATGTTTTGTAAATACCAATCCTTTTTTGGACAAGGATTTTATTTTTTTATAGGTCTTACATGGATGACTCAAACGTTAACTTGCAAACTTTCTTTTCGAGCAGTTTGTCTCCACATAGAACTTTTCTTGATTTCTCATGTTATATGCTTAGTTTGTTTTTGCTTCTTGTACTATTTTATGGTTCATTTCCTGATTCATTTATACGGAAAGGCTTTTTCTTCTTTTACCCATCGGATATACTTATTCTTTTAGCCCCATCATTTTTGTTATTTTTTTTATTTATCTGATTGGCTTTGTTTTCGTTATTCTTCTGCATTGTTGTATAAACAGTATGCCCTCTACGACTCCCATGCAATGTGTGGGTTGTCTTATTTGAGTTATATAACACGTTGCGTTGTGTATTTTTTCTGTAATTGTATTCCTCAAATAAGTTTTTTAGATGTGAGTTAGTATGGCATGTTATGCTATAAATCATTTTTCGTTTCTTTATTTCTCGAGATAGAACATAGCTTTAACATATTGCCTTCATTCATAAACTTCTACAACCAATTTTTGCCCATGGGTTCTAGATGTAAGAAACAAGCATGCAGGTAGGCCCGTCAATGGACCGGATTGGATTCGAATCCGAATTCAAAATTGCTCAAATTCGATCTGAATCCGAATTTTCTAAATCCGATAGCAGTAATCTGAATCCGTACAACCGGATATGCGATCCGAATTTTTTTTTTAGTTCCAAAATTTTAGCAAAAAGGGAAAAAAATTTGAAATGGTGAGAGAGAGAGAGAGAGAGAGAGAGCGCGCGTGCAAGCAATCTTGAAGGCTGCCGTTGCTCATGAGCTCGTAGACGAGCAGCATGATGCAGCTCTTTGTGGTCGGAGGAGAAGCCCCTGACGGAGATGACGTAGTCGGACTCGATTCGGCCGGCGAAGAGAAGTTTGTTATAGAATTCGCACTCGGCCTGGATGGAGCCGGCGTCGATGATCTTGATGGCGATTTCTTCTTGGTTGATGGTGGTGGTGGGGAGGGAGCCGCGGTATACGAAGTCGCAGCCGATACGGTGGGAAGGGAGGAGGAGGTAACGCGGTGGAGGGCAGAGTAAGGACAGTGGTAGAGGGTTTTGCGTCGAATGGGATGGTTCGCTTGCGAGTGAGTTTGCGAAGGAAGATGGTTATGGGAAAGTGAGGGAATCGAAGTTGAAGAAGCTTTATGGAGCTTTGCTATTATTTCCAGATGGTTGGCGGAGGACAATGCATATATGTCAGAAAATAGGGTTTTTTTAAAATAAAGTTCGGATCGGATTCATAACAGATTTAATATGATCTGATCCAAATCCGTATTTGGATTATCGGATCGGCGTTGTCCGATTCAGATCAAATCTGATCCATTGACCTACATGCACGTAAAGGTTAGTGACATTGTGTGTGTGTGTGTGTGTGTGTGTGTAGGGGGGGTTGCATTTTACTTGCATTTTACTCTGTATGTTCAAAGCATGCATGCGCTCATATGAGAGGTGCATCCCTTTATGATATGTGGTCTTCTTATAACTACTATTTGTTGTTGAAGCATAATGCCTGTCTATGCCCATTGACTCTTTTTCATGGCAATAACTCCTTATATGTGTGCGACAAGAGAATCTAGAAACTGTTTGTCATTTTGATTTCTTTGCCCATTTCCTATCATTTTCGAGTTTTAGGATTAAGATATGAACAGTATACTTGTGAGAGAATGAACAAGTTTCACTGCCATCTGTTTATGAAATGTGGTCAAATTGGTAGGTCAAGAAACAATCATCATTCTTTTAGCGTTTCTTTTTAAGTTGGGCCCATGTTTCTTTCTCTACCAACAAGACATGGGCGTGTTAGCATACTTATATAGTAACTGTTCCAGCTTGTCTTTCTTTTCCAAAAACTTTTTTATTAACATTTTTTTTGGTAGATTGATAACACCATGAAGTTTATGAATCTTAGCCTTTCTCGTGGAAAAAACACTAACTTGTATCTATAGTCAACAATGTAAAGTTGCTTTTTTGTCCCTCATCAATAGCGGCTATGAAGCATCAACACTTCGACTGAAGCAACGTGTTGGTGTCGGGCACATTTTGGAAACGAACATACTCCGGACATGTGTCTGACACTTAATCACAAAGTGTCCTTATTTTTTCTGAATATCTAGGAATTTGAGATGAAGTGGTGATCACATGTCTGTGTCTGTGTTTGGCACTGGTATTGTAGGGGTTCGGTATATCAGGATCTTGACCGTGGGTCGGTTCCGGTTCCTTCCTCCGTTGCTCCGCTCGCTCGCCCGCCGCTAGACCTGCAACAAGTCACTAAGGCTGTGGAAGACCAGTGACCCTTCAACGATCAAGTTAAATGTAGGGAGAAATGTATAGGTCTAGGGTTATGGAGTGATAGGGTTAGGGAGTGATGGCTTACCTCTTTAGGTTAGAGTCCCTTTGCTTTTATAGACCTTGCTTGACTTGGTCCCCAAGTAAGCGCAGTGTTCTAAAAGAAGGATTTAATGGCCGATTAATCAGAAATTTGGCCTAACCGATTAGAGTAATGCCCAGTCGGTTGAATTAGTAGGTCAGGAGGTTAATCGGAGTAGTCGGTAATTAACCGGTGATAGTCGGTCGGCGTCTAGAGTCGATTAATCGGATAATGGGCGATTAGTTGGCTATTTGGCGATTTTTTTTTTTATCAGCAAAAATAAATTTCATTAATCCATAACCGGAAGTTACAAAGATAATAGGACCTTGGATACACCAGCCTAACCATCCAAGACCCTCTTCTCCAGACCACACGGAGGAACTAATTTAGGCCCAACAGGCTAAGCCCAAATCAGATTATTAAAACACACCTAACAAAGCCCAAACACCACAAAGGGCCAAGCCCAACACCTAAGCCGAACCCATACCCAAACCCTAACCCTAGAAGCTATTTGGCGATTAAAAGGGGTAAAATCTATAATTTTGGAAAATCTAGAGGTGTAGCTGTTATATACTCATACCAGTTTAAGGGCTTCGAGTCACAATTTTTAGGGCTTGTTCAACACCCAGTCATTGATTGATCGATCTCGAAGGCACTTGTCATATCTATGTGAAACCCTAAAATACGAGAACTCCGAGCCGCTTATCACCTCTCTCTCAAATTCGAGATCTTTTCTCACTCCACATCTCCACCAACCTCGAACATTAGTTTTTTCTTTTGAAAAGCCCATACCCATATTGACACATTAGTGATTCTAGAAACGAAGTGTAGTATTGTTTGGTATATATAAATAAAGTTATTATAATTGGTAAGTAACTAATAAATGAACGGCCCATACCAAGTACCAGCTGGTGTTATAATCATGTTAACAGTTTTTTTTTTGTAAAGGAGAGATTTCTATGTCATATTTGAAGAACAATTGATGTTGTTGGATTGATAGATGAATGTTCAAATTTTATAAGAGTTGTCATTGGAGAGTATTTATATATAAATAAATAAAAACCGACTAATTGCTACAAGCCGATTAATCGGTGATTAATAGGTTTCGAAGCTCGAAGGTGGTCGACCAATCAACTTTTAGAACATTGTAAGCGCGTGGAGGGTACGCTCGGGTAACCGCCTCGGGTGACGTCACAAGTGACGCATTGGATAAGGCAATTATGGAGCACATGGCCAGGTCAGCCTGCGATGATGATCCTCATAACCGCCTCGGCCTACGTCATGATGACGCACGTGACCGAGCGTCTGGGTGCACGAGGACAAGACTTTCCCTCCGGATCACATGAGCTACAACTGCAGGGTTCGGGTCGACTGTTCCCAGATGGCTTCATTAGAATCCTAAGCTGTGTGTACCGAAGAGTCCAGAATATGACTTCCGAGGATGCCCAGTTGTACCGATGAATAATCCGAACATCATGTCCGCGTGGTTCTACCACCGAGCGATTGTGCTATCGTTCGAATATATCCCCTAGCGGAGTGTCCCGATTGAGCTATCCAGACCCTCTTGACATAGTGGCCTGGTCAGTGATCAGACCCATTTATTCGGGTCACTACAATAGCCCCTCAACTTCTTCTGACCTCTTACTGGTTTAAGAGGAGTTGACAATGACTATGGCCAAATGTTCTAATGAGCACCAAGCCCTAGAGACATCTGTCAAGCTTTGGACCCTTTGGCATCTGCCAGAAGGATAGCCCCAGCTCGATATGTCACCTTGTGGTTCGGCAAAGCCGAACCGATGCACAAATAAGGATACAAATGGCTCCGTCGATCCGTGGTTTCAGTTTTGTCAAACCGGGCACAAATGAGGGACGGATGCCTCCGTGGCTCATGGGTTCAGTTTTCGCCGAACCGAGGCACGAGTAAGGATACAGATGGCTCTGTCGATCTGTGGTTTCGGTTTTGACAAACCAAGGCACGAATGAAGGAGTGATGCCTTCGTGGCTCGTAGACTCGATTTCGTCAAACCGAGGCACGAATAAGGATACAAATGACTCTGTCGATCCGTGGTTTCGATTTTGACAAATCGGGCACGAATGAAGGACAGATGCCTCCATGGCTCGTGGGCTCGGTTTTGTCAAACCGAGGCACGAATAAAGATACGGATGGCTCCGTCGATCCATGGTTTTGGTTTTGTCAAACCAGGGCACGAATGAGAGACAGATGCCTCCGTGGCTCGTGGGCTCAGTTTCGTCGGACCGAGGCATGAATAAGGCTACGGTTGGCTCCGTCGATCCATGGTTTCGATTTTGTCAAACCAGGGCACGAATGAAGGACGGATGTCTCCGTGGTTCATGGGCTCGGTTTCGTTAAACCGAGGCACGAGTAAGGGTACAACGGCTCCATCGATTCGTGGTTTCGGTTCAACCAGGGCACGAATGAGGGATGGATGCCTCCGTTCTTTCGTGGGTTCGATTCTAAGGAACTGAGGCACGAGCGATTGTATTGTTCGATCGGTTGTTCGTAGGTTTAGACTTGAGAGACTGATGTACGAGTAATCGTTGGGCCACTATCATAGCCCCTCGATTGCTTCCGAGATCTTTTTGGTTCGGGAGGAGTTAACGATCAGTGTGGCCAAGTGCATTGGAGCGCCGTCATAGGGGAGATTTTTTAGAGCGACGGGTGGAGCTCCGGGTCGTTGAGGGATGTACAGAAGACAGTGTCCTTTGATTTTCGTCAAAGGAGAGCCGAAGCGTGTTGGGCCACATGTCATTTTATGATTTGTCAGCAGTTCAGCGATGGGACATAAGCCCCATGTGACGCGTCAGGCGGCTGACGTAGAGATGTCAAGTCTCTGCCACATGTCGATCATCCATGGCCAAATAGGGGGAGCTTCGTTTCCTGTGCACAAACCTTCAAAGCTTCTATATAAAAAGGGGTAAGAAGAGAGAGAAAGAGAGAGACATTTCCTTCCCCTCTTGCGGCCCTACATTCGACGGAGAAGTCCGAAACTCACACCATCAAATTCCAGCTGTTTTAAAAGAGCGATCTCTGCCACAAACTCAGGTTTGAACTTCGATAGCTTGATATCTGTTATTTTCGATGCTCTATTTGCTGTTTATTCGCGGATTTCGCTTGATTTTCCGCCTTGGAGTGGGTTTTTTGCCGCCATGAATAGTGAAACCCCGGCCCATGAATAGTAGAAGTCATCTTGAATTGAAGCTATTCTTCCCGGGACGAGTAAGCAGATCCGAGCGATGTTGCCGGTCCCGAAGGGCGAAGGCTCTTGACGGACTGGAGTGCGAGTTAAGATAATCGCTCGGTGAAGTCATCTGGGTGAACGTTGCTTCCTGAATGTGTTTGTGGCTGACATCCTTCACCCATGCATTTTGTTAGGTTGCAGATGGTCGGTTTTTATTTCCTCGGATAGCTCAGAACAATCCGTAGGGGACAGCGGTGCGCACGTCGCTCCATTCCGTTAGATTTCATAGTGCCGCGGAGGGATTCCACTGAAGAAGTGATGACTTCACGAACGTCAGTCCCTGCGTAAGTGTTGAGGGGAATTCTTCTCGCGGTGAGGAGAATTCCAGAGTGGAGGGGTCCGAACGAGCCCATGTCCGCACGCGAAAGAAAGCAATAAGCCCGAACCTGTATCTTTGCTACTTCGATGGTCGTCTGGGGTCGTATGACCTTTTCGTCAAGTTGTATAAGGTCCCCCCTAACGTGCAAGTCCGAGCAATTACTTTGGAGGAAATAGAGTTTCACGAAGGACAGTTAATGGTTCTGCTGCTGGAAATAACCGAAGGGGGGTTCGGTTTCCACTTCAACTCGTTCCTTCGTTTGGTCCTGAAGGTACTCAATTTGACTACCTCTCAGTTGTCGATAAACGCCTTTCGCATCATCATGAGCATCTCTGAGCTCAGGAGAAGGTGCAATTTGCCATTTGGAGTGGAAGAGTTACTTGCTGTGTACTCGGAAGGATATCACCCTCCGTCCAGTCGACGCTGCTTGTTGATTAAGGACGATTCTGAGGAGTACTTGATAGATAAGCTTCCTGGCTCGGATCAATGGGTGAATGATTACGTCATTGTTACTGGAAACTTTATGTTTGGCCCTGATGAACAGCACATAAATCCGGTGCGAGCCACGACAGGGGACACTGGTCTGCGTGCCAACTCTTGCTCTTGCTTTTGTCTTGCTCTTTTCTAGTTATCTGCGAAGTAAATACGCCTGTCTTTTATGCAGATCCAGGGGTCGTGGATGATCTGAGAGCGAAAGCATTCGAAGAATGGATTGCTGCCGGCTATAGAGCTTCGCCTCGAGACGCCCCTGCCTTACTCCAATATAAGTCTACCTATCGCTCTTTTCTGAGGTGACAGAAGAGGGGAAAGGAGCAAGACCAAGAAAAAGGCAAAGCATTGAGCAAAGCTGTGTGGAGGAAAAAGACTGCCAGGCAGAAGATAACCAAACAAGCTGAGGAGGAGACAAGTGGTAATGACTCACAGTCGTAGGGCGTAATACGAGAACCAATCGACTGAATCACTCCAGACCCTTGCTATCCTTCGGAAAGTGCTGTCAGGAACGAGAGATGCCGAGGAAACAGAGGGCTCCTTCCAATCTTCGGGTGATCACAGGTGCCCGTGCCGCGGCCAGGCCTGTCCATCAGCCTGCTCGGACCTGTGACAATGTGCCATCACCAAAGAAACAGAAAGCGAGAAGTCACGAGTGGAATGGGGGTGGGACGATGGGGGTGGGTCTCAATACCCCTCGGTCCTAGGATGCTGATGCTACAGAAGGCTCCTATGTTGATGCACCAAAATTGAAAGCAGTGGTGACCAGCGCGGGGTCCTTCGAGCCTTGAGCTCCTCTGGTTTGGGCCATCTCGGGACGAGCAATCATGTGCAGTGATAGTATCTTGGGAGATTCAGATGTGGCCCTTAGACTTATCAATGCCGTGACCTTGCCTAAAGACATGGGGGCAGGTGGCATCTCAAGCTAATGATGCCCTGGGGGAGTTGTCCCAATATGTGCTACTGGTAATCTATGCAACCCTCTTTATGTTTCAGGTTGTTGCTTTCGTCATTCTTTGAAAGTCTGAGGTTACCATTGATATTCGATGTAGGCGGGTCACAGAGCACTCACAGAGCGCTGATCCTTCATCACCAGTTCGAGGAGAAAATTGTGTACGCCAACTTTATGAAGTAGAAAGCTAACGAGGTCTTGGACGGTGCCAATGTTGCTCGGGATGCATGCTCGATCCAAGCTCAAAAGTTTCAGGAGGCCGAAAAGCTGAGGAAGGAAGCATTGGCGAGGCTCACCGAGGTGGAGAAGAAGCTTGCAGACGCTCGGGCTTATAGGGAGAAAGACATCAAGGTTGCTGACTATAAAGGCTATGACAATGGCTACGACGAGGCGACGATCGAGTACAAGGGGCAGGTGAAGGAGATCACCGCTGAGCTTTGGCTCCAGAGGTTTGAGGCGAGGGCCAAATGGATGTATGATATCCTGCCAGAAAAATTCAGTGTGGCCGATACCTCCCCACTGCGTCTATCGCTGTCGGATGTGCCAGAGCACGAGAGAGCCCCACCGAGGTCCGAGGCAGCCCAGGATGTACCGAACGAAACACAAGGACACTCGGGACATGGCGGTGAAAATGTCTGACTGTCCTTTGTTTTAAAGTAGTCTTGATCAAACTTTTAGATGGCTTTTGACCGGGCGGCTTGAATCATGTGGAAATTGCCGTTCCGGATATGTAATCTATTTTGTGCGACTCGAGGCCGAACTCTAGGTAGCGGGGTATGGCCTATAACATCAGGGATGGCGCCATACTTCTAGCCGTAGACTGACTTTTTGACACTTTGCATCAATGCTGCACACAACTTTATCTGGATGAATGCTAGGTCATTTTGCTTTCCATTGTGTTGTGCTTGGTGCAATTTAACAAGAACCCTTGTTTTATCATTCGAGCCCCTGCTTCGGATTTGGCAGCGATCTAGCATGTCCAAAGTATTGAGACTTGATAAATTTTTGCACAGGTTGATGAAGTGAGTTGCGACTGAGCGTCAGACCGAGGCACGAGTGAGGGCACGGAAAACTCCATCGATTCATGGGTTCGGTTTTGGAAAACTGAGGCACAAAGAGGGCACGGAAGGGCTCCGTTGATTCGTGGGTTCAATTTTTAAAAACCGAGGCATGAACGAAGTATGGAAGGGTTCCGTTGATTCGTGAGTTCGATTTTAGGAAACCAAGGCACAAATGGGGGCACAGAAGGCTCCGTCAGTTCGTGGGTTTGGTTTTAGGAAACCAAGGCACGAACGAGGGCATGGAACGCTCTGTCGGTTCATGGGTTTGGTTTTAGGAAACCAAGGCACGAATGAGGTACGAACACTTGAATCCTCGTACGACTGGTGCTCGGCGCACAGTGATTGCATAATTAATTTATATTCTTTATATTTCCGTTCTGCATCATTCTCCCCGGCTTGAAGAAACTCATCCTCGAGTTTTGCTTGAGTGACTTGGCCTGTCTTCGATTATCGGCATCTGTTTTGTACCTTAAATTAATCCTTTCAATCAGTTGTGTACACTTATCTATGTTCATATAAAAAGCTACAACCAAAGAGGAATCATCCCACGCTTCACCACAGAAAACCCATTTACCATCCTCCGTCACTTTGCCATCTTGGTGATCATAGTATGGTTGTCGCATCTTTATTGTTAGTGGGATAACACTACCCGAAAAAATGCATGAACCATTAGCAAAAACAGAGCTTGGCTCCTTTCGAGTATTTGGCTCTTTGATTAGGATGCAATAAAATACATATTCTTCATCATCTTGCTCCTGATTGAATTTAATCCCCAAAACAAGAAATATCCATCACATTAACTACATTAGTGGATAGTGGGCTAGCTTTAAAAGCATTTTTCACCGGTAAAGTTATTCTTCCAGTTTCTGGAATTGCAACGTGCGCACCTTCAACAATGCTAAGTTCACATGTTTCAAGCTCATCCTCCGGGTACCCATCATATTTTAGAGGTGACTCCCAATCAATTTTTGACTGAAACGACGGATTATTGTTCAAAAATATTTTATCGGACTCTTTCTCTAACACATCTTCGAGATAGTCTCCTGCATCTCCCTCAACTAGAGATTCTTCTATGACTTTTTTTCTCTTCCACTAAACTTTAAGATTTTTTCTAGTGTCATGCCTTTCTGAAACTCAGGAAAGTTGATTTTCAAACCAGATTCCCAAAGTCGCGAATCACGATTAGCAACCTTGACCGCCCTTGTCCTCCTCGTCGACTGATGGTTACCAACCAAAGGTTTGGTGATAGAAACATCATCTGATACCTCCTCCTCCTTTGGAAATTGAGGTTTAATCGGATGACGGCGAGGTGAGTTTGCAACTTTTAAAGCTTCCATGCGATGGACAATTCCTCCAAGCATTGCTTTGATTTTGGCAAACCCGTCCTCCGTTCAAGCATCTCGAGCAGCAGCATCTTGCTCATAAACTTCATCAACATAAGTTGTACGACCCCCTCGTCCTCCTTGACCTCCAGCATGTCCTTCGACAATCGTCAGGATTGGAACCTATGTAGTGCAGTCTCCTTTTACAAAACTATTGGCAAGAAGAGATCACGAACTTGCTTATGTTAAAGATTCTCTCTTTGAAACACAAACACGAATAGATATGAAATAGAGGTACTCCCTTTTCGAACACACAATATGAAATAAATCTCGATTCTCTTTAATACAATGACAACTCAATTTTAATTTCACCGTACAACTTATTTTATACTACAAAAATAAGACCGAAAAGGAATCAACAAAATAGGAAGCTGAATCCTGTTGAATCGCTAATTGACTCAATAATTACCAAAATCAAAAGATTTGAGATATTCTCAAATCTAAATACTAGAGAATAAAAGAAAACTTGCCAAAACAAATGACACTTAAAGCGGAATATTCAAAAATAATTTATCACCAAAAGAATAAAACTAGATATCTATTTCATAAATAATAAACTGTTTCTATTGTGCATTATTCTCCCCGTCTTGAATATACTCGTCCTCGAGTTTACATAGTTGAATTCGCCGAAACTTGTCTACATCAAGTTTGTTCTTCAAATTAAATTGTCTGTCACAGCTTGCTCTAAGTACGCAATCCAATAATTATTTTTTATAGTACCTTCAATAAAATTCCAAAACGGATCAACAAATTTATTACTTAGGTCAACTTCATCATCTTCAAGCACGATAACAACTTATTTTTGCAATATTTTCTAATTTTTTTTCTTTTGTATTTTTCCACCGGTTCTTTGTCAAAAACTGATGGTTTTACTCCTATTTACAATTGGCTCTGGAATAATATTTGATGTGAATGGCCACTCAATGGTAGCTTCATTCACCATTATCCTCCCCCTCGACTGATGATTACCAGTCAAAGGTTTAGACCAACACCTCCTCTTTCGGAAATTGAGGTTGAACCGGATGACGGCGAGGCGAGTTTGCAACTTCTAGAGCCTTAAGACGTTGCATGACCGTCTCAAGTACCGCTCTTGTTGTCAGGCATATAGCTTAATGGAAATTGATTTTGGCACTGCAGTTTTAACCACTGACAGTCCACTTTTTGTGTTGATCATGTGAGAAAACAAAACTAAAAGTGGAGTGTCAAAATCACCTCCATTATGTAATTTCCTTGAATGTTTATACCCATATTATTTCGTGCTTCATAAGCACTAAAAATTCTCTTCAATGTAAATATTTGCGGACTTCAACTCAAACATATTTCTTTAGACTTACATGCATGGTATAGGCAGCAACACAGGACAGTATTCACAATCTTATTACCATTTTCAAATCAACGGGCATGACCTATCGTGCGTAGCACACAGCTATGCCACTAGTATACAGACAAAGAGTGATGTGAAGAACTCCTTCAATTTTTGATGTACAAAAAAAAGGAAAAAAGGAACTCCTACAGTCTCATATGCTGTTAAAAAAAACATTGTCGCAAGCACTGGTCTGTAATACTTATCTTTATGGGTTAAATACCGAGACACCCCTCGAACTATTTCCATTTGTCTCGCTCACCCCCTAATAGAATTTTGCCTACGGCCAGACCCCTTGAGCAAAGTTTTCATTTGGAGGGGGTAACGCCGTTGGACGGAATTAATGGAAAGACCAAATTGCCCTTACATATATATACCCACAACAGTCATTCCTCACTTCTCTCTGTGTTAATTGAAATCCCCACCACCATTAACGCCATCCTCCCCCACCTCTTCTGCGCATCTTCCCGACCACCACTGCTACCCGCCACCACACTTCTTTGTTGCTATTACACTCCTCACTTCTTTCTCTCATCTCCTTGAATCTCCCCAAAATTTTCAACAAACAGAGCAAAACCCATCAACTCAAATTCCCCAAATCAAGAAGCATCCCCAATTTCATCTCTCCTCCTCCTAATAAGCACGAAGTACCCCACCACCACGCAAATAGCTGCCACGAAATTCCCTTCCTTGATTAAGATCTTGAGCACGAACCCGGTGATCTCCACCATTAGCTCTTTCCCCTCCACCACCACCGCCCGCCGTGGCTTCCCGCAAAAAGCCAGCAGGACCAACACGCTTATCAACTTCACCAGGGTGACCAGTACCGCCACGGCCAGCGCAACGGCCATCGAGAGTAGCCCGAACACCGCCCCCAGCGCCACCGCCGCGTACAGCGCCGGCCACCCGGAGGACGACGACGACGACGGCGCGGCGCTCGACTCGTACAGGGAGAGGATTGATTTGATGATGGTCATCGTCGTTGCTGTGGGAGATTTAGGTTGTTCTTCTAGGGGGGATGGGTTTTTGCTGTTTTGGGGATGGGTTTTCCTTCCAAGTTTCAACTGGAGTGGGGCGACCAACGGAGGGAGGTGAGGAAGGGGGATAGAGAGGAGTGGGAGGACAGAGGTGATGAGCTGGAGGGAGAGGGAGTGGAGGATGGTGAGGGTGGAGCTGTTGGCGAGGAGGTTGGAAGGGTGGAGGTCGGAGGAGGAGGTTGGAAGGGTGGGGCAAATATTAGGGGCAATATAGGAACATTTTATTAATTTTGTAATAATTTTGCCCAAAATTTTAACATATATAGACGGAACCCTAACGGAAGGGGTGTACAGGACAAAAAAACTTTGCACCAGGGGCTGGCCGTAGGCAAAATTCTATGAGGGGGTGAGCGAGACAAACATGAATAGTTCGAGGGGTGTCCCGGTATTTAACCCTATCTTTATCTTACGATTTCCCTTCACCATTTGTGGTCAATACCCTTCCTATTAGTGCCTAAATCACCTGTAACAGTAATTTTATATTGGCGGTGTATCGAAAACGAACCAACACGTAGTGAAACCGGCCGATACGCATGAAATTTTCGTAACGGGATAAAGCTCAAAAGCTATTATGGATAGGCCGATACTTAAGGGGCCGGCTATTCGCAGTCACGTATTTTCTCCCATAGTCCACTATATTTCGGTAAGTGGTTGTTGAAAATCATAAATAGCATTTCGGTAAATAGTTGTTGAAAATAAGATTATATTTCGGTAACTACATGTCGAAAATATATTCAATTTTCGGTAGACAACTGCCAAACATGCATTTTCGGTAAATAGCTGTTGAAAAAAATATCATATTTCGGTAATTGGATGCTGAAAATGTATCTCAATTTCGGTAACTAACTGTTGAGTCTAATTGAAAATTTTTAACGGGCTGTGGGAGAAAATACGTGGCTGCGAATAGCCGCGCCCATACTTAAAACCTAGAATGTAACAGTGCCAAAAGACACAAATTCCATTATGTATCAGCTATTATGTTACTTAACTGTGAATATTTAAAAACATAAATCTTGGCCGCACCTAATCATAGGAATACCCTAATTAAACCCCCAACTTCCTCTTTTTTTGAACTGGGAAAAAAAAACTCTGCCGCTAGAATCCAAAGAGAGAGAAATAACAACTTAAGGCTAGCAAGAAGCCAACTAATGCAAAAATCCCTAAAGGAATTAAAACAACATTCAAAGAGACACAAAACCCAACCAAGACAAAACAAAACCCAAAGAGACATCTAAGGATCAAAAATCGTGTTGAGGAGCTTGAACCTTTGCCCTCTGGGAGAATAAAAATAGAGCATCAATACACTTGCACACTCCATATATAGAATTGACTTCTTGAGCTCTTTTTTTGACAACAGAGTCAAACTAATCATCTAACTGTCATGGAGTATTGTAAATGAGAAAAACACAAGACTGTCGATGTCTTCCATCCCGACTCAAACGTTGAGCCTGACGCAGATAGCAGTACTCGCAATTTGCTGTATATTCATACCTAGAATCAATAATCTCAAAAGAAATAAAGTGTTAGTCAAAGATAAAAGACAACAAATATCCAGACGATCATATGGATTCTAACCAAGTATGAACGCACCAAAACATCAATATGTTTGTTCTAGTATATATTTTCTATTCTCTATAGAGACGAGTCAGAAACATTTTAAATTGAAGTTACACAGAACTTACTACAAGTAAGGCCAAATATAAATGGAGTATTTTTTTATTTTTTTGGGCGAAAGAAATGATGAGAATAAAAATTTGGAGTATATTTTTTAGTCAGGAAGTCAATTTTTTCTAAGGCTACATCGAATAAAGGAGTAAAGCCAAGTAAATTGGAATTGAAATCTTTACACATCCCAAACTCGGCTTGGGGTTAAATCAAGCAGTGGTGGATTTTCTTGTACTAGTTTATGTCGAAGCGGTGGGAGAAACAAGAAGCAAAAGAACAAAAACCAAACACTTCGCTACGTGTGCACAAAGAAAATCTTACGTGCTTGTAAGGACGGGACCTGAGGGTTTTACTCCGTCCTAAGTCTCAGGTTCGAAATTTTTCAGGGATTATCAACTTTATCGAGACAATACAGCATTCGCTCTGGTTTTAAGTGGAGCCTGGTTTATAATCCTCAGATTAGTCAAAGTGCATGCATAGGCGGACAGACATTGAGATAAGTGTAGACAAACGTCTCCATTGGTTGCCAAATTTTCGTAGGGATAAGTACAATTTCCATCCCATTTTTACTCACTTGATCCCACTTTAAAATTTATTTTTGCCCCAACCAATATAAGGGTTTTGTACTTGGGCAAAAAGGGGTCAAAATAGAATCTCCACCCACAAAATTCCTCGCTGATTTCGTTCGTTCTTCAAAACAAATCAAAGGTTTTTGTTCGTTTCTCTTCTCCTAATCTCTGCTTTGCACCAAAATCTCCATGGAAAATAAGAACCTTGAAAATCTTGGCTCTGCCACTGGTGCATGTAAATTGGTTCAGATACTAGTTATAAAAATGCAAATACCACGCCATCCTTCCAAACACCCCCCCCCCCCCCCCCCCCCCCCCCCCCCCCCCCCCCTCGCTCTCTCTCATATGAAAGGCCTGATTCTGTATAATTAACATCTTGAATTTTCCGAAGCACCGGAAAAGGGAAAAAAAAAGAAGGTTAATTTCATTTTCTATACTACTTTTAAATGTACGAAGGTGTTTTCTACCTTTTGTTTTGAACCAATGCAATTTTTGTAACAGTTGATTTCGCATGGTTTTTCGAAAGCAAACCAAACCAATGCGAGTCTTGAACCATTGCAACAGTTAATTTCCAAAACGAGTGCAGCCTGTTCAAGCATGACCCTTTGTGAACCAAGTCGTACCTATTCGGACAATCACTTGTCCGCCTATTTAAATATCTAGCAATTTCATGCATCCAAAATTCAGAGAGCACACATGCAATTAGCATATATAGTCGGAGAGAGTTATGCATGGTTTCAGTTTGTGGGCATGCATTTGAAGTGCTGCGTTTGTGTGCGTAAAGATTGTTGCATCCTGGAAGCGGACGTCCAGAATCGGGGGCACCTTGGCGAGGGCGAAATCTGCTTTAAGGATACAGTGATTCATCGCTGGACTCGATGTCTCGATCTACTTCGTATTCTTTGGTGTTGGCATTTGTGAGTTATATTTTCCGTTTACTACTCATGTTCTAATGTGCTCGAACGTTACTTTAATTATTTGTTTAATTAGTTTGCCTATCTATTTACTTTCTCCCGAATCTCTGGTTTTACATTGGGTTAATTAATTAGTTTCTTACAGACAGTTACATAGTATGGAAAGGTGTCGTTGGCTCCTTCTATACTACATGTATATATCTCTACGTGAGACCCCAGTTTCTCCAATAAAAAAACAACAGTTAATTCCTCCAATCAAAACTTCATATCGACACCGGTGATGCGAAAGAACTTTTAGATATGTTCATTTCTCCTTTGGTAAGTTCATAGATTTTTCTGTCGTTTAACCGTCACTTGATTTTTGAAATACCATTTGATGGCATTAGGACTTTAATATGTGAGAAGAATTCTTTATTTATACGGTAGTTCCTCCATTGGGACGTCAATGATAAAATGGTGCTAATAGAAAGTAAAGATGGTTCGATTAACACTCAAACAACGAAGGTGCATTTTAATTGATCACATCAAAAACCCCAAAACAAAGGCACATATCCTTTTTTTTCCCTTTGATTTTTATCAGACCCTGGATTTATACGTGCACGTATTTTAAATTCTGATGTATACTGTGAGAACCCGGGAAATTGATGTGATATATATGGTAGGGCCCTCCAGTTACTAATAACTTGAGATTAACCTTTTGAGCCACGTGGTTGGGCTAAGAGTTATGCAGGTTAGCTGGAGCAGGTCGTTACAGGTGGTATCAGAGCCAACACTAACTGGAAGAGTGAGGCAAGTCCCGCAAGTGAGGAGCTTGAGGTGCTTAGGTGGGCCCAACAAGTGAGGAGCTTGAGGTGCTTGTCGTGCTTGGGCGGGTCCCACATGAGACAAGCTTGACGTGCTTATGCGGGACTTGTCACACATTGCTTGGTGGGTGGGAGTGATGGACCATGTAGTGCAACGAGGACGTTGCATCCAAGGTGGGGAGATTGTGAGAACCATCTTGCAATTGTCCCACATCGGTAAGATGTGGGAAATTGATGTGATATCTATGGTAAGGCCCTTCAGTTACTAATAACTTGAAATTAATCTTTTAAGCCACATGGTTGGGCTAAGAGTTATGCAGGTCAGCTGGAGCGGATCGTTACATATACCTTGTTGACTGAATTCTACCACTTCACGTAACATGCTTAAACACATTCTAGGGAATACTTAGTAATTATAAATACTAACATTAAATAAAGATTAGAGGATATGCCAGAATTATAACGTTTAGGGTCCTATATAGGCTTCAAGCAAGGAAGCACATTCCAGTCAAGCGAAACATTCATTACGCTACTCTATGTGTGCTACATTCTTATTAGATGATTCATTATTTGCGACTACTTAGTTTCCCTCTTCTCACTTAGAAAGAGAGACCAACAACCACAATTAAAGGAAGAAAGATGTTGATGATTATTATCGAATTCTCACACCAAGGCTGAATGAGAAATTTTCCATTGTCCAGACTAAAAGTTAATACTAAGATTCTATTACATTAGTTGGCCAAGCTTCCACGTGCATTGCCCGTGCTTTTTTACTAGTACCTTTAAAAATATAGCAATAATCATGTCGTCGCAAATGGATGTCTCTGATATCCTTAGAACGAAGGTATGTTATCTATTGTTCTTCAATACACAAACTGGTTTTAAAGATTCTTGGAAACCTGTCATAAAACCATATTCCTCCTGAGTGTTGAAAATTCAAGGTTTTCTTTGCTATGGTTGATATTTTTCTTTTGGTCAGTCTTATTGATTCTTTTAATTTTTTCTGGACTAGAAAGAACCAAAAAAAATACTGGAGAAATTAGAAAAAAGAATTTGTAGAAATAAAACCTAGGGGTATGATTATATTACTTTTAACATTTTTTTGTTTTTTTTGAAGGTTTTGTCCTTGTTCAAAAAAATTTGTGTTTGTTAATTTTGCGCCAAACTTTTGTGGATTATTGATTCGTCTCGACGAGAGAAACCGAAAAAGTAAAAAAAAAAAAATTACTTTTACCCATATATTTTTGGAAATATCCAATTGTACCAACCGACTTTGAGTAGCTAGATATGATAATGATTTTTATTGTGGAACGCCCGTCAAGGCACACCCTTGAACCTATAAAAGGCCCAATGTGATAGATGTGGCTCCTTGCCCATTTGATTTACCACTTGACTTTTCAAGGGAGGTTTAGGTTTCGAGTCTATAGAGAGACATCAAACCTCTATAGACTCGAAACCTAAACCTCTATAAGCATTAAGATACATTTTCAACATCAAATTACCGAAATATGATATTTTTTTCAACAGCTATTTACCGAAAATGCATGTTTGACAGTTGTCTACCGAAAATTGAATATATTTTCGACATGTAGTTACCGAAATATAATCTTATTTTCAACAGCCATTTACCGAAATGTTATTTATGATTTTCAACAACTACTTACCGAAATAGAGTGGGCTATGGGAGAAAATACGTGGCTGCGAATAGCCCGGCCCTATAAATGTCCAAAAAATTATACTGTGGACAAATTTGGTCCATTTTTGGGTGGGTAAAGTACACTTTGCACCCTTAATACGCTCGGTCTGACTTTGCCCTTTACACTTTCAATTTCACTTTTCAAGCCCTCACACTTTCAGTCAAGTGTCAATGCCCCCCTTGCTGTTAAATTCCATTAGTTTCCGCTAGGGAACAATATCAATTTAGCAGTCCAAGGTTTAAATTTTTTTTTACTATCATTGAAGAATATTCTAATATAGATACGAATGCAAAAGAGCATGAAAGCATTTTTTATAGACGTTGTATATGTTCAGTCACTATCTATTGATGGGCCTATAGAACTAATATGCATCAAATGTATGGAGGCCCTCCGTCTAAAACTTGCAATTATAGGTGGGTAGGCCAAGTTTTTCGACAACAATTCATGAATTTATAAATTTGTTGAGTTCATAACAATTGTACATCATGAATTTTTATTCAATTGTTCCGAATTTTTGTACAAATGTTACAAAGATTTATAAAAATATTATGAAATTTTAGACTGTGACATGTTTCCATTTTTAGCCATTTGTTCAAATGTTTACAGTTCTTAATCCGAACCAAATTAGCAATTTATAATTGGATGTTTACCATACTGCATGTACTTTCTTACTTGTAGAGGAGATTGAAAACCAAATTGAAGCAGACTCCATTAAAAAAAAGGTATGGAATCTTTTCAGTTTCTGCTTTGGATTTTTCGTATCTGTATGGTTGCAAATACAACTTCGTCTCAAAATACAGCATACGGGTTTCGTTGTCGTGGAAGTGTTCGATATCATACGAATTACGATCACTCTTGAGTGTTGATTCTAATCAAAATGTTGACCATGATTTGTTTTCTTTAGCAGAGGAAATCAAGCACTGAAAAAGATGTGCGCTCCCTTGGACTCAAGGTATTCAACACTAAAACGTCGCTTCCCAGAATGTACGTATCTAGTGATTTGTGTCATGTTCTGCCCTTAAGGCATATAATCTTTTCTGGTGAATTCTTTTGCCACGGACTGTTTAATCCGTGACTGTGCTCATATGACCAAAATGTGGGTATTTGCCTCCTCCTTTAGGATACGTGGGTACGGATATCTTGGTACGGTCTTGGTTGATGTTCTCGTTGAGGTTTAAAAAGAACAGTTTAGATTAACAAAGTAGGCTCAGAAAGGGCCTATGCCCTCAACAGGACGATCAGTCCCTTTAAAAAAAGAAATAGAGAGGATCCTCTCCCACAGGAGAAATCTTCAAAAGGCCCAAGTGTATCATTCCGGTGCAGTTTTCTCTGATTGCGACTTATTACTACAGAAAAAAATGGCATTTATATGTCATCAAAGTTTAAACCCTATGGTCTTGGTACTGATGTATGGTCATAACTCATCAGCATACTTCTTGCCTAGTGGTCGATAAAGACCAGTTCATCCTGTTTCTTTTCCCCAGCTTTAGGATAAGAAAGCCCTTTGAGCACTGCAAGTGCAAGATAAATATTATTTTTGGTGAATCTATGAGTAAGTGGATTTGATATATGCTGCTGCCATGGTCACCAGAGCATATGCTATAAAGTTGGTGTGGGCAATGTCGCTTGATCCCTGACACTATCAATCTCTTATTAGCAATATTTTTCATGTTTTGATTCGACTTACCTTGTTAGAACAAGATGTGCAATTTCTTTCGAAGCTAATGATGTTATGGTTCTTGGTGTGAACAAAGTATAGCGTTCATAACAATCTGATTGATCTATCTCATATTTTGCAAGCCTTCGGATCAATCTATCTTGATTCTTTGTTATGAAAAAGGTGGAGGCAGTCATAGCGTCCTACCTGATTTATTAATTATTGGTCTAGGAGGAACTTGAACGTGATTGGTTCGTGGAAGATGAAGAAGATGATGGTTCAGGATATGTAGAAGATGACGATGAACAAGATGTCGACGGTGATAAGGATGAAGAAGGTATACAAGAAAATGAAGGCAGAGATGTTGAGGATGATGGAGATGAAGGAGATGATATGAATCGTGTGCATCGGCAGGTCACTCATGGATTTCATTTGGTTGAAGAAAAAATGGATCACCCTATGGAAGATTATATAATGGCAACTAATAGGAAAGTCAGCGGCCATCATCTGGGGTTGTATGCGATTTTTGACGGTCACTCTGGTCGCAAGGTCGCAGAATACTTGCAAAGCAATCTGTTTGACAGGATACTGAGTGAGGTATGAACTTGTTTTTCTCTGGGGTTCTGTTACAGAAGTTTTGTGCAGAATTACTATACAAAATGATGTGGCCTCTTTGTGTCCCCTTTTAGTTAAGGAAAAAACTCTATTCTTGCGCACGAAAAAAGCTCATGTAGCAAATGCCACCAGATCGAATGATGTGGCAATGACTTATTAATTTCGAAAAAAACGCTTCTTCACTGGTAAATTGTTATAGCATAAATCGGTTGCATTGAACCACATCATTCTGTACAGAAGATGTATGTGTACTGTTTATTCGTATATCTTTAGTTTTATCTAAACGGTGCTTCGTCATGTATAATTTGCCACACTCCAATTTGCTATAAACATTTTGTTTGCAAATCATTTTCATTTATGCTATTGCCCGAGTTAGTTGGGAAGAAGAATCCCATGGGCCCCACAAGTTGTGATCCTGGAGGCTATTGATTTTGTTATAGTAATCTATTTAGATTTTAAGATTTTCATGAAATATATGAGTTGATTGACATGGATATCTAGGGGTCCTTGGGCACAGGGATGCCTGGGGTTTTGTCTTCTTTTCAAAAATAAAAACATAATTGTCTTGCATCATTCACTAGCCAATAGAACATTTTTCATACATTACCTTATGAACAGCCTGAATTCTGGACAAGCCCAAAAGAGGCAATCAAAAGGGCATACAGGGATACAGATGATGAGATTTTGGATAATGTAGTTGGTTCGCGAGGAGGATCAACAGCAGTAACAGCAATTTTGGTCGATGGGGAAAGCTAATTGTGGCCAATGTTGGGGACTCCCGAGAGATATTGTGCAGAAATGGTGAAGCAAAGTAAATAACTGTTGACCATGAGCCACTAAAAGAGAAGCAGCAGGTTGAGAGTAGAAGAGGGTTTGTCTCACAGATGCCAGGTACAATGCCAGGTACCATTGCGATTGACACTGGACGTTACTATCATACGAGTGTGGTGATTCTTATAATACTTGGAGAATCACCCTTCACTTTATCCTTATGCAAAACGGATTGATTCCATAACGAATGAAACCAGGCAAATATTCTGGTCTGAATTTCATGACACTAGCTGTACTTCTGGGAGTGCAAATTTGTTTTTTGACTAGGCGGTTCATAATTTGTTTATCTTCGAAATCGCACAAGCTTTTTCTGGGTACTGAGGACACGAGTTCATTTATTAACTTTCCAAATCAGTTCTTTTTGTAAAAACAAGAAGAATCAGCATAAAATTTCAAAAGGAACCAATATTGGATCTGAAATTTTATGGTAATAACTTGTCAAAGTTCATTCATGAATTTTCTACATCCGTTACTTATTACTTTCATGAGATGAATCAGCATAGAATTTCAAAAGAAACCAATATTGGATCTGAGAACATGCCTGGAATTTTTGTATTGGTATGTTTAGTTGTTTACACTCATCCCCAAACAAAACGAGTGCTTGATCTGCCCTTTGAAATTGTGTATCAAACCACTGCATCTTTGCAGTTGCCAATGCTGAAAAAGTTGGCAAAAACCCCCCTTTGTTCAGTCCCTTCACAAGGTACCAAGATTTCCATTGAATGAGCCCAAATGTTTGTGATGGGCTTAGGAAATGTCCCACGTGTTGATGGTCAGCTCGCCATGGCAAGGGCATTCGGCGATGAGAGACTGAAGGGGCACATTACTGCAGAGCCAGATATATTTGTTGAGGCGATAGATGCAAACACTGATTCCATAATATTGGCAAGTGATGGTTTGTGGAAGGTAAGATGACAAGGTTTCCTGTTTTGCTTCGTTGCTTTCAGTCCCTAGCTTGTAATAGTAGATGCGATTTCTGTTTTTCTGTCAGGCTGCTTTTTTGTTTTTGCATCAGTTGGACCTTATTGCTTATCGATTTTGTTATAAGCTGTCACTAAAACATAGTAGGAATCACTGTACACTCCGGTGAGTTAATCGACACATGGAATAGTTTTATGGATTTAAATTGAGAATTGCATGTTAAAAAGCATTTGTTACCCTGTCTTCATTTCCACAATTGTTGGAAAGGAGGGAGGTTCTCATTTAAGGGAATATCTATGTTAGTGCTTCCCTAAGAAGTTGTTACCAGTGATCAAAGGATGAATGGAACTCCAGTAGAACCATTCAGGGCATGAGTACGGTTCGCAATCCAATGAACATTTTCCGTGATGGGTTTCATCATTCAACACTTGTTTCTTCATTTGCTTATGGCACAGGTGTTGTCAAATCAAGAAGTGGCCACCTGCATCGAAGGCTTAAGTGATGCTCAAGAAGCATCAAAGGAGTTGGTTAAAGAGGCACTATCAAGAAAGAGCCGTGACGACATCTCCTGCATTGTAGTGATGTTTGACTGATCCCGTTTGGTTTCTCACGCTAGCTGCCGTAAGTATGAACACTTGTGCTTGTCAACTTGCATGTAAATCAAATGTACAGTTGTAGTTCGTCTTCAGTTGTTTGGAGTTGTTCAAACATGCAAAAATATGTGTAGTTTAGTTTATTTTTGAGTAGTTTGGAGTTGTTCAAAGATGTGCAAATATGTATAGCCTGAAGTTGAGGCTGGAGCGTGTTGCTTTAGATGCTTACGGGTTGGTTTATCATAGGATACACAAGGGTTTTCGTTCATTTGTTTTATTGAACAATTAAGAGTATATGGGATTATCTTTCGCTTGAAAAAGAGTACATGGCTCTTTTATCTCGAAAACACTTTTAAATAAACTAATCCTTTAGCGAAATGACCTTTTTTTTTTTTTTTTTTGCCAAACGGAAATATAGGAAATGACCTTTTTCCTTTGGATATTTGGATTTTGGTGTTCTCATAAAGTACACTGCAATATACAACTAAAGCTGAGTCAAATAAGACTCCTATAATTCAAGGCTGCTGATTTTGCCACTCCTTTTTTTTGTTAATGCCACTCCTCTGCAAGTGTATTTTTGGTGCAAAAATACACTTGCAGAGGAGTGGCATTAACCAAAAAAAGGAGTGGCAAAATCATTTCCCTAATTCAACTTCAGAAAATTAGATTCTTCTGAAATGACTAAAACAACTTGCATTATCACATGCCCAAAACCATTTCTTATCAAATAGAAAGACAAACAGGTACGCCACATGAGTTCTGACTTCAGCGTTTACATAGGAGTGATTTTTTTATTTTCTTTTTGTGAACATATCGGAATTGTTTCTATCAGCACAGAAACACCTACCAAATCAGTCAGATTCACATACATTTCAAGAAGCTGAGGGCCTTCCGAAAATTAAGGTTTTGTAATCATGTCTCATCCTTGCCGGAATAGAAGTGACGGAAGACACAAGAGAAGTCTTTTGTTCCTTGACCCTGATTACATAGATCCATGAATCTGAAGGAAAAAAACCGGTTCGTTAGTTAGTATTAGGCTATTTGCATATATGTATCAGGCCACAGTCTTTAGCATATACAGTATATGCTTCCCTCTCTCTCATTCTCATGGAAAATAACATTTTTTTTCTTCATCGGAAATGGAAAATAACATTGTGTTGGCTAGAATGTGTCATAGGTATAGCGTCCACGCTCTGCTCGTCCTATCTTACTAATAATACTCTCTCCGTCCCTTATTTATAGTCCGGTATTCCATTTTGGGTTGTCCCTTAATAAGTGTCTATTTTATAAAGTTAGTGGGTAAAAGTTGGTGAATTGTCTATTTTATCCCTAAAAGTAGATTCCATTTTGAAAAGTAAGTGAGTAAAAGTAAAATGATGATGGGTAAGTAGAGAAAGTGGAGGAAAAAGTTGATGTGAAAGGTATAATGATAATGTCTTTTTAATAAGTTAGAGTTACAAAGCAGGACACTTAAAAAGGCATGGAGGGAGTAAGAAAGAGGGTATGCTCCTCATTGGTATAAAAGGCCTCTAAAGGGCACACAACCTAAGATGGTTCCAAGGGCGCTACTAACCACTAAGAGCATCCACAGTGGAATAACCAAAGTATAAAGTTGTTAAAATTAACAATGTTCTCTCAAAAAAGTGCTCACAGTGGCATAACTAAACTTAACAATCTCTTAGCAACTCATCAAATTTTGACCATTGGATAATCAAAACTAACAACTTTTTGTCAATAACCAAAACCTTCTCTCTCTCTCTCTCTCAACAATGTTTTCTAGGAAAAATATTTTTGAAAGTTCTTTTTTTTTTACAAAAACAATTAGACCGTTTTTCAAAAATTATTTTTTTATTATTAAAAACGGTTTTTTTTTTTCAAAAACTGTTTTTTAAAACTTTTTTGGAAAAGTCTTTTCCAAAATAAAAGTTTTTAAAAAATTATTTTCTATTTCTAATAAAATGTTTTTATTAGTTTGAAAACTATTTTAAGAAAAATATTTTATATGGTTACAATTTTTAAATTTTTACAGGTTGAAAAGATGATGTAACAAGTTTTGATTATTCAATGTTCGATTATGCCACTGTGGACATCTACATTGCTAATCTTGGCAATCCCTTAAATAGATAATCAAAAGGTGATGTGACAACTTTTAATCCAAATTTGATTAGTCCACTATGGATGCTCTAAGAGTATCCACAATGCTATAATCAAAAGTAAAATGTTTTTAAAGTTAACAATGTTTGTGCAAAATATGGCTCATAATGCAATAATCAAACTTAACAACTTCCTTAGAAATAATCAAATTTTGGACTTTGGATAACCAAAACTAGCAATCTTTTGACAATAACCAAATTTAATAGATCCTACATATTCTCAATAAAATACTCCAATCATGACACAAAAATGGTCTATCTCTCTCCCATTTTCCTCTCACTTTCTTTTTGAACAATATCTTTGAAAAATAAAAATTTTACTAATTTTTTTATTTAGCAAATAGTTTTTAAAAATAGTTTTTTTCAAAAAAAAAGTTTCAAAAACTATTTTCTATTTCTAGTAAATAGTTTTTTATTAGTTTCAAAACTATTTTTAGGAAAACTATTTTCTACTATTCACAATTTTTAATTTTTGTACTTTGAAAAGATGATGTGACAAGTTTTGGTTATCCAATTTTGATTATGTCATTGTAAACATCTACATTGCTAATCTTAGCAATCTCTTAAATGAATAATCAAAAGTTGATGTGGCAACTTTTGATTATCAATTTTTCATTATAGCATTGTGGATACTCTAAGTACCGATGACTCCACTACATATGCTTATGGTACAGATGAGTACACCAGAGACTCTGTGCCCTAGTTATCCATCTCACCCAACAAGTGTAAGTGCCTTGGTTACCGAACATGAACTTTAGAACATTTCAAAGTCTGTTCATGTAAGGGTAAAACGGCTTACATTTGTTCAGCTTGCGATGTCAAAGGGCATTTAACACCGACTTCTTCGGCTGATGTGGTGGCAAGATTTAAATCTTTTGCCTGCACAAAGGGGGAAAACATAATCACTCCTGTTCATGGTGCGCTATAAAACAAGAAAACCATAAAAGGAGCGAACAAAAGTACAATGCGAAGAAAGATCAGCACAAATTAAATGGACTCTTAAGTGAAAAAGATAACAAACAAAAGAGAAATATGACCAATGGATAGGGTTCTTATGGTCAACTCTGCAGATAAATTGCAAATTAAAGCCCGACGAGGTGGCTGGAGGGAATAAGCATCCCAAAAGACTTGAGCCAAAATTCTATCTCCAGATAAGCGTCTAAAAGTTGGTTGATTATAGTGGAACTTAAAATTCAGGTTCCTTCGTTAATTCTCGATATTTAACAAAGACTACCTACAAGGACAAAGCACACATTTTCTCCTTGTTTGTGGCAAAAGTGCCCCATATAGCAATCTAAGTATAAATAGAAAATTGATATCAATGAATGATAATGAGCTATAAGAACTCAATTATTGACATGCGAATACATGAGAATCTTTGTCACAATCATGTCGTTAGAAGTGAAGGCACAACACAATACATGTACTATGCGCCCCGTAACGATGTAGCCAACTCGTAAAAATATGAAATAGTAACACAAAAGGCAGTATAAGCAAACTAGTTAAAATATCAAGAAGCAACAGAAAAATGTTATTTCACTGGTGGACTACCCCACATACCATAAGCTTAGACGCAAAGCCACCATCATAATTCCTTGAAGAAGGAACCCCTTCCATAACTCCTGGCACTGGATTATAAGTATCACTGTCACATAGCAACAACACTCCATCACTACCAAGAAATCTTGCTGTGATTTGCAATTATTACCCCAAAATCCAGAGAGAAACTTAAGGCACTGTCTCAGATGTGTGAGCCGTATTACTAAGACCAAAGTGTACCATCATCCCTACATGACAATTAACACATCCAAACATGCTTAAAACCCGTGGAAATGTCAAAAACTACATAGCACAGTGATGAAATTTGTGCCCCAATTCTATATTGGACAATTTGCTTATCACAGGCAAAAATTAAGGCCCTACACAAGGGTGCTAATATTTTCATCTCAAGGCACTCCTCTGTTGAAAATTTTCATCACATAGCATACTCAGATTTTTTAAAAGATTCAAATATTTAGGAACAACAACTAAAAATTTTAAGTATTTGAATAACAGAAGTGTCATTTCAATAGAAGACTCATCATTGGGCCATTTAAAGCGGCTGATGAAACTCAAATCTCAAGTAGTACCTACTGACCTGTATGGCATTCCTATTTGTGATTCTATTCCTAGGAGAAACTTTCCACATTGAAGCCATAATTTTCATCATCCATTACAATCCAAAAGAAAACCATTACCTACTCCAACAGCGAGCACTTGAGGAGTTGAATATCTTTGTTAGAGTAGTGGCAGAAATTCCCAAAGACTGGCCAAGTGCAAATCCTTCTGAAACGCCAAGCATACTAACAGCCAATGCCAAATTGTTGCAAATCTTTGCTGCCTGAATAATAAGTACATGCCAAAGCAAAAAATACTCACCAAAAACTATCTTAGAAGCTAAGATTAAGCACATACTCCACAATCGCGAAAGTATAGCTACGTTTGACTAGTAAACTACGGATGTCCAATGCGGTCATAGCATGGAAAAGGAATGGGAGGAACAAATGAAAATCAAGTTCTAAGCAAGTATTTGTGTTTCTTCCATGCTATTTTACTCAAACGAAGAAAACTCAATATGGTTACCATCAGTTATTTTCTGGGGTCATGTATTCACAAGGTGGTTTCAATAAACATGGATGGAGGTATATGTAGAATTGATTCATATTACTTTCCTCTGGTCAATTTCTGTTATTGCACTTTGATTGCAAGTACACAAATGAAGACTTTTCACCTAGTTTTCCAGATTGGTAGAGAGAGACAAGCTTAGTGATATCCAAGTAACTCCTGTTTTTTTGTCATATATATAAGTAACACCATAACCCCGTTTGACATTGAATTTCCATTGGTGATCTTTGCTATATAACAAGAAGAAATGAACCAATGACTTCTTGTTGGCTAGCCCTTCTGGGTGAGCTCCTGTACTTATTACTTACTCGTGGTGAGGCCACGTGTTTTCAACAATAGAACGTATAAACGCCTCCACAAAATGAACAAGGACAAAAATATCATAGCTTGAGGCATGTAAGAGAACACACTGAACCATTTCCTGCTCCACCACAGTAAATAGTTTTTTCCCCCATCGAGAGGAACAAGGATTTTGCGGCAAAATAAGCTTCCTCTAAGCCGCCAACCTGAAAAACATGTTAACTTCTGTCATGTTTGAAGTGCCAAAAGCACTAACTTTTTCCTTCCACTACCCTAAATTTCTGCCAAAAAAATTGTATCTGCCAAAAAAATATAATTTATGAAAACTATCCTTCGTAAAACTTCCTTTTACAAAAGAGAATATGCACACAAACTTTCTATTTTAAGTCGTTACCAATTCTGTGAACCAAACTACACAGTAGGAAAAGCATTTCACTTCTTTCTTTTATCTTTTTCTTATACTTTTTTTAAATGATTTTATACCTGCGTAGCTAAAGAAAAATATGAAAAGACAAATTCTAGGGTTTTCGGTTGAGAGAGAACACAAAGGTGCAAATTTGATGGAAGTGGCATGGAGAGCAAGGGCATTAAAATAGAGATCTCACATCAGGAATACTTCATTTATTTAGTCATACCATAAAAGTGAGTGTTCCAGACTCTGCAGCAAGAACACCTCCAGATACAGGAGCATCCAAAATGACAGGGGTCTCCCTGTTATCTACACAAAATGTAATCAGAAATTGAAATGCCTAGAAGGAAAATTTCTTCAACCTCTTGATCTACATAATATTGAACTCCAATGGTTAAACTAGAAAGATAGTGAGAAGATAATGAATGCTAAGTGGGATCTTGTTCCAACACAAAAGGCTGTCCAACAAGGTCTCGGCAGGTCATACGTTTTTTCTCTTTTAATGAGCAATTAGATACAGCCACAGAAAGCCTTCTTGATGTATGAGGATCAATGGTAGATGAATCTACAAATAACCAGGGCCTCAGTACATGCCCACTGCGAAGCAAACCATTTGGTCCAGTGTAAACATCCAACACCTACAGAAAGAAGAACAGGATGTTCTCATAATGCACTATGCATGACAGAAGAAGAAACAATAATCCGAACTTGGAAGATGCAACAAATGAGAATGATTCAACCTCATATTTATAACCTTATTGAGAGACCTAACATCGAAGTACCCAAAAGTAGTGTAATTAAAAGCTGACAGTAGATTCTGGTCAAAAAAGAAAAAGGTGAAAGTAGACAGCACAAAAACAGTCTCGACTCTTGAATCGTAGAAATCTCATCAGCTTAGATGAAAGTGTGAGACTGTGAGGCAACCAGCTTAAATGGTTATGTCACCATTCATATTTACTTGACATGACGTCCAAGCAGCCTTGTATCAAAAGAGAGAGTTCGCAGCCAATAACTTTAAGAAAGTGCATACTACTTGCGTCTGTGAGCAAAAAGAGCATACTACTTGCACATCCCAGTGATCAAATTCTAGGTGGGAATAATCAAATTTACAACATTTTATTAACAGCTCACACTTTTAAGGAACGTGTCAATTTAGTGGCTTTAGTAGCTGGACCAAGCACTCTGCATAAAACATTACATGACCACATGAAGAAAATTTCAGACCACGACCAAGTCACTGATTGTCCCAAAAGGCTAATTTGCTAGGAAATGGGTATAACAATGTCTATCAAGCTATTAAACACCCTCCCTTGGCAGCAAGCCCCTCTTACACCAAATCATCCTTTGAGATTGAACTTATTCATAACCGATAAGAGAGACGCTTAGGATGGTCAATGGTTAAACTAAAGAGATGCCAAAGGCTGGCAAACACTTGATTTACCCTCCAACCTATCAAGGGAGAAATGCACCAGATAGATTGTTTTATGCAATACTCATACTTACGAGTTATCAGACACATAATAGCAGTAAACAAGTGGATCTGAAGTAAGAACAGAGCAAGGGTACTAAAACAGAGATCTCACATTTGCCGATGAAGGCAGCATAGTAATCACAACATCACTTGTTTCCGCAATTTCAAAAGGCGACTCTTTCGTGAGAATTCCCCTCTCTGAGAATAACTTCATTGCACTACGGTTTCTGGGAGGAGAAAAAAGATGCACTTAATGCCCAAACTAAAATACACAGCGCAGTATATAACAAACAAGATAGACTAACCTATTCACATTATTAAAGAAACACATGCTAATCTAATCAAACAAAGCATTTTCATTGAAGGATGGTACTGAAAGAGGATCTCATTTTCATTACAGGTCAGCTTCAAACTTCTTAACCGAGGAGAAAGAGTAGAATACATTACAAGTCATGAACAGTGACTTCATATCCTGCCTTAATCAGATTGTTAGCCATTCGTGAACCCATGTTGCCAAGCCCTATAAATCCAACCTGCTGTAGTACATCCATGGATGAAAAGAATGAGAAATTGAGACGAAAAAAAGTTACCCACAAACTGGATGAAAATTTTAAAATTTCATCTGTTGAAGAGACACTAAAATACGAAGATAACAGATCACAAATTCCGGAAACTAAGAAATTGGGGAAAAGAAAACAAAACACAAGTATGAAAAAAATGGAAGAAGAAATTGAAATAAATCCATCATTTCATCATGTTTCCTACTGACTCTGCCCATGGTGAATTAGGATAATGCAGCCATGTTAGTTGAAAAGTAAACAATTTGTCAGGTCCAGAATAAGAACTCATGCAACTACTAAGTCAACAGTCATTAAGTTAAAAACACAAGGGTTTCCGCCTCCTTTCTCTCCCCTCCCTCTCCTCCAAGGGTTTCCTTTACCCATATGCGGCGGCAAGAGGGGAGGGCCATGTATTGGTTTCGGAACTCTTCCTCTCCATGAGGGCTTTCTAATCTCCTCTTGTGAGATGGTTTGGTTATGTGGTGGTCATGAGATGAATCTATCAACAACGATGGGGCTGAAATTGGAGTTGCTCATTAATGAAGCCAACTCCGAGTTTTTTTCGTTTCATTTTTTGATTTCTAACAAGGGAATTCTTTGCCTCTTTTTCTTCCATTAAGTTTTTTCGTTGTTTATAATTGTTTAGTTGCAGTGTTTATTGGGATCTCTGGAGGATATGCTATTGGCACCGGCACAGCAATAACTCCCTTTGAGGTTTCAAATCCGTGTTGAACTTAGTTCTCGCGTGAGTTGCCAGTTGGAATCCATGGTAGAGCGCTTGGGGAACATCTTTTGCAAGAGATCACCATCACACCTACCTGTTGAAATCCATAGGCTTGAATTCGTGTTTTTTCTTATCCTACTGGTATTTTCTTTTGTGCACAGCAATGACAAGTATGTAAGTCCATTACCTAGCTGTAATTACTGTTCCAGTGTTAAGGGTATAAGTCTCAAAGGTTGTGACTCATATTTAGGCTCTGCATTTAAATTTTTAATCAATCAGCATTATTATTGATGAAAATACCAATTTTTATCAGAGACAAAACAAACACACAAATTTACAGGAAAGAAGAATCCACCCCACCCCTATTGCTTCAAGCTCAATATATTTAAACCTAGTAGAGTCAGAGAAAGGATATTATAGTAACTATCACGGACTAACACAAGACCCGAAAAGAGGAATAAAAAACAAGTTCCCTAAATATAAATGCTTCAGATGATATCCTACTTTCCATTTGCCCAAAATCAAAAAGGAAATAAAATTGGGAGCAAAAGCCCGCTGCTCCCTCCCGCACATTCCCATTTTAGGATTACCAAGCTTGGTTATTTACAGTCATTGAGAAAACAAAAAACAAGCAAAAACCCATTAATTCTTCATAGACTAAGGAAGCAACTCGCCATATTACTATATTTACAGAAAAATAAGCAAAAACCCACCAAATTTTAACAAAACCCATTTGAGAATTGGCATAATCGGGCCTAAGTTTCAACGACATGCATTGTAGTAGCAATCAAGACAAAGAAAAACAAGAAACTGGAAATCTTACTTGTGATTGAGGTGGGGTGGTAGATGCAGATAATCTGCGGACTGAAAAGGATTGCAAGAAGTAGGTACTGAAGTTGGATTTGCATTTGGAAAGAGCCAACAGTGATCTCACTCTGTAAATCGCCATTGCTGAAAGGGTTGGTGGGAGAAAAATGCGAGCAAGCAAATAAATTAGTTGCCGCTATTTTGTCTTTGTGTTCATACAGGTTGTATCCGTTCAATTTTTAGTTGTCGCCACTCCTAATACTCATCCTCGTTTCTATTTAAAATTTTGCACTACAAATTTATTAGTACTAGCTTTTATGAAATTATCATAATACGTACTCCGTACTAAACTAAAGTGAAACATTAACACATTTTCTTCAATTAGTCCAACACATTTTCTGTAATTTATAGTTAAATAGAAATAACTTCGTTTATAGATTACAAAAATAATAATCAACTTAATGCCATGCGAAAATTCCCCTCGTATTGGAGTACTCCATCCGTTCCAAATTCTTGGTCCTCTTTCCTTTTTTGGAAGTCTTAAAAAATTGACTATATATATATCTCTTAATCTATAATTATTTTATATCAAATATGTATCTTGTTTGATAGATCTCAATGAACTTTTTTATACAAAGTTTTTAAAATCACCTAAAAAATTATAGATTGTAAAATATAATCAATTGAAAAATAGCACACACTTCCAAAACCAACAAATTGGGATGGGGGGAGTATTATCTTTTCCATAGCTGACCTCAAAGAAACACATTGCTGCGAGGGAAGATATGGCCTAACAGCCTTTGGATCCAAGGATTTTGGGGTGGGGATGATAATGCCAAAATTATTTTTGTTTATGCCAAAACTCAAGTGCACAAAAGGTTTGCACCATGTACAATGTACAAGACTTTTATCCACTTGAATAATTTTGGCATTATCACTGTCCAGAAAAAATACCATAAAGATTAGTATCTCTTTTCAAATCACTCATTTGTATTGAATAATTTGATAAAATAAATAAATAATGAATTGAAATTGCTCCTTCACTTTTCTCAAATGGTGATATTTGGCGACACAGCGCTTCCCTATCTTTTCTCATAATCTCTCACAATTCAAAGCAGATCTTAAGCAATTCAGCAACAAATAAGTAACTCTTACAAAATAAATGAATAAAATAGAGAAATGATATTGCCACACCATTTTTTGATAATGCCACACCCTGCAAGTGTAATTTTACACCAAAAAATACACTTGCAGAGTATAGCATTATCAAAAAAGGGTGTGGCAAAATCACTACCCATAAAATATTGTGATTATGCAATTTATCTCATCGAGGGTAGATAAAGTTACCATTGCCAAAGCTACACTATTATGTATATGGGAGTTTATTTTATGAAAACATCCCTCGAATTATCATCCATTTTTCTACTTCATTCTCAAACTATCCATATCCCACCTATTTTGAGGGGCAAAAAAGGAATTTCAGACAAACTCTCCCGCTCTCTCTCATACTCTGTCATGCAATCAGCCCTCGTCTTCTACCCCTCTCGCTACTCTGCTCTACTTTTTCCTTTATTTATGGTCATGCAAGCAGTCACCGTCTCGTACCCCTCTCTCTACTCTCCGTCTCCTACCCCTCTCTCTACTCTACTCTTCTTTTTTCTTTATTATAGTCATGCAATCAGCCTTGTTCACACAAAATCAAGAGAGTCACAAATTAAATTGGACTCTTCTTTTTCCTTTATTTATGGTCATGCAATCAGTCCTCATCTCCTACCCCTTTCTTTACTTTGCTCTTCTTTTCCCTTCATTTATGGTCATACAATCAGCCATCGTCTCCTACACCTCTCTTTACTCTGCTCTTCTTTTCTCTTTATTATGGTCATGCAAGCAGCCCTTGTCTCCTACCCCTCTCTGGCTCTCTCTCTCTCTCTCTCTCTCTGTAAAGTTTCCCCCACGCGTGTGTGTTTGTGTAAAGCTCTCTGTCCTAATGGAAGATAATTTCTTGTCATTCTTGGCCATGGTGAGAGTACAAAGTAGGTCTGTCAATGGACCGGATTCGATACGGATCAGATAAGACCCAAATTCGATCTGAATCCGATAAGACTCGAATCCGATAGTGGTAATCTGGATCCGAATCCGAAAATCCGGATCCGATCCGAAAAGTTTTTTACTTTAAAAATTTTAGCAAAAAAAATTATATTTTTCAAAAAAATACAATTTTTTTTCAAAAAAAAAATTATTTTCAGAAAAAAATAAAAAATAAAAATACAACTTCTTAAACTTTTTTTTTCAAAATAAAAAATTTATTGTTTTTTTTTAAAAAATTAAAATAAAATAAGTTCGGATCCGGATTGATAACGGATTTAATCCGATTCAATCCGAATCCGTATTTGGATTCCGGATTCGGATTATCGGATTGATGTTTCGGATTCGGATCGAATTTTTCGAATCGGATCCGGTCCATTAACAGGCCTAAATTACAAAGCGGGGTATGCCATAATGAATATATTGTCCAATCTTGCCATGGATCGCATACCGGGAATTGTTTGCCACCGTAGTCATTGCCCTGTTCGCCAGTAAATATTAATCTTTCTCTTTTGGAAAATAGTGTTTCGATTTTATTATTTCAGGCATATAAATACAGAAATTACGACAATATAGCACTGGTCAAATACATATGGTTTTTGATAGTTTATGAGAATTAGGGCCTCAAGAGGAGGAAAGGCTCAGAAATATAAAAATTCAATTGTGAGAGAAGTTGTCATTTTTCTCCCATTTAATATCAATTTAAGAAAGTCGTTTTTGTAGTTTACGTACTTTACCCCTACGAGGTTAATTAGGGATAGATTCTGGAAATTGAATATTCCAATTAAATCTTCATGTATAGTTAGTGTGAGGGACACTGTGTGGAGTGTGTTTGAAAGAGATTTTGGTTTAAATTTGGTAACTAGAATGAGGTCAAGTACATGAATGTTAGCCTATTAAGAAATAACAGGTGAACAAGATGAATGTAGCGAAAATGAGAATGTTGAGGTGGATGTGTAGTAAGACTAGAAGAGACAGGATTAGAAATGAAACGGTTCGTGAGATGATAGATGTAGCATCCATAGAAGAGAAGAGAAGTTGAGGGAAAATATACTAAGGTGGTTTGGGCATGTCTACCGTAGACCAGGAGATGCAGTAGTTAAGAGAGCGGATAGGATAGCTTTGGTTAGCAATGTCACGAGGAGGGGTAGACCTAAATTGACATTAGATGCTGTGGTGCACAACGATATGAGTATTTGTGTGAACAAGTTGCCCTTGATAGAGCTCAATGGAGGAAAATGATTCATATAGCCGACCCCAAGTGATTGGACTTAAGGCTCGATTTGGTTTGATTTGGTCTGGTCTGGTTTATTGACGAGTGTTGTATTGCCTTATTTTTTATATTGAATTATTAATTCCATTTCGGGTGACAAATTCAAGTCGAGGAGATCACCAGGAAACAAGTAAGAACGCTTGACTCCATTTCCTCAAACTATTTTTTGCTATTTTACTTCCTTTTTCTGTTTGAAAAGATAATACCGATTTATTGGAGTTCTTTTTTTCTGGCAATTTATATGTTCTTATCTGCTTCGCATGGAATTCTTATCCGACTCTAATCTTAGTTGCAGATGCATGGTCAATCGAAACTTGGTAGGTTTGATGCAGTGGCTAATGCAATTTTCCTTTGTTTCTGCAGTCAAGCACCTATTGTGATTTCTAGGAGAAATTATTCTAACTTTGTAGGCTTTTGGTGAACAGAACACTAGCAAGGTACAAGTGCATGCAGTCATGTAGAACCTTTCTAAAGACAAAGAAACGAGGAGGAGATGCGGTAGTGAACTTATTGCAGGTCCTGAAACGCAAAATCAAGAGTGAAAAATGAATCTACCAAAAATGATATGTATGGCATGGGTATGTAATGAAAATTTTGCAGGCACTAAAAACTGGAGGGTATGTTAATGTGAAGCAACATGCACCCTATATATACATATATATATATATATACTCCCTCCGTCCCAAATTATTTGTCCGGTCCGCAAAACGGAGACTAAAAAATAATGTATTTCTCTCAAGAAAAAATTCAAATTTTTTTCATAAATTAAAAGAACTCATCGATATCTAGTAAATTGTTAAAAAAACTTCTAATTTTTCTTGTAAAAATTGTATTATTTTTACGTCCTTATTTTGCGGACCGGACAAATATTATGGGAGGGAGGGAGTATATATATATATATGAGAAGACATACTAATACTGAAATTCTCAAGTTGAAAGAGTCTTGTGATTCTTGTGAAAGCTGATGAAGTACTTTTGTCACTCCCTTGATTTTTAACGTAAATAAATATACCATTTCAACAATAGATCCTCGCGTATCATAATTAATACCCAAAAGAGTTCCTGCCTGTTTAATTTACAAACAAGTTCCCAAGTTTAAGGAAATATACAACGTTGGCACACCGGCTTCATAATGAAATTAAGTACGAGTACTAACAAGTTATTTAGTTACAAACTCATCTTATCCAAAAGCAAGTAATTACAAGATGACTAAGTAACTAAAAGCAGTTAGCTTCCAAAAATGTCTTCGCATCTCAACACATAAGCATGTATGCTATGATCCAGTATTTGAAACTGAAAAGAAGGATTGGGTTGAGCTACACTAGCCCAGTAGGAAAATCTCTACAAAATCTATATGCTAATGAGATGATAAACATGAATATAGTGAATCAAGAGAAAATGGCAAATCCAAAATAACACATGCCAACACCGTATACTAGCATCAAGCACTCATACACACACACACACACTTCTTCCAACGTATTTCCACCCCTTGCGATTTTGTGTTTCCGCCCCTTGCGTTACAATAAACTTCACAATGACAACCACAGTATCATCACTATCAACACCGATATCTTATACCCGTTCCACATATAACAACATTATCTAGCACATCACAAATAACTCATGGATCACAAGTATCAAGGCAAAAGTTACATCATTCATAAGGATTTGAAATCCTTGAACTGCTTCATTTTCTCCAATATAAGGAATAACGCCCCAAGCGTAGGGCTTAATACGTCAGTTGAAGCATAATAATCCGGAAGACCGGGATCGTACCCACGGGAATAATTATACGGCTTAGCTTGGATTTGTAGGTGTAAGCAAGGGATTCGGCTATTAGGTAGCCAACCGAGTTTTACTTTGAAATGGTGGAAAAGAAAGGCTAAGTTAAAATGAATAAACTAGGAAAAAGATAGACTAGGTCTAGGAATCACTAGCCCTCATGACTCGGGCTAAATCACATTTTTACCAATTCACGCGGTTCAAGATACGCAATTAAGGTTCCTAAACCCGAAAATAGAGATGGTTTGAAAATCAAGCTAGCTCTAGAATTCTCTTGGTAAACACCTCATGCGACAGAGCTCTAAGCATCACGTGTGGTGGGTAGTCGATGCTCCCACCTACACGTGATCAAAGAGGTTAACACCTCGGTAATTTACCAAACAAATCCGAACCCCACATCAATTTTCAAATCAAAAGATTGAAGCTTTATTGGTGAAAAAATGCAATTTTTGCCCAAGCCATGGGATGCTAATCATCCCATGACCTAACCCTTGAAACTACTCACACATATCTATGAAGATAAGAGCAAGCAAAAATCTACTTAGCATAATTAAAAGACAACACTAGAAGAAAATTGACTTAAAAGATAGATCGGAAGAAGAGTAACAACTTTAATTAAGGCAACAATATCAAAAACTAACAATTAAAGACAGAAATTGAAATATTCAAAGCTGGAAATTTAAGAAAACTCAAGAACAATTTGAATCTAATCCTAGATCTAGAAAAGTACTCTAAAATCTATTCCCTACTTGTTTTTGGATCTCATTATATCACTCTATTTATTCCGCGCCTAGAATATTCCCCAGATGCTCTTGAAGATGCTCCGCTAATGCCCTCGGTACCGATTGCCAAGCCTTACATTACTGAGTTAAAGGCTCGGTACCGATTGGACTAATAACCTTCAATCGATTGCGAGCCAGTTAGGAGGGGCCGGTGCTAAGCAGCTCGGTACCGATTGGACTAAAAAACTTCAATCGATCGCAAGCTCTTATCAGTTCTGAACCTTGTCTTCTTTCCGCCTTGGCCACGCCTTGCCTTGCTTTGGCCACAGCTTGGCCCCGGCTTGGCCACGGCTTGGCCATTCCATTGTCTTGCCTTGGCCATGACTGATTCTGCCTTGGCGTAGCTTTGGCTGGATAACTTCTGCCCGGGCTGCTCTACTTCTGCCTTGGCAATTCATGCCCTAGCCTTGGCTCTGCTTTGGCTTTTGCTCTGGCCATGATTGATTCTGCCCGAGCTGCTCCTCTTAGTTTGGCTTTGCCTTGGCTGCGCCTTGGCCATCGGGCCATTCTCAAGCCATGACACGTTTTGGGCCTTTAAAGCTTCTTATTAGGCAATTCACCTACAAAACAGTACCAGCACATTCTACGAGCAAACATCATTAAAAATAACTAATTAGCAACTAAATTAATACTAAACCTAGATACTAGCGCACCCTATATTCTCATTTCCGAGTGCTTATCATGAACCCTAAGGTATTCCTCACAAGCCATATATGGCAATCAATCACAAATATCACACGTAATCATCATATAACATGTAGAAAAAGAGAGAAGTCCCTACCAAAGTGAGTTTTGAGCAAAACCCTAGGTCTACCAAGAGGAATAAGCCCAAATCTTCCAAAAACAAGCTACTCCCAAGCTATGGTGCAAGATCTAGAAAAGATATTATCCAGAAACATGATAAACAAGCAAAGATCAACAAGTGATTGAGAGGAGAGAGAGAAAAACGGGTTTGAGAGCCAAAAAGTGAAATTAAGAACACAAAATTTATCCATTGTTTACCAAATGCAAGAATCAAGTGATTTTGAGGAATGAATCTCTTGGATCTTAAGGATTTAAGGTAGAAATCAAGAGTTTTGGGTGAGATTGGAGTGGGGTAGGTGAGAGGGGGGTGTTTTCAGATTTGTTTCGTGGGTTTAGGTGTGAAAATAGACAAAACGGGGTATTTATAGGCGTCTGAAATGCGTGCTGAATTTTTGAAATTTTCACAACGAGTACCGGCACTGGAAAAATGCAGTACCGCTACTGGGACATTCAAAGTGCCAAATTGGCCAAGTTCTGGACATTGGGTACCGGTACTGGGAAAATGCAGTACCGGTACTGGCTGGACAGAAATTTGAGATTTTGCTGAAGAACGTTGAATCGAACCCCACTTGCTATCAACACTTCCAAACACCATTTCAACCTCAAAATACGATATTCCACATATTTAAACGATTAAGAAAATATAATAATTCACGAGTCTCTACAACTTTTGTAGCTAGCTATTAAGATCCAAGTTGTATGCTCCATGTGTATTTAACTGGTAGAAAGTAGAGAGTTGTTAACGTAACCATTAGGAGGTGAGTACATACATGCATACATGTTACATTTGTAAACTCCCTCTCTTGCTAGTTCTTCCACCCTCGATCGTCCCTCTTACGAAGCACAAATACTCATATCTAACTATTCTGTTCCTTAGGCCTTTGTTTGGTCTTTGCTCGTCGCTAACGTGTCTTAATTATTGTAACGGCAATAACATATTGTACTTTTCTTACTATCAATGAAGTTCATTAATCTTCCAAAAAAAACCTATTGGTATAATGCCCATAACAGATCCTGATATTTTTATTATACTCTGGGATATATACCTATATAATATCATATTAGTATTGAATACTTTTTGGATGCTCCAGGTGTAAGTTGAGTTGTTAATCCTTAGTCTAACTATGTCACTCAAAAACTTAACCTTAAGTTTTTTTTGATCGGCAACTTAACCTCAAGTTATACAATTATTGATTAGGATTCGTTATATACCAATTTAACTTTTCCATTTCTTTTTATGTGGGACTTTACACTAGGTCACATATATCTAATTTTTTATTCAATTAAGGTAGTGGCACTTCAACCATAGCATTGGAAAAAAGTTGTTAGGAATACAAAGAAGTGTCATATATCAAACCACCTCAAGTCTTAAGTCTTAGTCAATTGAGTTCAGCTACATGAATATGTTGTATGTATTGATATCTGCCAAGCGGATCGTGACCAGGATATCTAAGAAACCGTGGTCTTTTCAAACTACTGCTTTTGAAGCCAAGAGGATCGTGTCCAGGATATCTAAGAAACCATGGTCTTTTCTAACTACTAGTTCCACTATCTGCTGTAATTATCTCACTCCTCCTGTCCTCCTAACTATCGCATTGAGTGATCTACGATCGTCGTCCAGACCACCTTAATCTGTTCTCTTCTATCTTAATTAATCTTCTATCGATGCTACTGCTACCTTTCCACGAAGGTTTTTGTTTCTAATTCCATCTCTCAATATCTTCCTATGCATCCATCTCGACATTTGCATTTCAGCTACACTAGTATCTTACTTGCATTGGTCGGAAAAAAAAAACCATATCCATATTGGCTTCGCACAGTTTCTTGGCTGACTCATTTCAGCTACCTAACGGTGAAATTGGTCTCTCAAATTGATCAGAATGTGCTTAAGCTGACCTAGACAAATACTTAGCTATCGAGAACAAAAGTTTAACTTCGAGGTCTACTTAGAAGTCATTTTAATCTATTAATAGCCCATTTGGGTGAAGTAATTTTATGAGAAAAGAAAGGAAATGATTGTGGTTTCTTAAGATATTACACATTTGGATTGAATATTTTGGTGAGAAAAGTACAAAAAAGTAATATTTGATTGACCATTCCCCTTTCTTACGTAATCTCACAGAAAATGGTTAGATTTAATATGCTCCCCTTTCTTTTCTCCTCCTTTCTCACCATCCAAAGGGGTGTTAGTCCTCTAACGTTTGTTGGAAACATATGAAAAAGAAATAGAAATTACTAATTTTTTCTTTTTCGGTTTGAAGAAAACAAGAAGGAAAATAACTCGGGTAAATTACAGTTAGCCTTCCTCAACTAAGCCTGTGTTTCACATCACCACCTTATTGTTCAAAACTTGGCACTTAACCTCCTCCAACTATATGAATCTGGAATAATGTTGATGCCGTTAACCGAAATAGGTAAATTACTTTAATATTCTTCCATATTCCTACTTCCCCAAGCCTGTTTCTCTTGTACAAACCCACCAGGGCCACCACAAACACATTCACGCCATAGCTACCCATCAACCCCCCCCCCCCCCCCCTCCCTCCCCGGTCTCTCACTCTGTTTCATGGTTTCACCCTTAAACAAAACCACATTTGTCACAAAGCTACAAAGTCTGTCGAAAACTTGAGATTCAAAATCAAAATTCCAGTTTTCCTCATGCTTGTGGGATTTCTCAGCATTTAATAAGCTTTGGTCACTGCCTTTGTCGTCTCATTGTTGGTCTACGTTCTCCGGGAAGGTCTGCCCAAGTCCCAGCAGAAGACTTCGTACTAGTGTTTTTTCAGATCCGTGGAGGTTAGGGTTCTATTTTTTGGCTTCTGCTTTCCCTTGTTGCTACTATTCCATCGTTCGGCTACCATCGTCGGACGTTCTTTGGCCTCCATCGACCTTCGCCGGAGCTCCAGTACACACACATACACAGAACATGTATATCAGCAACATCTCTACCATAAAGGGGTGAGATTTAGATGAATTAGTTTAGTACAATCCCAGCAAACCCAATCACACTTGAGACCTCTTGTGTGGCCGATTTCACCAGTAAAAGAACTTTGGAGTGGCCGATGTCATCGGTAAAATGAAAAAAAGAAAGCCCACTCCTGTAGTAAACCCTTGAATCTCCATTGAAGCTTCGCTTGGAACTACTTCCTTCCATTGGCAGTCACAGAGAGAGAGAGAGCCCCGTTGAGTGGAGGCTATGTGCTCCACTAATATATAAAGGACCGAATTGGGGGTGATTGTCGGAACAATGTTTAGATTATGCAACAGTTGGGTGGAAGAAGGAAGAAGGGCACAAATGTCATAAAATTTCACTTATGATGACATGTGACCAACACATGCAAATATACATCCCAAACCCCAACAGAATCTAAACGGAAGGTGTAGGTTGACCACACATTGGTAGTTCAAAGTGGTTAAGGGCGAAAAATAATAATTCGAAGTGACAAACTGTAAACGAGGCATAGTTTAAGGGGGCTTAATATAATTTACCCAAATAAGTAAACAGACAAGAGATTAATTATGGGGGCGACTATTCGCAGCCCCGTATTTTCTCCCTTAGCCCACTGCTTCACATAGCCCATTTTCAATATTTAAAAAAATAATAATTCTCCATATAACCCATTAAATGTACCTGATCTTCCCATTATAACCTTCCCCTCTCAAAAATTACACTTTAACTCCCACATTACCCACAGCCACCACCTCCACCTCCATAGCCACCACCGTCACTCCTGCCAGAACACCACTGCCACACCACCGCCTCTCTTCTTGTTCGTTCTCTCTCTCTCTCTCTCTCTCTCTCTCTCTCTCTCTCTCTCTCTCTATTCGTTAGTCTCCCTCTCTCTGTGAGTATATACATACATACATACATACATGCATGTATATATACAATAACAGCAATTAGATCACTTTCGGTAACAACATGTCGAAAATATGTACAAAATTCGGTAACTAACTGTCGAACTATATATATGAAAATCATACATAACATTTCGGTAAATAGCTGTTAAAAACAATATTATATTTTGGTAACTACATGTCGAAAATTTGTTCAACTTTCGGTAAACAACTGCCGAACTACTATATACGAAAATCATACATACATTTCGGTAAATAACTGTTGAAAATAAGATTATATTTCGGTAACTACATGTCGGAAATGCATACAACAAAAACAAGAACCATATATTTTGGTAATTGGATGCTGAAAATGTATCTCAATTTCGGTAACTAACTGTCGAATATGGTAATATTTTACAGTGGTTAGCTACCGAAATTACTTACTTTATTCTATTCGGACCAAACACATCAAAAAACTGGGTTTTGTAAACCCAGACGCCACAACAACAAAGAACATGAGATGATGAAGAACAGGGGGAGAAAAAGAGAAGAACAAGAGAAAAGAAGATGAATAACAGAGGGAGGTCACCTGATGTGTGTTTTTTTTATAAAAAAAACGTGAATAATGATTTAGGGGGAAGAGGGAAGAAGATAATTTAGGGGTTTTGTTCATAAGGGCATATAGGTCATTTCATGTATAGGCATAAGGGTAAGTAGGTCATTTTGTAATAGGGGGTCATGTTGTAATTAGTTGAAAATTTTTAACGGGCTAAGGGAGAAAATACGAGGTTACGAATAGTCGCCCCTTTAATTATTTTCCTTGAGGACGTGGTAATATATATATTTTTTGATCCGCATAATGCAATGTAATTAATTTATAGAAAAAAATATAGGAATATTTAAATATTCATCATCTTTATTCATGTCATGTAAGAATTCATCCCGCCATTTTTTCATGCTTATGTTTTCATCCTTTTAATGTTTGAATTACCTTTCTTACCCTTTTCCTTCTAATATACATATATTATGTTATATTACTTTATTAATTTGGTGGGATTGGATTGGATTGGATTGGATTGTCTTCCCAATTTAGTGGGATTGGATTGTTTTCCTCATTCAGTAGGATTTGGTAAATTTCAATATGATTGATTTTATTTTTTTTTATCATGGAATGTATTTAAGGAATCAATAGTTTTAGGAATATAACATGATAAGTTGACCATATCTTTGCATTTTTTCTTCATTCTACAAGTTGGCCAACCAAACAACAAAAAGTCAGATTTCCATTGATCTTATTACACGGAATATGACTAAATTACCATAAAAAAAAAAAAATAACATGACATACTCAAACTGTTATATGGTTAAATGGTTAAATTACCATGACGATTACAATATGAACACGATAAAATATCCCATGATTCGAACAAATATTCCATGGTAAACGGTTCAAATAATTTATCAAATGGTTAAATTACCATGATAATTACAACGTGAACACGATAAAGAGGATGATGATTGGATAAAGAGGATGATTATTTAAACATGAATACACGTGGTCACCATCGTCATCCACCTTCTACATCGCTGACCACCGACGACTGAAGCCCAGCCCTCACCGACCACCAGTGAACATTTTTTGTCCGCTGGCGACTCTCGACAAACCTCGAAATCCTCAGATCTGGTACCTAGTGGCTGTTTCGACTCTTGACGCCCCTCCGAAAATCTTACCCAGTCGACAAGCCCTCTCGAAATCTCGTTCCGAATCTTGCCACTGCTTGCCCGAAGATCATTTCGGGAATGAAACTGGAAAATTCATTACTAGATAATGTCCCGAAGACCATTTCGTCGCTCACTTCTCGAAATCCCGTTGTGGTCCAGTTGGGCGACCCCTCAAATTAATGGAAAGGGGGGAGGGGTAACAGGGGTTGGGGGAGAAGGGAAACAGAAATGGGGGGGTTAATGGGGGTTGTGGGAAATGGAAACTGAAATGGGGTGGGGTTAAATGCTTTTGGTGGCCAGATTTTCGGTTTATGATAAATGATTTTTGGCAAAAATTGTGGGTTTGGGACTTTAAGACTTATCTTTTCATCTTAAAATTCAATACTATATGTATATATATGTATATATATATATAGTATGTAGAAGGGTAATATTGGATTTATTTTAAAGTGAGAATGAAAACTAAAAGTATTCAAAATGACAAGGATGAAAACATAAGTCAAGTATGAGTTGAGGATGAATATTTAAGTATCCCATAAGTATATACGGTCAACAAACAAATTACTCAGATTCTACTTTTCCCCCTGTGAAATTTAACTCTCGTCCCCATTTCTTGGATCGTCTGTTTTTGGTTTCTCACCAACCCGAAACACACCGGAAATCTCTCATTTCCACCTCCAGACTCTACAACCCCTTCCCACCGTCTGTCGATCGATCTAGAGAGGGTGTGTCGGGCGTGGGGCGGGTTGCGGGTTTAATAACACGACGATGAAGCACAAAAACGGTGAGATCTGGGAATTCGAGAACAACGTAAACAGTACTACTGGTGGAGTGGAGGATGCCCACTCCGACGGCGGCGTAATTTTAGGTTTGGACGGCGGCACCACCTCCACCATCTGTATCTGCATGCGGGTCCTCCCCTTGTCCTCTTCCTCTAACCTCCCCGACCCTCTTCCGATCCTCGCTCGAGCCGTTGCCGGTTGCTCCAACCACAACAGCGTCGGAGGTATTCCCCAATTCACACCTATGTCTCATTGTTTGTGCATTTGTATTTCTATAAACTGTTCTTTATGGTAGATGCTGTAAGTCCATTTTAGAGAGCATTGTCAGTTGTTCCAATTTGGTTGCTTCAGTTATTGTACATCCCAAACGAGATTAAAATCAGTGGCTCCATTTGATGGGAATCTACTTATGTAGGATTACATGTTGTGCGGATAAATATGGTGAAGAAAAACTTAGTGTAAAGTCATGTATTTAGTCTTTGTCGTGTGCTATATTTTTTTTTTGGGAAAAGAATAAAGGCTTGGTTCAACTCTCTTATGGTATTTAAATTGAAGCCGTTAAGATACTATTATTCTTGATTATTTTCTAAATTGCAATTTTTACATTATTTGTACAAAAGATTTTGTTTACACACCTTTAAATACCTAATCGAATCTCGTTAGTTTGTGTTGGGAATATAAATAATAAAGTTGTCCCTCTCTTTAACAGCTTAAGCTTTTAGATGAGTTGGTGGTTAATAATCTAATATGGTATTCAGGCAATAGATCTTGGGTTCGAAACTCACCGCCTACCTAATGATTAAAATTTACTCGTGTTTAGCCCGCTTACAAAAATGATAAAGTTATCCCTCTCTCTGACGGCTTAAGCTTTTAGATGAGTTGGTGGTTAACAATCTAATAGTGTATAGCAAAATTTGTGTGTTTGAAAGAGGGGGTTTTTATACAACCTAATCTAAAGGAATTACGAGTTTAGTTTTTGCACAAGCTAGGTAGAGTTGAAAGGACACTACGACACATGAGGAGAAACTTAGTTGGAGAGTAAGCATAGTATGAGTCATAGCTTTCTACACAAAATATTAAGAGCATTTACCTGGATGCTTTCCTTTTCAACATATATGTATTGTATACATTGGCATGGTACGGGGATGCCTTCCTCTCTTCTGATCCCATGGCGTGGAGGAAGGTCACCGTGGTAAAAAAATGGATTCATAGCAGAACAATGATTAGAATAACAGTTAAAGGAGGGAGGGAACTTTCTGGTATTGAACTTGGTCATCACCAAATATTTTTACACAATAAAAGGTGATTGGGTTAAGGTTTATTCTAAAAGAGAGAAGAAAAAGAAGAAGAAATTTGCTTTTTCTCTGGAGGCTTTAGTGGTGTAAGATTCTGGTCTGCGATAGGAAGGACGTTTTGCTTCAAAAGATAGAAATGTAGGGTTTTGGAGTTGAGCTTTCACAAAAAGTATACTGTGGGGGACCTGGGGGTAATAGTCAATCGTGCTCTAGGGCCGTTGCTTGAAAATTTTTGGTGTTCAATGCCCACAATGATCTTGACCATGCGATACGCTCTTCTCTTTTAATTTTACCTTGAGATATCAACATAAGAAAAGTATATTTTGTTTTGACGTTATATGTCAACTTCCACCTCCTTTTTGCTTCAAACTTACAGAAGCAGCAGCAAGGGATACATTAGAACAGGTTATGGCCGAAACCCTTGTTAAAGCAGGTGCCAAGCGATCTGCTGTTCGAGCTGTTTGTTTAGGTGTATCTGGTGTTAACCATCCAACAGATCAAGAAAGAGTATTGAATTGGCTAAGGTTAGTTACCTGGGAATTGTTTTGCAATTTGTCTTTATGGATATGTTGATCTAGGTGTCTGCTGCATAATGTTTCTAAATTTCCTTAGGAAAATGAATACCCATTTACATCTTATGGTTGAAAAATTAATCCCAGTGTACTCCCAGTTTTTTGCATTCAAATGTTTGTAAACAATGAACTTCTAGTTCTAGGTTGTCTGAAAACTAGTTAGGAAATGAATATAGGTCTATTTTCCTGCTTTAAACAAATGCATTCTAGTAAAAGAATTTTACAATTTGTATCAGGACAGCATCCTTGCCCACTTTTAACTGATAACACTCATAAATTCAGACCATGAAGTAATCAGGAAAAAGGTGTTAGGAGTACAGAATAAAATGAAACCGGTGTTAGGAGTCTTGGGACGCCCATAACTGTGAGACATACGTGTGTACAATATGGGCAGGCAGAGAAATTTGTGCAGTAAGTTGAAAAGCATTTGTGTGCTAATTTCTTGTGGGTGGGTCCCTTTCTTGTTCTCCACATTATCCCTCTCTCTGCCTTATGATGCTTGGTTTTCCCTTGCCCTGATTTCGCATTTGACAAAAGGAAAAAAAAAATAATGGGCTGTGTTTTTTATTGGTTAAGCCTAACTAACTATGTTGTATGTGACACTGGATTGACATTTTACAGTGCTGCTAGAAAAATTGTTTCCAAGAACATATTTTGGCACCAACAGCTTCTGAATTCCTGTAATAACTCTCTCAGGGACATATTTCCAAGCCATGTAAAGCTATATGTCCATAATGATGCCGTAGCAGCTTTGGCTAGCGGGACATATGGTAAACTTCATGGCTGCGTTTTAATTGCCGGTACAGGTTGCATTGCTTATGGGTTCACTGAAGATGGACAAGAAGCGCGAGCTGCCGGTGCTGGCCCTGTCTTAGGTGATTGGGGCAGGTAAATGAAGCATGCCTTCGTGACAAGATGTGTTACCTTTGCTTTCTCTAGTATTAGAAATGAAAGAGAGCTGTTGTATAATTTAAGCAAAATAGTTTCAGAAATAACAGGTACAAAACAACCTGACACAGCTAAGTAGAAGTGCTGGCCATTTCAAGTTCTTTGTGTCCCTGCTAGAAAGAGACAGCTTTGAGATTGTAACTTTGACGAAACATGACAAAAAATTGGTCATAATGCTCATTACAATGTGTGGTTTTTTTTTTTTTAAAGTTGTCTGATATATAATGCTCTATTTAATGGAATGTTCACCATTCACAGAGGTATATTTTAACAGTGAATTTTATATTTGTTAACCCTTACAGTTCCACAATATAGGGGATGTGGCATACCACGTTCCCGTTCTTGTTTCTCGAATGGAACAATCCAAGTTCTAGGTAACATAGAGTCTTCAGGGGTAGTATAGCACATCGATGAACAGAATTATTTTTGCATGTTGATGTAGGTGCATAGCACAATTGATAGGTGACAGGCAATACTAAAATTAAACGCACCTCGATGATGGTGGATTACGTGTCATGCGGCTTCCTAACTTCAGTAGTGGGGAACAACACTGATATGTTCCCACAAATGCCAACAATGCATGGAGGTGAATGAAGATGTAGATAGAATTTTCTAGGACAACTACTTGAAAGTCGAAAGAACATACAGAATGTCAAACTACGTCTTACAATTTCTGTTCAAGACCCTCAGGAGAACAAAAGCCATGATCTAGCAGATGCTTAATGATCTTCCATCTAGAAGATTTATTTTTTATGCCAAAAAAAAAATTTCCCGGCTACTAATATCGCCTGATAATGTTATCCACCAAAATCAAAATTTACATTTTACAATTTTGACAAAATTACCATTGTTATCCTTGACTTCTGATGTTAGACTTTTGGCCAGGTTCACTTTCATTTCCTGCCAAGAAAACTTCGTATGAGCTCATTGCTTCTCAAATGAATCATAAAGCTTGATCCTCCACATTCTTTCTCAGCATGTTTAGGCTGTTTTTCAGAAGATATGCAAGCCATTCATTTCCCCCTGGTCCTCACTTTCTTATGATATATTTCAGCAAAAACCCCCGCCCCCCCACCACAACCCCCCCCCCCCCCCCCCCCCCCCCCCCCCCCGGTCTCTCGCGCACGGAAACACACCAACGCGAATGCAAATTAATGGGGTGAAATGAACAATTGACTACATGATTGACCACAGAACAAATAGTAAAAGACATACAAGCTGTGATAAACTTGTTAGCTCTAGTTTTTGCTGGCTTTTAAAGAACTTTTGCTTGCATTGTAAGATTTGAGAAAGTGAAGGTGATAAAGTACATACTTCGACCTGTACCTTTTTGTCATGGGTCAATATTAAGTATACATGGTTGCTAGTTTCGCCATATTCCTACTATGATGAACTGACATGGAAATGTGACATCAGTTCGGTATAGTGAATGCTTGAAAACATGGGGCACATGCGTAAAATTCTATGGGCCCGGGGAAATAGCGAAAATAGTCCTTGTTTTTCATATCACGAAACGAACTCTAGATGAAACCTGTCATTACAAAAATTATTCGAGGGACTCTACATGGTTTGTCTTAAGGGTCCTTCTACTGAATGGCTTGTCCAAGCCTAGAGAAAAGCGTTGGTACTTAACATGTAAACATCTGAACCATATAATCATGTATTCCCATAGCTGATTTTCAGTCCTAGGTTTCAGGATTATGAAGCTTTTGACTTTCCATTTTACATTTTCCAAAGCGTGCTATATGTGACGGAATAGTGGATTATCTCACGTAGTACACTGACTGTAATTACACTTGTGCGATTATGCAACTCTTTCTTTTAAAGAAAGGACCATTTGTTATCTATAAGTTCTATTTACATAATTACAAATTTACAATCAAAGAGTATGTTTTGTATGTGAAGTGAATACTACAAGGTGGGAATTTGAATTGACGAAGATGTTTCTTACAGTGGCTATGGAATTTCTGCACAGGCATTAACAGCAGTGATAAGGGCTAATGATGGTCGTGGTCCACAAACAATGCTTACAAATAGTATTCTACAGTCACTTGGTCTTTCTTCGCCAGATGAACTTATTGGGTATGTCTCTATTGAAACTTATGGCTCATGCTGTGCAATCTTTCCGCAAACAATCTAGTTAAACTAGCGGATCAAAAAAACAATCTAGTTAAACTTGGATCTCATTACTTTAAGGGCAATAAGAAAAGATCTTGGAGTTCTTACAATTGTCTTACTTCGTTGTATTAGTGATATTCAACCCATCTTAACATGCAAATCATACCCACTAGGTATAGGGATCGATTCCAACTAATCTTGGTTGCTTTCAGGTAACATTGTTTGAAGTTGGTTCTGTTTGAATGATTTTACAACCGTTTGACTTGATCTTTAATTTTGTAACCGCATTGAGATGCTGGCAGGCTCTTTTCTAGAAGACTTTTTTCATCGAAGTATTGGCAAGAGAGGCTTTCTTATAGATCTGCTTGCATTTTCTAGTCCAAACTAAATTTTGAGTTTTGTCTGTGCTTCTAAAAGTGCAAGTCGTTTATCAAGGGCATTGACACGACAGCAGTTTAAGTGGAAATGTTTTACTTACGTGAATCCAAACAAAATCCCTATGGAAAGAAGAGGTAGGAGGTTACATGTGGGTTCCTATCCATCTCTTTGTACCACAGTTCTTACTTGGTATGATCAACCTATTTACTTTTCAACCTTAAAGGTTGTGAAGTGCCTCTCATTCAAAGGGTTACACTAACATCCGAAGTTCTCCCTTGATCCCGCTCTTTCCTGGGGTATGATCCCTGCCTTTCTAACTTGTGGACCATAAGCCTAACAGTGGATACGAGGTGTAACAAATGGGAAAGCCCAGATATGTATTTGATGAAACTCAGGAAAAACTGATATTCTTGTTATTTATTGTAAGCTGAAGGGCTGTAGGTGATGGCTTCGGTACTTGTGTAAGTGCTGTAACTAGTGGTTGGGTTTGTTTCAAAAAAACTAGTGGTTGGGTTCCCCTTGCTTTAGTCGACTACTGTTTCACTTGTTTTTTTAGAGAATTAAACAAGGACTAGTAAAACCTAGTGGACAACTTCATACGTTGCTGTTGTATACTGTTACTGCATTGCTGTTCAATATGTGGTTTCATTTTTTACCTTCTTGGAATATAGGTGGACCTATGCAGATCCATCTTGGGCCCGCATTGCGGCACTTGTTCCACTAGTGGTGTCCTGTGCAGAAGCTGGAGATCAAATCGCTAATAGGATTTTGGATGAAGCAGTCCAAGAATTGGCTCTAGATGTGAAAGCAGTTGTTAAAAGACTTGGCTTGAGTGGACCCGGTAAAACCTTAATATATGAACTTTAAGGTGTATTTTTATTTCAAAAATGCAAGGAGAAAAACCCGATAGGGGTTTATAGTGTAGCTCCAAAAATGTGGAGTTCTGAGATGGATGTTATCTTTGATTTGACCGCTGGTCATGTTGTGATACAATCTATAACTACTAAACAAGCACTTTGGTAGTATTTACTGCCTTAAGAGTGTGGAGCCAAAACCCCTCACCCTCTTCTGTGGGCATGTTTCATGAGATGTAGCAGCTTCTAAATGCATATTGGTCTTTAATTGCAGATGGAAATGGCTCTTTCCCAGTTGTGATGGTTGGTGGTGTGCTTGAAGCTAATAAGAAGTGGGATATAGGTAAAGAAGTTACGACCTGTATCCAGAAGACCTATCCCAAGGCTAGTCCAATTAGACCAAAGGTTGGCATTCTTTCCCAATTTCCCCCTTTAAGTGACTGGTTTTTTTCTCCTCGTCTCATGTTAAGTTTTTGCCATGGATTAACCAATCAAGAATTCCCTTTTGATTCTTCAGGTGGAGCCTGCCGTTGGGGCTGCATTGCTTGCTTGGAACTCTTTGATGAAAGAAACAAGCACACTGTCGTGATAGATGACCTGGATTAGTTAGGAGCATCCAATTGTAAAGTTCGACATACAATACCTTGTACATTGATTTATGCCATAAACCTTTGGTATCTATCCCTTATCGGCCAAAAAGCTCCTTCATTGTCTTGACTCTGCTCGTCGTCATGTTCCCGTGAAAATTGATGAGTTGAGTGCATACATTTACAAATTGCTGATGTGATATTAGAAAACCCACTCCCGCTCCACACAGTCTGCTCGTAATTAGAGCATAGACGACAATTGAATTGTATTGCTTCTATGTCAAATTCTGATTTGATTTGGAGTTTTATTGACTTGTCTATTCACGAATTCTTCTTTTAGCGTTGTGTTGGTATAATCCTTGCAAACATTCTTTTCTTTCCTTCTTTCTTCCTTTCTTTATTTTCGTAAATCGTCTTAGAAATCCATGTTTCATACTCCTACATAAAAGTTGGACAGTCAATTTATGGGTCCATGGAACTGGTGAAATTCTGGAACCAGGCGGAAATCCGTTCTTGCCGCAGCCACCTTTAACTGCAATAGTTGATCATTATGATTCACACTCATGCCTAGCATGTAGAGCATTCCCGAGAACACGAGCCAACTGAACAAATCAAGTAAATTCTTCAACGATACAAAAGAACTTTAGCGGGAAAAAATAAAAAGAACCTAGCCTGTTTTGAAGGTTGGAATTGTGGAATGAAAAGGAAGAAACATAGAAAAAGAAAAAGAAAAAAATGAAACAAGTTTAATTCATTTCCCTGGTTATTGCAAATAGGAGAATAAGGCTGGTGCTCCAAAACCTTCACTCCATTAAATTTTATATATATATATATATATATATATATATATATGATACAAAAAATGTGACACCAAACACGACTCTAGCAAAACAAACCTCCATTTTCAAGCTTGATTTGCACTCCCCTCTAGTTTAATTGTTTATTTATGGTAGAAACACAAACCGGCTTAAAAAAAAAAAAAGAAGAAGAAGAAGAAGAAGAAGAAGAAAGAAACAGGCACAGCCAACTCAAAGCAAACACCCATCTTAAAACCCAATTCATACATGGAATTTACATTTCTTTCCTAATATATACTAGTCTAATGGGAAGTGGTATCCCTCGGTTGTAATAAAAATACAATGCACTCATACTTCGTACCACCCAAGAAAATAAACAACTTTCCTAGGACGTGCCAAAATTGTCGAAGATGTTTGGACTTTCCTCAGTTCTCTTTTCATAGCGCAATCTCATCACCAACTCTCTACTCTGGTTTTGGTTGCTCTCACCAACAGACCAGAAAGAGTCTCCAATTTGGGCATTCAAAAGAAAAACTGGAACACCTGAACCTGTTAAACATCAACGAATGGTAGTTATGGTACTAGTAATATTTCAAGATCTGTTTTTAAGCTGCTTTACTGGGTAACCAAAGATGAACATGTCTTGGAGCTGTCACTTGGGCTGTATTCAGATCATGGTTCAAGAATTATGGAGGGAAAGATCATATTTAATCTAGGAAGATAGCGAATCAAAACGCTAATTTTACCCTGTCATTTACTGGAGTAAACCCATCCACAAGTCCATGATCCAAACAGAGCGTAAATGTATCTACTAACCCTTAATCTTTCCTTGTTCGACTAGAGATGTAAGCATTAGTCCTGATGGACCTCAGGACTAAATGAAGACTAATTGCTAAGGGCATCTCCATCCCTTACTCTATCATTTTACCTAAACCAGAGTAAGGATTGAATAAGCTTCAATTGATACGAAGCACTCCAATGGGCAAATTCAAATCTAAGCATTTGAGTAAAAGCTTTAATTAATAGCATAGTTGTACATTTGAGAGGGAGAAAATGGCCTTCAAAAATGTGAGTACGGATTTGAGTCTCCCTTAATTTGGTTAAAAATTTGTGTAGAACTCAAGATATAGATTTGAGTCAAGGGCTAGTGAGATTTAGAGGGTTTTACTCAGATTTTGTTTGAGTTTAAAAAAGGGTCAAGGGCTGGAGATGGTCTAATACAAACCTTCAAACCGAATTTTATCAGACCTTATCAATAAGCTAATCAAATGGACTTGGTAGACTCTCTACTTAATTCTCTTCTGACAAGCTTCAAGATCTCAATAACCTGCAAATTTCAGAGAGCAGGATGTTAAATAGACAGTATTTTCCTATTTGGAAACCACAAGTCAATAGGATTTCAGGATGTATTAAATTGCATGAACAAGGCATTGATTGCAGAGGATGCATGATTTCTATTTCCTTCTGGCCATGAAACAGATACAGGATATAATTGGGGGTATTTGTTTTCAGAGTTCTAATAATCCCCCAAGCATAATGCAGGATCCCATTGCATATGGCACTTGATGATTCAAATCCATCCTCCAATAATCGGAATAATACTCAAACAAAAATCCACTACTAGTGAAATCCTCACCCTAACAATTTGTTCAAAACAAGAACGCAGAAGAAAATCATTCTAATTTTTGAAGAAAAGCACCGGCACTATGTAATACAGTGGCAACAACTTGTTGCAACCAATAAATAATCAATTTAGCATGCCCTAGTATCAAAACAGGGTGAACAATAAGACAAAAAATGAACAGAGATAATATGTTGATTCCGGGCACTTGTTAAACTAGAACCACTAGGAGGACCCCAGAAACAGTACTAATTATTCGCATGATCTGAAGGCATATGTTGTTGCGAAGAAAGAAAATATCAAGACTTGCACTAGGACTTCAATGAGGTTATTTTTCTTCACCTTCCACCACTTTCTCAACAATGTGTCGAGAGAGAGAGAGAGAGAGAGAGAGAGAGAGAGAGAGAGAGAGAGAGAGACGAAAATATCAAACAATATCCAGAAACAAATAAAAAAATCATAAGAATAGATAAGTAATCAAGTAAGAAGATGCTATAGAGAATCCATCTTACCCCAGGATAATGTTGGAAAATTGGAGAGTAATGATCAAGAGCAATATATATTTTCTCTAGAAGGCTTAAAAGGGCATCCACTTCATCTCCCAATAGATCAACCTATATTTAAAGGAGAAGATCCAGTAAGAAAATAATAATAATAATAATAATAATAATAATAATATATATATATATATATATATATAAACCAGCCGACCCCAAGTGATTGGGACGTAAGGCTCGGTTTGGTTTGGTTTGGTTTATATATATATATATATAAACCACAAAACAACCCCCCTCTCCAGCATTCCATCCTATGAACAAACATCGTGAACGACGGCTTTGGCACAAATTTCATAAGCTATTTTATAATGCTATAGATGTCTTTCCCTTGTGCCATTTGCTCGACACTAAGCTTAAGAATCTCAAAACCTATTGGTAAAAGAAAAGGAAAAATAGATAATATTCAATTTTTAGGAAATAATTGGCTAATAAGCATTGTTGCAGTGTCAATTTAGTGTTCTGTATTTGCTAGTTCTCCATGTTTGGATAAGCAAAATCACATAAAGTGGGGAAAAAAAGGAAGACACTACAACTTCTGAAACTAAAAATCATGCATTGGTCCTCTTAGTAAGCCACGTGTATTCAAACACAGATATTTTCTCTTTTCAATAAATATGTAGACCATGGCAAAAAACGAGGGGAGAGACACAGAGAGAGAGAGAGAGAGAGAGAGAGAGAGAATCTTTTATCTTTGTTTCTTTAGTCCTGATGCTCAAAGACACCAACAACGTTAGAGATAACTGTCTACTTGTGATACTGGGTAACAAAATGTAATCTCTTACTCTTCCTCGGGTAAATAGTTTCGTAGCATCGTCCTCTGTAGCCATCAATGTTCTAAAAGTCGCTAGGCGATAGTAGGGCGGTCGGCCACCTTCGAGCGATTAGTCGGATTATTCGGTGCATATTAATTAGTAATCGGTGATTAATCGTTTGTCAGACCTAATCGGATAGGTCCTGCCAGCGATGGCAATTAATCGCCGACTAATTCCCTCTTTTTGAAAACTGGTAGCCATTGCTCCATTTATTAACATCTTATTTTCCATGATTGAAGCTCTTTACCTCGTAGGCTAACTAGTTAGCACATGCCATATTGACGATTTTTATTAGTCCACAATATAATGATAATGCAAGCCCACATTTATGGGAAAATGTTCACTTTTAAATTAATTCAGAAATTCAAAGATTACATAAGATACAGTACTTGATTCATACTAAGAGCCTCCCAAAAGCATTAAAGGAAAATCATTACCTCGGCTTCAGCCATTTGAAGATCATTACATCTCCTTTCAAGCCTCTTTTTGTACAGCAATGCTGTATTCTTTAGTGAATTAGTTTTCCGGACAAGAGAACTCAATTGAGAATTTGTGTCTTCCAACCTGCAAAGCTTAAAAGCACGTATAAGTTTTCCATGCCATATCCTGGATTAAGGATTAGTTGACAGACTTCTCTTTGAATGCAGGCACCATAACCATCACTAACCAACTTAATTAAATAATTCAATAAAAAAGTAAGGAGAATTGGCAGGAGAAGGAAAAGTAACTCCCATGCAACGTTGACGGAGAAAAAGAATTCCCTTCCAACAACTTGCAGTACCAGACCAGACAATAAGTTATAAATTGCCAATTGTCAAAACCATTACTTCAAACTTTTTCACATGTTGATTTAATAAAGTTCGAAGGCATGAAAACCAATCTTTTTCACTTAGCAGTTAGCACAAGCCTTTGAATATGACGAACAATTTATACTTAGGAGTAAGGACTAATGGATTGATTTTGATTTTCTAAATACTCGAAACAAAGGAAGAACTACTAAGTGTGGTTACCTCATGTTACAGTTTCTGATACGCTCAGAGACTTGGCCTTCCAAATCAGAAAGTCCTCTTGAAAGTCCACGGATGAGAACAATCACCGCTTGCATTTGCTTCCTATGTTCATTCTCTTTCACTTCAAGCAGCAACCTATCATTCCGTTTCTCTTCCGTAATAGCCAGAAGCATATTTCTATGCTCATTTGTTTCCCTTACTTCCTTTGTCATTAGTTCAACCTTTTGATCCAAATTGTTAATTGCGCCTTTATCTGCTTCAATTTGCTCCCGAGGCAACTCCAACTCACTCTTAACCAAGTCTAATTCCCTACCTCTTTCGGTTTCTAAATTTTGAAGCGAACTTGCTTGTTTTTTTAGATCTTGGAAAGCTAGCTGAAATTGCTCCTTTTCTTTCACCGACGCAACTGATAATTCTACTGTTGACTTCTTTTCTTCCAGCGACTCTCGTAATAAATGGACCTCCTGCTTTAGTCTCTCCTTCTCTTCAATCACCAACCTTAGTTCCTCTTTTCTTTCCAGAGCTTTCGATCCAAGGGAAACTCGATTTTCATATTCATCTGTATACTTTTTGGTCAACTCATCAATATTTGACTGGGCATCCTTGACAGTTTCCTTGAAAATAACTCCACAAATCCCTTGTATGACCAAAGACTCAATATCCGAATCTTCAATTTCACAAATCTTCGGCACTTGAAAAGGCTGCATTTCTAACTCTTCAGCGTCACAGTTGTTTTGGGGTGTGACCTCCCTCAGAAAACATTTATACACCTCCTCCGTGGCTGAAGCCTCTATCGCTGCATCTTCAAGGTCAGATTTTAAATCCTCTATTAATTTTAGCAAGTTTGCCTCTGCCAAAATATGCTTGCGCATCTTCTCAGCAGCATCAGAAACTTGCAATGAAAGACACTTCACTTCCTTTCTCTGATCTGAAAGTGAGTCCCTAAGATGGCCATTTTCTAAAAGGAGGTTATCTATTCTATTCTTTAAATTGCGAAGAGTCTCAGCATTGCTGCCCAACGTGGATAGTTTTTCATTTTCCACAATGAAGTCATCTAATTTCAAGATAACATCTGGAATTTTCTTCCTCAAAATTTCCAAGTCTTTATCCTTCCGATGTGCCAAAGAATAGCCTTTTTCTCTCAAATATTCCCCCTTAAGACTGAAAAATTCTTCGGTCATCTGTTGCACCTTAGATTCATGGCTCCTCCTCATCCTTGTTATCATACTGTTGAAATAATTCACCAATTCATCTTTTGACATGTGCTTTAACTGTGCAGCATCCCAACTCTCAGGCATACCGTTATTAGACTCCTCAAATACACCATTTCCCTCCCATAGAGAAGTTGAAGGAGAAAAATGATTGCTCAGACCCCTTTTGTGAAGATGATCCATATCGAGAGACCCATGAGAAATTAGCTGCCCATTTTCAGGATTGGACACTGAATTTAAGATTGCATCTAATTCCTTCCTTAAATTTGAAACCTCATTAATCCTTTCAAGTTGAGTATTTTGTTCCCATAAATTCTCTTCATACTCTTCGCAGAAGCTCCTAATTGAATTCTGTATCACAACTGCTTCAACCTCCTTTTGAAGCTCCTGCTCTAGCTTCCATTCACAAAGTGATGCCCTAGTTAGATGAACCATATCATCCAACTGTGCATAGATATTGTCCATCGTCGTTTTCAGCGTATCGAACAGATTATCGACACCCGTAAAGCTTTCGGGTGCCTTTTCTTGGAGAATTCCACCCAATCCCACAAATTCTGAACTTGAACTTATCCTCTTCATTGGACTGCACCCTCTTATGCTATCAGTCTCCATTTTAAGCTTCTTAATCTGCCCCTTTGCTACATCTCTTAGACTTCCCAAAGATTCCGTCATCTTATCATGCTCCACAAATGCATCGGAAAAGCTACAATAAAAACCATTTCCCTGACTTCTTGCTTCGTGGCATGACTCACTTTTATCGGCACCCAATTGGAATAAATGAATTTTCTCCTTCAAGCTCTCCACCTCTAATTCTTTCACTGCAATTTTCTCCTCTGCCCTTTGCTCGACTGCTTTCACCATCCCTTTAATGACAGAGTCACTCACCATCCTCGATATCACCAAACGGTCATTGATATCTTCCAAATAAGAATCCAAATCCTCAAGAAGGTCAACACCCAAGTTCTCACTTTCTCTAACACTACTGACCTGTTGGGCGGCTTTTTCGATACTTGAACCAATATGACGACCAAAATCTCTCACCTCCACCTTAACTTCTTGATCTTCCATCACTGAATGCAAATAAAAATGTACCTACCGAACACCTGGAAGAACAAAAAAATAAGCTCAATTCAACATTTTGGCCACATAGTACCCATCAAAACTTCGTGTTCGAAGCCAAAAAATTGGCACAAATAGTCGTGAGTTTATTGGCGGGGTGTTAATATGTGTTGGTCAACGGGAGGTTCAGAGGCTATCCATAGCCCTGAACCCCAAACTTGCTCCCTGTGGAACTCAAACTCAGGTCATCCTGGGAGAGAAATGAGACAACCAATATGACAAACTTGGTTTCTCAGTCGGAGTTCAAATGTGAAAAATGAGAACTTACAATAGAGAAATACTCCCTCCGTTCCAAAATGAGTGTCCTTTTTGGGACTCCGTGCCATTTTCAAATGCTTATATATTTTGATTTATGAAGTTTTACGTGATTTTGAAAACTTTGTTTAATAGAATTAATTATAATCTATCAAACAAGATCCATATTACATATTTTTTGATATTCACATTGAAAGATATAAGCAATTGAAAATGACACGCTTCCCCAAAAAGGACACTCTTTTTGGAACGGAGGGAGTAATAAAAAAAAATCTTGAAACAAATTAACAAATGCAATCCAAACATATAAATTTGATTTACATTAGACATTCTAACATCAACGACGACCTTCAGCCCTTTGAGTAAATCTTCAATTGATGTGACGCACGGACAGAATCAAATCTAAGCATAATTTTTTGGGGAAAAACCTTCAGCAAAATAAAATAAAATCCATAATTATAAATTTGGAAGATTCGGACTGACCTTAACGAAGTAAAGATTTAAGACTCTCCTTGATTTGAGCAAAAATTTGAGTAAAACATAGTTTTGAGCCAAGAGTGGAAGGATTCTTATGAGGTTTGTTACTCAAGTAAAAGTTCAAATTCAAAGCTGCAAAACAGAGAGTGGACCAAATAATAGAAGCTCAAAATGCGGAAAATGAGAACTTACAGGTGAAGCAAAAGATCTCTCTCTCTCTCTCTCTCTCTAAGAGAAGCTGCCGTGTAAATATCGGTGTGGAAATCCCCGAAAAGTTTCTTCTGACAACTGTTCTATAGAAAAGAGCAATTCATCAACTCTCTCTCCCTCTCTTATCCCACTCTCTCTCCTCTTGTCCCACTCACTCTCTCTCTTCCACCCCCTTTTTCCTCTTCCAGTTACCTTGGGTTTGGTTGTTAGGGTTTTGCGAGAGGAGAGAACAAGGTTGTGAGCGGGAGGGATAGGATGACTGCTGGAGCCTTCATAAGCGCGTTTAATTTACGGTCGTTGCCATTGCTCGCTTGTCTATGTTTTGTTGAATTGTAGGGGCAGAATTGTCCAATTACGTAGGCTAGGATTTATAATTTGTCTGTTTTTTGCTTGCTTGCTTGCTTACTAGGTAAGACCGAAGCTTCCTTGGGGAAATCCTAACACAGGGAGTATCTTTTAGTACTCCTATCTTTGTGGTAAAGTACAGTTTACATTCCTTCACTTTATACTATGTGTCACTTTGCCCCTTACACTTTCAATTTCACTTGTTAAAACCTCACAGTTTTTCTTAAGAGTCAATATCCCCCTTACCATTAGATTTCGTTTACTTCTGTTGAAAAAAAAAATCAGTTCAACAGTACTAGGTGCAAATAATTAAGGGTACCTCATTGTCAAAAAAAAAAAAAAATGTATGGATAACCATTTCTCATTTTTGAAAAATGATTTTCACACTCTGCTTTGTTCTATTTGCACTTCATAAACAGTGTATTTTAGTGTGCTTTGAAATATGTGGTGTTTTTTTAATTTAAGTACTAACAAGACAACCTTTGAAGTTCATTCATAAAAAAAATGTGAAGTGCAATAATCATTTTCTTTTTTTTTATGATTTGTTATGCTAAAACCAAAAATGGCCAAGAAAATCATTTTCTTTTTTATGATTTGTTATGCTAAAACCAAAAATGGCCATACTAAAAAAATGTTTATTGCACTTCGCATTTGAAAAATGGTTTTCACACTCCGCTTTATTCTATTTGCACTTCAAAAACAATGTATTTTAGTGTGCTTTGAAATATGTGGTGTTTTTTTAATTTAAGTACTAACAAGACAACCTTTGAAGTTCATTCAAAAAAAAAATGTAAAGTGCAATAATCATCTTCTTTTTTTTATGATTTGTTATGCTAAAACCAAAAATGGCCATACTTAAGGAGTTACCTTTTTATTTACACAACAACAAATAGATTTTTTTGGCACAAAAAGGTTAGAGTTTATCTAGTTAGTGTTGGCAAGCAGGGTTGATATATATATGGCATCAATGTATAGAGTGAATGTCCTCCCGACTCAAATCTATACAACCTATATGTTAGTATGTTGAGTTTTTTAGAGTTGAACAGTACCCCAAAGTTGCATAGTTAATTTTTTAAGGACATTTCTTTATGGAAAAGAGGCCATGGTCGTTGTGACAAAAGTAATAATAATAGTTGCAAAAGAAATAATTTTTTCTTATAATAATGATAATAGTTGCAAAAGAAATAATTTTTTCTTATAAAAACTATGGACACTTGTTTTTATTTTTTTTTAAAAGGTAAATGCCCACTTTTTTTTTTTGTTTTGAAGAGTACATGCCCACTTGAGAAAATATTTTTAGACCTGCGGAGACAAAAATATTACATTTAATAAAATGAGGTGGGAATCAGGGAGGAGGAGGACAAGTATAATTTTATTAAAGTACTGGTAGTGACAAAAATAAATTATTGAAGTACTAGAAGGTAAACAATTACCAAGGGCGCGGCTATTCGCAGCCACGTATTTTTTCCCACAGCCCGTTAAAAATTTTCAATTAGACTCGACAGTTAGTTATCGAAATTGAGATACATTTTCAGCATCCAATTACCGAAATATGATATTTTTTTCAACAGCTATTTACCAAAAATGCATGTTTGGCAGTTACATGTCAACCGAAAATTGAATATATTTTCGACATGTAGTTACCGAAATATAATCTTATTTTCAACAGCTATTTACCGAAATGTTATTTATAATTTTTAACAACCACTTATCGAAATATAGTGGGCTATGGAAGAAAATAGGTGGCTGTGAATAGCCGACCCCATTACCAATGTTCAATCAACTTGAAGTTTTACACGGGCTGCATACTTGATGAGACAAACACAATGAATGGTTCATATCAAATAACAAGATTTGGGGCGAGCCCCGTAATGGTTGCACAACGCACACCCTTGTCCCTTTCTTTTGGTGGCCAATGGCAAGTAGTGGATTTAAGATAATGCTCATGGGGAGAAATCAAAATATCTATTCATTGATTATATAAAAATGTTAGAACCACACCGAACCCAAATGTTTGGGTGTGTAATGTGTGCGCCAATATGAGAAAATTGACATATCTCGGGACTTGATTGGACAATGTTGATAATTTTGGGCAGTCTAAAATGTTCTCAGGACAATTACAGTACTGCAAAGATCAGTCCATTTAGTTACCGAATTTGAAAAGTCAAAAATGTTGATCTGTATGCCAATTAATAAATGTGGCCTATTATTAGTTCAAAAAAAAGACAACGAAAATGTTGATTCGTGTGCCAATAATATTTATTTAATATTTTGTATATCTTTTTTCTCTTTTATTTATTTAATATTATTTAAGTGCTCCGATTTTTAATTCGGTTAAACTAGTGCGAAAATCTTATTTTTTTATTATTTTATCTTAAATGGTCGTAATGAATTTTTGACTCTAAGGTATTTCAACGAGCACCCTAAGGCTTCTTATTTGGTTTCAAGGCTCTCTTAGGGTGGCCATTGAAAGTCCTTAAAGCAAAAAATTCATTAGGACCATTGAGGATGAAATGATCAGAAAAATAACATCTTTGCACCGGTTCAAATAGATTGAAAATTGAAACACTTATTTTTGTAACTATATTTTTTAATCTGGAAAGGACAAAAAAAGGAAGAAAAAAAAAACAATCGGATAAATATGATCAATTGAAACACTTTTTTTTCTCTCAATTACTTTACAAAGCCTAAAAATAGACTTGAACCTATTAATTGTCTTACAAGTAGTCTTTCCTAGATTTTCTAGGTATACATGCATACTAGCCTACATAATACATAAATTTATTAAGTATAAAGTCAATTTTAATTGAAAATAGAATTTGAGTTAATCAAAAAAAATAAGGGAGGCAAATGGGAATAGAAATAAATAAAATAATAATTGAAAATTAAAAAACGAAAATTAAAAGATTCAAACTGGGAAAAAAGAAAAAAAATTCAAACTGAAAAGAAAAAAAAATAAAGAGAAAGAAAAAAAAAAGGGCAAACTAGAAAGAATTGGGGGGGGGGGGGGGGGGGGGGGGGGGCGGGGTTGGTGGTTTGTAATAGTGGAAATGGGGTTGTGGGGTGGGGTGCGAGGGAGGGGGAAAAAGCAGCTCTCGTGTTTAAACTTTAAACTGGGTGGAGCTGTACAATGATTTTTTTTTTTTGGATAAATCAAGCTGTACAATGATTATTATCTCAGATCAGTGCTTTATTGAAACAAACAGTATTCCGTCTTCATCATCTCAAAAGATAAAGAATCATAAAAAAGCAAGAGGCATCCTTTTCTTTGTTTGTCTGTATAATGCAAGCAACAATCATGCTAAATCATGAGAGAGAGGGAGAGAAATTCCGTTCGATAAAAAAAAAATGAGAGAGAGGGAGACGGAGACGCTCCTAACATTTTACCATTAGCCTGGAAAAGTAGGGCTTTGAATGCAGAATTGTGACCCCATATCCTAATCCCCCAGGAATAAGATTCAATCTGCATTCAATATTTTATGGAAAAGGACCATTATTAGTCAATATTCAACAATATAATATATTAATGCGGAGAGTTTTGCCTAACTTTTTGGGGACCTTTTGATATTGGTTTTTGGTCGGTTTTGTTTATAATTTATATATCACATCTTTGGCTCCACAAAATAAATAATTAAAGTATAAAAATATAGATCAAAGTTGTTACAGGATGTTATTTCAACTTTGATCTATATTTAATAATGTTTTGTTTTCTCTTGTTGAGATGAAAAGTATTGTGTAAAAATTTGACCCAAATCGTAAAGATTAAACTTGTTGAATCAGGTGCTAACCAACTCACCTAAAAGTAATCGCTGTTAGGAGAAGGTACAACTTAATATTTAAAGGAAAGCGCAGAGCCTGCATTTAGTGGCAGACGAACATGAGGGATTCTTCAATGCTGCTCATACAACACCAACGGGTGAATGCAGCTATTCCTCTTAATACATTTGCCCCGCGTCAACAAAGGGTGTCTTGAGTATTGGGTGACTTAGAGCTTGTTTGATAACCTAAATTCAGCACTTAATACTGAATCAATTAAGTAATAAGTGATTCAGTAGGTTTGATAACCGCATTTTACATTGCTTAACAAATTAAGTACCACTTAAAATATAGGCCAAAAAGTTAAAAAAAAATTAAGTAGCTTTGAGCTACTTAATTCTTGCTGAATTTTTGTATACTTACATTCAACCATCATACCACCACAACCACTCCCACCCACACCGCCAACACTCCACCATCACCACCACCACTCCTTCTCCACCACCACCTTCTCCACCACTCCACCACCACCACTACCACCACCTCCACCACTCATCCACCACCACCACCACTTCCACTACCACCACTTTTCTACCACAACATCACCACTACTAGCTTTACCACCACTCCACCACCACCACCACCACCACTTCTTCCACTACCACCACCACCACATCACCACCACCAACTCTACCACCACCACCACCACCACCACTTCCTCCACTACCACTACTCCACCACCTCCACTCCTCCTCCACCACTCCACCACCACCACATCCACCATTCCATCACCACCACCACCACATCCACCATTCCATCACCACCACCACCTCTACTATCACCACATCACCACCACCACTCCACCATCACCACCCCTTCTTCCATTACCACCACCACCACCGCTCCACCACTACCATCACCACCACCAGCTCCACTACTCTACCACTCCTACCACCACCTCCACCACTCAACCACCATCATCACAATTATCACCACCACCGCCACTCCACCACCACCACCATCACTACACCACCACCACCACCACTACCAGCACTACACCACCACTCCTACCACATCCACCACTCCACCACCATTACCAAAAGTATATTGTAACCGTTAGTAAATTAAGAGATAATTGGAATAAAATTAATTCATCATTTTTTTAATTCAGTACTTAATAAATTTATCAAACAGCTTTTCAGCTTAAAAATTTCAGCATTCAGTTTTCAGTACTTAATTTTTCAGCTTTCAGCTTTCAGTTTTAGTTTTATCAAACAGCCCCTTAGCCCCCAAAAAGCCAATTAAAACAATCAAAATACCGTGTCAAAAAGCCATAAAATTTAGGCCAAACATTTTATGAAGAGCCTCGTCAGAAACTTTTAGAAAATCTAGACCATGGGGCACAGACTCCTAGTGCCAGGGAAAAGAAGAGACTGTGGACTCCTTCTGTTTCATTTTCATTGTCCATTATTTTGTTTCTCTCTTTTTATATATTTTGCTTATATGTTTTAGTATGAATTTTGAAAAATATGTAATATGGATTTTATTTAATAGATCTCAATTAGTTCTATAATACAAAGTTTTCAAAATTATGAAAAATATGATAGATTAAAAGATATAAGCAATTCAAAAATAGCACGCAATTTAAAAATTGGCAATGAAAATGAGAACGGAGGGAGTAAGTTTTTTGAACCCTTCTATCGGAACCGACAGGTTGTGCACTGACAAATGACAATGCATAGACCGCCATGCAAGCCACTCTGAGTCTCGCACAGAAAATTCGAGCAATTCAATACTTTTCAAATAAAACTTCGATTGACCTCGCAAAAAAATCAGCTCAATCTAATACGTGTAGGTGTTTGATCTAATCTTTTAGTATTTTTTTTATTTAGATTATAGGATCCTGTAATTTGAATGAAAAAACAGAAGATTTGATCAAGTACTTACACGTATCGCATTAAGCTCATTTTTTGCGATACCACTCAAAAAATTATTAGCCGTGCAAGATCTAGAGTGGACTCCGCGTGGTGATCTGTGCACCATCAATAGACAGCCGGTCTTTAGCATTTTCAAAGTTTTATATACACGAGGCAATAAAAAAATCCAATTCGAGACAACACCAAAGTTGAACAGAACCTTGTACTAATAATTTCCAAGAAGCAACTACTACCTTTTTTTTTAATCAAAAAAGCAACTTGCTTTTGACCTAAAAGTACTTTGGGCGGTTCTGGGGCCGTTCCCCTTCTTTCTAAACATTTTTCTCAAAGAGAAGGTAATTTCAAGTTCAAAAATTATATATTTATGCAAAAAAAAATTGTCAATATGGATCTTATTTGATAGATTTTGTTGAAATCTTTTAAACGGTTCAAAAAAATTTGAAAAATTATTTTTCATTTACATTAAATTTAAGTTTGAAATTACATTTTTTTAGAAAAAAAAAGTTTAGTAAGAAAGCGGAACGGATCCTCTACCTCTTTTTTCTTTTGGAGTATAATGCTCTTTAATTCATTTCCGTTTGAGCAATGACAATGTAAACAAGATTCTCATGTATTTTTTATTGGGAGTGATTTGCTTATATATCCCTTCGATTTTTTGCGAAAGTTCAGTTTGGTCCTTCAAGTTCCAATTCAACAAATAAAACCTTTAATTTGTAAATTTGTTTTAATGTTATCCATCCGTTGGGCGCCGTTACTAATTTGGACAGAAAATGACTATGTGATAGGCACGTGTGTTCTCCCCAAGGGCATATTTACCCATTCCCCTCCTCTTTCTTTTTCTTTTTTTTTCTTCATCTTCTCCTCTCTCTCTCTATAACCTATTCCTCCAAAACAACCAATTAGCACTTCAACTAGCCAAAAAAAAAAAAACCTAAAAAAAATTAGCAAAATAAATAATTTAACTCTTTGTTTTTTTTTCCTCACAATCTCTTACGAATTCTAAACAAATCCCATCAAACCAATTGATTAAGGGGAAAATAACGTTTCAGGACGTGTTTTGATAATTAATCCCCGCCAAATATATTTTCAGCATTAACAAATGTTCTCAGCATATCCTTGGCGGGTATTAATTATCAAAACACGTCCTGAACCGTCGTTTTCCCTTGATTAAGAGCATCTCCAACTCTACTCTCTAATTTGTCTTGAATGCCATTAATATAAACATAAATATAGAACACATAGAACAAACCCAGATCATACCCACCATCTCCGGCACCCAAATTAGCAAACCCAGATCCTGAACTTTGAAGTTTAATTGGATTTGATTTTTGGGTAATGAGTTAAAAGTGAAAATAGGGTAATAATTGGGGATATAGGTAATGATTGGAGAGAGATAGAGAGAGAAATAAAATTAATGATTGGATATAGAGGTAATGAGTGGAGAGAGAAATAAAAATAATAATTAAAATTATAGGTAAGGAGTGGATTTGGGTTTGGAAAAATTTTTCCAAACCCCAGACCGAACAAGGGCTAAGTGACTGATGAAGAAGCTTTGCAGTAAAATTTGCAAAATCTGAAAAGAGGCCAAAGCCTATACTGGCGTATGAAGAGGAGGTTAAGGAATGATTTTTGGAGCAAACCCAGATCATACTCATTTTGAAATCGAAACCCTAAACGTGGAATGATTTTAAGGAATGATTTTAGAAAATAAGTTTGTTTTGCCCTTATTTGAATTTTTTTTTATTTGTTAGTTTTGCGTCAAAAAGTCAATTTTTGGCCTAAAAAGTGGTTATTTTTCAAAATACTTGGGTAAAAGTAAAAAAAATTTACTTTTCCGATTCCTCTCGTCGAGACGAATTAATAACCCATAAAAGTTTGACGCAAAACTAATAAATGTAAAAAAATTCAAATAAGGACAAAATTATCAAATTTAAGTTAAGTTTAAATTAAGTTCAAGATAAGGGGGCCTAAGCCCATGTAGAAACTTAAAACGGTTGGGTTTTGTTACAGTGGGCCAGATTGAAGCCGGACCATAAGAATTCTGAAGGGAAAATGACGGATGGCCGAGGAAAATTATTCTTCATCTACTTTGTTTTCTTCTGATCTACCGTTTGACAAAGCAATTGGGTCCATGGATTGGACATTAGTATGGAGTTAATTTGTACTTATGAGAGAGACAGAGAGAGAGAGAATGGCAGGTGAGTGTGTGCGACGTGGTGTGCGTTTGTGTACTGTGAATGCTCATTATGATTTGGGCAAATTTTCGTAATCATCCCTCTAATTTTACGGTTATCTCAATTTTATCCCCGTAGTTTGTTTTACGTTCCAAATTAAAATCGTTAACACCGTTAATGAAACTAAATGGAAAAATATGATTAAAAAATTAAGTGCTCCAATTTTCAATCAGGGTGAACCGGTGCGAAAATCTTATTTTTTTGATCATTTTATCCTAGATGGTCGTGATGAATTTTTGGCTTTTTGGCCTTTCAACGAGCACCCAAAGACACCTTATTTAGTTTCAGGGCTCTCATAGGGTGCTCATTGAAAGGTCTTAGAGCCAAAAATCTATTATGACCATTTAAGATAAAATGATCAGAAAAATAAGATCTTCACACTTGTTCAAACGGAGTGAAAATTGGAATACTTAATTTTTTTACACCGTTTATATATTTAAAAATAAAGTTAAATAATTAAACATTCCAATTTTTAATCTGTTTGAACCGGTGCGAAAATCTTATTTTTCTGATCATTTTATCTTAAATGGTCATAATGGATTTTTGGTTCTAAGGCCTTTCAATGAGCACCCTAGGAGAGCCCTAAAACTAAATAAGAAGTCTTCGGATGCTCGTCTTAGAGCCAAAAATTCATTACGACCATCTAGGATAAAATGATCAAAAAAATAAGATCTTCGCACTGGTTCAACCGGATTAAAAATTAGAGCACTTAAGTTTTTAATCATATTTTTCTGTTAATTTCATTAACGGTGTTAACAATTTTACCAATTTGGAACATAAAACAAACTACATGAATGAAATTGAGACAATTGAAATTAGAGGGACGAAATTGAGATAACCGTAAAACTAGAGAGACTACTATGAAAATTGGCCCTTATGATTTTGAGTGGGTGTGGAGAGAACAAGTGGAATTAATGCATAGGGAACTAATCACTTGGTTTTTGGGTGTACGTGGTTGGAACCAGGGGCGGACTCATCATAGGGCACGTGCGGTCACGTGACCCTACACCCTCTAAATTTTTTCTTTCTTTTTTTGTGGTTTTGTATATGCATTATTTATTTTGAGTGCATGTAACGTAGTTATTTGGTGGTAAAGTGGTAAGGTTTTGTCCTTTCAAGTAAAAGGTGGTGGGTTCGAGACTTCCCATGGTCTCCCGTAGGTTAGAAAATGTGTTTTTTTATTTTTCAAAAGGCAGTAGAAAATAGTAGTGCGTACTTTATTTTTTATACTATTCGTGAGTTCGAGTCTACCCCACATTGTATTTATATACCTTTTGTCCCCAAAACTGTAATAATAGAGTTAGTAGGCAGTAGAAAATAGTAGTGCGTATCTTATTTTTTATACTATTCATTGGTTTGAGTCTACCCCCACATTGTATTTGTATACTTTTTATCCCCAAAACTGTAATAAAAGAGTTAGTAATAGAAAAATAGATGATAAATATGTGATAATGTGATAATGTTGTTTTAATGGATATAGTCAATGTGCGTAAATTTGCCCAAGTAGCTAATTATTAAAATACATATATGCTTTAAAATTGTTAATTTATCATGAATGCTAAAATTATATTGGAGCAAATTTGTTTAACTATAACTCATATATTACGGTTACAAAAAAAAATTGTGTCTCCACTATGTCAAATTTCTGGATCCGTCACTGGTTGGAACAGAAGGTTATAGTAATGGGAATGGAAATTGGATAATGGTTCTGATAGGATTAGTCTTAAATCATTCTTAGTCTTAGATTAGTATAGTTTCAGGTAGTTCTAGACTACCGTAGATAATATTATACTTTATACAGTTAGTGATAATATTGCTATATGATGCTTTGTTCAGGTTAGGCTCATTTTGCGTGGTTTGAGTTGCATTAGTTTTTGACCCAAGTGAGTGGTTAAGCATGTTACGTACTTTCGAACTTCCCTGTGTCCCTTAAATTGTTGTTTTGGAAAATTTATGATTGAAATTGAAAACACATTGTTATATTTGATTATATTAAATTGGCATGCGGCATCGGTGAAACCACTTGTTATCGAATAATCTTTTAGTGATAACTTTGTGAATATCGATGAGAATATATTTTGGAAGTTCAGGGAAATTAATTCTCTATGTGCGGGTGACTCTAGCCATTAGGGAAGAGACCGGGTTAGGCCGGTGACCTTAATGCTCAGTGGTTGTCATTGACCGGATCATTTTTAGAGAAAAATTTCACGAGCTGCCTACTCGTAGTGACTCTAAGTTTCGATATTGGATCCAATTTTGATATATTTGTTCACTGACACTTGGTACTATTTGGTATTGGTGGTGGTTCCCCATTGTGGTTGGATATTGTATTATAATTACCATTAAGACATTGGTTGAATTGTTAATGGGTTGGTTTATATTTTGTTGTTCACCGCAGATGCCAAATTATGTTGATATGGTAAATTATTTTGATCTCTGTTTCAGAACCTATTTCTAATATACATATTTTGTCATTCATTGAGCTCGTCAGTTGACGGATTTATTCAAACTTCTTTTTCAAGCTAGTTGGAAGTTAGGCAATGACTCTAGCTGTAACTTGGAGGTTTGCTTTTGGTTGACCTCTATAGGGTGTCTCATTCTAATTTAAAGTTTTATTTTATTGCTTCTGCATTTGAAACAATTTGTCAGATATTTGGATTCCTTTTATTATGGTTGGTTCATTGGTATTATTTGGTTCATGAAATATTTGTGACTGAACCTTTTTAGCCGATACTATTTTGAATAAAAATTACTCATAATTCAAAGCTTTGGCATTTAATTTATTTTCTTTTTAAGCTGCATGTTCCATGAGTTAGTCTCATGGTTCACGGCCGGTCACTTACCATTTTGGGGTATGACATTTTCAATACAGAAACTTTCAATTTCACCATTTAGAGCAACTCCAATGCCACTTGAAGTGTGGTCAAATCTTCTATACCGAAAAAGTACGTGTATCTTTGTTTCCGTTCTATTTTGACAGCAAGATTGCAAAATAGATTCTTTTCAGGAAAAGTTTTTTTGTGTAATCTTGTCGCTGACATTACACGGAAACAGAGATACATGCATTTTGGATACGGGAGACCTAAGGAGACTTGAATTGATACCGGACTAACTCCCTCCCTCATCGGACAAGTGTTTCTATTACTTAATTCATCATGTATCTTGTGCAATATTGACGTCAAGTTGCCTTGTTCTCTTTACAATTCAAAAAGAATTTTTTTAAAATTTTTTCCTAGATTCCCTCTACTTCTAACATTTTTCTCCCAATCTCTCTCCACTTATTACTCATACTATTTTTCAAAAAAAATTTCAAACACCAATCCAAACATAGCGTAAAGAGAGCGACAAGCATAAAAAACGTTGAGTCAAAGGTCACGACTCACGAGAGGACGCTCCTTCTTATCGGAAAAACCTTATGACTGGATTTGGATGAAGGATATGGGTAAGAGAAAAGGGCATAGAAATGGAAAAGTTAAAGGATCTAAGAGCATCACCAACAGCCTCAAGCTATTTCTACCCATTTTGCTTAGGAAAAATGCGATTTTTTATTATGGCGTGCCAAAAAATATGTGGACTTCCCAACAGCATATCAACACCTAGTCATTTAAAATAAAATAGGAAAATACACCCAATCAAAAAATACTTCCTTTGTCGGAAAACAAACCCAATCACAAAATGCTTCTCAGTCCGAAAACAAACCCACAAATTGAACCCAATCTAGCCACAAACCCACGCGGAAAACAAACTCACAAATTGAAAAGGCCATATATCGCTGGAAAATTTGAGAAACCCATTGATCAAACTTGCCGGGAAACTCGAAAACTCACTGGAGGAAGTCGGGCTCGAACAGAGACAGTTGAATGGCGACAACGGCCAGATCTGACTTAGCCAGATGGAGTGGTGGTTGACTGGTCTTCCATCTGTAGCAAAGAAATAGTCCGATGACGACAATGACCGTTTGAGGGGCCGGATCCGGTGAAGCAAGGGGAGGGAGGGAGGGAGGGAGAGAGAGAGAGAGAGAGAGAGAGAGAGAGAGAGAGAGAGAGAGAGAGAGAGAGAAATATGTTTTCTCGCCGATTAGACCTCCCCTGAGCTCCAAGCGAGGCCAATGGAGATGCTCTAATGGCTCACAATGGTTCTATCATTTATTTTTCATTCTCTTTCTTCCCCAAATTCATAATCAAATACAATCTCAAAAAATTGGAACAACATTCTAAGAACGGTTTTCCCCATGTTGGCTCCCTCACTCAGCTAATGCAGAATTGCGCCAAGTAATCTCCTCTTACAATTAAATAGTGGTTGGTTAAGACTAGGGGCAGACCCATCTTGGGCCACGTGAGGTCATGTGCCCCCATGCCCTTCTAAAAAAAAAGATATTTTTTCGATTTTGTATGTGTGTGTGTGTGTGTGTGTGTATATATATATATATATATATATATATATATATATATGCTGAATATGTGCAAGTAAGCAACATTTGATGTTGTGGTGTAACAACCCTGATTTTTGGTAAATAAAAATTTCTTTAAATATTTGAATTTTATTTTAATTACTTGGATTGCTTTTAAAATTCCTTTTTAATTTCTAATAATCCGTCATAATTAGATTTGAGACTTACAAAATTATATTTTTTCATCCCAGACAATCTAGTCATTTTCTAAAGACAAGTATGCTTGTAGAAGCACTTGTATATTTTTCTAATGAATAAAATAACTTCTTGAATTATATTTCTTGGGTAGAAATCCTACTTGGCAAGTAAAATTAGTTTCCAACTGATTAGTTAGAGAAACCTAACTACCAATTCACATAGTTACATTTTCCTAACCCTAGATAGACCTTTTTGACCATTTTTGAACCTTGTGAACCCCTCCTAACCCTAATTGAACCATTAGACCATTAGATGTGATTATTTTTGCTTCCAATAGAAGCAAACTTAGCCTTACTCTTTCTCTCCATTGAAAGGTCACTTTTCAAAAAAAATAAATATTCCTTCCAAGAATATTTTTTCTCATTATTTCCTCTTTAACCTTTAGGTAATAATTTCTAGGAAAATTTTTATCCTATGGGTAATAGTGTGTTCATGTGTTTTTGTACACTCCATCAAGCTAACTCTTTAGCCAACTTCATACTTAAGCTTGACAACCCATTCTTAGGCTACTTTAAACACAATCCTAGCCAATTATTTTGTTCTTTCTTGGAAGCAACCTCTCCTAATACAAGACTAGGCCAAAAACCCTTCATGATAACCTAGATTTTGAACAAAAAATTAGATGACAAAGCCATACCTATCATAATTGACTATTTGCCCATTGGACAATAATTGCTAGGAAAAATTTTATTCCTTAGGTAATAGTCAAGACTTTGCTATAAATAGCACCCCATCCTTACTATTTAACTCACCTCTTCCAACCTTTCAATTTCTCCCTCTAGAATCCTTGAGTTTTTACTCTGTTCTTTCGTGTTATTGATGTTCTTGAGTTTCTTCTTGAGTTCTTCAAGAAATTTATCCAAGACCGCCACTAAACCCCCGTTCGACCACCCTTTCAATCCAAATAGTTTAGTAGTTTTAGTCAAGAACTAGTTTCGAGAGAAATCCTTCTCTTTCGAAGCTACCGGAAGCTCACCGTAGGAAGTTACTCCATCCGATAGCCGACTTACTTCCTGTAGCCACCCTACCGCCAAGAAGAACGATAGAATTTTCTACTCTCTACTCTAAGTATAAATAACTAGCAAACTTGTTCTACTAAAATTTCGAAAGAAAGTATGATCATGTTGAATTAATCGACTTTTTATCCAATAAACATATGTTGTTTTGAACTTCTCACAAAGGAAGAAAGAACAGATTTTGAAAGATAAGAATTTAACGTGTGATTAGAAGTATTCGTATTTTGATATTTAAGATGGTTATGAGAATGCATACATGTTTACTAGGATTACTTGCATTACTTGTGGTTGTGTGATAAAGTATAAGTGGTCCTCCACTCCAAAGGCATCCATACATGTGGCGTTATGCTTTAAGTGGCAAATTTGAGCATGATATAGAGTTGGATGATCTTGCTAGTGTGGGCTCCCCGTACCGGCGCGCGCCCGAAAAGAAGAGTCGCCACCCGGATTTTTGAGATGGATGATCCGAGAAACCGAGAGCTTGATTTGAAAAGAAAAAGGCTTTTTGGTCTAGCGAAAACGTTGAGATTTTGGGTTCGGGAGCCACGTTACGAGCGGGGAAGGTTTTGTTGAAAAGCACCCCACTCGCCCGGTAAAACCGGTCTCTACTTAGCATTTTAAATGGGGGATTTAATATCATTTGAAAAACTTAACTTTGATTAAAACATGTACGGGAAAGGGACATGGGGTTTAATATAACAAGTTGTCGTGCTTGTGGTGCAAACTGTACATTATGAAATGATGAGTAATGTACAGAAAATGAAACAACAGCATCACAGCAGTCTGCCAATATCAAGTGAAATGCCGCGCGAGGGACCGGATGCATCGCACGGTGTATCTAAAACGCCGTGCGGTTCACCTATCTACGCATTCCAAAATCAGTTTGCTTTTACATGACAAAACAAACCACAGATCTACAAAATAGTTTTTTATATTTTTCCGAATCTCTGGAAAAAAATGATTTACGAGATCATTTTGTTTATCTCATCATGTAAAGCAATGTTAAAAGCTTTTTGAAGTGTTAAAGGATTCAATAAAGTCAAAAGATGACTTTTAACATAAAACTTGAAACTGGAATGTGCCCGCGCAGAAAAGTAATGAACAAACTAAACAAAATAACATAAGAAAGAGTATGTACAAGAAATGAAATAAAGCACGGTATAATACACTACGCCGTGAGGTGTCGTAAAACACCGTACGATGTAGTGTATCAAGTGCAGAAACTGTTTTTTTGTGCTTTTTGAATGTAAAGCTCGTTTGAGACCCAAACTCAATATAGAAAGACTGAGAAGGGCCTCGATCGGCTCCCCTCAAAGCTAAATGTGGTTTAGCCCAAGGAATATGTTTATACCTTTTGATCGAAGCTTGGATGTGCTTGAAGATGGAGGAATGGAGGTTGATTCGGATTGAAAACTTCTTTGATCGAAGCTTGAATGTGCTTGAAAATAGAGATTGAAGGTTGATTTGGGTTGAGTTTTGAGAGACTTGAGAGCAAATGAGTGTAAAGAGGGAGAGAGAAATCAATTTGAGATTGATTTCTCAATAGCTCAACTTGTGGATTGATGTAGAGAGAGAAAGATGAGTATGGTAATGGGTGTAAAGAGTTGTAGCGAGAGAATCAAGAGGGGTCCTTTTTCTCTAAGAGGAGGGGTGTATTTATAGGCAAAAATGTGCTTGGAGTGCACCCAAAGGAAAAAAAACGTGCAAAATGTGCTGAAAACAGTCTGCAAAAGAATCTGACAGACGCTCCTCCTGTCAGAGTTTCAAATTTCAAAATGCCGGGCGGCGCCGTGACCATACGTGAGACTTGGTGTTTTACGACTTGTTTTTTGACGATTTTTTGGGCCTTGTATTTATTTTGGACACTTTAAGGCCATGGTTTATGGACTACTTTTCGTTGTGGAATGACTTTTGTTTTATTGTGGATAACTATTAGGATATTTGTGATAATTGGATACCGTTAAAATTTGAATGCAAAGTAGGGCACAAAAACATAAATTTTATGGTTTGAATCATTCTTGATACTTTCCTAGGCACAAATAATTCGCTACACAATACTCGTCTCTGAAATTTTAGATTTAAATGAGGAGTGTCGTACGAACCAACAATGTTGTAGACAAACATGGAACATTACCAAAAACAAGAGTTTGCATTAATTTCATATTTTACAATAAAATTCTATGAACTAAAATTTTACATAAAAGTCCTTCGAGCGAACCTAGTCTAGTTCAATTATGTCTGTCGTTGCCACATCGTTTCCCACTATGCTTTAAAACTCTTCGATCTGATTTGAATATTGTATATCCCATCCATCCGCGAATGAGTAGTGATGTATATACCAATTCCTTGCAATAGGCGGGATGGGGGAATTTGGTTGCAAATGTATCGTTACAAAGTGATCACCGTTAACGTGTCCGAGTGCAATCAAACGTCGACTCTCAGGGGGAAGGGGCGGATATCGTAGTGGGAGGAATGTAAGACGTTGATGATTCGATAAGAAGACAACCACCGCCTGAAAAACGGATGCTATGAGGTGACCCATTTCAGGCATGATCATCCACCTATCCTTTGGAGTGAGACTTCGATAGAAGTTCAATTTATAGCGCAACTCTTCTGCCAATTCTTTATCGCCGCATGTCCCCTCGTAAAGGGAAAAATAATGTTTCAATTCCATGAACAATATCTTTCTAATGTTTATCCATTCATTTTCATCATGACCCAACCCAACTGCTATTGCTCGATACCCACAATTTCCATCCCCCTTGACATCTATAATTTTCTCAACATACTTTCTAATTCCGATCGGAAACCATTTCATGTACGGGGAAGTAGGACGTTTTTCCGCAACTAATCCTTTTCCTTTGTCGGTTTTTACAGGCTCTTTAGGAGCTAATGGCTGAAGAACCTTCTCTGGAAAATGCTTGCCTTCCTTTTCATTTTTATCGGATTTTGTGCCATTTCCAATAACTTGTGCTTTCAGCCTCTCAATTATTTGTTGCTGAATGTGGACATCGTATGCGCTGAAAGTAGTTACAAATGAATCTACATCCGTGTTTGTGGCGGCCTTCATTGACAGATCAATTTTGGGCTCCTGTTGAGGGAGCTTATTCCTATGCTTGTAACGAGCATTGTAGACTGATTTGATTGTTACCATTTTGCAGTCACCCATTTGGTTGACTGTACGTAGGATTTCTTTGGGTTTGAGCATCTCTGATGACATCTGAACCATCATTTTTTTATGTTTGGACGACAACCTCCTCTTATATGGGTGGCCCTCTTCTTGAAGTGCACATGGATGGTTATGCATTCCGTTCAATACAGTCAAACTCCAACCTTCATCCTCCTTCACACATGTTACTTCAAATGGGCATTGACATTTCAAATTGCAACCTGTCTGACGTAAGCTCTTCCCATTTCTTTGGCATGCAAAACTAATTCTCGGTCTTTGCTTCGTTGTCTTTAACTCTGAACCCTTGATAATAATTCCAAAACCGTGTTTCGTAGCGATCGAGATCAACCACTCTCTTAACGCTGTTTCGGTGGGAAATACCTATGCAAAAGAGGTTTGAATAGACCCAATTATAAATCAGTAATACAAAAAGAATTTAATTATCAAGCATCTAATATTACCATTACCGTGTCCGTGTACATAGGAAAAAATGTTTCAAAAAATATCTCACCGTGTCCGTGGTAAAATGATTTGTGTGATCTTCAAAACAAGCTGATGAATCATCCATCCTACAATGGTTTTGGATGGGTTGTTTCCTTATTGATGGAGACTTGGTAAGGAATGATGCACTTATAGTACTTCGTAGAAGTGGTTAAGGAAAATTTTGATAGAGACTTGATAAGGAATGACGAAGGATAGTAGAATTGAGCATGCACGGGTTATAATCATGAAAATTTTCTCCAATACCTCAAATTTCCTCTAGAAAACCCGTTGCATTATTTCACAGAATCTCATGAGTGATTGACTAGTCATGACAGTAAATTTACTCTACAAAATTGGTTGTCTTTTTTGGAAAAATATCAGGTGTCAGGAAGAAAATTGCTCCAAAAATTCAAATATTTTCTCCAGATAACCCGCTGCATTATTTGAAAGAATCATAAGTGTCATTGAAAACTCTTGTCAGCACGTTTGACGAGGAAGAAATTTGCTCCAACAACCCATTTCGTACTCCAGATAACCCACTGCATTATTTGAAAGAATCTGCAGTATCATTGAATACTTTTGTCAGCACGTTTGATGAGAACGAAATTTGCTCCAAAAACCCATTTCGTACTCCAGATAACCCACTGCATTATTTGAAAGAATCTGCAGTATATCATTGAATACTTTTGTCAGCATGTTTGATGAGAAAGAATTTTGCTCCAAAAACCCATTTTTTACTTCAGATAACCCGTTGTAATATTTTAGAAAATCTGAAATTTCATTGAATAGTCATGTCAGAAAAATCTGTACACAAAATCCATTGTCTTATTTGACAAAATCTCTGGTGTCATTTAATAGTCCTGTCAGCATGTATTTCGAGAAATAAATTTAACGAAGAACTACATCCCATTTTCACCAAAAATAAACAAGGGAGTTAATTTTCAAATTTCCCTTTTGATATCCATACTCTTTTTCGTCCATTACAGCCCATTCATTTGGAGAAAATTAATTTCGGAATTAAATATCCGAAATATATAAGAATTTTTGGACTTTAATTTCTGATTTATATACCAGTACTTGGATTTTAATTTCCGAACAACATGAGAACTATCAGATATATAATAACACCTATCAGACACTAATGTTCGAACTGGATCAATAATTTCGAAAACAAATATCCGAAAGTTATACACACGTTCGGACTTTAATATATGATTTTCATACCATTAATTGGATTCTAATTTCCGAACCTAATGGAAACTATGAGATAGCTGGATGCCATTCTGATACTAATGTTCGAATTGGATCAATAATTTCGGAAACTAAAATCCGAAAGTTATACATACGTTCAGACTTTAATATCTGATTTCCATACCTTTAATTGGATTCTAATTTCGGAATCTAATGGAAACTATGAGATAGCCGGATGCCATTCTGATACTAATGTTCGAACTGGATCAATAATTTCGGAAACAAATATCCGAAAGTTATACCAACGTTCAGACTTTAATATCTGATTTGCATACCTTTAATTGGATTCTAATTTCCGAACAGAATGAAAACTATGAGATAGCATTCTTGTTTCCGAACAAAATGTCACAGACTTGACAACTATGAGTTTTCAAACAGAAATACAATATAAGAGTTTCCTTGATGATCCAAAAACTACAAGCAAAATATATCCTCCAATTTTCATAACATTAGAACACATTATATAATACAACACATTAAATCGTTTCTCAATCCAAAAATGGCTAATTGACATGGATGACCTCCTTTGTTGCTACGTCAACGCCGATGATCTCATTGAACTTCTGAATGGCCACAACATGTGCTGCATCCCAATTTTTTGCGATAGAAAGATGATGTCTTTTCCAATTGCAAACTATTGGCGGCATAGGGGAACCTTTTTTTAGGAATACCTGTCAAATTGCATTAGGTACTTATAAAAGATAAATTAAGTTGGACTTAAGAAGCAGAATTCATTATATAGATGACAACAAATCATTTACGAAAATAATACCTGCACAAAGTGTCCGCTGTCAACAAACCCGATAGCAATAACCTTTCGTTTCATGGAGGGTAAAGGTTTCGATTGAAGGGGGAGGAATGTAAGACATTGAACATTTGATAAATGGATAAGGACACAATTATAAGCAGATGCTATGATGTGACCCATGTCTGGCATGGTCATCCAATGTTCATGGGGCGCCGGACTTTCATACCATGACAAGATGTGAAGTAATTCTCTAGCCCTCTTGGTTCCCCCCACCACTTGTTCGTAGAGGTGTAAATGTGTTTCTAACTCTTTCAGCAAATCACTTCTTACCATTAACCACTCATGAACATTGCCTTTCATGAAGCCCGACACTGCCCGAAACCCACAATTCCCATCATCTTCAACATCCTTGACTGATTCAATGTAAGGTCTTATTGCTTTCGGGAACTGATTGATGAAGGGGCATATAAAAAGTTGTGCTGGAACTTTTGCTTTCCCTTTCAGATTGCGCCGCGGTTTCTCTTTGACAGCCTTAGGGGTTTGAAAGGAGGCCAGAACATGCTCAAATTCCGAGGGATCCCTACGCGTCGAATTTTGTTCTTTGGCTGCATTTTTTTCTTTCGTTGACTTTCGACCGCGTGGTTGTGCATTCACTTTGGGTTCAAGAAGAGTACTAGTTTTCGGATGAGCAAGCGCTTGCATCTTCTTAACATAATTGAGCTTTACATCATATTGATCTTCATTCAAGAACTTGTTGTAAAAACAATCAAAGTGAGCCAAAAGCGTCTCCTCCATCGAACCCTCATTCTGGGGTGCAAGCAAAGAAAGCCTTTTCCAATGGTCGTGGATTAACTCAATCGGTAGGGGGGTATTTGCCATCTTGTAAGGAGCAATCTCATGAGCGCAAGGTAAACCATGGGTGTGCCTCAAAGAACACTCGCACTGACGCTTCGATTCCACAAACCATTCGACTTGATGGGATGCCGCTAAAATAAGTGTCATGGAATTCGACGAAACAACTCCCCTTAGCCTATCAAATAGAGTCGTCCTAAATTCATGTTGCGCAGAATTAAGGCTCTTCTCAAACGAAGCTTTGATTTCAGTAACTTGTAACAACATCAATCTGTGTATCTTCTCCCATATAGTATCAAAATTGCATTGCGAGTTTTCAAGATGATTTTTCAACTTCGAATGTGAACTCTCCGCCCTATGAATAAATATGGCAAGATATTAACCGTAGCAAACAACATGAATATATGAAGATTTGTCAAAAACGCGTGAATAACATGAATATTAAGGAAAATGCCAGAGTTGGGAATGAAGTGTTTACTTGTTACTTGTTAGGTTTCCGAAATGCATGATTTTGTCCGTCCAAGTTCCTACAAACCTCTCTTTGTAGGGTACCAACCAATTTTTCTCGACATACTCAAGTGCTGCAGGAACCATTTCAAAATTACGCTTCAAAACACAAAGACGCTCCTCATATTGTGAAACACTCGATGAAAGGACGACTAGGCCCCAACTGCAAATAAACTCCTCCCACATCTTGTCATCAAACATCTTTCTACACTTGGCTAATACGTTCTTGCCAATATGCCACCTACATAGGAGATTGGTAGTATGAGGGAAAACATTTGTGATGGCATTCATAAGCGCCAACTCTCTATCCGTGACTATAATGGACGGAAGTGCGTTGGGATCCATCATGTCTTTTAGCTTCTCCAAGACCCAAGTGTAGTTTTCCGTTTTTTCACACTCCATGAAAGCAAACGCTGCACAAAAAGTCATCTCCGTCGATGTTACACTAACAATTTGAAGCAAAGGAAATTTGTACTTATTCGTCTTATATGTGCAATCCATCATTAACACATGGGGAAAAGCACGTAACATCTCCCCGGCAGATGGGGGAGACCAAAACAATTCCGTGACATTCTCAGTCTCGTTCCCACGGGTCCAATGAACGTAGTGGTATTTTTCTAGCCGATCCAACAAATGTTGCATTTGAGATTTTCCAGCTTTCTCTATCACTCGATACTTTTGTCTCACATTGTACACGTTACGTTCTCAGGATCTTGAACCTTCAAATGGGTTAGGATTTCTCTGGGTTTCACCAAAGAGACTGACAAATCAACCACCGTGCTAGTCTGCTCTGCCGACAACCTCCCGGCATAAGAATGGCCCTCCAAGTAAACCGCTGGAGGATGGTTATGGGTGCCATTGTGGACAGAGACAATCCAACCATCATTACCCTTTACAGCTTTCAATTCAAATGGGCATTCACATTTTTTTGTGCCTGTAGACCGCACTCTCTTCTTCACAGCTACCTCCTTGCCATCAACTTTCTTCACAAACGGTCTATACTTACCACTCCTTTCACATGAAAACCTCATCCTAGGTGTGCGATTCTTAATACATCTCTCAGAACCCATAATCACAATGATAAACCCGTGTTGTTTACCGGTGCATCTTATCCAATCTACCAACGCTTCATCGGATGGAAAAACCTACACACATAACAAAAAAATTATAACCCATAATATAAGATTGCACAACATAAATACTCTATCAAAAAAACACTCACCGTCTCCGTTGTAAAATGCTCCGTATAATCGTATGGAGGACAAGTCAAAGTAGGTATAGTCGATGGCCCTACATAACTACCAAGTGTTGAAGTGTCACCCTGTAACACTCAAAGACAAACTAGGTAAGTGTATGATTCTCTGCAGTTTTATTCAGATATTAATATCTGAAAACTGACACTAAATTTGGATATAAGAGTCCAACAATGTTGACAATATTCGGATATTAATATCCAAATCGTTGTACATAATTCAGACATTAAAGTCCGAAAAGTTAGTAAAGTTTTGGCAATGTGTATCAAACTGTAAGTGCAGAATTCTCTACAGTTTAATTCAGATATTAATATCTGAAAACTGGCACTAAATTCGGATATAAGAGTCCAACAATGTTGACAATATTCGGATATTAATATCCGAATAATTGTACAGAATTCAGATATTAGAGTCTGAAAAATTAGTAAGGTTTTGGCACTGTGTGTCCAACTGTGTCGGGCCAAAACTGAAATTGAAAATGGAGGGCTTCTGAAATTGAAAATGGAGGGCTGACTTACCTCTTGCTGCGATTTTTGCTCCGTCACTGCAACATTTGTGACATGTTTCTCAACATCCATTGTGTGATCTTTCGACTCCAAATCGTGGTGTATTGTTGGGTCAAATATTTCTTATTTATCAATGGAGGGAGAGGAAGCAATTGAGGTTTCCATTGATAATGTAAGAGGAAGAGGAGAGGAGGAAGATAGACGGAGTTGGCTGTTGGTGGGAGGGGCCTGGTGGTGGGTGATGGCAGCTGGGTAAGGATGAAAATGGAGGAGTTTGAATGGGGGAGGGAGGAGACGGTCTGGGGAGAGAGGGAGGGAAATCAGGAGATGATTTTTTGTGGCTGTATGTAGTGAGTTATGTAATATTCTTAAAGGGCAAAATGGTCAAATAACATGAGATTTTAGGGATATAATGGTCAAACTGCATGAGGGCATTTTTGTCCGTAATTGATAAAAGTTTTAATCGGCTGCGAGTAGCAAAAAGTACGCTGCAAATAGCGGCCACCAAAAAAAATTACAAGCCCCCAGATCTTCAACAACTGGCTAATTTTTTGTTTAGAAGATAACTAGTGATGGGTCTCGTCGGAGCGTTGTACATGTTTGATACACAGGTCAATAGAAAAAAAAATTCACATTGATTTTTTTCATTTTCGTGCGTTAAACGGACACAATGCTAATTATGTTTTCTAGAATAGATTGGTTGAATCACGTAAGTTGGAACCAAAGCATTGTCCCCATTTTTTTAATGAATTAAAATATTAAGGTGTAAATAAAACTAATTCAAATTAATTCACAATTGTAAAACAAATCTAAGATAAAATCACTCCATAATTCTTAAGGGGTGCCTCAAGAACACCCAATAATTTTTTTCTCCCCATGCTCTCCCCCCCCCCCCCCCCCCCCCCCCCCCCCCCCCCGGTCCCTTTTTTTCTCTCCCCGACTCTCTCAATTCTAAAAATTAAAAAAAAATCAAAATGGTAAGAATTTAGGATTTTAGGTTTGGAGACTTTTTAGCCTAATTGTAAAGATCCATAATTTTGCTTAGGAATAAAATTAGCGTTTGTGCCCGTACAATGCACGGGACAAAAAAAGTCACATTGATATTTTTTCGGCCTTGTGTATCAAACGGGCACAACGCTATATAATGAAAAAGATAGTTTAATTTTCTTCACGATTCCATACTCGATGCGCGGTAACATTTTTTCCATTATATCCACAGGATAACATATGATGGTGTGCATGTTTGCACGAGACAAAAAAATGACATTGTTTTTTTTTCACTCTCGTGTATCGATATAGGCACACCGCTGGTTGATAGAATAAAACTTTAATGTGATTTTTTTCATGCATGGTAGCATTTTCCCATTTTATCGACATGTTTCTCTGTCTCACTATTTTATTTTTTAAAAAAATTAAAAATTCTAGAAATTTAGGAATTGGAGTTTGAAGCTTTGAAGACGCACATACATTTCTATAATATATTAGAAAAAATTTCAAAAAAACACCTAGATTTTAACTGATGACAAAAAACACATCTAAACTTGCCATTCTGTTAACAATTAGGCCCCCACCGTCCAATTTCGTCAACTTATAAAGGATGAAGCTAACAGAAGGTGTTAAGTGTTAATCTTCCTCTCTTTTTATACTTTTTACTTTCAACAATTACTTTTTAACTCTTTAATTTATTTTAGTAGTAAATAAATATGTAATAAAGTTCTTTTTTTTTCTTACTATTTATCAAAAATTACTTTAACCCCATTTCTCACTATTTATAAAATAACTTTAATTTTTTTTTTGACTTTCAAATTTTACCTTTCCCTTTCTCTCTCCCTCTTTTTTTGTTTAGAAATTTGACCTCACACCCCCGATCAACCCCACAACCAACCACCAAAGCCCAAGCCCGAACTTTAGAAATTCAAAATTACATTTAACCTCCTCTTTTGAACCTTTCTTTTTTTCCTTTTACTTTCAAAAAAAAACTTTTAACTCTTTTTTTAGAAGTAACAAATATGCAATATTTTTTTTACTATTTATCAAAAATTATTTTAACCTCTCGTTTTTTACTTTCAAATTACCCCTCTCTCTTTCTCTCTCTTCGTGATTTAAGGTTTGAATTTCGGAGAAATCTGAAAATCCCCTATTGGTTGATTGTGGGGCTGATTGGTGGTGTTTGGTTGAATTTCTTTAAAAAAAAAAGAGGGAGGTCAGGGAAATGTATAATTTGAAAATAAAAAACGGGGTTAAAGTAATTTTTGTAAATAGTTTAAAAAACAGGGGTGAAAGTAATTTTTGGAGAATTGTAAGAAAAAATAAACTTTATTGCATATTTATTTATTACTAAAAAAGAGTTAAAAGTTAATTTTTGGAAGTAAAAGTAGAAAAAAAGGAGGTTAAAGTAATTTCAAATTTCTGAAATTGAGGCTAGGGCTTTGGTTAGGTGTGGGGTCAAATTTCTTTAAAAAAAGAAAGAAAAGGGAGAGAGTGGAAAAAGTAAAATTTGAAAGTAAAAAAGGGTTAAATTTATTTTATAAATAATAATAAAAATGGGGTTAAAGTAATTTTTTATAAATAGTAAGGAAAGTAACTTTATTGCATATTTATTTACTACTAAAAAAAGAAAGAGTTAAAAATAATTTTTGAAAGTAAAAAGTAAAAAAAGAAGAAGAACAATACCTCCGTTAGCTCCATCCGTTAAAAATTGATGAAATTGGATGGCGGGGGCCTAATTGTTAACGGAATGGTAAGTTCATGTGTCTTTTTGTCATTAATTAAAATTCAAGTGTTTTTTTGTAAAGTTCCTGAAAGTTCAGGATTTTTTTTTTGAAATTTTCCCAATATATTGATAGATAGGGGTGAGTACTGTCTGGATTGATTCGGTTTTATAGTAAATCAAGAACTGAACCAGTACTTACAGATTATGAATTTGAAGAACCAAACCAATCCAAACCATTAAAATATGGTTTGATTTCGGTTTTAAATCATGGTTTGCATGTATAGAAATTTAGGGTAATTAGTCTTGGTAGTGAAGGAATTATAAGAATATGAATTGGAATTGGTTTTCATGTTTAGAAATTTAGGAATTGGGCCGTAGAAACTGATTTGGTGATCCATGTGTATTTTTTTTATAATAAATTAATAATCATAGGAAATTAGGATTGGGTTCGATATATAGAATTTTAGTCTATGTTATATTGGTAGGGAAGAAAAAACAAATATTACGGTGGATATAATATGATTAATAAAATTAGTAAAGTAATTAACTAAGACTTTTATATTTATTTGGTGAATCATAATTAAAGGGAATTGATTTTGCCATCTTTTTTTTTTTATTAATGCCATTCCCCTTCTCTCACAAAATAAATAATCAAATAAGACACAAAGGGTAATGGCATTAACAAAAAGGGGAGTGACAATCACTCTCCTAATTAAATTATACATATATATATATGTATTATATGGTTCAGATCGGTTTAGAACCATAACTGTAAACTTGAATCCACAAACCAAACCATATAATACGGTTTCTTATTTTTTTAAACCATGACCAAACCATACTACCAAAAAATCGAACCAAATCTTTTGGTTTGGATTGGTTTAAACTAGATTCGCGGTTTGACGGATTTTTTGCTCACCCCTAATAGATAAATAGATACCCTAATTGATATATGGATTGCATAATATGATTTTTATTTGTTTATTAATTACTTACATTTTGGATTATGCTCAAAGTTGAATTAGAAGAAAATACTTCTTAAGTGTTTTTTTTTTATAAAATACTTCTTAAGTGTTACATGCCCTTCTATTTTTGTTGTTTATAAAGAAAATAATTTTATATTTTGCTTGTATGTTGATTTAAGGGTGTGTTCCGCTTTCCCCCCTTAAAAAATAATTACTTATTTGTAATTTTTAAATTTAAAAATAATAGGCTTAGTAAAAGCAAAAAATATGTAATATGAATCTTATTTGATAGATTTTGATGAGATATATCAAACCCTGCAAAAAAATTAAAAAATTGTTTTCATAAGTATATTATTTTTAAGTTTGAAAATAGGTTCTTATTTTTTAAAAACTTATTTGATAATCTGGAATGGGGTATACATGTATATATGTATATATAAGCCTAAAAAAAAGTCTAAGGAAACATTTCTCCTTGATTTAGAGAGTGTTTTCACTAACAAAAAATACTAAAAATTTAAAAAATTTTACAATTTCATTTTCACTAACCAAAAAGTTTTAGCATTTATTTTCTCGTTTTTAGTAATTTTGATATTTTTTTAATTCTGATCACCACCGACCCGAGGGGAAAAAAGGGTGAAGATCACCACCGACTCAAAATTCAAAACAAAAAGCCTTTTTTGGAAAGTTGTTAAGGCTCCGTTCCAGAAACCTTCTTAAAAAATAAGTACTTATTTTGCCACTCCTAAAGAAAAATAAGAAGGTTTGTTCCACAAAATCCAAATAAGTAACTTATTTCACATTTTCAAACTCAAAACTAACGTAAATGAAAAATAATTTTTCAATTTTTTTTACACCGTATTAAAGATCTCAATGAGATCTATCAAATAAGATCCATATTGATAGGAAAATTATTTGCGTAAGCACATGATTTTTGAGCTTAAAATTATTTTCTCAAAAAATAAATAATTGTTCAATTTTTTCAGGAACAAGCCTTCTCATTACACAAAAAATAAGTTCTTATTTTATTTCTGGAACGGGGCTTTAATAAGTCTCAAGCGCGCTCTCTCTCTCTCTCTTCTCTCTCTAAAAATTCAAAACAAAAAGCGCTCTCTCTCTCTCTCGTCTCAAGCCACAAACGCTTTCGAAATCGAGGCGGTACTGGACTCGACATAAGTTCGGACGAAGGAGGCGATGACGATTACGACTGGATATCGGAGCTTCTGGAAGATGGCTCCGACGACGACGTTTTGCGAATCCTCAGCCGACGTTGTTTTGCTAAACCCTAAGCAGAGGCCGACGCTAGCGGCGGCGGAAGATTTGGACGATGACTGGGTTGTACCCTTGGAGAAGGTGAATGTGATTAAGAACAATGCGGCTGGTGAGTCAGATGATGTTGGGGAGAAACAAACAATTGATTCTCCTCTTTTTTTCCCAATTTTTTGAGGCCTAATTTTTGCTAGACAGTCCCTGGAGGAACAACCACGACCCTTTTTACCAAATTTTGGCGTTACTTTAAAAATTTTTGAACCCTAATTTCTGGTTTCCACTCAAAATTTTGACTCATTAATGGGTCGGTGTTGGAATATTTTGACTTGCTTTTATGTGATTGCGGGACATTAGTGTTGGATTGAAGAGAAAAAAATTGTAGGTTAAAGCTGGAGGTTAGAGGGCTGTTGGTTTAAGAAGTTCTATGTCATTAGTTTTGAACATGCCAATGTCATTGCGTATTTCTGATAATTTTACAATTTTTACTACACTTTCCATATTTTTCCTCTTTGTTTGATCAGGTTCATAAACTGTTCTTAATTTTTTTAAGCATTGTGGTTGTTCTGTACTTGAGAATTGTATATGGGTTTGATCCTTTATGAGTGCAGAATAAGAATTGGATAAATAATAGATCAAGACAAGAGGATTTTTCTTTTGTGGGAGGATTGGGAAGATTTGCCTCTCTGGTATTGGATAGTCCCTTAGTGGGCTATGTACTTTGCAAGTGTATTTCTTTTATACAACTCTTTCTATTATAGAACTTAAATTGTAATGTTTTGATCTTAAAAAGTGGGCCTTATGCGGCATAAATTTGTGTGGCTCTTTGCTGACTCTGGAGTTGGTTCTTTGTTGGTTGGAGTTTGCTAGAATTGATGGCAGGGATAGGCATTGTTGGTATTTTATGGATTGCTATCCTTTCTTGCATTGTTTTTGTTCTCCTATTTCTCTATGTTTTTGCATTCCCATTTTACAGATTTCCTCATTTCAATGTTGTTGCCTTTTGAAAGTTGGCAATCTATTGTTGAATCCAACAATTTGGTTTCGGATTAGGCAGTGGCGGAGCCAGGTTATTGATTCCCGGAGGGCTGGCTTAGTAGACGTATAATTTTTATTGGAACATATAACTATTATATCATAAATTTTTTGTTTTCCAATACATTACATTTGTACTTTGAAATGATTGTAGCCTAATGCAGTTAACGTATGCCAATCATTTTATATTTTTTAGGCTATTTCAACTGTCACGTGCTTATTTTTTATGTATAAAAGAAATTGAGAAATGAGAATGCAAAATAACTGGTTTTTTATCAAATCAAACCAAAATTATTAAGATTATAAGTAGCTATACACGAATTATTATTATTATTATTATTATTATTCAAAATCAGGTATATACAAAATGAAAAATTTAAAACTCGGGAGCTCGGGGAGCTTGGGCCAGGGCCCCCCGGGCCCCAACATAGCTCCGCCCCTGGGATTAGGTGGAAGACTTCTCGATGCTTATATTCTCGACTATCTATTATCTTCTTTTGCATTTACTCCTGTTAACTTTTCATTTGAAAGTACAATTTGGTTATAGTGTTTTCAGATTTTGCTTTCTTGGTGTAGAATAGATAATTTGGAGAGGCATTGTTCTGTTATCTTTTATGAATAGTTGTGTTTGTTATGAGAAACATCAAATGCCTCTTTTGCCTTTTTTTTTTACTCCTCCTTCCTCAGATGAAATCTGCTGCATTTTTTCCGTACTCCTATATGTTGTTGCTTCATTGAACTCACTGAAATTGAACAGACCTGTGAACATAAAGTTTAGGTTCTAATGCATTGTTTTGTTATCAAACTAATATCACTGAACAAAGTTTTGATTCGGTTTTATTTTTCAGGTGTGAGCAATTTGGAACACAATTAGGGCTGTGATGGAATTTCTTTAAAACTACATACAAAAGTAACAAAGCTACTCTTTGCTCCTTCTCACTATCTCAAACATGGAAGGTTCTGATGCATTCTTTTTTTATTTACTTGCACAAGCACGTAGATACAAAATCTGCTCATGTAGAGCGCTAAGATGACAAGCTCTCCCTCTTTACGACCAATTCATTTATGGAGTGGAAGAAATGCAAGGTTTTTTTCCAAAAGAAGGCTCTGCCTATGGAAGGGGTGAGTTTTGTAATTATTGGGGACATTATAGCTTGGCTCTCTTCGTGGAGATGATTTTCCGCTTTGCCAAAACTAGATAATCAATGGCAACTTTAAGCTCTCCAATCTAACTTTTAAGGAATAAGAGTGGGCGATAAGATGAGCTTTTGCGGTACTTGTGCTCCGATTTCAAACTCCATCATATGTCCTCAGTAAGTTATATGCCCCTCAGTAACCTTATGCTTCCATTCACATGTCGTTATCTTCATAGGGGATTTTCTTCATTTGAAACCAGTTTCTTCTGATGAATCTGATCATAATCTTCTCCTCATTCACGTGTCTGTATGACTTGGGTTCTTGGTTTTATAATCCATATACTACTCCAGTGGGAACAATTGCTGGTGAACATTTAATAGGAGAGGAGTTAAACATGGAATTAGTGTAAAAGAGACCAGTGGTTTCTACCTTCAAAACGAAATTTTGAGTGTTGCCCCAGTGACTTTTTTATTCTGCGAATTTTTCCTTTTTGTACCAATTCCTTCCACTATGAGTTAGTTTTTGTGATTCTCTCATCTTACGTCTTTGTTCTTTGAGCAATGATATAGAACTTGGGTTTCAAAAAGCTTTGTCTTTAACAGTGATATGGATTCTAATAATTTTTTTTCAAGAAACCTGTATTTTTTTTTCGTCCCTTTTACCTTTAGTCTCTTTGTTCTCATTTAAATTGTGTATGAAAATAGTTTCTCTTTCGGGTTCATGTACAGAAAATGGCTACATGTTGAATTTTCTGCCTTTTTTTTGCTGAGGTCAGAAGAGACTTTCTAACTTGGTTTAACATTGTTTCTCTTTCCAGTCAGTAACTTTTATGATTTTGAGAGTTTCAAGACCACAACTCCTCCAGGATTCCTCTCTGTGTTGACTTCTACATGTGAGTATTCGAAGGAACTTATGATGCATGATGAGCGGGTTGCCAATCTTACTGTACCTGGGCGACAGAGGTACTTACTCAGTTGGGGTTTATTTTGTAGGAAAAGTAATGTAGTTCGGGTGTCTTTGATTCTGCACCTTATACCTTATGGCTTATACGGCTTCTGAACTTCACATGTGTTGATTTTCTTGTTTGGTACTCGTTGATTTTGGCTTGGAAGTCGCAAAATTGTTGGTAGATCAAATTTTTTTGCAATCATCTATAGGTTCATCCAAGGGCCAAGAACGGTGAATAATTTATCTTTTGTTATAATAAGGGATGGGTAGTATTAAGTATTAACATTGCTGTGGCCTAGGTATCAGAAAAGTTATGTTAGCTATCGATTACTCTTTTATGTTAGGCTGATTATGTTTACTCTCTTTTTTTATGAATAATTTATCAAGTGCACTTAGTAAACTTGACCACGTCACATGTGCTATAATAGAACAGTGAAAGCTTGGTTGTTGTCCCCTTTTCGCTTCAGACTGCAGGGTGGAATGGAGAACGAATAGACAAGTGATATTTGGAGGCATTTGGGATTGATTAATGAGGGAGAGGAGAGAGCAAAGTCTCTGGGCCTATTTGCTACTTTAACCGGTCCATATACGATGCTTCTATAACTACAATTTGCTTCATGCATTCCCAACTTCACCATTACAAGCTAAACTAATCTGTGCTAAATCAAAGTCTATTCTCTTTAACCACAAATTGACGGGCACGACATTTGTGCTGTGCACGAAGCCCTTGATCTAGTTCTTTATGGAATGCTGTTTTTCGCATTGCACTACAGTCTACACACATGCTAATCCAAAACGTATTTTAAAACCAGAAGTTTGGTATGATGGTTCATATGGAATATCGTGGTAAGTTTTTGAAAGTACGTAAAATTTGGAAATTGTGTAACGTAATAGTCAACTTTGTTGCATTTGAAGTCACATTGAACCATGAATTGATTTCATACTTTCAAGAGATCTTACTCCCTGGAAAAAATTAGAAGATAGCGCCTACTAGGTGTTAGACTAAATGCCTAGCAATGGGTGATGAGGTAAGAGGGTTAAGAGCATGTAAAATAGTTTTTATATCTATATGTTGGCTGATGGGGAAGGCTCTCATAGATGGGATTTTGAAAAAGAAGGGGTGGGGGGAGAGCAACATAAAATGGGGGATTTTAAACAGTTCTATATTGTAGGATATGGATGTGACGTGCATCGTACTGGAATTTTTGTCATATGAACACTGTAGATATTTTTCCCATTTGATGCAGTACCATTAAACATTTGAATCCTATGTCGGGTATTGTGGTTGTTTATTGGTTGTGTTTGACTTAGCTTTTTCGTTGGCTATGCTATAGTTACTGCATACACTTTCAATCTCATAGGGCCTTCTTATTTTTAGTTGGTTTCTGTTACGTATCATGACGATGAGAAGAAACGGGATGATTTTGGATAGCTTAAACTTTTTTGATCGGATTGAGAGAGCCCTAGCCCTGTCCCTCCTTCAACTGAATTTGTCCTTCAGTCATGCATTAAGGGTTGAGAATGTTTCTTTTCAATTAGCAGTTTTGGGTTTTGCTTTTCAGTTTTCAATTTGAGCAACAGGTTGCCAAATGTCTATCACATGCTAAGTCTCATTATCATCAATGCTCTTCCATTTCCAAGCCAACTTCTGAACTTCCAATAATGGTAATTCATTAGGTTTTTAAATCTCTTTGGCTATTCTTTGAATTTTCTTATTTTTCATGCATTAAGTTCTGTTCTTAAGGCTTTATTTGTTCCACGTTCTACTCACAAGTTCATTGGGAAGGAACAACAACAATATCATTTGTGCTAAGCAAAACTTTATTTACTCCTCGTTTGTGTGATCAGAACCTTATAATTAGGGGTGAGCCCGGGTCGTGTTTGGCCTGACCCCGGTATGTGACCCGACCATATCGGGTAGGATATATCCGAGAGATTGGGTAAACCGTCCAAGAAACCGATTATTTGTTGCGGGTTGGGTCGGTCGGGTTGGACGAAACAAGGCAAAAACTTCATTTTCTCACTTTTTCCTTACTCTCAACAACCAAACAGGGAACTAAGGAAGATCCATCTGTCTCAACTTTCAACGTATACATATATGTGTATATATATATATATATAGAGAGAGAGAGAGAGAGAGAGAGAGAGAGAGAGAGAGAGGAGAACCAGGTAGGTGTGTTACCGACTCACCAATATTCCTCTCTCCATCATCATCATCATCGATCATCATCAACATCTCGCGATTCACACAGTGGACGCGAGAGGGAGAGAAAGGGAGACAGTGGACGGCTGGACGCGACGAAGTGCAGAAGAGGCGAGGCAGTGTGCGGAGGGGCGGCAAAATTTTCAGATCTGCGTGTGAGAAGGGGAATAGGACGGAGTGTGCTGTTGCTGTTGCTGCGTGTGGAATGGGAAAGGTCAGGAGTAGTTTTTTCTTTTTATACCTAGGGCTAGGCTTTATATATACGTGTATATATATTGTCGGGTTGGGTCCGACGGGTTGACTGGGTGCTGGCCCGAAAACCGAACCGAAAATCAATTTTTTAACATACACTGACCCATACCCGGCCAATCTACATGTTCGGAACTGCCCGAAACCCTTTGGGTCGGGTTGGACCCACGGGTTGGGCGGGTATTTGCTCACCCCTACTTATTATGGCGGTTTAATTTTTTATTCTATAATAATGAGTTTCAGTCGAGGATTTTTAGTTATTTGTTGATCATGATTTGGTTATTTGAATTTTCATGTAGATAACAATTTTTTATGTGAAAAGCGTAATTCTTTTTTGAAAATTCTTGTGGCATGCTGCTTCTGGCTAGGATAAATTTCAGGCCAGTCCAAAAACTCCCCCTTAATTCCCATTAAGTACTATGGCCCATCTTTATTTACTTGCACGTCTAGGTAGGAAAGTGTGGGCCTCTCCTTCTGCCAGTGTAGTTCTAATAATTATTGCTTTTATGTAGTTTTTTTTTTATGCTCATGAAGAATAGTGACTGAATGTTACTGAAAGGGTATAAACTAGCTTTTGGGACTTAATGTATATTGCTGAAACTACCTTTTTAAAAGCAAATCAGTACCATATTGGAGGTTGTGTTATATGAGCTGAAATCCATATTTCAAAGTGTTGAAGTTGACATAAAAGCTGAGATAGTGCTTACAAGTGATGACCTAGAGCTTATCAATACTCTTGTAGTAAAAGAGCCAACGTTGCCTGCCAAGCCATGTAGGGAAATTTCCAAATTACCCTCCTCAGATTTGTCTGCTAGTTTTCCCTTGCATGTGTTTAGGTGGGGGTAGTTTGGGAATTGTAATTTTTCTTTCGTTCACCCACAATTGTACTCTCTTTTCCGAAGTTTCCAGCATCTTTTCTGGATGTCGCACCTCGATTTCAGCCCTGTTTTGCGTTGCTTGGTCGACAAGCCGAAAGTACTGATCTAGTGTTGTAGCAGCTGTTCCCGTCCTTCATAGGATAGACATCACGTGCTTAGCTTTGATTTGGGGTTTCTATTTTGCAGATGTAAATCTGCTTTCAGTTTTAGTTCCTGTGATTTGTGTTAGGTAATTTTGGTTTATTATTGCCGTGCATGTATTCCATCTATCGATCTTGTTTAGGTCTTCGTGATTTGATCTCCAAATAACAGTAGAATTTGGAAGCCTCTCACACATCATCATCATCTCAGGTACGCTGCCATTCCGAAACCTTACAAGAACTACCAAACATTTGCATATGCATTCTCCTTGTGTATATCATCTGTGTGAAAAAATGTGGCTTCATGTCCCAATTGATCGAATCTCGCTATCCGAATGAGTTGATTTTTTATGAGAACTCTTAAAACATGTTTTAAACAAATTGAAAGGCTCTGATTATTAGTGTGGGGCTCCGATTTTCCCTTTTGTGTCGAAAATATGAGTCCCCGGAATTGGAATATATACAAGGATGTATTTATGTTACTTTTGTCTGAACATGTTGAACTTTTGATTTGGATAGAAAAAATTATGTGATCTAGGTCAAAGTTCTATAGCTTTAACTTTTTGGGGTATGTTGTAACTTATGATTTGCCTAGAATTTGAAACAAAAGTTCTCCGTAATTTCCCTTTCTTTCATGCTCTGTAATTTGATGTTAAATTTCTACTAGACTTCCAAACGTGAACTTTGTAATGAATTGAAGTTCTGTTTGCCTTTGATTTTAGGTACTGCATGTTGTAGCTTGTGGTCCAAAGTTATGTTTTGATCTCTGAACTAAATTGAAATTCGTGCAAAAAAAAAAAAAAGAGAGATATCCTAGAATAATGCATATTAGGTTTTAGTTCCCATAAACAAAATTGGATTTTTTAAAACTGAATGCAGGTGAAAACAGAAATTAAATTGGTCATACTATAGTGGAAGATTTCATCACATGGGTTTCTTGATTTTTAAATGATCAGAAAACCTAGCCAAAGGATTTTTTATTTTTTTTTGTTTTTGTATTCTTTTGTGTTGTATATTAGCAATGGTTCTTTTATAGGCCTGGTTGTTATCACTAGATGTAGTATGATTGAACATGAATCCCATGTGTTCATAGTACTCTTTTTTTCCCTTTTCTTTTCTAAGGCTTTAAAAACTAAAAACGTTGCAGCCAAATTGAGAGGCTTGCCAATTTGTGGCTTATTTTTCCAATTATGCCCCCTGAATTGGAAAGCCTCTGGTTATGCCCTGCAGGGCAATTTCGTCTTTCCAGGTTATAATGTGCTGACGTCTTGCATGTATATATTCTTAGAGAGTAGAGATAGTTCTAGAAGAAATGATGTTGACTTCTCTCTCTTCCTCATATCTTATCTTCTCTGGATCCCAGCACCATCTCTCTTTCTCCTCCCCCACTAGAAATGGCCTACGCCGCTGCCCGCCTTGTCGTACCCTTCCAACCCCACTCTGACACGTTGACCGACAGGGATGCCGTCATCTTGCCCTTCGTCATGAAGGCTCCGAATCTCCGATCTGGTCAGACATCGTCGCCCATGTCCACTTCCTCGCCTCCAAGAACATACGCCATCTCTGCGCTATGTCCACAAAATCCGGCAACTAGACTTCCGCTGCATGGGGCACTGTCCAAGACCTGGCGCAGGTAGCACAGGAAGGTACCCGCAAACTTAAGAGGTAAATATTCGGTGAAACTGTTGTCTCAGTATTCATGTAGTACCATTTTATTGCTTATTTTCCTATGTTTTGATTTTGATGACGTAGGTATTTTAGTTGGGCAATTTGGGTTCAGAGATTAGGTGAAGGTTTCTTAAGCTTCAATTTCATGGGGCACCCATTGCTTCGCCTGTAAGTATGTGATTAGAATTACTTACCAAAGAAAAAAGTATGTGTTTGGAATTTCATGAGTTTGATGTACTTGGTTGCTGCATTCATCCTGGTGCAATTCATGGGTTACGAATTTTGGGTAATTTTTTTCAATTTTAGCCCAGTAGTATTTGTGGATAAGTGCTTTTTGTGTAACTTGTTTTCCATGGCCATTGATTGCTATTTTTGGATGAACTGATTTCTGTGTTAAGTGGGTGGAGTTATGATCGCTACTTATGCACGTGTGTTGCTCTTTTTGGGTACCTAAATTTATTTCCATCATCTTATTGTAGATTTGTTGGTGGAGTGTGTATGGTGTTTTCTGTAAGAATTTTTTTTGTTCTCTGGAGAATCCAGATTTTTTAGTTAAAAATTTTCTGGATTTTAAATTACAAAAATAAGTTGAGTGTGCTTTAATGGTACAGCTGTACGTAGCCTAGCAAATTTTCTGGATTATTGATTCCATGTCTTTATTTTTGTCTCAGTGCTGCAGTGTTACGGTGATTTGCCCATCTAAGTGTGAATGTAGTGTCTGTTAGACTTGTCCCACATCGCTTATCTAAGCCACCCAAGCTTAGTTAATAAATTCTAGAGGCTACTCCACCTATTGCCAATTGGTTTTAGGTTGGAATCCTCCAAGAAATTTAACAGTGTCATGGTGCTTATTTTTGTTTACAAGTTCTGTAATTACTAGGTAGATTAAGAACTTTGGGTGAATTCCTAATTTTGCAATTTTTTTTTGTCTTTGTGCTGCAGTATTATGGTGATTCATCTTCTGTTCATCCATTAGGTTTACAAGAGACATTTGCCCCATGTACATGCGAATAGGGGTTATTATTTTGTCATCGCTGATGGAGGCTAGAGGATAGTTTGAGTTATGAAACAACATCGAGGGAATGACCATATGATTTATAGAGTTCATAGTTAGTTTAAACTTGACTACACAGCTACATCGAGCCTTCATGACCATTTAGAATGGACTTCAAAAGATGATATTTTGGAGTGGCTAAATGTTTTGATTTATTTAAGTCATGCATTTTAGTTTAGTTGCTTCAGAGGTTTTTCCTTATTGTAACTATTGAACGTTTGGATTTCGGTATTGGTTGTATAGGTTTTTATTCTTTAATAAGATGAATCTTAGTTGTGTTATTTTTTAATTTGAAAAGTTTCTCCCTCCTTCTGTCGAACTCACAATCTCCAATATTGTTTCTTTTTTGCAGTGCAAAATGGGTCAGTCTGTCTATTGTTCTGCCTTTGGGTGCAGCATGCATTGGTAAGTTAATTTTTTTTCAAGATTTGAGTGTTGTGGTGTACGAATTTGTATTCAGAGAATTGTGCCTTGTTGTTTAGGTTTTTGTTTGCTGGGTATATGTTCTATGAAGGTTTCAACAGGCCAGCAAGGCTATAGAAATGGCCAACGAATAGGTTTCACTCCTTTAACGATATAAGAAAAGAAAGAGGAACAAGAGGCTTTTCTGTGAAAGAAGAGGTTGAGCGGTTTGTCAGGTAGGGATGGGAATTCGTTTGAAAGAAGAGTTCGTTGGTTCTGTGCTTTTGTTTGGGTACTCCTTCATTTGCTATAATGTGCATTTCGGTTCTTTGGATTGTAGTTTTGCCATATTGGTTATCGGTAAAGTTTATATACATTATATTTGTTTGTTCTTTTGCATTTACCCCCATTAATATTTTCATCTATGATGGTGGTTTCCTCTTGGTCAAGTTAAGTAGGACTAAGATAACAAACAGTAACGACTAAGCGACTCACTTAGCAAAAGCCTAATTGTCATTCCGATTTTGGTTCACTGATATAGTTTCTAAATTCTGAAATTGCAGGATAGATAATGATCTCTATTTGCTCTTCGCTTTCAGTTATCGCTCAAGTCTCGCAAATCTAGAAGAACAAATGTAAAGCCTAGGAGGCTTGGAGCCCAGGAAACTGGATTTCAAATAATGGCTGCACTTTTATGTATCAAGAATGTGTTAGGGAGTCTGATGGCTGCACTTTTAACTAGTGTGACCAAAAAGTTCCACCATTGGCCGGGTAACAAACATAACTAACTCCACCATTTCACTTGTTGCCATGTCTTCCACATTTTTATAACACTAATGTCCAACTAATGCATATGAAAACTTTCTGCTACTCCCCAATATGTTGTACAAATGCTATGCAATTTTACCTTTCACAAATTTATCATGCTCAGGCAGCAGGCATTCAGTCAATACTTAACAAGTCATGCTCGTGCTCAAACTTTTTGTCCCAAACAACCTTTCGTTAAATGTAAACTATTTTGAGTCCAGAGCCACATCATACTGATCAAATTTACACACCACTCATACAAGAAAAGAACTTAGCATTATCTTTTGTCTCCTAGGATCAAATTTAATGTGAAAATCACAGATGCAACTAGATTCATCCCGGCAACTATATTTGCAGAAAAAGCAGAGGAGCTTTACAACATCACTGCAGCAGAAATGATCAACAATACAACCGATGTATGTTATATAATACCTTCCCCTCATTACATGAGCGTGCCTAAATTAAATACAGTACAAACATCTAACATAAAACGCTACACATGGTAATCTGTTAGTTGAGATGATCCAGAAGCTATCCACTCCCAAAAAATGTGCTATCATGCTAAGGGCATCCATGTACACATATGGAGCAATTACCCAATGTGTGTTCAATGTGCGCTCCATCTGCAACTTAATTTCTGATCAGCAAGCACTTGGGGAAGCATCAAGCCAAAATCTAGGACCAAACACTCCAAAGAAGCGTGGAACAAAGGCAGCCTGAACAGCAGAATCACCAACAAATGATGACGCCATGGAACAAGATGCACCTGTTGAGCCTTTGAAGAACAAGCAGAAAAAGGAATAGCTCTATGGATGAAACCTTTTGTCGTATCTCTTAGAATAGTAGACGTTGGTGTGCATGATTTGCAGCCATCTATACTATTCTAGCTCTAAGGCTTTCCAAAAACTAAAGGCAAATCTTTTGGTTCATGTCGCTTGCCTTAAAACTCTACCAAACTCTTTCATGTAATTAACTTACCTATGACTTCAAAGTATTGTAAATATATGAAGATTGCTTCCAAAACAAATTCTGTTGTTACAGTGCCAATACTCCGAACACGCATGAGACACCTCCTACCAATACCAGGCATAAGACACCTCGTGCTAGCACAGGCCGTTCACCTAGTCTCATGCTACAATGTGTAAGTTAGGTCTCTCATTGCCCGTGAGACATTAGTTTTTGAAATTCCAATTGAAATTCATTGATTTTGGGTCATATCTTATTGATGCATGTAACGTATATGCAAAAAAAGGCTGTCCAATGCATGAGGCTCCTGCTACTGCACTGTCTGGGGAAGGTTTGGATGTACGTAACTTTACCCACACAAGCGAAGAGGCTATTTCTGCGACTTGCATCGGTTCCTCAATATCATGTTGGGGCAACTTTTCCTTGCACCCGGGCCATCCCTCTGATGATGCTTGTAACATGTTCGATATGTATTGCTTTTACTTGCTGTGGTGCTTATAGCCTTATACTGCTCAAGGTATTTACGTGCTCTTCCTGTTAGATAGTTCTTGGTTGTTTTTTTTAACTTCATTATCTTCTGGATGAAGGGAGAATTATTGCTGTGAGGTTGTGTGCTTCACTGCAGATGTTGGTCAAGTATGTTGTTAAATGACTCATTGACATACTTCAAGTTCTTTTCATCCATGTGGTTTTGAATTATGTTTATTGAAAAAATCAGTTGGAGATGGCGTGATATTTTTAACTTTGTCTAAAACCTGAAGAACACATACTAGTCCCCCATTTCACCCACATGATAGCAATGCTAATTTCTGTAGGGTACGATTGAATTAGAAGGTTTAGAAAAGAAGGCCAAGGCAAGTGGGGCTTCTCAATTAGTCGCCAAGGATTTGAAGGAGGAATTTGTGAGAGACTACATATCTCGTTGCTTGAGAGCTGGTGCAGTCTATGGAAGGAAGTATTTGCTGGGGACCTCAATGGCATGCGATGTTATTGCAAAGGCGAGCACAAGGAACAAGATGAAACTAAAGAGTGATAGTTTCTTCTTTTTCAGTAGTAGTTTACTTTCCTAGTGCATGTCTGCATATTATGAGGTTGCCCCATTCACAACCATTAGCAGTGTCAAAAAAGCATGAGGCAAAGTTTTCTCATTCGAAGAATAATCCCCTTTGTGGCTTGGCATTGCTTTCCATGATCTCTCAAGTTGGATTTTTATTACATTCGTTGGATATAGTTTATAAGTTTTGTACTTGTATGAACTCTCATATCTATTTGCAGTGGCAGGCCATGGTTGATGTTGCGTTGGATTTTTATTACATTCGTTGGATATAGTTTATAAGTTTTGTACTTGTATGAACTCTCATATCTATTTGCAATGGCAGGCCATGGTTGATGTTGCTAGAGAAGTTGGAGCTGACGTTTCTCATGGATGCACCGGGACGGGAAATGATCAAGTACACCTTTTAGTGATCAATTCTTATTTGTGACAGTTACCATGGTAGTTCTTTAATTACATGACGGTTTCGTCTGCTCTATCTTGATATATGCAGGTCCGCTTTGAGCTAACTTTTTTTGGAACTCAATGTTGTGGCTCCCTGGAGGGAATGGGAAATCAGAGGGAGAGAAGATGCTATTGAGTATGCCAAGAAACACAATGTGCCAGTCCTTGTGACGCACATGAAGCTTGATTGCCCAGCTCCAAGTCACTTTCAACTCGATCTCTTTCTTGCTGCACTTTATGGGGTACACAAAGGTTTAAGCTTCTTCACTTCCTTCTTTGGTTTTCAGATTATATGAGAGGGAATCCTAGACAAACCTATTGTAAAGTAATCAATAGATATGTTACATGGGATGAAGAAATGAAATCAAGATGAACACAAAAAGACTAACTGGACATTTTATGCACAATATGTATGTAACCACTACAGGCCCATCTATCCAATTCAGAATTCCAAATCACTGTCCCAAAGTTTCCTTCTTTCTTCTCACTTGTGAAACAAACAAGCGTGAATTTCCCACTTAGAGAAAAACACAAAGCTTATAACAAAAGTTTTGGACCCGATCACCTATAGAGTATTTGTTGTAGTTGCAGTCGCAGGTGTCTGCTCTGTAAGGAAAGACGAATGAAATAAAGGCTTTTTTTCGCGGAAAATAGATTGTAAGAAGGGATTAACTCATTTCTCAAAGTGGTCTCGTCCTTATGCTATGGGGCTTTTGAATGTTGGTAGGTGGTCCCGGTTTGAACCGAGAAAATCGTGGGAAAGTGGAGTACTTCACCGTTTGTGGAAGAAAAATGAGCAGACTATTCATACCATTGTGCTTCCCTAAGCTACCTCTCAAGCTACAACATGGCTAATTTGTGATTCTCTTATAAGCTAACCCTTCCGTTCCACAATTCAATGTTTTAGTCTTCCGATAGCAACAATTCCTACCTAGGTATTATCTCACTTTCTCCTTGCAACAAATGGGGTTCCATTTACTTGTATTGCCTTTCGAGATATACTGAAATGCTTGATCACTATTTTTAGGGTGAAGGTAACTTATACTACTTGGCTATTGTCACAGAGGAGACATAAATATCGTATGGACGTAAGTGTCTGGATCTGGTTAAGTATTACATTGCATATTCCCAGTACTTGAGTGAAATTTTGTCTCCATTTATGTATGGTGTATGGTTTTGTGTAGTTAGAAAGTCTACCTACCATCATTGCTGGTGTTTGGTCAAAAGATTGCAGCTTAGAGCTAGAAACAACTACCCAGTTCTGAAAGCTGCTTCAATAGGTTTTCTTGGAATTCAGTTTTTGATTCCTTTTTAATTCTTGTGTTGTGCATGCTTTGATGTTCAATAACTGTGTTTCTTTCTGCAGAACAAAATTCTCCTATTGAGGAGGTGATACAATCTGGTGGTGTTCTTCACTTTGTTGAGTTTCTTGTCTTGAGTGACTTTTTCTGCTAATATATTATCTTCCATATCAGAATCATGTTTCACTCTTATTGATTAGTATTGTTTGATTTTTTCCCCTTGTTCCTTTCTTTCAACTCAAAGGATCTATCTGTGATGACGTAGAGCTTGGTGACATGTAGACAGTTAACATGTGAACCACAATAGGATAAAACTGAACAGGGATGACTACCCAAACCTTCAGACAACAATTTTGACAGTTTGCCTTCTTGGTGGTAAGGGTAATGGTTAAAAATATTTATTTTCTTAAGCACAACTCTTTATTCTCTTTGCCTTTGTAAATTGTCACATCCCTATAGCAATCTTGTATGCAGAATCGAACTTTTGTGGGCAAGAGAGATGGAGATATCTGAATGAGATGAGAGGGACTCTGCACTTTATGTTACTCCCTCCGTCCCTAAATAAGTGTCCGGCGCACAAAACTAGGCTTTCAAACAAATGCATTTGTTTCATTAAAAAAATTGAATTTTTTTCACAAATCAATAGATAGCGATGAGTTCTATTAGATTGTGAAAAAAAATTAATTTTTTTAATAAAAAACATGTATGTTTTGTAAAGCCTAGTTTTGCGCGCCGGACACTTATTTAGGGACGGAGGGAGTATGATTCTATTGCATAATAAATTATTCGTATAAGGAAATTTGCTCTAAAGCCATCTCTTCTGCCTTTGCAATATGTAGTTTCTTTTGTCGCGTTACTTGGTTAGGATTAGCAAATACCGGTTTAACTTCTTCCAATATTTACTTGGCTTTTTGTATGTATATGTAGATGTAGTTCAACTTGGATAGTTTTGGAAACATGGTTGGCATTGACCAATCCTGGTTGAAGCACATGATCTCTAACAGTTTGTATCTCAGCTCAGAATTTATTGAATGGATTATTTCACGTGTAATATAATTATCCTACTCTAACATCCTCCTATCCTTTATTTCTCAGTTCAAAATTTTGTATGGAACATATGTTGTTTTGCCTTCTCTATTACTTTCCATGGACCATGGACAAAGGGTAGAGCTGCCATTAGATCCATGGGCCATTTTTTGTGGGAAGTCGTGCATTTGTATGAATTTGGAAACTACAAATCTGGATTTTCACCCATCATCAATATAATTTTGTACCATACTCTATTTTTGTGCAAATTCTTTTTCTACTTATCATCACTATAAGAACAAACAATATATGTATATTAACTTCTCAACTTCCAATTATTCAAATGAGCACGCCAATTGTAATAAATGAACGAAGGATGGCTAGCCAAGCCATGTGTTGAAATTGCGTTATTGCCCTTTCAAGTTTTGCCTGCCATTTGGTTCTTGCATGTGTTGAGCTGGGGGTAGTTTAGGTATTGTATGTTTCCCTTCACTCAATTACCCTGTACTCCTCAGCCGCTTGATCGACCAGAGTTAGAGAGACGACTCCTTGGTTCTCCGGAATTTATTCAATCAAATGGTACTATGTGTTTCGGATTTTACTGAGATTTGTACTTTGCAGCTGGATTTCATGGTTTATTGCACACGGCTCGAGAATTGCTTTTTCTGTCCTTTTTGTTTGACTGTAAGGGTAGGTTTAATTGAGACAAAAATCTCTAAATACCGCCACCTTTCTCTCTCTCTCTCTCTCTCTCTCTCCATTTGCAGTGCTCTACAAGAAGAAACGATTGAGGAGAGCAGTCAGAGGTTGTTGAGAATTGGGTCATGAAGTGGACTCGGAGACCACTCCAAGGTCGTTGCATGTTGAGAGCGAGAGTGGGGAAGCGTATGGATATGTTAAGAGGAGGTCGGTCAAGAAGGCCAGGAGAGTTGATTCCTTCGATGTTGAAGCTATGGAAGTTGCTGGTTCTCATAGTCACCATTCCAAGGTAATGTTCAAAAAAACTCTGATCGTACATGTTTATATGGATCTCTGTAATGGCCTTCGGAATTTGAATTGAAATTGGGTTATCTCATTATTTCTATATTGTAGGAGCTTGCACTAATTAGTGATTTAGGGCTTGCGCAAATTGGGGATTTTGCCCGTGTATAATGTATATGTTGTTTAGGTATTGGAATTTTCTAATTGCCCTTATTTCATGGAAATGCTTTGGACATGAACATGAACCCGTTAGATGGATGTGAGTTACAACCCACGTGAATTGAACGGCTCCAAGCATATCTGTGTTGGTAGCGCTGCTCTTTTATGTATTGCGTGGGACTGAAATGTGCACTTTTTGTGCTCTCTTGTGATGGGCTAAGATTGATGCAAAACTGAAATGATGCATAGCTAAGTTTTCGTCTATACAATGTTGTACTAAGTCTATCTCTAGACTGAATTCAAAGGACTATTTGTGAATTATGGTCTTGCTTGTTCAAGTATTATGGTCTTGCTTGCTTGTTCATCCGTTTCAGTTGATTTAACTAATGATGATGATGAGATAAATATATTGTTTTATAGTATGAGAAAAATATTTGGGTGATTTTCAAAGCTGAAGAAAACAGTTAATTATAGTGCTTCATTCAGCTTTGGGTTGTGTGTATGGATATCATCTTTTTGCATTTGAGGTGTTGAATTTTTGATGAGTGTGTACTCAATTATACTATGACCAGTATGAAGGCCATGTGAATGGCCATTTTCTCTGCTAATCTTGTATTTGTTCTTGGAGTTGAGTCTATTTTCTATTTCATCCTTTAGGAATCTTGTTACTTACATATATCTGGCAGAACTTTTGTTGCTTACTGACTTTGAATAGTTGGTTAGGACTTGTAGAATTACCAATTGCAGAAGCATTAGATTTGCTTGTCTTGCAAAATTATGGTTGCTAACTGATTTTAGATTTTTATAGCTTTCATGAAATTGTGGTGGCTTGGTGGCTATTTGAAGCCCATTTGAATTTTCCACTGAAAAGGAAAATGGAAAAGTGAATGAGAGCTCAGATTCTTTCTTTATTAACAGTAATAGTTTGGGGAACTTGGTTAGCATTGACCAATGCTTGTTTAAAGATGGAAAACAGTTTGTATCTGAGCTCTGAACTTATTGAATGAAATATTTCATGAGCAATATAATAATGAACCATGGTTGATTTTTGTCATATATTAACTTCCCAACTGCCAATAACACCAATGAGCTCGCGGAAAACGTGCGAAGCACGGGAATTAAACTAGTGAACTAAAACAAGCCGATCGGTTCCTTAATGGATTTTATATAGATCAGTTTGCTCAGGTTTTGTGACACTATAACATCCACAACATGCTCCTCAAAACTCCACCGAGACAATGAGGAGATGCTGAAGGTAACCGACTTCAAACTTATCTTTGCCCTTTTGTTTTGTCTGATTTTGGTAGTTTCACCTTTCCCCCTTTTTGATTGTGTTCAGGGACTCTCTGTCCTTTGAGCCATACTATTGAACTTCGGTTGAGAAAATGTTGGCTACGTTGGTTTGAGTTTCTAAGTAAGTTGGGTATAAAAATTTGGTGTTTCTATTAACACCGATAAAAGTTTTTGCTGATTGTCACGATAATAGATTTTCTTCAATTGAAAGAATTTAAACAAAAAAAGAGGATATGAAAAAGGTGTAAATTAAACATACACTTAGCAATGTGGGTTCTTTATAGGCTCAATTTCTCAGAATAAAAGGTGAAACCCGAATGAATAGACACTGAGAGAGTGGGAGAGGGTTATGAATCCACTTCAATTTGTTTTTTGTTCTTTGAGTTTTTTTGTGTGCATGACTAACCTATGATTTGACTTTTATTCTTTCCACGGGTTCTCTTTTTGCTTTCTACATCACCAAGTAGGTCAAGTCAGCTTGCTGTTGTAGAAATTTCCACATTAGCCAGTATTTGCTCTTAGTATAATTGAAAACAAAATGATGTCAATGAGCTCTCCATAATGTATCCGTTTAATTGTCTCTACTAGTTGACATTAACTGCTCATGGACTTTCGTTGATTAGCAATTACACATGAACTTGACTAATGAAGTTGAGTTCCCCGTCAATAAATGATTCTGTTCTCCTCTCTTTTGGCACACTTCGAGCACAATTTAGATTCAAAAATGTATATTAGTAGGTGTTGCTTTTTAATCCAGGAATCATACTGTTGTATGCAGAAGAACTTGTAGCTTTGTGGTCTGAAAGGATAGAAGGATCATCTAATGAGGATATAAAGATGCATCAATCTTTCACGAGTTGCCACAGCATTCTATGGAAAAGAGAACGCCGGCCCAAATCAAGAAGAAAGGAAAAGTCCACTCAGGAGGAGATAAAGGTATGAAAAAGTCGACCAGTTGTTGGTTGCATTAGAAGGTGATGCAGCAGGGGACATGTATTGATAACAGATTGAATAATATTGGGTTTCGGCGTCAGTTGACGGTAAGTATGATTCACGACCAACTATGAGTAATAGAAACCTTGGCTTTTGGTATGATTCTTCTCATGCTATACTTAGAGCAATTGGCTTTAAATTTTGAATTGATTTCATCGAATATATTGATGAGATAGAAAGATATTCTGTGACTTCTATTTGTCTTTCTAATTGTTCTGTATTGTGATATCTGTCAAATGCCAATAGCTTTTAGGACAATTGAATGGAGGCTAGATTATTTCAGAGGTTATGCACATTGTTTAGGTTTAGATATCACTAACCGACTCTTTGAAGCTCATTGTCTTCTAGGCCTATAGTCTTCTACCTCTCATGGATTATTTAAAAGGAAATGAGAAACCAAATGCAGTTCAAGTTTTCAGTAGTGATGTTCATAAAAAGATAAAAGTATGTGAGTAGTTTTTTTTTATGGGAGATCAAATTTACGAAACTTGATTATGTGTTTCACCATTGGATTGTGTAGTTAACCATTACCAGAACTTTTCATCATAACTTTGTGTTCATTTCAAATTTTAGTTTATTAATCCTGATACTTAGATTTGCACAATGGTATTTGATGATGCATTATTACACAGTGAAATCAAGAGGATTGGCTCGAGCAATCCTATGACAATTAGAACAGACAATTGGAAGAATCTCTTTTCACAGATTTTGCAACCCTTGATTCATAAGAAAAAGAAGGAACATGAGGAACTCATAAAAGAAGTTTTGGGACATTTTCAAAGCTCCAGATCTTTGTTTTAGTTTTCAGACAAATTGGTGAAGGGGTAAATATGCAAGTTTGAAATCTTACTATAGTGTTATGTTCATGCCTTCTAGTGTCCCGTTTATATATCAGTGTTCCTTCTCTTTAATGTCCAACCTTTGTAAAAAGAAGAGGATTTGGGTTGCCAATTTTGGCTCAAATTCTCCAATTGTACCCCTTGATTGAAGGAGCCACAGTGTTGTCTGGTGTCTAACATGGTCATTTCGCGCGTTGTTGTGTTAATGGGCTACATGCCGTGATCCTGGTGCTTCCCGTTGTACGTACAGGATTTTGGGCTGTTGATTTGGGTGGCGCCATGTGCCTGTTTACAGCGATGTACGTGGGTCGTCCTCCACCGTTGATGAGTGTTAGGTGCTTGTGTTAGAGGAGAAGCATGTGAGCATCTAAGGCTGTGGATGCGTATCTCTCCTTGATAATTGTGTTTTCTAGCTTCTTTTGCATTTGCTTTCTCGCTCTGGGAGTTCTTCGTTTGCATGTTTCAGGACTTGTCTGCTTCAGTTTTGGGCGCTTTTCTTTACCAGTCACTATCGCCGTCTTCGTTTCTTCCCTGTATTCCGAAAGAAACCCTTCGATCTGTTTGTCTCTCTCCCTCATTCAACCGTGGTACACTCTCTCTCTCCCCCCCTCAATTTCTCGCACAACATGATTTCTTAGGATTGAATGATAATACTGTGTAGTTTGATGTGCTTTGGTTTGAATTTAGAGATAGTTCTTGAAAGGGGCTCAAACATGTCATCTCTCAACAGAGAGCTTGTGTGTTCTCGATGTGTGGGTCTTCGTCATTCGTGATGTTCCTTGGTGAGATTGTGATAGGCACTTGACCCTTGTATAACCAGAAATAGTTCTTGTCCGATGTGGTTTACTGAGTTATATGTTTGGACGATGCCGACGCGTGCGTTTTCTACATACCGAGATCCTGACGCGTGCGTTTTTTGCATTTATTTTTGTTTGGTGTTTAAATTGCATCTATATGAAATACTGTTGGTGCTTTGTTATTTACGCTTTGATTGCAGTCAAAACATATTTGACTTTCATTTGCGATGTGCCTTGGTTAGATTGTGATAGCCTCTCAATCTCTGTGTGGTGAAAAATAGTTCCTCTGCAATCTGGTTTACTGAACATATTTGGTATTGTTTTGCGGCTGGGTAGTTTACTCAAGCTTGGTTTTTATTGCGAGATTGCATGTTTGCCTGTATGGAGGTATAATTTATGTTGTGAGCTTGAGTGTTCACACAAGTCCAGTTAGAATTTCCTTCCCTATATTAATGTGGAAATTTTGAAATTTTATGACTTGTTAATTTTGCATTTTCTTCACACAGAGCCAGGGTTATTCATGTTCCATTTATCTGCTGGATTCATGTCAACCGTGATTACCATGATAGCCCCCCACAATTAGGGTTTTATTACATTATCCCCATTCGAGGTCGAAGGGTAATTGCAACTGTGGCATAGCATCGTGCCAATGGTGACTTGGAATATAAAGCTTATAGCAAATTTTAACATGATTATAAAGATATACTAGGCCTTGGTAATGGTGATAATTTGAGAATGGTCTTCGACAAGTGATTTGATTATCTATACTATATTCTAAGCAAATGTAGTTTCCTAAATTAAAATCAAGTTCTCTCCTTAATTCTCTCTCCTATGTGGCATTCTCTTAATAAAATTCATTTCTTCATTTTTTTGCTACACTTTGCAAAATACTGAAAGTTAAAAATATGAAGTTACAAAAAAAACTTTCAAAGTTCCTTTTGGGCTCAAACATTCCCTTTAGCGGCTTCACTTAACAAACAAGACAAGTAGCCAGCCATAGATCTTTTACATTTAATATGAAATTATGCAAAATGATTCAATGAGCGGTAAAATTAATTTAACAAGACTACACCGATAGCTATAACTAACATTATGCATAATAGGATTTTTTACTTTGCCTCTGTGCATAGAACGGGTACGATTATACCCTAACTTTAATCGAACTCCTTGGATTTGATTATGTGGTTAGAAGCTGTTGTGACTTGTGCACAATTTGTTCATGTGCTAAGGTACTGTAGGTAAATGTTAAATCGTTTCTGCCTTATCATTCTTGTAATTTATGCAAATCATGCTTTACTTGTCTTCCTGCTAATTGAAGTCATACAACTATTGCTATATAGGGTGCTTCGCTTTTTGTTTACTGCCCATTTTAATATGTCTATTAATTTCCAATTTTATAGGTGTTGGCCGATGCTGGTATCTTAGGAATTTGGACTAAATCAATGGAAAAACTGGTTAAAAGGTCATTATCAATACAATTTATCTAAGAGTGAGGTCTAGATTAAGAGTACAAAAATGGCGAAATCAATGTTGTACAAATTCAAAATCAAGATTTGACCCAAGCAGATTCATTTGAAAAACACCAACTAAATGGCTCAAGTTAGACGGATTAAAAAAAAAAAAAACCCTAGCTCCAGTTAGATATGTTGACTTGAGGAAGATGATGTCCTTTTAGTAGCTTTGCTCAGGAGGCAGTTCACATATTGTTTAACGTTATTGGAGCTATTATTAGAGTAGTTTGCCGTGCATGATATTGGAATTCTACCTAGCACAGAAAGCATCCATTTACATTTATTGACCCTGTTATATCCATTTACATTTACTTCCTTATACATTTATTGCTGAAATATTGGAATTCTACCCGGCACAGAAAGCATATGCTTGAGCAACCAAATAGCAGAGAGGGGACCGTTACTAGAGTCTGAAGGACAAATTTCTACACTGTGCTTAAATCCTGGTTCTGAGAATAACCAGAACTATCTTTTGTGGCATCTGGTGAGGCCCAGATAGTTGGAAAAAAAGACGAGTCCAAATATGCTCGCCTATCATCCTACTGTGGTGATAAGAGTGCTTACTCTTCAATGGTATGTCTGATGGATCCCTTTTGCCAGTTTGCTAGTTTATATGTTTCTGTGTCTGTGAGTAAATTACTTGAAACTATTTGTTAAATGATTTTTTCCCCTTTTCTTCTTTTTGAATGTAGTGCCTCACCAATCGGGTCTCATTAAAGCTTTATGATTGGAATCTTGTAGAGTTCCTCAGAAGGCTCCGACACCAAGTATTTACAGTATTGTTAGAAGACTTTTATTAAGCACAAGTCAAAACAAATACACAGTTAGGGGAGGAAACCCCAAACCAAAACAAAAGAAAACAACTGACTATACAATATGAACTATATTAAAAAACAAGCTATGCATGCCTCTGAATCCTATCATGAAGGCCCCAACTTGAACTTATTGCTCGACTGTTCTGAGAAGGCTTCACCATTTGCTTGTAGCTCAAGAATCCCCTAATGTCATGAACAATTCTGGTATACAGTTGAACTGCATCACTAGCTTTCCCTTAAAAGATGCAATAATTACGTTCTTGCCAAAGGCCATACACAACTGCAGCTAAGGATGCCCTGAGGCAGGTATTGCGCAAACCTTTCCCCTTGGTGTTGGTATCTAACCACTGGGAGGTTATTAGCACAAGTTAAATGTTACGCAGATACTTCAATTGTTGGAGTAATGTATGTCTAGATAAATTTATATTTGTTTGACCATGTTTTTAATGTTTATTGTGGTGTAGTTTTGCTTTCTTCTGTAGAGAAAAAGTAACTAAATTGTCCTTCATGTCATGCGAATGGGTGAAGTGCAAGAACCAAACTTTCAGTTTTATGGTTACACCATTCATCTTAACTTTTTCAGATTTTTCCTTTATTGAAAGCAATGACAGTTTTAAATTGGAAGTTCGGTTTTAGGTACAAAACTTGCACTTGATTTGTCAAGTAACAAGGTTATCCAAAATTCTTGGAGATAAGTAATAATAAATGAATCTGGTAGTGATCACGAGGACAATGGCTATTCTAATTTTGCATTGTTCTGCTGTGAGTGATGATGCTTCTCCATGGTTGGGGTGATTTGTATTTGAAAAGGAATTGAGCTAGAGCTGTTAGGAAACTATATATCATATGAAATACGTTAATGGATATAGCTAGAAACTTGAGTGCTAGCTCGTTGATTTTGTCTGAACCATTGTTTTTCCTACTTTGAATTTATGTTCTTTTTGTCCAAAGCTTCTCTTTGCAACTAATTCCAAAGCTTCTTTCTGGGGATCAATGTTCCTCGAATTCGTACCCTTGGCTCCCTGACACTGTGGTAGCTATGTGTTGGGGGGCTTTATAAGATCAAGGTGGTTATTTAAAAATTTTGTATACAGCACAGTAAAAAATGCAGTTAAATCAGAAGTAGGCTTCTGAGGCAGGTGGTCATACATAGTGAAGGAATTTTGACCTTCTTTTCGTGAGATTGTTCTTTCTCAAATGTGTATCATTATAAGTTTTGCCTCTCGCATCAGTGGGACCTAGAAAGGGATCTGAGGTTATCCGATGCATTTGCTGGACCAAATGTGCTTGATTTTAGTGCTGAAACCTGTAAGTCTGATGTAAAACAAGTGCCCATGGTTTTCAACAAAAACAAACTTATATTAGCAAGGGCAGAAATTATGATTATGACAAGGAATACAAGGACGACGATTAAGAGTACAAGTGAACAATAATGTTGTTTTCTTAAAGTTATGAGTGGGTAAGGGCCACACAAAGCTTGTATCATGGGGGTTTCTAAGGCTGGAGGAAAAATTGGAGGGATTTGGATAATAGGCTTGGGGTTTCTGTTGGTTTTAAATAGACACTTGACAGTTTGTTGGATCAGATCACTGGTCGTTGAGAATTTTCAAGAATTAGGAGATTTTGGTTGGCAAATCCAAGTACAAAAGTGGGAGAAACAATGCTGGCAATTGAGGTTGGTAATGTAACAGTTTAAGTGCTGCAAGACTTCTGTTGCTGGGAAATTGACTTGATTAATTAAATTTACAGGAGAGGAATGAATGAGAACATTTTTTTTCCCTCGCTTTTTTTCTTTGCGCTTCACCCATCTTGTGGATGCTCGAAATCTTCTCTGAAAGTTCGAAGGAATTAGAAGCTATGGATTAGTATGATTGTGTGGGCACTTTTTTACGCTGGCACTTCCAGAGTTGCAAGTTTCTTTTCATTTGTATACCTGATTTAAAATCCTTATCCCTTAATTTATGTTGTCTGCCTTACAATCGAGTCAGCACCACAGTGATTTTCCTTGTTCTTGATTGGTTGTTCTGTGAAACTATCCAGGTGATGGTGGGACACTTGTAGACTCCCATATTTCTGGAAAGATAGTGCAACACAAGGAGCAAGTTACAACACTTAAAAAACGCGACGAAAGTTAAGTGGTTGATGGAAGTTTTTGCTGCATGGCTTTGATTTGACTTTAATCCGATTGGTTGAAATTGAAGCTTCTGGATGTTTCATGGATCAGATACAAGACAGTTTTTTGCAGATTTTCAGTGTTCTGAAAGGCATGCTGTGAGCTTTTTGGTTACAAGGTATTCATCTCTACTCTCTTGTTGGTTCTCCAATAACTGTCTCAACTCTCAAGTATATCCTTATTGGCAACATAGATAAGCTCTTACTTTCAAAATTGTGATGTCTTACTTTTTTTTTTAATCTCTTCAAAATCCCTAGCTGATCCAATAATGGGGAATGGAAGAGGACTCAAAATCATTGTGTGCTCTTACATTCTTGATTCTTGAAGTAAATTTTGAGAATAAGCCAGCTAAGAAATGCTTAATAGGAGCTTTTGCTTCCTAACACCATATTTAATATTTATGGCCCAATAAGCTTATGTACTCTCGAAGTTTCCCCCCTTCGCATCTGTTTGTTTTTCTCATAGGATACAGTTTTGGAATTTTCGTTTTGAAAAAAAATCACTTTTGCAGATTGTGATAGATGATACCAGCGCTCTCATGGAATTCCGGTAATGATGCAACCAAAGATACCCATAGATAATATAGAGAGAAACTCCCAAATGGGATACAAAAGAGACTAGCTCTTGATAAAATTTGTTCAAAATGATAAAAGCTACCAAAAGAAAGGACTCTAACACCTATATATAGACTCAATACAAAAGACATAAATACCCTTACTACATACTACATCATACTCCCCTACTAAAAAGAAACTTGTCCTCAAGTTACGGTAGTGTCCTCCGGCAAATATGGCGCCAAGTGTTGCACATTAATGTGTTGGAGATGCTCAAGTGAGAGGGTAAGCGAACTTGATAAGCGTTGTCATTGATCTTGCGCAAGACTTCACAAGGACCCACTTTTCAATCGTTCAACTTCATGTAAGCACTGTGAGGATGCCTATCCTTGCTCAAGATAGCCCAAACAAGATCCCCTTCTTTGAACAAAACCTCTCTCTTGTGTGCATCAACGGCCGCCTTATACTTCGCATTAGACTTCTCAATGTTGAGCCTAACTTGGGAGTGGATATTCTTCATAAATGTAGCCATATCTTCTGCTTTGGAGTGCCCCTTCTTAGGGGTTGGTAAAGGAACGAGGTCAACCACACTAGAAGGTTTCAACTCGTAAACCGCTTCAAATGGAGAACTGTTTATGGTGCGGTTTAGAGAAGAACTGTAAGCAAACTCCGCCAAGGGAAGAATTCCATGATATTTATATCCCAACTTTTTGGATGTTCACCAACTAAGCATCGCAATAAATTTCCAAGACTCCGGTTTACCACTTCCGTTTGACCATCGGTTTGAGGGTGAAAAGAAGTACTAAAGCATAAGTTGGTGCCAATCTTCCTCCACAAGGTCCTCCAAAAGTGAGCAAGGAACTTATTATCTCTATCAAAGACAATAGAAGTAGGGACGCCATGCAACTTGTAGACCTCCTTAAAATAGAGATTGGCAATGTTAGTAGCTTCCATAGTCTTCTTACAAGGTATGAAATGAGCCATTTTTGAAAACCGATCCACTACCACCATGATAGAATCACTCCGCCTTTGCGTAGGAAGAAGCCCCAAGACAAAATCCATACTCACGCATTTCCAAGGACTTTCCGGCATCGGTAAAGTCAAATACAATCCCGCATTAGTGGCTGTTCTTTACTCCGTTGGCAAGTTTGGCACCTTTGCACATAGCCCCCCACATCTTTACTCATTCTCGGCCAATAGTATGCATCTTGAAGCAACGCTAGAGTCTTATCCTTGCCAAAATGATCCAATTTGTGACTTTTGGCCAACAATTGCTCCCTTAAAGAGCATGTAGGGACACACAACTTTAGTTCTTTGAAGAGAAATCCATCCTTCAACATGAAATATGGATCAATAACCTTATTACCCCTTTGCAAAGCATCGATTATCTTACTAAAGTAAGGATCTTCGGCATAGAAAGTGCGAAATTCTTCAAACCCAACAACCTTGTTCTTCATTTCCACCAAGAGAGCCACTCTTCTACTCAAACCATCGGCCATTTTTGTTGAAAATCCCCGATTTGTGCCTTAAAGAGAACGTGAATTGTTGTAGACAAGCCACCCACTTGGCATGCCGTTTATTGAGGTGTTGTTGGCTATTGATGTACTTAAGAGCTTCATGATCGATGTTGAGGACAAATTCCTTGTAGGCAAGGTAGTAACTCCAATGCTTGATGGCTTGGACAATGGCATAGAATTCCAAGTCATAAGTAGAGTACTTGAGTTTAGCACCGTTCAACTTCTCGCTAAAGAAAGCAATAGGTTGACCACCTTGGCTTAAGACTCCACTAATTCCCACTCCCGAAGCATCACAATCAAGTTCAAAAGTTTTGTCAAAGTCGGGTAAGGCCAAGATAGGAGCTTCCGTAAGCTTGGATTTCAACAATTTGAAACTCTCGGCGGCTTCTTGGGACCATATGAACGCCCTTTGCTTGAGACAATCGGTAAGAGGAGCTGCAATACTACTAAAGTTGGCAATGAACCTCCGGTAGAAGATAGCTAACCCATGAAAACTCCTCACTTCATGAACACTTGTAGGCATTGGCCATTCCACAATGGCCTTAATCTTGTCTTCATCCATATGAACCCCCTTTAAAGACACAACAAACCCCAAAAATACCACCTTATCAACGGCAAAACTACACTTCTTCAAGTTCCCATAAAATTTCTCTCTTCTCAAGATTTCAAAGACTTGTTGGAGATGGGATGAGTGATCTTCAAAGCACCGACTATATATCAAGATATCATCAAAGTACACAACTACACATATACCCAAGAAAGGTTGAAGTATTTGAGTCATTACCCGCATAAAAGTGCTTGGAGCACTGGTAAGACCAAAAGGCATCACAAGCCATTCAAAAAAGCCATGAGGGGTCTTAAAAGCTGTTTTCCATTCATCTCCCGGGTGAACTCGAATTTGATGATAACCACTTCTTAAATCAATCTTTGAGAAGACCTTTGAACCGGCAAGGCAATCCAAGATATCATTTAACCTCAGAATGGGAAAGCGGTACTTGATAGTGATCTTGTTGATAGTTCTACTATCCACACATGTCCTCCACGAACCATCCTTCTTCGGTGTCAAAAGAGCCGGCACCGCACAAGGGCTAAGGCTTGCCTTTATGTAGTCTTTCTCTATAAGATCCTTAACTTGTCTTTGAATCTCTTCCCTCTCCCTTGGAGACATTCTATATGCGGGCTTGTTCGGGAGGGGTGCCTCGGGTACCAAGTCGATACAATGTTGAATATCTCGTAAAGGAGGCAATTTGGGAGGCAACTCTTGAGGAAACACATCAACATACTCCTTCAAAAGTTTAGAAATCGCTTCGGGAACATCCGACACACCCATATCCGCCATAGGAATCAACACTAGAACATACCTAGTTTCATGACTTTCCTTGAGAAATCCTTTAGAAGCAAGCAACGTAGTGGGATGAGGCATTGTAGTCACCTTCTCCTTCATAGGTAACAAAGTGAATTGTCGCTTCTTCTTAAGGACGGTGTAGGTATTCTTCCTTCCATCATGGATGGAATGCCTATCGTATTGCCACGGGCGACCAAGTAGTATATGACAAGCATCCATAGGAACCACATCGCACCAAGCTTCATCAAAGTACTTTGCCGAATGGAGAAAGATACCAAGCACCTTTTAGTTATCTTGATTTCATTGCCCTTCTTGAACCAAGATAGGGTACAAGGATAGGGATGCTCCTCCACTTTGAATAGTAACTTGTCCACCACCTCTTGAGAGGCTACATTCTCATAACTTCCGCTATCAATAATCATGTTGAAAACTCTACTGCCAACATTGCAAGTGGTGTAAAAGATATTGGTACGCAACCAATCTTCATTACTAGCATCCTTAGGAGTAAGGAGAGTCTTTTTGATCATCAATGCATAGCCTTCTTCATCCTCATCATCACTTCCAATTTCTTAACATATCTCTTCGTCATAAACGGGAATATTGTCCTCACAACCTTGTTCTGTAACCTCCTCAATGAAAAGTGCCTTGTTACGACCTTCGGAAGCCTTACGACAATCCGAAGACTTGTGACCCGGTTCCCCACACTTGAAGCACTTAAAACCCCCACTTTGGAATTGATTTCGAGCACCCAAAGCACCGGATTGAGGCTGATTTTAAGCGGGTGTTGAAGCCTTATTTGCTCGGTTTTGAGTACCAATCCTGAAAGAAGCACCTTGGCCACCACTAGAGGAAGAACCACCCCTAGCATAAGAGTAAAAGGGCTGCCCGGACTTGGAACCCGCCTTGATATTGTTGCCCGGATCTCGAAAACTTCCTATTTTCTTGCTTTTCGGCCACCAAGGCCCTATAGTAAGCTTCCGAAACCGTCCTCAAAGTTTGCATAGCAAGGGCACCTTGGATTGTGATTGTCAACCCACTTATGTACCTTGCAACCATTTGATTTTCACTTTCATTCAAATCAACTCTAGCAACAAGTTGATGAAAAGCCTCCATGTAGTCATTAACACTTCCAACTTGTTAGAGATTTTGCAAATTCTTGTAGAGGTTTTGTATATAGTTGAAAGGCAAGAATTGCTCATTGAGTTTCTTCTTCATTTTCTCCCATTCTCTAATCTTTCTCTTTTCTCTTTGTAGCCTAGTTCCTGGCAATTGCTCCCACCAAGGAGAAGCTCTTCCTTTAAGACGATAGCCACTAACTTCACCTTCTTCTCCTCAGAGACATCTCCATAATCAAACACTCTTTCAACTGTATTTATCCAATCAACAAACTCATCTGGGTTAAGACTTCCATTGAACTCGGGAAGTTCAATTTTGATGCTCTTCTCCCATCTATAAGGAGAGTGAATGGAAGGTGGCCTACGCCAATTCGGATCACCAAAAGGATTGTCAAAGTGACTTTGAGAGTCCTTGGACCCTCCACTACCCGCACGCGACACTTGCAAGCCTTGCACCATCGCCGTTAGGGTAGCAACTTGTTGTCTCAACTGTTGAATCTCATGGTTTTGGTTGCCAAACTCATTCTCTTCACCATTGTTCACCACAAAGCGTCAACCTCTACCTCCTCCTCTACCTCTAGCCCGATAAGCCATGACGATACCTCAATCAACTCTAAACAAATCAATCAATCCCAAATAATGAAGACCCAGTCAACTCAGCCACCAATTTCAACAGAAACAACCCAAAAAACACTTTATCAGCAAGAATCATACTTGAATCGACAACTACGGAGTACTCTAGCAACAACCAAGCGAAGAAATTAAGGATTCGATACTTACCCACACAGATCTGGTCTGAAATTAGCAAGAAAGGCTTGAAATAAGTCCGAAAACCCTCAAAACCCACGGATAAGGCTTGAAATGACTGTAGCAGGCTCCGAAATCACTGTAGCAGCTCTGAAATGGTCCGAAACAGGCAGATCTGGGTTTGAAACTTCGATTTGAGTTCTGAAATGACAAATTCAAGTTTGAACAAGGCTGGGTGTTGTCGAAATCAGCTGTTTGAGGTCCGAAACAGGTAGAACAAGACTCGAAATGATTGGGTCTTGCTCGAAATGCTTTGAATCGAGCTTGAACAGTCCCGAAATGGCTGATTTAGGTTCGAACAGGTCAGATCCGAAGGTTTTTGGTTCAATTCAGGGCTGAATAGGGTCAAAATCGAAGTAGAAGGTGTTGGGTTGGATAGATCTGAGGATTTGGAGTGATTTGGGGGCTCCGGTGAGATTTTCCGGCTCCGTTTTAGGTTTCCGGCCAGATGAACGGTGGGGATCGAGCCTAGAGGCTCTGATATCAAATGATGCAACCAAAGATACCAATAGATAATGCAGAGAGAGAAACTCCCAAATGGGATACAAAAGAGACTAGCTCTTGATAATATTTGTTCAAAATGATAAAAGCTACCAAAAGAAAGCACTCCAACACCTATATATAGACTCAATACAAAAGACATAATACCCTTGCTACATACTACATCAGGTAATGTGCTTTACTCTCCAGTCTATCCATGCTTAAGGTGATGATGAAAAGCTACAATTTGAATACAAAGCAAACACAAATTGATTGCAAATTTTTTGGTGTGCGCGATTTTCTTTCCAAATACTTTTGGCTCTGTCTGACTTGCATAAACTTTACTACAATCGCAAGTCTTTACCTGGTGTAAACAGTACATATAATATGTAATCTGCGCGTGTAAACTTATATGCTTTTATGATTGTTCTGAGCTGGATTCATAGAGAGGCAGAGGCTATTTGTGATGTTTCTTTTTTTTTTTTTATAAGCTTTGTGATGTTTCTCTTTCGTAGCCTAAATGATATTATTACCAATTGGCAAGAAAACAAAATAGTTTCATCATCGTTATGAATTGCATTTCTCTTTATGGAATTCAATTACTGAACTAGGTCATATGAACTATGTTTCACCTTTGCGGAAAAAAAAAACTACGTTTCTAAAAATGAATTTTGGGAGAGGTTGCTTTCATTGGCGGGGGTAGTCAGCAACTACTCTAGCATCTGTCAATAGTACATGAAATATATAACCTGCATATGCTTTAACCAAGTCCATGTATGCTAAACTAATCTATGCTAAATCAAAGCCTATTCTCTTTAACCTCAAATCAACGGGCATGACATTCACGTTGTGTACGAAGCCCTTTATCTAGTTACACTTAAAAAAGCAATTTCTATTGTTGATCTTTATCTATCCTCACTACTTTGATTTAAGGAAAGAGAGAGATATAGTTTCAACAATGAGACTTTGTAGTTTGCTAACATGGGTACTATTTTGGGAATCATGTTTTTTTTCCTCCCAAAATTTGATTTTGTGATGGTAAAATTGAGAGGATAGCTCGAGAAATTCAACGACAATTAAGCGTTAAAATCACCCATACAGACCCCCTCAACTATAACCGTTAACCAATCAGCACCCTTTTTTCAAAAAAGTTCGTTAAGATGTATGGGTCGACATGGACAATTTTTATAGATGAGGGGTCAGTGTGGGCGTTTTTTAGGGATAGAATCATTATTTTCTCTCATTTTGCTAATAGAGTTAGCCAATTCTTCATTTCATATAGTTGAGGGGGTCTGTATGCGCGATTTTAAACTTTAGGGGGTCTTCATGGGAAAAAGTGATAGTTGAGGGGGTCTGTATGAGCGATTTTAAATGTTAGGGGGTTTTCATCGGAAAAAGTGATAGTTGAGGGGGTCTCCTTGTACTTTAATCTGGATTATATTTTCATAGATTTAGCAACCGTTGAATATTTGCACGTTTTAACTCCATATTTCGTCGAATTGCATGTAGTTTATAGGCAACAGTATAGGACAATATTCATAATATATAATTACCTAATCTTTCTCTCTCTCTCTCTCTCTCTCTCTCTCTCTCCATCTTCCTAAGTCAATTACAATGTTTTAGCTGTTGCTAGGGTGCAGAGTGGGATTGAGGGTAGAGAACAGTACCAGCACTTAGGGATGGCAATTTCCTCCGCCCCATCCCAGTCCCCGCCTCCGACTTTCCCATCCTGATCTGAGCGGGTATTCCCCGACCCAATAAGCAAATGGGGCGGGGTGGTATTTGCTTTCCCCGACCCGTTTTAACCCGATAAGACTTTGATTTAAGCCATCTCACAGTCTTACCGGTGGGGTAAAGGCTACATGTATCCAACCCAACAATTTCCTGTAGTAATTAGACAGATGTAGATGGTAGGGGGTTATTTGAATAACGACTTCATAGTTTAGGTGGCTAATTGAAGTTTATTTGTCTATTGGACATTGAGGTCAAATTTTGGGGGGTATTTTGAAAATTATCAATGCCAAATCAGCTCTCTAACGTTTTCCTCCCACTGTTTAAGTCCACGTGAGCAAATTAAGTTTGCAATTTGACAAAATTAGATGGAAGAATAGTTTAGGAGTAAAATTGAAGTTTATTAAAGTATCGGTGTCTATTAGACTTTTGAGGGTAAAGTTTAGGGGTATTTTGAAATTTTCCCTGAAAAGATGCAAATAAACTACTCCCTCCTTCCTATTTTCTTTGTCCAAAATTCCCTTTTTTTGTGTCCCAAAAAGATTGTCCATTTGACAAGACAAAGGCACAAAACTCTTTAGTTTTCCCATTTTACCTTTCTCTCAAATTTGGAAGAGGAAAGTTTGAATTTTAAATTTTGTACTTTATGCCTTTCTAGACTTCAAAATACTTGGTATTACCTGCCACAATTTTCGGAATTGATACCCCCGAAGTTTCTGACTCCAACTTGAAGTGCATGAGTGGGAAATTCAAATTGAGACCAGAAGAACTACTCAAGGGTGTTATTGGAAATGTGAAGTTTTGAAAAGGTAATCATGATGTTCTCTTAATTTGTAGTATTTCGAGATTGGACAATGAAAATGGGATGGAGGGAGTATCAATGAAGTTGAGACTTTTTCTTTTTAGTCTCCACTGCATTAGACTTTTTCTTTAAAATAAGGGTTTTGAATTTCTATTTTCAAACTTTCAATTGTAATACTATTTTTCAAGATCATTTGGTTGAGTTTTTGTTTAAGGGATTTTCTTTGGGCAATTATTGGCAAGTGGTGTCTGCTATGTTCTGCTTTGGTTTTCCTTTTAAGTAGTGTTCAATGAGCTGCATGAGTGGTATACTTGGGTTAGTTCTCTCTCATTTTCGTTCCTTTTTAAAAACAAATGCGATCGATGTAATTTTAAGGGTAAATTTCACTGACCTCCCCTAAGGTTTCTGACAAATGCAGAGACCTCTCCTTCCTGAGGTCTAAAAAATTACGGCAACCTCCCTTACTTTAGAAACTATTTTCTTCTGAGCCCCCTCCCATTACTTTAACCTAGATGGCGTTAGTTTTTGCAATTAAAAGTTTGAATTGCCCTTGAATGATAATGTGGATTGAGATGACAAGATTGCAAGTGTTTAGATAGAGAGAGAGAGAGAGAGAGAGAGAGAGAGAGAGAGAGAGAGAGAGAGAGAGAGAGATGGTTGGTGGTTGGTTGAAAAGGAAATCGAAGATGGTGGCCCGAAATCAAAGATCGTGGTTTCTACTTGAAGATCCGTGGTCTAGGCATTGTTAGGTTGAAAATACTTCTAGATTGATTGGTACTCTTCATCATTAGAAATTCATGGCATCAAGGCAAGTTCAGACCCATTCGTGATGGTTTTCAAGTATTTTTGTTTGAAAATCACGCAAGTAGTATGTTTTGTGTGCGATTTCGACAATTTCTTTTCTGAAACTTGGGGTTTTCTGAATTGTTCCTCTTTCCTTTGATTTGGGGGTTTCTCAACTAGGAAAAAAGAGGATTTTGAAATTGGGCGTTGGCTAATATTGGTTTTATTTTGCAAATAATAAGAACTCCGTTCGGTTTTAAAGCTCCTGAACCCGGTTTCCTATGATGCATGGACGCGGATACAGACATGGGGACATGGAAATTCTGAAAGATGGGGACACGGACACGCCACGTGTATATTTGTTTATTATGTTTATTTATATAAATAAATAATTTTAGTTTGACACCCAGAATTTTTAAAAAAATTAAAATTTGGCCACCAAATTTTTAAAAAAATTACAGTTTGAACCAATTTTTTTAAAAATTAGAGTTTGGCCGCCAATTTTTTTTAAAAAAATTACAGTTTGGCCCCTGCAGTGTCCCCATTAGTGTTCCCCCGTGTCCCCGTAAATAATTTAAATTAAATTATAGGACATGCCACGTACGTGTCCCCGCCGTGTCCAACACTGTGATACTTCGATCTCTAGAGGTGTAGGTGCTTCATAGCTGGTTTTTAAAGCTCCTCAATTTGTGTGTGTGTGTGGGTGAGAAAGAGAGAGAGAGCGCGGAGGGGAGGGGGGGAACCCAAATTGGGAAACACATTATCACCTGTCACGTTAGGAAGGAGCCAATGCCATTCTAGGTGGATGACATAGAAGAATAAAGAACAATCAAGAGTTTTTGTCACAAGTACAATGATTTTTTTTTGTTATTGAACATATATTGGGTTTGGTTGTATTGTAGTGGGAAGGCCATGAGTATTTTTGTTTATCTTGCTTTCCATTTTGGTAATGACTGGAAAACTAGTAACGGTATTTGTAATTCAACTATGGTAATGACTGGTTGTTTTGGTATTTGTTTTGCACGTCAACTAATTTTAGGGAACCAATTTCATGGCCTACTTGCGGGGGTCTAAATTAAAGTAAGAGAAAACTCTGCATGGATTGATCCCAAAGGAGTTGACAATACTTAAGAGGTTTCGAAGTTGATATCTCAAAAGAGAGCAAATCCCTAAGCCCAAGGCCTTGACCACTAAGTTCCACATTTGCAACTTTTTCCTTAGCCTTGAAAACACTTTTCCCACTGCTACAAGACAACAAAGAATATGAGAAAACCTAAAAGATTACATTATTTGACTTTTTATGAGGTATAATAATATTACAATGGAAATGGAAAAACAAAAGAGTTGAGGAAATGGTGATTGGTGGAGAGAATGAGCCGAGAGTGCAGAAGGGCAATACTTTGTAATTGTAGTGGGTTTGTACCTATATAACATGGAAGGGAAGTTTTTGAACGTATACATAAATCTAACGGCCTACATCTATTTGGTGTTTAATGGATGGTTCGGATGGACTAGTAGTCTAGCACCTCTCGCTCAAGGGCTGAGATTGAGAGCTAATTACACGGAATGCCAAGATTCTTTTAACTCACCTAAACTATTCCCGCCCATATATTTTGCCCTGAACCATTCCACATCCACGTTCTCATTTCCATTCCAGACCCACGTTCTCAGTTATCAACTCTCCACACCCCACGCCTCTCTCTCAACCCCGCTTCCCACAAACCCTCCTGTCTCCCAACCGATGACTTCCCCCTTCACTCCTCCCTTTCTCTCCCTTCCAACTGTTCGAGCTCCTCCACAGAGATGTTCGAACCTGCTGTCCAGGTAAACTACTCTCTCTCTCTCTCTCTCTCTCTCCCCTTCCGTTTTTTTAGCGCATAAGTAAAGCGCCAGCTTTAATCTTGTTCCTTCTGATTTCAGATTTCTATAAGTCCCCCTTAGTCATACAATGCCGACATCAACGTGCTACAGGTTCTACCATTCTCTCTCTCTCTGGCCTTTGTTTTTTTTTGGTAAGAAATTTTTTTTTTGGGTAAGTCTCTCTCTGGCCTTTGTTGGTAATTTGGATATGTTTTTCGATGTTTTGCCTTTCAAGTGTCAACAAATTTCGTATTTAGTTTCAATTTTTAAAATTGGACCATTTCTCTAATAAGCTCAACTAACAGTTAAGATGCCAGCTTTTGGTACGTTCAATGTTTGAAGAAATGTCTTAATGAAGTGCTTCATGTGTTTGTCAAAGAAGCAGAATTTGGTTCAACTAACAGTTATGATGCCAACTTTTGGTATGTTCAATGTTTGACGAAATGTCTCAATGAAGTGCTTCATGTGTATGTCAAAGAAGTAGAATTTGGTTTAGTTTTTTCTTGAATGGAATTACTGGATTTAATGAGCCATGGCCACAGGGCCTTTGTTGGGTTTCTCTCCACTTCAATTTGAATTTGGATATGTGTCCTTCCGATACGATTTTCAGTGTCCTTACAATACGATTTTCTTTTACTATTTTAATAGGTACAACACAGTTTTTTAACAACTTCATGTTATGAAGCCTACTTACTTCTTATGCATAGGTCCAACTTCTTTGAGAAAGAAATGTTAGAGTTGTTGTCTGTATCTAACAATTACTGTTACATAACATTACATTTGGATTTTAAAGTCACTGCAGCCCATGGCACCTTGAAGTCACTGCATTATTTTTTCAGCCAAAACTTTCAGCTATACACTTATTAATAGGAAAATCAAAGGCAAGAAGAAATGGCTCAACAAAGACAGCGAGCAACCACAAAAGGCAAGGAAAAAGATAAAGCAACTGGTTCCAACGAAAAAGAGAAAAACTCGGTATGATGCTTATAACTTATATATATATATATATATTTGTGTGTGTCCTTTCACATGTTTTAGCTAATTGGTGATCTATGGATGGAAGTCTCTCTCCAAATAGTACCCCTCCGTCCCAAAATGGATGACAATTTTTGAAATTTGTGCCATTTTTCATTGTCTATATCTTTCAATCTATAATGTTTTTCATGAGTTTGAAAATTTTGTATAATAAAACTAATCGAGAACTATCAAACAAGATCCATATTGCATATTCTTTGAGATTCATATTGAAAGATATAAGAAATTGAAATTGACATAAATATAAAAAATTGTCATCCAATTTGGGACGAAGGGAGTATTATTATTATTTTTTGTGATAGGTTAGTGAGACTTCTATTGCTGAGTGAAAACTGATAGTTGCTGATATTTTCGTTGGGACCTTATTATTGTATTCCTATGTTGATAGTAAGTTTGGAGCTTTATGTGTTTTGTTTATATTGACATATTGACTTCTGAAATTATAGTTTTCAAGTCTCTGAAGTTGTAAAATGTGAATGTGGGAAAATCTAAGTGCTTCACTGCCGTTCACGTTCGGTAAAGTGCATTGCTTGAGGTATGAGAGATCCATTTGGGTTCTAAATCCACGTGTGAAAACCAATACCAAAGTTATGAGTGGATAAATGTTTGTGATGGATAGAGTTCTCACCCAAATAGTGCGACAATTGAACTATATAATCCAGCTCCATGGTCTTTTTTTTTTTTTTTGGTTTTTTTAAGTTTTGACAAGTATCAAGCTTCAAATTGAGGGGGCTGTTGATTTGGGCAAAAAATAGATTCTTTCTTTTACCATGCCTACTGCTGCATTAGATGACAGTGTACTACAGTGAATGGGCTAACCATGTAAATCTAGATTGCCTTCACTCTGGGAAACGACAAAAAGAACTTGGTGTAAGTATCCAAAATTAGGGGAGAGCCTTTTCACCCATAACTGATAAATGGAGGTACAAACTCAGTACCTTCTATTTGTTCTTAGTGCTTTAACAGTTTGGGTAGCTTGAGACATACTATACACAACGGAAACATAGATGGGTTCATGAGTTTGACTTATTCTTTGACAGTAAGTCAGTAATGAAGTCTCCTATCCCCCTGTCTATGGGTAATCTGCTCCTGGGTTATCGCTCTACGCTCTCTGTCTTTGACTTATTCTTTGTCACTGCATTATATTTGTAACCAAATTTTCAGCTATGCAATTATTAATAGGAAAATCCAATGCAAAGAGAAATGACTCAACAAATACAAAGCAACCACAAAAGGCAAGGGAAAAAATAAGGCAACTGGTTCCAACAGATATTAATTGACTCTATTTCTATTGTGCCACTCTCTTTTGAACTTTGTGGCTTGATGCTTCTCCATTTTAGTTTTGAGGTTGTGAAACAAATTAAAACAAACCAACACAGATGGAGTCTAATGGTATTCTAACTCCTACATCAGTGAAGGTTATCGTTTTTTGCATAGTTGAATTTGTTGGACAGAGATTGATATATTGCACGTGAGTTTAGTATTTACTTGCGTGTGCTAATTGTTCGAGCTGTATATTGCACGCGAGTTCAGTATTCATTTGTGTGTGATAATTGTCGAGTCGTGTCTTTAGGCACGGACATATGCTAGTATTTATACAATGAATAAGGGTAATCTCGGCATTTTCAGGGTTAAATGATGACATCATCTGTATGTGTCAAATTTTCTAACGGAGGTAATGAGAGGGGTGTCGGAAGGGAATAGTTTAGAAAGTAGGGGAGTTAGCTGCATTTTCTGAGTCCTCAAGGGAGGTCTCTGTATTTGTTAGAAACCTGAGGGGAGGTCAGGGAAATATACCCTAGTTTTAATTGTCTAAATTCCAACAGTTGATCTAATGAATAAGGCCGCCATGGTAATTCTAATTTGTTGCTTTCGTCCTACTTTTTGACAGCAAGGAGGGATTTGTATCCCAGTTTTAACCAACCAAACAGGTAGTTCAAGTTGACTAAATTTATCCATATTTTGATATGTTGACTTTTTTGTGTTAAAACTAGATGGAAGTAGATGTGATTATCTACTGTTTCGTATGTTACAGCTCTAATTTTTATATAAGTTATTTATGTCCTGAATTTGAAGGCTTTTTGTTGGCGGCATTTGGTGTGGTAATTAAAATCGTGAAAACGGAAAGTCAGACATTCAACGTGCGATTGAATGTTCAATTTAGTCACAAGGCAAGTAGTTAGGTGGTTTATATGAAACTGACATGGACACACAACACAACATTGATACTCCGACAAGCAATTCAAAATTCGGACATGACACCACATTTTGGCTTGGATAAGTAGTATTTTTCCTAACGAAGAGAAAAAGACTAAGTGGCTCCATTTGTGAATTTGGTTTTCAAATGTTTAACAAAACTTGCTTAATTTTATCGCTCGCCCCTTTTGCAAGATCAATTGAATGTTATAGTTCGTTCAGTTCTCCTTTTGAATGTTATAGAAAACACCCGTTTGTCGAATTGTGGTCCATGTAGTTGTAATTTCTAATCTCAACAAGTTGCAGGATCCTTCTCAAAAGGTTGCGCTCCCTAGACGGGAGCTCGAATTAATGCTCCCAAGACGGGAGCTTGATGGGAGCTTGCTCCTAACAAAGATGGAAGCTTTCCGGGCCATTGAGGCGGTTATTCTTTTACTTTTAAGGGAGTATGCCATTGAGGGAAATAAGAATATGAGAATCATATTAGTCTAGAAGTTTTGCAAATTGAGAACATTTAACTTCCAATAATTACACTTTAAGATCGGAAAAATTTTCGATATCACTTTTCCTTTAATGGTTAAGTATTTAAAGGTATTTTAGATACATATTTTTATATAATGTATATACGTTCTTAGGCGCTCCCAACCTTAGGAGCTTCTAGGTGCCTCCGCTCCCGCTTCCACTGCCGCCCCCGCTTTGTGCTACTAAGGTCTCAACGGTTGATCTAATACATAAGGTCGCCATGCTAATTCTAATTAGTTGCTTTCTTCCTATTTTTTGGCATTGGGGAGAGTGTAAATTGCGGCAATGTCACCGGTAAGAAGCTTCAATTTTCTTCACCCCAGACGACATGGATTTCTACCCAATTTTAACGGCTAATCTGGTAGTTCAAGTTGAATTATCGGCTGTGACTTAACTTGAACCGACACGGACACACAACTTGACAACAATACTCTGACTCATAGATTTTTCAGAAATCAGAGGGCACGAGTGGCTCAAGTAAAGTAGTATTGAGCTAACAGAGTGAAGAATACTAGGTGGCTCATGGAGTGATGGTCTAATTATCATTCGGATTTTGGTTTATTGACTTAGAATATCTTTTGTTTTCTAATTTCACTAGTTGCAGGGTAAAAAGTGATCTCTTCACGAACTCTTGGATAGTCTACAAGTACTTTTTGTGTAATCCTGAATAGAAGGATCCTAAACTCCCACTTAATTACCGTTTAGTCATGACCGGTGAAACCTTATTTTCAATGTAGACCACCCCACCCCCCCCCCCCCCCCCCCCCCCCCCTTCTCTCTCTCTCACACACACGCACACACATATTTCTCTCTCTCTCTCTCTCTCTCTCTCTCTCACGCGAACTAGTTGTTCCAAACTCAATCCGGTAATTGAATTTTTTCTGCTCATTTAACAAGGTATTGGTTTTCAATCTATAAACCTTAGTTGCAGGGAGCAACTAAAATGGTGCCGCTCCCACCTTGGGAGCCCGCTTTTGCGCTCCTAACTAAGGAGCTTGACGGGAGCCCGCTCCCAACGAGATGGAAGCTCGCTCCTTACGAAGATGGGAGCTTTTGTATAGAAAAACAGGGATTTATCACTTGGCTTTATTAATTGGTCTTTGACGAACTCATATATATAGCCTAAGTCATGATATCTTGAAAAGAAATCATATATTGTACCACTAGCCCATTTCTTACACTTATGGAGGACTTGGCCCATATTTTTTCTTCCTAAATTATTGTACTTTTTAAAGTGGATACTCTATGCTACATTATGTTCAGAATGTATGTACACGCTCCTCTCATGCTCCCAACCTTGGGAGCTTCTTTATTCGCTCGCTCCTTTACTCCTGCTTCCACTCACACACCCGCTCCCGCTTCATGCAACTAAGCTATATACAACATTGATTTGATGAAGAAATCCTCAGTGTTATTCAATTTATGAAATGAATGTTGCATCCATTTGCTTTCATGGCTTCCCTCTACAAATTGGTTCTTCCAAATTGCTTTCATAGTTTAATGAATGCCTTCTTCTTCTTCTTTCCCTATTGAGCAGGTGGATAAATGGTTTTTGGCTTTACTTGAAGAAGCTAAAGCATGTAAACCTTGTTTCCTTTGGTTCTTTTCTTTGCTCTTTCTATTTGAATCACGTAGTACCCCCATGATATTTCACAGGTCCTGTAATAATGTTGCTATTGGAGTCTTTTAGAAAAAAAAATAGTGGATCTGCTTTTTCTTTCAAACCAATGAATAATGCACAAGTTTGGAGAGCAAACTACCCGTGCCAAAGTTCACGATTCCTAAACCCTGAATGGGAGTAGGAATTTCAGATGGATATTGAACTGGGTTTTTCCAACGTCCGACCCCAAATACAAAGAGCAAACAAAGGTTGTACATGATTTTTTTTCTCTCTTTTTTGCTACTCATATCCACCCATATGCAATTATCAAAAAGTGACCAAAGAAATGTTGTGTCCTTGAGTTGACCCCCCTTTGACCACATTCCCTCTCCAACTTTATCCCTCAAATTTTGACCGCTAACAAGAATACTGTATAGACATAACTATGAATTTGATATTTGTTTTCATGTGGTTTATGGATTGGTCATGCCCTTTCTTTTCGTGATAAACTTGAAAGTTCCATTCCAAACTTGATTATTACATGCAAACATGGATGTTTTCTTTTTGTGATTGGTCAAGTTTTGATTAGGTAGTAATGTGTTATATGCAGTTCTATTTAACTTTGATGTGGTGGGATGATTCCATGTGTTACTGATATTACCAGTTAATTAGCAGCATACCCTTCCACTGATTGGTGCATAGATTTAACAAGGCTTTTGGTAATTGATGTGACATATGTTCCTTTTGTTGTGTTAGATTACGCAAGTGTTGGTTGTGTTTAGGGTCGGAGGTGGTCGAGGACTGAGGTTAAGGTGGGAGGAGGTGGTGGAGAAGGGGGCACCCCATAATGGTTGGTAAGGACTCTAATTTGCTAAAAGGATAAAAATAGAGAAGGCAAGGGTGTTGTAGAAGAAAGCAAGTAACAAATATCATTGATGCCATTCTTCCTACTTTTCCTTATTTATGCATAGATATTTTGCCATTTCATAGCATCAAAACAAGATACATATTCTCCATGTTACATGAAAAAGAAAGTGAAGCATTTGTTTGAAAGTGAAGCATTTGTCTGAGAGTGGAGCTTTATCATTGTCCAGCCTCAGGTTGCTATGATTATATTTATTCCATGTCTTGTGCCTAGTTTGCAATGCTTACTGTAGAGGAGCGAAATATCCGAAGGTTTCGATTGACTCGTAGAGGATTGGATGAATTGTTTTCGTCCAAATGTTTGTCTCAGTTCGTCTGTTCCTCGTGGGGGCATGAGTAAGTCGTGTATACGTATTATCCGAAGGATAAAGTAATCTTAAGTTCTCGGCCGAGCTTCGATCCCTCACCGAAGACTGACTTATTCATTTCGTTCGGATAAGATAACTATTAAACTTCAATTGTTCGGTAGAGCGCATCATCTGTTATTCTTCGTTTTCTTGGACATGATGACTTCACTCGGAGATCGCCGTTCCAGAACCTTCTGGAAGCTTCCAAGGAAACGTGTTGGAGTCTCCCTGATAGGTGAGGTGACATCCCAGATTGATGTGACCCTTCTCGCTCTGACTGGGCGGCTCCTCTTATCCCAACAGGCGGCAGTCAATTAATGCCTCTGACTTATGACGTCATCCGAGCATCACCGAGCACATGGACGTCAGAGACAGCTTGCACTACACTTACTCCCTTCATTTGAGCCTATAAATAGATGAGTACTACCACCAAGAGGGGGGATTCCAAAAACACTCTTCCTCCTAGAGCATATTTTCTTACTAAACTTCTCTCTTCTTAGCTACTCTTTCTGATTAAATCGTCGGAGCGTCTTCCCGGAGGAACAGCCCCCTCCGGTTCTGCAGGTACACGACGTCCGGTGCCACGTCGCTCGGTTCAAACAAGTCAAGACGGTCCATCAGAAATCAGTCCCCCACACTTACATTTACAGGGGTTTGGAAGGGATAGTACATACGCATTATTACTCACACTTATGCGGAGAGGCTGATCCTTGTAGTACGAACCCGGGCCATAGAACTAGCATTATATAGCACTTGCTACCATGCTAGGTCACAACGTCTAAAGAAAAAGCTGAATATGAAAGTGTATTGTACTTCTTGGTAGGTCTAAAGCTTCAGTTTTTTGGACAAATGGCTACGCCTTTGATGACCAGAGTCATCAGACCTCTCTTCCACATCCTAGCTTTGCATTCATAGAGCGAGAATCGAATGTCTCCAGTTTTCTTAGATGTCCTAAACTCCCCTACTGGAATTTCTTCCATCATCCGCCTGGCTTTTCCATCAAAATTTCTTCAGGCTGTTGAGTTGTTCCATCTGGGAGATGTTCACTTGAACTTCCCACCTGAATGTGGTATCTTTCAACATGGCCAAAAACACATCTCAGAAACGGTTCTTGGTGAGAGGTTTACAATCTCAAATTTTCCTTTAATTTCCAGCTAGCAAACTTTTAGCAGTTCAGCATCATCAACAAACACAACTGTGAAACAGAAACAAACAAAATGAACTGAATTGGTAGAGTCCTAGGAGGACTCTGGAGCAAGTAAGGGGTGACAACATGACTTTGATGATTATCAAATGCGATTTTGCATTGTCAACTCTTTGGTGTACAGGTTGGGGGTATCCTTCCCAAGGATTGGAATTTGGTTCCTGAACTAACCAGGTCCAGGCAAAGAAATAGTAGGTTTCGGGCTCTCATTCATAAGCGCACATAATTGTTTTCTTTTTAAAAGTTTTATCCCAAGTTTTGTAATATTGAAGTCAACCCCCAAATGAGCTTCGTTAAATTGTAAACTCTACCTTTGCAGTGTTCCATATATGTCTTGCCATGTCCCACGTAGATCATCTCGTGTCAACCGGAGAAAACTAATTAAAATAAATGGACACACCACGTGGCGTTTCCCGCCGTGTACCCGGCATTTTGTGTCTTTAGCGTGTTTGATACTCGTACAATGACACACTTAGGTGTGTTGGTGCTTCTTAGCCATAGGTTGTATTTGGATATTCGATAATTGTAAGATATGGTGAAAACATAATAGTATGAGCTTTTAAGTGACCCCAAATAATACCTTGTCCGGTATGTATATATTTTGCTTTGCGGCTTATCAACTATTTTAGTTTCAATGTACTTGTCAAGTGCCATTTTCATCTCCAAACTATCAATTGCGCGACTTTGGTCCCCGATATTTCAAATGTGTGTCAAAGTCGTCCCCGAGTTAGACGCCGTTTGTTTTGCCGTCTACACTAGGGGCTTTTTAGTCATTCTACCTATATATAAGTTAATTACCTTTCTGGTACATTGGACCAATTGTCATTTTGGTCCCCACTGTAGACATTAGAAATAATCCCATAGATGAAAAATTACTAAATACTAAAAACACCCACTTCATGACAATTCTTAAATTGGAGGGTCTCTCTGTCAACATTAGCACTTTTAACTACCATGAAATTTACACTCATTGTACTCTATTTTACTCCTAGTGATCCTAAATCCATTTGAGGTATAGTACTAATTTTATGACAAATATTTTGACCACTCGAATTAAATCAAAAATTAAAAAAAAATTCTTGGCTGAATAATTTTACCTAAAAAACTTTAATTCAATTTATACCCCAAAAGAAATAGATCCTAATTCCTAAATGCACAAACTAAAAGTTTTCATCATTTAAAGAATAAATTCTATCTTCCCTATCTGGTATATGATCATCTATTTCTCCTTCCCTCCTTGATTATTTTTTTGAATTAGTATACATCCTCTGAAATGAAGGAGAGGTATAGAGGATGGGTTGGAGGAAAAAGATTCTTATTAAGCAATAGAAAATGAAGGATGCGTTATATATACCCTAAGATATTTAGTGATATTTAAATGTCGCATAGCAACCATAAAACTATAGTGGTTGTGGAGGGTTGGGGGATAATAGTGGTGGGAAGGGGTGCAAAGAAGATGAGAGGAAAAAAAAAGGGATAGAGTGGTGGCTGCAGGTTATGTATTTTAATGGTGGATGGCTATGTGAATAATGATGATTGTGGTTTTGCTAGTGGTCTTGTGGAGAAAGGAGTGGGGTTGCCATACGTGACAGTCTAGTTTTTTTTTTTTTCCCCTTGCTATTGGCTTATTTAAATGTCTATATTAAGGACAAAAATGATACTCAGTCCATACATTGGGGACCAAAAAGGTAACTAAAAATGTAAGTAAAATGACTAAAAAGCCACTGATGTTGACAGCAAAAAAAATGGCGCCTAGGTCGGAGACGACTTTGATGCACATTTTAAATGTTGGGGACCAAATTTGCTCAATTGAATATTTGAGGACAAAAATGTCACTTGACAAATACATTGGGACCAAAAATGTGAATAAGCCGTTTCTTTCCAGTCCATTTCTCATTTACGACAACCCTCTCCCTCTGAAACTTGTTTCAATATTAGTATAATCTGACGTCTAAAAATGGATCTTGGATTATACTACTAATTAATGAACCAGAGCACTGGCCGACAATGTGAATATTTCTTTAAGTCACCGAATCATAAATGTAGTACTCCTATGATAAGGCTAAGTGGCTAACTGTAAACCACAAAAAAAAAAATAATAATAAAAATTATTGAGCAATGCTGTACTCCATCCGTCTTTATATAAGTGTTCGGTCCATAAATCTAGGTCTTTGAAAATATGCATTTTTGTTTAAAAAATCAAAAAATTTCCCAACTTAAAAGAACTCATTAATATCTATTGATTTGTAACAAAATTACTTTTTTTAACGAAAAAATATATGTTTTTAAAAGACTAAGTTTGCGGGTCGGACACTTATTTAGGGATGAAGGGAGTATATTATTCTGCTTAATTTACGGAGTATTGACTGTAATGAATCAATCATGAGTATTTAGTTATAGCGATTAAATGTACTAGTATCCCAGTTTTTAATAATTACTCCCGTAGCTGGAAGTCATTTAAAAAAATAAAGGATGAAACAGAAATACTCTGTAATGAATATAATTCGAGTTAATGGATTGAGCAAGATTTGTAAATGGGAAATATTTAGGAGACAGATGGCTGGACTAAAATGTATCAATCGATGTACTGTGGTTGACAACTTTTATGTACTGTATGTGGGGTTTACATGCATCATAATTCGGAATACATATATACTCCCTCCGTCCCAAATTGATTGTCCGGTTCGCAAAACGGAGTGTTAAAAATAATACAATTTTTGCAAGAAAAAATCAAAAGTTTTTTAACAACTTACTAGATATCAATGAGTATTTTTAATTTGTGAAAAAAGTTTGAATTTTTTCTTGAAAACATTGTATTATTTTTAGCACTCCGTTTTGCGGACCGGACAATCAATTTGGGACGGAGGGAGTATTTGAATTGGTATATAGATCAACAATATTTCAGGCATATGTAAATGATATAATATTATTATGTTATAGTATATGTTAGATTATTATGAAAATTGATCTCATGTTCATAGGATCGAACTTTAGATCTCATACTCTAAAAGAGTGTTATGCGGCCAATCCCTAAGGTCCACTACTTTTTGTAAACAGAACATATATGTTTGTTCTCCACCCACCCGCAAAACACGAGTCAATTAACGTATTAGTCATTCCTGAATTGCTAGCCAGAGTCCCTAATAGAAAAAGATACGCAATATTATTATTATTATTATTAATGAAATGATCAAATACAAGGGGCCATCGTCCAATTGGATTTGGATGGCTACAATTAATTATGAGGGCCTACTACTACTAAATTAAACGAAAATAATTGAAGTACACGCATTCACGAAATTATCATACTAGAGTATAATTGAAGTACATGCATTCGGTGGGATCCCCAAGATCTATGGGTCTGACACACTGCACATCGATGGGTCTGACATCGAAGCCTTTTTCTTTTTCCTTTTTTCATTGTACTTTTGTTGTTCTGGTTGTACAGAAATTTTTATCTGTTTCATTCATGTTGTAATACTATGTCTTAGTATCAATACGATGATAAGTTTCTGTCTGTTTTCCTATAGAGAGAGAGAGAGAGAGAGAGAGTAGTACACGCATTGACAGAAAAATGAAAATTTGGTTGTTTTAATTTCGACACAATAAGATGGTACAAAAATATAGTATGTAGAAACTAGCTAGGAGTACAGCACATGCATAATGCAATATTGGTGGTCGATCGAAAGCATTCTACCAGCTCCATCACGCTGTTTTCAAACCATTAATCACAATTTTCAGAATCAATTGAACTAGTAGTTATTAATTAATGTAGCTTACAACTACAAAAAAAGAAATTAATAAGAATTTAACGCTTTCATTGGTTTTTTTTTTTTTTCACGGATCACTTTATTCTGAATGAGTTTGATTGCCCAATAAGAAATGGTTTCATAAAAAGATGATATCCTTTTATTAAAAATTGAATTTTCCCTACATTTTACTTGTTCAAATTTTCTATATACGTCTGTTAAAAAAAAAAATTTCTATATACAATATACCACTAGTTAAAAAAAAAAAAATACTCATGTTATGCATGGAATATTAATTCAATTATTGTGTACCAGCTGTAACCTTAATTTCATCCCACATGAATAATATACGTACTCTCTCAATCCTAGCCACCACAACTCTTCTTCTCCCTCCCCCTCCCTCCCCGTGGGTTCCATACCCGTGTTCGGCGGCGGGAGGGGGAGGCCATGGTACTACCAACTCCATTTCTTTGTGTTATTTTTTTTTCCGTCTCTCCAGATCAACGACTTGTCATCTGATCTGTAAGAGTTTTGTTTCTCGTTTTACAAGAATTATTATTTTTGTCTTTGGATGAATTTTGTCTACAGATCGGGTTCTCTCAGTCGAGGTTGCTTCACAACGATATCTGTGCTTCAACGTTGTATCCCTATACGATGTCTTTGGCGGGGCAACTTGTGGCGACTTGGCAGATTTGTAGTTCTTGGGAGTTTATTGGTGCATTCATTATTGGTTGGAGTGCATCTGATCGTCTGAATATTTTGTGTCTTTTGTCTTTAACTTTGCATTGTCTCTCGTTTGAGACTTCTAATTAGATGTTAGGCAGTTTAAAAGTGTCGTTGTTGCGTCAGGCCGTGCCTGGGTTAGGATGAAAGATGTCGATTGCCATGTGGTTTACTTGTTTTGAATTTGTGAGACGATTAGTTTGGTTTTGTCCAAGTTCTTTGTAATGATCTCCATTTTGTAAGTGCCGCTGAGCATTTATCAATACAATTTTCTCACTTTTGACAAAAAAAAAGGACATAATATACGTACAAGTATATGAATATTCACTCGAGAAATATTATTAGTCATCCCACAAGACATGGTACTGTGCAGGGGGTGCATGCACAACATCATCGATCCAAGCCGTCTGTTTGGCAATTCAACGGCTCAGTTCAAATCTCATCTCCAAGTACCGCGTGGGATTCGAGTCGTTCATTGCTGAGCTAAAATTTGGACCATTGGATTGCCGAACATAAGGCTTAGATAATGTGCAGGAAGTGCAAATCGGATAGTGTACAACACGGTGCTATGCACCCGCTGCACAACACCCTCCCCGTTGTCAGTTGTATAACATGCACGAGTATTTAGTGGTTGGCCGTTAAGAGGCTAGTAATTAGTAATACGTAAGGGTTAGAGATGTTTATATATATTGTTTATAAGAAGACTCTACACTCTAGGTTAGTTAAGGTAAGGTGTCAATTTTAAGACGGATGGATCTTTGTACATGCATTTCACGATGAATAGTACTATATATAGATGGCTGGCTAATTAGACCTAATTGCAAAAACTCTACTGCTACGAGGTTTTTCTTTATAACTAGAAAATATGTGCAAGTCATCTTGCACATGTACATCATCTTCTACAAGTTTACAAACCCCTTCAATGGATGTAACTATTTTTACTATGATATATAAAGAAGAATTCTCAAATTAATACATCAGAATGGTTCCCAGACATCACTGTAATAATGTACATAAAACTAAGGTTAAGTATAAGTTTGTGAAAATTACCAGGAGTATATATACCCTAATTAAATACATTAATTTGTCTTGAGACCCTCGACCTCCACATTATGGAGGAGAGGGATTGTCCCTAATTATATATATATATATATATATATATATATATCCAACCAATATAATTATCTTAATCTACAACTTTCATCCAACACATATAGCCTCGATCTTCGGTAACTATTTTGGATAGTTAATTAAAGGAGTCATCTCAAAAACGTGGTTTCGCAGTTCAAAATTTTGTTGGTAAGATTATCTTGTATAGTGAACTGTGATTGAACTGTCCGGGACAGTTATTGAAGAGAATCCGGACATGTGTAGAAAAACAGTCCTATGTGCCATTTATGGTCCAGCGCCTGGCAGAAAAAAAAAAAAAAAAAACTGCCAACTCATGAGCAACAACATAGATATATATCAGGTCTTTACCAAATAAATAAAAAAACATAGATACCATATCAAGGATATATCTCTGTCTGATCACTCCCTCTATTTATACAATGCAATATGCCAATTAAGGGCTAGCTATCAGACTCATTACCTCCAACCCCCTTTTTGTTCTTTCAACACAAAATGGTTCACCCAATTCAAGAGGCCAATGAAAACAGCCCTTATGGGGACCTCACAAGGGAAGAATTCTACAAAAAGCACCAAATCCTCCACCATGAGAATTTCATTTTAAACAAACAAGACCTGAAAATATTCACTCAGTCCTGGCGCCCAGCTAGCACCGCCGCCTCCTCTCGGCTTAAGGGGCTCGTGGCCATTGTCCACGGCTTCAACTGCGAGAGCAGCTGGCTCTTTGAGCTGACAGCGGTCGCCATAGCCAAAGCCGGGTTCGTTGTTTGTGCACTTGACCTTCAAGGCCATGGATACTCCGATGGGTTACCGGGTCATGTACCCAGCATTCGACCTGTGGTTGAGGATTGTATCCGGGTCTTTGACTCTGCCCGAGCCGAACATCCCAAGCTGCCGGCTTTTCTTTTCGGGGAGTCATTGGGTGGGGCAATAGCTATACTTGTGTGTCTGAAACAGAGGAGGGAATGGAGTGGGTTGATAGTAAGTGGAGCCATGTGTGGTGTTTCCACAAAGGTAATTAATGTTGGAATTCTGTTTCAAAAATTATTAAATATTCAACTATATATGTGTGTATATGAATGTATGTATTTATGCTAGGCGTTAGCCCTATTTATTTATTTTTATTGTTGTATCCATTTCAAAAATTAGGGTGAGTTCACGTTATATCTTTTTGTCTCTAGACTAATGTCAAAATACCACTTATCTCCACTAAAAGTACCATTTAGTTCATTTAGTTAGGGGAAAGGAGTAGTCTTGAATATTGCATTTTTTTTTAGACTAAAAATACCAAACATACCGTTTAGTCAATAGCGTGAACTCACCTCAATCAAAGTATGACTTCTGCATGACACCTCGATAATTCTTATAGGTCTAGGATTTAAATTATATATTTGTAAAACTTTTTAGTTTGTGCACCATTTTTCTTTATGAACGGGTTAAACACTGGAATTGTGTTTTAAATGAGATATCTTTTTAATTATGAAATTTGGTACCCATCGTATGGGGTTTAATTAGATCTTGAACATATCTTCTCTCTATTTTCCTTCACATCAATGCTACTTTTTCAATTCATTTAACTAATATGCACAATAGATTTTCATACCAACCTTTAAGCCTCCCTAAGACACTAGTCTCAAATAAACGATCATTAATCAACTCCAAAAAGGTGGCATGGTGGTCAATTGTGATTCACAATTTTGCTCTCCCTTAAGTCTCGAGTTCAAAACATCTTATGTGTTTTCAGTTGCTGTGAAACCAATTCTTTCAAGACTTTGTCCTAACATCAATTAGGAACCCTGCTAATGGATTGTGAGATTAATCTTTCAAAACTTATATGTAGATGTGCGTAACTTGGCCCGAACAATTTATGTATAAAAAAAGATAAGCGATCATTCTTGACAAGTAGGAAAAATTCTTGGTACATGACCCTTGCATTTTAGTCGGTAATTTCGATGTTAATGATATTTTAAAGTTTTATTGCTGGTACTATATATCATTAATTGACTGGACTTTATCAATTCGATCCCAACAGGTGAAGCCGGTGTGGCCACTGGAGGAGCTACTTCCGGTGGCGGCGTTCTTCGCCCCGACATGGAAAATAGTCATCACGAAGCCGCCGGCGAGCAAGTCGTACAAGGAGGAGTGGAAGAGAAAACTGGCGGGGAAAAGTCCGAACCGGCCGAAATGCGGGAAGCCGACGGCGGCGACGGCATTGGAGTTTCTTAGGGTTTGTGAGCACATAAAGAGGAATTGCCAGGGGCTAGAAACTCCTCTGCTGGTGGTGCACGGTGGGGAAGATAGGGTTTGTGACCCAAATTCAGCCAAGTTGGTTTATGAATCTGCTGCAAGCAAGGACAAGAGCTTGAGGATATTTCCCGACATGTGGCATCAGTTTATTGGGGAGCCAAATGAGAGTGTTGAGATGGTGTTTGGGACTATTTTGTCATGGATTGAAGAAAGGACTCATGAAAAGGGTAAATCTAAAAACCCCCCATTTTCCCTTGGTTAATTAAGGCTCTGTTCCAGAACATCTTTTTAAAAAATAAGTACTTATTTTACAATTTCAAACTCAAAAATAATGTAAACGAAAAATAATTTTTTGATTTTTTTTACACCGTATTAAAGATCTCATCGAGATCTTTCAAACAAGATCCATATTACATATTTTTAAATTTCATTAAACCCTTTATTTTTTAGCTTGAAATTATCTTCTTAAAAAATAAATACTTATTATTCGTTCCGGAACGGGACCTAAATTTGTTCAACTGTGCAATTATAATTGTTTTCTTTTATGTGTTTGCTAGTAGATGATCATCTAGTCTAGTCTAGTCTAGTAAACAAAAAAAACACAAACCCTTATTCTCCCTTCTCTTCAACGTTAAGGCTCCGTTCCCGTTTTTTACAAAATAAATACAATTTCAAACTCAAAAATCATATATTTACGCAAATAATTTGTTTACCAATATGGATCTTATTTGATAGATTTCATTGAGATTTTTTAAACGGTGCAAAAAAAATTGAAAAATTATTTTCCATTTTCATTTTATTTAAGCTGAAAATTACCTTCTTTTTAAAAAGTAAGGTTTAAAAAGAAATCGGAATGGCACCTAAATCAATCTCTCACTCTCTCTCTCTATTAATTTGTATCTCTCTCTCACGGTTTATATGTCTCTGCTTCCCTCACAGATTCTTTATCTTTTTTCTCGGCGATTTAATTGTTCAACGATCCCCAGCGTTCATGACTTTGTTACTGTGCTAAAATTATTGGAGGAGAGGAAGGGGTTTTCAAAATTTTAGTTTTACATTGGTCATGTTGTTCTTCATGAATATGTGTAACCGTAGATAGTAATAAGAGATGTAATTGATGGAATGTGGAATATAGTCACATTATTGATCTGTTTGTTTTTATTGTGACACGACCCACTAATGTGTATAAGTTGGTGAAAGTCGGATTATGCAGGGTAAAAAAAATCAATAACGTTTTCATACGGATGTTTTGGGCCTCTTATTCAGGGAAAACCGAACACACAATAGTTGGAGGTCTCAGAATTTTATGGGACTTTCGTATAGAACTCGACTCGATCCAAGGTTGAGAGAAAAAGTTACAATATGATTTTTGAAAGAAACTGCAACAATGCAAATTTTAGACGGATCCCGCTCTGCCTTAAAACCTATTTTTACGTCGTTTAACATGACATTTAGACTTTGCTTGCTAGTAATATTTACTTTTCATTGATGTACATTGTTGGACTTTTGTGAATAACGAGCCCAGGATGATGCATATGAACCCTAAATTTTGGCATATTGAATGTTTCGGTTAGTCACTTATGGGGTGATTTTGGTTTGGTTCGGGGTGGAATATTTGAAGATCGTTTCAGTTCGGGATAAATATTTTGAGAGATGTACGGGCCGGTCCAAAAAATAGGCCCACCGCACGGAGAACTCCGACCCATTTTACAAAATGCACCAGTAAGGACCGTCCAATATTTATACCGGAAATACCCCTGTTCTTATTGAACCCGAAGTTCTTGTCTAGCGACTGCTCCTCGCTCTCCCATTCGGTAGTCCAGTCCTCCAGTATGGGCCCCGCGGCTTCGCCTTGAAGCGTTGATGTGCTTCGTCGGTGACGGCGGTGGAAATGGCCGCTTGAAGAACTTCCTTCCCGGCGTTGACCGCCTTGGAGATGGCAACACCCTGCCGCGCAACGGACTCGCGCCACCATCGTGGGGGTACGGGCTCGTAGCGGAGGACCGAGCCGGCGTGTGCTTGACAGCATTGTCGGCGGGGGATCTCGACGGTGTCTGGGGCACCCGATCGACCACGGCAGAGGTCTGGCAATCTTCGTCGATGACGAAGGGGATTGTCTTGCCGTAGCACTGGCCCATTGAGCCTACTCTCTCTCTCTCGTGGCCGCCGATGTGGATTGGAAAAATTTCATGTTTTGGTACAGTAAGGTGGAATTTTTTTTTTGAAAGGCAATAAGGTAGAGTTTGTAAGATGGGGTAAGGTTGTTATGAATATATTGAAAAAATCTCATTCCCGCTGCAGTTTGTTTGTTTGATTTTTTTTTTTTTGTTGTATTGAGCTAGTTGTGTTTCCAAATCTAGCGAAATTCACTAAATGGTGGTTGTGTTTGAAGTCTTGTGAAATTCAATATTTTGATATAATTTTCTCCTTTAATTAACAGCGTTAATTGTATTGCACTCTTCAGTTATTATTCCTTAAACACCAGTCATGCTCATTTTCTTTGTTAAGGTTTTCTGTAGCTATTTTATTTCCTAGCACTTGATTATTGCTTGCAAAGCACAGAGGATGAGGATTGGAATCCTGGTCGAACACCGAACGCTTTTAACCCTTTCTTTCGGAAAAAAAAGTAGGTCATTTAACACTGTTAATCAATGTTGTGATATAACTTTCTCCTTTAATTAACAGTGTCAATTGCATTGCGCTCTTCAGTTATTCTTCCTTATGCACAAGTCATGGCCCTTTTTTTCGTTACGGTTTTCTTTTAGTTATTATTTTTCCCTAGCACTTGATTCTTGCTGTCAAATGACGATGATTGGAACCCCGGTCGAACACTGCAAGCATTTAACCCTTTTTTACTAAAAGAAAGCTAGTCATTTAACACTATTAATCAATATTGTGATATAAGTTTTAACCGTGTTAATTGCATTGTACTCTTCAGTTATTTTATTCCCTAGCACTTGATTGATGCTCGCAAATCGCAGAGGACGACGACTGGAACCGCGATCGATTTAACACTGTTAATCAATCTTGTGATATAAGTTTTTCTTTTAATTAACAGTGTTAATTGCATTGCACTCTTCAGTTATTTTATTCCCTAGCACTTGATTGATGCTCGTAAATCGCAGAGGACGACGACTGGAACCGCCGTCGATTTAACACTGTTAATCAATATTGTGATATAACTTTTTCCTTTAACTAACAGTGTTAATTGCATTGTACTCTTCAGTTGTTTTATTCCCTAGCACTTGATTGATGCTGGTCATTTAACACTATTAATCAATATTGTGACATACCTTTGAGCACTTTAATTAACATTGTTAATTAAATTGCGATACACCTTTCCCTAACTTTTAATTGTTGTTCACAAAGCGCAGAGGACAACAATTGAAACGCTAGTCGAACACCACACGTTTTCTTTCAAAAAGAAAGCTGGTCATTTAACACTGGTAATCAATATGGTCATATACCATTCTCTGTTTGATTAACAGTGTTAACCCTTTCTTTCGAAAAGAAAGCCGACCATATAACACTGTTAATCAATATTATGATATAACGTTCTCCATTAATTAACAGTGTTAATTGTATTGCACTCTTGCCCCTTTTCTCCATTAATTAACAGTGTTAAAGAACCCTGGTCATTTAACACAGTTATTCTTCCTTACACACCAGTCATACCCCTTTTCTTTGTTGAGGTTTTCTTTTAGTTATTATTTTTCCCTCTCACTTGATTGTTGCTTGCAACGTGCAGAGGACGATGATTGGAACACCGGTCAAACACCGAACACTTTTAACTCTTTCTTTCGAAAGGAAAGCTGGTTATTTAACACTGTTAATTGCGTTGCACTCTTAGCCCCTTTTCTCCATTAATTAACAGTGTTAAAGAAAGCCAGTCGTTTAACATATTTATTTTTCCTTACACACCAGTCATACTCCTTTTCTTCGTTAAGGTTTTCTTTTAGTTATTATTTTTCCCTAACACTTGATTGTTGCTCTCAAAGGACGATGATTGGAACCCCTGTCAAACACTGCAAGCATTTAACCCTTTTTTACGAAAAGAAAGCTGGTCATTTAACACTGTTAATCAATATTGTGATAAAAGTTTTTTCTTTAATTAACAGTGTTAATTGCATTGTACTCTTCAGTTATTTTATTCCCTAGCACTTGATTGATGCTCGCAAATTGCAAAGGACGACGACGGGAACCGCAGTCGATTTAACACTGTTAATCAATATTGTGATATAACTTTTTCCTTTAATTAACAGTGTTAATTGCACTCTTCAGTTATTTTATTCCCTAGCACTTGATTGATGCTCACAAATTACAGAGGACGACGACTAGAACCGTAGTCAATTTAACACTGTTAATCAATATTGTGATATAACCTTTTCATTTAATTAACAGTGTTAATTGCATTGCACTCTTCAGTTATTTTATTCCCTAGCACTTGATTGATGCTCGCAAATCGCAGAGGACGACGACTGGAACCGCGGTTGAACATCGCAAGCATTTAACCCTTTCTTTCGAAAGCTGGTCATTTAACACTATTAATCAATATTGTGACATACCTTTGAGCACTTTAATTAACATTGTTAATTAATATTGGGATATACCTTTCCCTAACTTTTGATTGTTGTTCACAAAGCGCAGAGGACAACGATTGAAACCCTGGTCGAACACCACACGATTTCTTTCGAAAAGGAAGCTGGTCAATTAACACTGGTGATCAATATGGTCATATACCATTCTCTGTTTGATTAGCAGTGTTAACCCTTTCTTTCAAAAAGAAAGCCGGTCATTTAACACTGTTAATCAATATTATGATATAACGTTCTTCATTAATTAACAGTGTTAATTGTATTGCACTCTTGCCCCTTTTCTCCATTAATTAACAGTGTTAAAGAAAGCCGGTCATTTAACACAGTTATTCTTCCTTACACACCAGTCATATTCCTTTTATTCGTTAAGGTTTTCTTTTAGTTATTATTTTTCCCTCGCACTTGATTGTTGCTTGCAACATGCAGAGGACAACGATTGGAACCCTAGTTGAACACCAAACGCTTTAAACCCTTTCTTTCTCAAGGAAAGCTGGCCATTTAACACTGTTAATCAATATTATAATATACCTTTGAGCACTTTAATTAACAGTGTTAATTAGTATTGATTTCAAGGAAAGAAAGTGTAAGGAAAAAAAAAAGTGAAAGTCGTTTCTCATATCTTTTCTTTCCATGTTCTTTCTTTCAAACACGGCATTACAACTGATGTTTAGATCGAGGCACACGCAAACCATGCTTTCTTTAAAGGCATTTCGCCCCTCCTACGGTGGTTAAAAGTTCTTGGACGTTTGTCTCTTGTGATGCAATGAAAAAAACTTGGCTCAACTAAGCTTGTATTGTAACTGGAACTCGTACCATGAAACCGTTCAAACCGAGTCACCAGTTCTCGATTTAACACTGTTAATCAATATTATGATATAAGTTTCTCCATTACAAATTAACATGGTCATATACCATTCTCTGTTTGATTAACAGTGTTAATCCTTTCTTTCGGAAAGAAAGCCGGTTATTTAACACTGTTAATCAATATTATGATATAACTTTCTCCATCAATTGTGCCTTAGACATAAGACACAAGACACACGAGGACACAACAAGTACCAACTTAGCTTTGCCATACATTGGAAGGAGCAGACATAAACATAGTACATTACATTTTATACTTGAAACAAAAAGGTATATGCAGAACTTGAAACCTTACTAAACCTTGGTAAAGTTTCAAGTGAAATTCATTATGTCTGCATTACATTTTCCCGAATTCCAGTGAAATTCATTAGGTGGTTTTTACGTAGTTTTAAAATTTCACTAGTTTTTGAAGTGAAATTTCAGAATTGGTGAAATTTCAAAAAATTAAACAAATTCACAGGGGTATGTGAATTTGTGAATTTACAGCCTTGGGTGGTGTTTTAAACAAATTCACAGGGGTATGTGAATTTCACAGGAGTATGTGAATTTCACAGGAGTATGTGAATTTGTGAATTTACAACCGTGGGTGGTGATTTAAACAAATTCACAGGAGTATGTGAATTTGTGAATTTACAGCCAAGGGTGGTGTTTTAAACAAATTCATAAGGGTATGTGAATTTGTGAATTTACAGTCATGTGTGGTGTTGTAAACAAATTCACAGGGGTGTGTGAATTTCACAAGGGTATGTGAATTTCAAGAAATTCTGCTAAAATTCACTAATACTCAAGAAATTGTACTAAAATTCATGAGCTAAAATTATTCCAGTGAAATCCTTTCTCTTTTTTTCCCCCTGTATTCCAGTGAAATTCATTAGGTGGTTTTTACGTAGTTTTAAAATTGCACTTGCTTTTGTAGTGAAATTTCAGAATTGGTGAAATTTCCAAAAATTAATGAAAATCACTGGACTTGATGCTGTGAAATTCACTACTCTCTCAAATTTAACTACACAAAGAACCAATGAATTTCACTAAATCTGATGTTGTGAAATTCACTACTCTCTCTAATTTCACTAATCACATGTTTCAACTACTGAAGTTCGAGAAAAATTCACTAACTGTAATTAGTGAAATTCACAAGCAAATAAGTTATTGAAATTTCACTAGTTTCACTGTATCTGAAATTTTACTATTTTTCTCAAAAGTTAAGAAAAAATTTCAATAATCCTGAAATTTCACAAGATTTCCAGAACAAGGTTTGTCAAAAAAAACAACTGATGTACTGTAGAGACCCGAATAATTTTGATTTTGATTTTATTTTTGAAATATTTATTAAATGACTAATGGAGAAAATATGAATTTTTTGGTGATTAGTTAGATTGGGACTTGATTTGAAAGAGTAGAAAGTTGAGGGGGTGTGCGTGTGATTTAGAGATATGTGGATATATAAGGGGGTGTGTGTGCATTGTAGGAGATATTTTTATCTCCCAATCTCTCCCTCTCACGCCGTCTCTCTCTCCCCCTCTCATCCGGCTATCTCTCTCTCCTCTCCTCTCACCCAAAACTCCACTCCATCTCCCAAAATCTTCAAGAAACAACCTCCCTCCGGCCTTGCAATCACGTTCTTGAGCTTAGAGATCCATGGGTCGAGCTCGAATCGAAGATTTGAAGTTCAAGAAAGCTAGGGCTTGTTCAAAACTCGTAGATCTTGATTATCGTCGCGAGGTAGGGACTTCTTTACTTCCTTTATATGTTTATACGTTGATTTGGTGTAGAATCGTGCCCTTGATGGTCGAATTTTGGTTCTTGAGCATGTCTGAAAATCTGCTGAAAGTTCTACCCGAAGCCCCGTGGTATCGATACGGATTAAGGGCCGTATCGATACAGTGAGCTTATCTTTTGGACAGTTGATAGCGTATCGATACGGATTAAGCGCGTATCGATACAGTGAGCTTAACTCCAGTTTTGCACATTTTGCTTCTCCGTTGATTGTTTTGACCTCCAATCACTTCTAAACCCTTTTGGACACCTACTAATCTATCTCAAGCTTATCTAATTGACTTCCTATGATGGCTCGATGTACTCCTTGGTTCGTTGGTCTTCCGTTAGCAATAACCGAATAAGAATTGACCTAATTAAACGTTGTAATGCACTTTCTATAGATTGTTGGTATTGTGTGATCATTCTTGGTGCATTTGTGATGACTTTGGCATAATGTAGGGTGTTCCATCTATGAATGTGTCCATGGGGGAGTCTTAGTTTGCGTGTTGTATGAGAAACAGTTGATTTTGGGTCGAAGGTTGGTTTAGGAAGTCTCGTAACGCAAGTGGTGGTAATACAGAGACTAAGAGGGTTTCGTAACGCAAGTGGTGGTAATACGGTAACCCGAATCGTTAGGGATCACCGTGACGCAAGTGGTGGTAACACGGTAATCCTTATGGTGTTATTCCGGTAACGCAAGTGGTGGAAATACCGATGTTGAAGTTTGGGTTAGCAAGTCAAGTTGGGATTGTTAGAGGGGTTAGCATCGTATGGCTCATGCATTCGACTTCGATGAGGGCTCAGTTACAAATTGATTGACTATTGTCTTCCGAGTTGTATTTCCTTATCCCCTCTTGTTTGCACTTATCACCATATATACATATAAATTTGGTAAAGATATTCCTACTGGGCTAGTGTAGCTCAACAAAATCCTTCTTTTCAGGTTTGAATGTTGGGCAATGGACTGCTTGTAAAGATGTGCTTGGACATGAAGATTTTGGAAGCTAACTTCTTTCAGTTACTTAATCTTCTTTTGTAATCGATCTACTTTTGTTAAAGATGGGTTTGTAACTAATTGTTCTTAAATTCCTTTGACTAAAGAGATTGTGATATCCTAACAGATTCGTACTTGTAATTAAGTTGATTTCGGCCGTGGTGCCAAAGCTATATAATCTTAACTTTTGGGGACTTGCTTGTAAAGCTAAACAGTTGGGAACTCTTTTGGGTATTATTTATAATATGTGCGGATCTTTTATTAAAATTTATTATTTAATTATGTTAAAAATCGAGGGCGTGACATGTACTAGATACCCTTGGTGCTTCAGTGTCTTGCGTACCTCCACGGCGAACTCCGCATGTTTGGCTAAAGTATCAATTCCGCCCCCGCTGTTGAAGATGAAATCGAACGTGTTTGAATCGAAGGACTGCCGGATCGCCTAGTCGGCTTTGATGCCTTTTTGGAGATCCCGGTCGAATTCAGGACGTTGATTTGTTTCAGTGCGAAGACGGCGGAAGAGGAGGTGATGACGGGCGGCAGTGGTGACAGGTGGTTGTTATCGGCGGGGAGGGAGAAGAAGCCGAAGTCGTCGAGGTCGTAGGACGCGCGGAAAGAAAAATAAGGGTAGAACAGTAACTGCCCCACCAATTTATCCTTACACGTAATTAAACATGTTTTCAATCCTTAATGAGAATTAAAAGTCCAAAACCTGGACCGGCCGGTAATTTTTCGAAATATTTTCTGGACCAATCCTGACCGATGTTGGAGTTCGGTTCGGTTCATGGTGGGGTCGGTCCAGTCGGGAATTTCGGTCCACCCAAAATGCGCCTTAGCTGGGCCCATTTGAAAAACATGACAGTGAGCCAATGCGCCTAAACCCATAGCATTTAAAAAAAACCCATCTCATCGAAATGGCCCAAACCCATACCATTCTCTCCCATCGTGACAGTGGGCCATTTGGCCCAAACGGCCAAACCTGTTTTCAATCTACAACTCTACAACTATATGCATGTTTTTTCCACTTGTTTTTTTTTTTAAATTTCAAAGCAAACAGCCAACTAATAAATTAACGGTAGAGATTAAACACAAAATAAATAAACGGTCAAGATTAATGCAAATTATATAAATATATATAATATATATATAGTTTTCGATTCGGTTATTTTTGGTTCGGTTCGGCCGGTCAACAATTCCAGAAAATCGAGACCAAACCGAAATTGGTTCAGTTCGGTCCGGTCCACCTTGAACCAGAAAAATCCTGTTGTCACCCTGACCAAAAACTGAATCGATCGGTTGGTTTTTTCGGTCCTTCGATTTTTGTAATACCCCTAATAAATGTATAAGGGCAAGGAATCTAATTGTGAATTGTGGGTTTTGGTACACCGCTATCCAACTTGGGTCGTGAGTCAATCGCAATGTCCCAGCTGCTACTAGCCGTGACATGGTCCTAGGAGCTAGGCATCGTGAACGAGAGCTTAAATGATTAGGATTTTTGTGATGAGAACTAACGCATGATAGTTTGATATATTGAACGGGCGGGGATTTGGATTTGATCAATGAGATGTTAATTGGTGAAATTGTATTGAATCCATTGAGTCTTTTGAGAGTTGTGAACCCCTTGAAAATTTGAATCTAAATCCACCGTGTCGAGTTGTATCAGAATAGATCCATCACAATGAGACATATCGATTTAAAAGTTTCTCGCACTTTAATGTTTCAACTATTATTATCTCTTGTATGAGCATGCCTTCGTAATTAAAAGATTAGTTTTGGGTGCCCTACTGAATGTAAATCGTAATTATGGTACTATTTTCGTGGTCCTTGAGATTTCACGCAAGGTACTGAAGAGAACAAAGAGCCACCCATGGGTTACAAAGCAGGCAAATGGAAATGAGCCGCGAGAGCTGTGATGTTACCAGTAGTTTCTATTTTTAGATGACTCTTCTAAATGAAATGTTTAAGTCGTTAGGTTTGCAGACTATGTTATGGTTTGACTTTTTAATTTGTAGTAAACTTGTTATCCTTTCAGTTATGGTGCAAAAGTTTGAGACCTATTATTTTTAATGAAATTAGCATTTTTCTTATTATACTTATAAGTCAATTTCTTAACAAGCCGAAGTTTTGGGGCATTACAGTAAAATTGATAGTTGAAATGTGTGGAGTGTAGAGATATAAAAGGTACTCCTAGATCAAGACTGTTAATGATTAATCCCTGGCGGAGTCAGGATTTGGCTTGGAGGTGCCACTGTTTGGGCACCTTGGTTGTGAGAGGATATGAAATATGAAAGAGGAGAGTAGAGTCGGCTCCTCGTTCCGCATTCTAAAACTATTACTTAAAAAATAAGGATCTATTTTCAATTTAAAAAATAATGGGTTTACAAAAATAATTTTTCAATCTTTTTAGAAGAGTTTGATAGATCGACGTCGAGATCTATAAAATTATATCGATAGTGCATATTTTTTAATTTCAATAAACCTATTATTTTTAAATTTAAAAATTACAAATAAGTACGTGAGAGTAGAGCCGCCCCTGTGAGTTTGTAAAATCCAGGGGCGCATGTACTGTAACGGAATTAACGACTTTCCAATCAGCTTCTGTCTAAAAAATCTCTCTATCATCCATTCAGATAAGATAAGATATCGAGACCGCCCTTTCGAGGAGCCTCCCTCTGTTTCAAAATCACAGAAAGAGAGAGTACAAGATTCTCCAGTTAGCCATACGCGGATATGAGCAACTGCTCAGGCGCCCACATTTGCCAGTGCCTGAGCCGCCTCGCTACCGTCCGTCTCAATTCTCCGGTCACGATCGCCGGGGACCGACGGAAAACCGGCGAGCAATTTGTTGAGGGAGTCTTGGGCCTTGCTGGTGGGCTGCTTGAACTGGGCCTCCAGAACGGCGACGTTGTCGCCCTCTGTGCACTCAACAGGTTCCTCTCTACTCATCTATTCTCAGATGAAACTTTCACCCATATATGTTTACGTTATAAGATGGAGAGGTCCCAACATAATCCTTTATTTCAAACCCAAGAAATGGGAGATTGGATTCCTTAACATCTCTACACTTACAGCCGCATTTGAGGTCTGTCACGTATAGCCTCTTCTGGATCCTTTTGTTTGGGTTAGTTATCATTGAACACGGATTGTAATTTTTCTGAAATGGGGATGAAACATGTCCCTCTCTGACACTGGAAACTTTAGAAAGCATTTTGAACTTGATGAGGAAAAAAGAGAGCATTTTGATTAGTAATTGACCTGCTAATAATGATGATCAATATAGGAAACTATGAGATCATGCGTAATTGTGTATATACAAGTGATTGTACGGAATTTAGGGTTATTAGTGGTGTTGGGAGTGTGCTTATGTTGGTTGGGTTTTGTGGTCAGTGATTTGTACCTGGAGTGGTTGCTGGCTGTTGCATTTGTTGGAGGTATAGCTGCTCCTCTCAACTACAGATGGGTATGTTTTTCATTTCAAAACATCCGCGGGCCTTTTTACTGTATGGGTATTTTTTCTTTGGGCATTTCTGATTTTATTACCTAGACATGCTTATTAATTTGCCTTGGTACAATTTGTCGATGTGGGGGTAATTTTACTCAAATTCCAATTCTGACCGACTTGGTTCCTGCATGCCATGAAAACAGCCAGTAAAGAAATCTAGCCAAAAGTACCTAGCGAGTAGCTACTCTACAAATTAATTCATTGTCTCAATTTCCTCTCTTTAACAACCCCGTTTGACTCTGTCATATCCAAATTGCAACTTTCTTACATGTAGATGGCGTCCTGTGTTAAATAACAGTGCATGACATTGTATGATAACATTTGCAGAGCTTGGAGGATGCAAGGTGTGCAATGGATGATGTTAGGCCTGTAATGCTGGTAACGGACGAGTGCTCTACTTATTGGTATTCAAAATTTCAGATAGATGGCATGCCTTATCTGAGATGGCTTGTTTACATGAACTCCCCTTCAGATTGCAGCAGCAAACAATTTGGTACCTGAATGCTTTGACATCTGGATATTATTAATATAGCATCGAACATAAAGGATATTATTACGTTCTTGTTCCTTGGTTAAATGTCAAGATATGGCTGTTTCCTCTTTGTCTTGCAGTATTGACTGTTGAAACACTTAAAAAGCCTGCTTTAAGATCTCAACCATTGAACTACTTCACAGCGACTGACGGTGCTGCTATAATATGCTTCACCTCAGGTATAAATTCGGCATGTTTTGAACTTTGTTTTGTTGATTTGTGTATGAGGAATGGAAAAGGAGTAGATCCAATGGATGGTTGGTCCTAATGGTAAGTGCAATGATTTTGAGAGGATAAGGAACACAGTTGAAAGAATGTATCAAGGACAGTGTGGAAATCCCACTCCCTATTTTGAGATTTTGCAAACTAGCATATCAGAACACTTCTACCATTTTGCATGTTTTCAGCATAAAAATTGGCTGCTAATTTAGGCCACACGTGTTAAGATGAAAATGAAGCACCTGTTTCAAAAATGGAAAGCTTTTCTTTTACCTTGTTTTATTTGTAATTAGTTTTGAAGCCAGTTGCTGCTGTCCAAATGTTGTTTAGGAGGACTTGCAAGTAATAACAGCAGAGGTTGCTCACAGAAGCTGATTATAAATAGATGAAGGAACCAACATTCATATCTGAGATGCGTGTAATGATAGCCCATAAACCTGGTCACCAAAACTTAGTGGCGGCTCCAGGAATTTTTTTAAGGGTGTTCAGAAATTGCACTATACTATCTCGAGAAATCACAACTATATATATAAACAAAAAGTCATACATAACATCTAAAAGGCGATCCAAAAAATAGCAAAGTACATAAGCTATTACAATTGTCCTCGACGAGTTTTCATATTTTATAACCGTTGCATGACATCCTTGTTATCAATGGTATCAAATACATCACTCTCTATATAAGTAATTAAGCAATCATTTATCCATTGATCTTCCATTCGATTACGCAAATTGCAATTTATGTACTTCATTGCTGAAAAACTTCTTTCAACTATTGCAGTGGCAACAAGAAGAGTCAACACTAATGTCACAAGCGAATAGACCAATCTATATATGACATGTTTATCCGTCTCCACCAACTTTGCAGCAAGATCATCAATCCCTTTAAGCTCTGAAAAATTTTCATCAGATTTAACATCAACAATGTAATTTTGAAGTTGAATGTCCAATATTTCAACTGACCAAACAATATTTAAAAAGTATCAGTATATATTACATAATAAATCAGTTCACTGCCCAATACCAATGTTGTAACTAATAAACAAATATAAAGAGATTAGGAGAGATAGTGGTGGACTTACTTTAGGGCAAAACTCGATGAATGTCAGAATGTGTAGAGACAGACAGACACCCAATATTCAATCTTTATCCATATTATTGAAGGTTGGAGCTCAAAACCCTGAACAATTGGAAGAAAAATCAATTAAAACCAAATAGAAATTAGACGAAGTGTGTACCAAACAGAGAGCCAGAGAGGAACAAGGCCAAGGTCTTCTACCGAGGTCTGCATGTTTTTTTTATTTGTTTATTTGTTTTCTTATTTTCTTTTTTTTCATTTTGTTATTGCTGAAATTGGGTTAGTGGGCTGAAATTTGAACTTTCAATTTCAAGTGCATTAATTTGTGGGCTATTTTTGGGATGGGTGTTCATTAGCAATTGGATTGGGTGTTCATTGACAATTGAATTAAGTGTTCAAAGTAAGACTAGTCCAAAATTTCTACATATATTCTAAGCAAAAAAAAAATTTTTGGGTGGTCAATTGACTATGGAATTGACTGAATGGAGCCGCCTCGCAAAACTCGTATTCTACAGATGGTTGCTGATCAGAAACTGTTTTGTGTTGCGCTAAAAGTAGGTGATGCTTGCTAGAAGTTTGAGAAACAGGAATAGTTGAATTTGATTAGCATTCAAATGGTATTCCAGCTTCGATGCTTTGGATATTTCCTCTTCATTTTGTTCGAAATGCCACGTCTAAGTTCTGCAAACTGCAACTGTTATTAGTGCCTTCTAGAAATCACTTTCAGAGAAGACAAACATGAAGTTACTATTCAGGAAATCTGTAACAAGCTAATAAATGGGAATATGTTTTTGTGAGACACAATTCCTAATTATTTGTCATTCACTTTGCCACCAAAGATAGTTTAGTTCACTCATGTATCTTTCTGGTCCATAAGTATTTCAATTTGGTTATGTTTTTGCGACAGGAACCACAGGAAGGCCCAAGGGAGCTACAATAAGTCATTCATCTTTGGTCGTGCAATCCCTAGCGAAAATTGCCATTGTTGGTTATGGTGAGGACGATGTATGTCTTTTTTTCCTGGAACAACTACATTGGTTGTTCATACCACCTCACAAGGAGAATGCACTTAAAATTGAAAAATCACTTCCAGGGCGTTGGTAGTGCATAGCTCTATGAAGAGTAATCCGTTGTGTGGGTTTCTTGCAGGTTTATTTGCATACTGCTCCATTATGTCACATAGGTGGAATATCTTCAGCTATGGCCATATTAATGGCAGGAGGTTGCCATATTTTGATACCCAAATTTGAAGCTAAATCAGCAATTGCAGCCATAGAGCGACTCCATGTGACTTCTTTTATCACTGTTCCTGCAATGATGTCTGACATAATTTCCTTAATCAGGTAAGCATTAGAATCTGCAAAAGATCGAGATCAAAAGATTGATGATTTCCGAGAATAGCATTCTCTCTCTCAAAATTTTCCCCGTAAAAAAATTATTCCGGAGCCAAGACAGTCTTTTGGATCACCATACATATTAGGGTCATAGTCACACTAGCAAAAATTGTTCTAATTGACTAAATGATTGTGCCTTTGCTTGGAATATACTTTTACAAGACATATATTGTTTGTTTCCATTAAAAGAAGTACTAACAATTCATTGCAATTTTGAACGCGGTGAACTGTAAAGGAATCCACCATTGTATTTGTGTTTTGCTGTCACCACCTTTTTCAATTCATGTTTTCAGGCCCATATGCAATGGTGAGTAGGTTGTGTTTTAGATACTCTTTTTCTATTCAGGCTTAGAAAATTTTCAGGACTAAGGAGGCATGGAGAGGGAAAGAAAGTGTGAGGAAAATTTTAAATGGAGGCGGGGGTCTCCCAGTTGAGCTGGTCAAGGATGCCACCAAATTTTTCCCAAGAGCCAAGCTTCTTTCAGCTTATGGTTCGTGTCTCCCTCTGCGCATGAACCTTTAAATATTGTATAGAAGAATGCTTCTTTACATCACAATAATGGTAACGTTGGTCCATGCCACACAAATAGGTGTTCATTTGAGAATAGTGTGTACGCCAAATCCCTGGAACTCTGTTTTATCTGATATCATCCTCACTATCATGTTTTGCTAAAACTATGTTTGTGGCTCCATGTGGAAGCTCTCCATTATGATATCCTCCTGTGTCTCTTTCCTTTCTTTTTCTCTTCTTTTTGATTCTTAAAATTCATAGCTGTGATTCGCACGTTTTGGATAAGGTTTTGAATCATTGAGCTGGCTAGACATGAGGTTATCAATAACCAAAGCACTTGGATCCACATTGTTGATTGCATTGAAAAACCACTTTACACCAATACAAGCACGTCGATACACTTGGTTACTTTTATAGGAAAGCTCTAAAGTGCCCCTTGTTTCCTTCCCACAGTATATTGCTTAGCATGTCATATTTTGCGTTCTGACTCACCTTTTCTAATCTTTACTTCCAATACTCTGAAGGAATGACGGAGACATGTTCTTCACTGACCTTCTTGACCCTCTACGATCCAACAAAGGACACCTTGAGTCACTTGTCTCACATAACTGGAGACCTAAACTACAGTTTGGTTCAACAACCAGGGGCAGTGTGTGTTGGCAAACCAGCACCCCACATAGAACTAAAGATTATTTCGGAAGATTCTTCCCGTTTTGGGAGGATATTAACTAGGGGGCCCCATGTAATGGTTGGATACTGGGGCCAAATTGCCACAAAGGCGTCCAATGCCAGTGATGAAGATTGGCTTGACACCGGTGACATAGGAACCATGGATGACTGTGGCAATGTGTGGCTTGTTGGGCGTTCAAAGGGTCGAATCAAAACTGGTGGGGAAAATGTCTATCCTGAAGAGGTAAGTGCAGGAAATCAGAGTCCTCTGTGCACTTGTTACTAAAGATGATTAACAAACTGTAAATCATGCTTTCATCTAAGATTTTCTCGTTTGGTTATGAAGAAAAAGGACAGATCAATGATTTAGCAAGCCTTACATTCTGTTGATGAGTAGAAACAAGGGTGGTCATTTTCCTACTTCCCTTGTATCCTCCTACACGCCATTTTCCGTGGTTATTGATGCACATTTTCTAAGCTTCCCCTTTATTTCTAAAATTGTGTGTCAAGGACTACAAATGTCAAATTGTGCAAAGGAGGGGCAGGGAAAATGGAAAACAATCAAAGTTCTTGTTTGGTTGTCATATGTTTCCGGTTGCCATCGCAAATTCCTTACACAACACATATCCAAACCCAATCGCAAACACTTTATATACAAGTTTTTCAGTACTTTTTTATGCAAACCTGTAAACAAGAAATTAACTTGTATTATGTGAAGTCCAAATTTTTTCCGGAATCGGTTCATGTGTTATTAGTTCTAAACTTTTCTACTTTCTTGGTTGCTCAGGTGGAGGCTATCTTGTCACAACATCCGGGAGTTTCTGGAATTGTTGTGGTTGGACTTCCGGACACTCGCTTGACAGAGATGGTTGTTGCTTGTGTTCAATTGAGAGACAATTGGAGATGGTCTGATTCATGTTTTGATCCCTTAACAGAAAATAAGAGCCGGATATTATCCGGTGACATCCTCCTGCAGCTCTGTAGGGAAAAACATTTAACTAGGTACTTCTCAGTCTTAAAATCATGCCTCACACGTTTCATCGTTCATTTCTCTGTCGATCTGAGGACAACGCAAGTTCGAGTATTGGATTTATATCGTTCTACACCTTTTCTCCTTTCAGGTTTAAAATGCCGAAAATATTTATTCTATGGAGGAAGCAGTTTCCAATGACAACAACTGGGAAGCTGAGAAGAGATGAAGTCAGAAGAGAAGTTATGTCTTTTATGCAATTCTTGCCAAGCAATCTTTAAGTAACATCGTTTTTTTCCCACCTCATGTTCCTCATTCATTTGTGCATTAATTGGAAGAAAAGATAAAACCTGAAAAAGACACAAAATTATCATTTTTGGGGGGGTAAATTAAAATTATCATTTCCATCTTGCTTAGTAGTCTACAACTGTATCACGAGTAATGCGACAGAAATACAATTTACTGCACAAAATTTCATACAGAATCATGCAACTGAAACCTGTCAATTTGAAGAGCAAAAACTGAGAATGATCAGATGGAAAGACTGACTAATCGCCCGAGTAATACTACACGGACACACTGGGGCCACGGCTTGAAAGGCAGGGCAAGCATAACAAAATGAATAACGCAAAATAAACGTTAAGATTATTCAATGAGAAATACATGGCAGAAATAAATTCGACAACAAAACGAATAACACACTATATATGATTATCACCAACAATGAAAAGGAACAAAAACCAACCAATCAAAGAAATGAAATGAAAACAAAACAAGCCAACTCTGATATTATAGGTAAGGCAAATCTCCGTTCAAGTCAAAGAAAACTCAGAATGGCTAAGCTCTCAAGGTGTTTCCTATGTCAATGACAAATCGATAACGGATGTCCCCTTTTGCGAGTCGTTTCATGGCTGTGTTCACATAGTCCATCTGAATAACTTCAACATCTGCAGTAATGTTATGCTTCCCAGCAAAATCTAACATTTCTTGTGTCTCCTTCAACCCTCCTGCCGCGCTTCCAGCAATAAGCTTCCTCCCTGCAATGCAAATTCCATAATTGACTTACTTCCAACTAAGTTGTATACTCTGGAGAAGAAATAGTGATATTTCTCAGAGTCAAAGTCATTAATCCCTTGAAACTTGAAAGGAAGTTGAAAGGTTTATTTAAGAGGAAGTAATGGAACAAAATTGGATGTGATTACAAACTTACCAACAAGCAAAGGGAAAATTGACAGCTCTGCCGGTTTCTTCAAATCTGGTGCACCTAAAAGTATCAGCTTCCCATTACAGTTCAAAAGATCAACCAAAGGATTCAGAGGATGCGGTGCAGAGACCGTATCAATAATGCCATCCATCGTGCTAGTGGCAGCCTGCGTTACACAAAGTAAACAATATAAAGTCTTTGAATCTAATGCGAAATTACAGTCTAGGTGAAAATATAATATGACTGCTAATGCTGCAGACCAAGAAAAAATCCCTCAAAATTTTCCAAAAGGTAATGGGCTGGCATCATTGGTGCCAACACCACCTTGTCAGTATTTTTTTCTGGAAATTTTTCGAGGTCAGTATCCTTTTTTTTTTCCGGTCAAACGGAAATTCCAGTATCATTATCCTGATATGACAATGCCTCACCTGCATTTGTTCTGTGTCATGGCTAACTAGAAAAGAGTCGGCAGCAAACTGCTCAATTGCTTCCTCTTTCTTGTTCGGAGACGTACTGATCACAGTCACCTTCATCCCAAATGCCTTGGCAAACTTCACTGCCAAGTGCCCGAGTCCACCAAGCCCAACCACTCCCAAATGCATCCCTGCCTCACTGAGTCCAAAGTACTTCATAGGGCTATAGACAGTAATTCCAGCACAAAGTAAAGGAGCACCGCCTTCCGGTGGGAGAGTGTCAGGGAATCGGACGGCAAAGTGCTCGTTAACCACAAAAATATCAGAAAAGCCACCATAGTTTTTTGGTTGGCCTTCGAAAAAGGTGTAAGTGCTATTGGCTTTAGGGCAATAGTTTTCCAAGTCATCCCGGCAGCTGTTGCATGTACGGCAGGAGCCAACGAAGCACCCCACGGCTGCTTTGTCTCCCACCTTGAATTTATGTACTTTGCACCCGACTTGAGTCACCACACCAACAATCTCATGCCTATGGTTAGAAAGAAAATTATGACTAAATATTCATTAACAACACAAAATAGTATTATCATTTCATGTAATTACGTTAAACGGAAAGTGATGTATTAAGGAAATTGGAAACATTACCCGGGAACGAGAGGGTAGACAGAAAATCCAAACTCATTTTTAGTCATGTGTAAATCAGAATGACAAATCCCACAGTAAAGGACCCTCATTGTAACGTCATTGTCACCTGTAGCCCTATATATAATGAGATAAGACAAAAAGGATAAGATAACTGCTTTCCAAGTATATGGTGATGCATCAATTTTCAGTATGTGAAAATAGCGGAGTGCATGGTAAGATAAAAAAAAACAGGAAAGAAAAAAAAAATGGAGGAGGAAAACAACGGAGACCTTCTTGTAAAATGGAAAGGAGAAAGTATCCCTGAGGAATCTCTTGCTGCCCATCCAAGTGCTTTCTGGGTTTGGTCATCTTGCTCCTGTGATATGGCCATCTTTACTGAGAGAGAGAGAGAGAGAGAGAGAGGGGGCGAGAGAAGATTGCTCTTGTACAAATTAACATTGGCGGGATTATGGTTATATTTATAGGATGATGTGCATGGGGAGGGAGTTAGTTACGTCATGGCTGAGCTGGTCCCAAAGGGGCTACTGCCTCCTCCTCCAAGGAATCAACTTTTCAATTTTCTTTTGCATAAGAAAGTCAACTTGAAAATTTTTATCTGGGAAAGTCAAAACAATTTGCTACCTAGTTTTATCGTCACGTGATGGAGGGAAAATTATCAGTTTGACCAAGGTTTACCTTCAGAAATTCAGATTCCTTACTTACGAGTGAAAATTTGAAATGTCGGAGGAAGCACTTATAGATATTCAATCGAGTTGATATTTTACGATACTACTCAAAAAGTATTTTAAAATTATTAAACAGCTTGAATAATCTGTGTGGGACTCTTTAGTGAGTCCCGCACACTGTAAGTAGATAATCTGTACTTATGAGTCGATCGGAACACATAGCATTTTGGTGAAGAGTATGTCACACAAACAGAATTTAATTACACTTAGGCAAAAAAATCATGATAGAAGTGTAAATTGACGCAACGACTTATTTATTTGAAAAAGACATGGTAGCTAGGGGAGAATTAACCAACGTACGAAAATGCCATAGGACACTAAGATGATCACCAACGATGCAAAAAGAAGAAGAAACGTAACAAGCATATATGTGTAACTAAAATAAGAACACATAGGATTCAAAAGCAAACAGCAGGAAAGCCAAAATTGCCATTGTCGAATAAAAGCCAAGCATGGCTAAGCTCTCAAGGCGTTTCCAATGTCAATGACAAATCAATAGCGGATGTCCCCTTTCGCGAGTCATTCCATGGCTGTGTTCACGTAGTCCAGCGGAATAACTTCAACATCTTCAGTCTAGTGTTTCCGAGCAAAATCTATCATTTATGATGTCTCCAAGTGAAATAAAATAAAAGTAAAAGTAGCAAGAATAATTATTACTTCACTTTTAGTCATGTCATTCCTTTAGAAAGTGGTAAAGTTGATTGTCCATTTCAATTGCATAGTGTTCCATTGGCATAGCCAAGCTCGAAGTGACTGATTTGCCAAGCGAAAGCAAGAGGGAGAGCGCGCGGGATAGTACTAATAGAACAGGAGTATTTTCTGGTGGCTTATGTGGATATGGTGAACAACGTAGCATGTGCCCAAGCCGTTTATTGGTTTGCTGGATACCTGCATGTTGATCTTAAGAAAATGCGCAAAATGGAAGAGGGAGAATATATTAAATAGTCCTCAATCTCTATTCACCTAATCAAGTAATGCAGATGTGGATCTGGAGACCTTATACTTGTGCAATTTGTCTTTTCTATGCTTCTCTAAAGACGGCCAAAAAACACTACTAAAAGATTGCCTATTTAAAAAAATTTAAACCTTTGTCTATAGTTTTATACTTTTCGAAATTTCCCTCGTCGAGTCAAACAATGTGACGGAAAAAATTATATACCCCAAAAGTAACAAAATAGTTAGGCCAATGGGGCCCTTAATTCTGGTGTTGTTTTCATATACTGACACAAGAAAACAAATCTGAACAATTGAGCAGATTGTTCAATGAGTAGTGTTTATGCTCTCCAGGGATGAGTTCTTTGTCCTGAATAAGCAGTGTTAGTTTACGCTCCTCAGGGATATGAGTTCTCTGTCCAAGTCATCTGTCCTAATTTTTTCAGCAATCGCGTTACAGCCAATGCATGTGGCCACCGCACGGCTCGCAGTTTCGCCCCTACGAATTCAGAAAACATACCTACTGATAATTGTTGGAGTTTATTTTTACAGGGTCCTATAAAAAATTATTTTAAAATTTACAAATATTTTTTATATTTTTGTAGAGCCCGAAGTGGACCCACTAACCGTGGGGTGGCCACATGCAGTGGCTTTAGACTCTGTTTTTTCAGCATGCTTCGCTGATACAAATCCGTAAGGTAGGATTTCCTGTTGAAAACAAACTTGCAAGGACAATTCGTTATGTTGTGTCTGATTGTAGGATGGGAAAATGACGGTCCAGGATGTGTTTTGATAATTAATATCCGTCAAAGACATTTTCAGTATTAACAAATATTCTTAACTTATCCTTGGTGAGTATTAAATTATTAATTATCAAAATACGTCATTGACCGTCATTTTCCCTTGTAGAATTGTTGTTTGCTATGAGCAGAAACCCCCAAACCGATCCAACGTGGAAAGAAAAATTGACGGTTTAATAAATTAAAATTCAATATTTGATATATGTAGCGATTGACCAATCAAACTGATTTTTTAAATGGATAATCCACATGGCGAACTCTAAAAGATGGACATAGCACTCCAAAAATTGATTGAGGGGCTCCAAAACGATGTCGTTTTGTGTATCAATACAGTCAAGTTTTGGAGCCCCTCAATCAATTTTTGGAGTGCCAAAATTACAATCCATTAGATTACTGTAATTAAATTAGGATGGTTAATTAATCTACGGTTGCGCGTGTTTTTATCGCAAATTTTCCGATTTGTTTTGGCCTTTGGGAACAGTAAGTCTATGTACGCTACCTATTTCCACTACCTCATCCACTTCCTCCCCAAAACGACGTCGTTTTGGGAGGTACCCTTAAAAAAAAAAAAACCAAAATCCAAAATCAAAATCAGAGAAACCCTTGCTCTCCCCAGTTCCCCCAAATTAGGCGACCTACAGAATGAGAGAAGAAGAAGTAGAAGTAGAAGTAGAAGAAGAAGAGGAGGAGAAGGAGGAGGAAGAGGAAGGGGGCACCACAGCCAATCCAACTGACCGTCGACCACCACGGGACGCTCCATATCCACCTCTGGCGACCACCACTACCGGCAAGGAAAGGACCAGACTAATTCGAAATCTCGGGTTTTCATGACCACCACCAAGGTCTCTCTCTCACGCTACTCGCTTTGTATCTCTCTCATGCTATATTGGAGATTTTTTGAAAAAAAATTAGGGTTCCAAAACAGATTAATTAAATGATATGCCCAGGACTCCAAAACAAATTAACTAACTGATATGCCCAGGCCTCAAAAATAGATTAACTAACGTACAGTCTATTTTTCTTTTAAAGTTTGCTACTTGGAATAAGAGAAGCAAGAGGATTGTTCTTAAACAGAAAATGGTGAAAATTCTAGGATAGTCTTATTACTAATTTTTCGAATCGGATCATCTGGGCCTTATTTGTTCTCCGTTTGAGTCTTCTTTGTAGCTAAGTTGCATAGAATTTCTCTGCTTTTCAGCATTCAACTTTATTTTGGGGCTGACAATGTGAAATGAAAACAATTAATCTTAATTAAATTTGTCATATAAAAACTTAATCAACCCATAGTGTATATAGGAGTCCTATATAAAGGCTTTGTATCTGTTTTGCTAATTATGTGGTGCTTATTGACTTCTTTTGGAGGCTTTTTTGAGATGCATACATTTGTAAAAGAAACTTTTTTTTTGCAGTTCCCGAGTGTTCGAGTCAGTTTACACGCTCATCGAGTAATTATTTGTTTCCTTTGTTTCGAAACTACTAGATGATGTCGTCGGAGTCTGTTCCGTTGACATTGCCTCCAAACAAAGAGTGTGGAGAACAAGAAGAGGTGTGGAGTGGAGACAGTGAACACGAAGATGAGGTATGGTGTGGTCCTTCAAGCAAAAACTATGATGAGATAGAAACTATTGAGGATGGAAAGGAGGAAATAGAAAATTGTAAACATAAAGTTGAAGAACCGAAGGTGGGAATGACATTCGACACATTAGAGGACGCTTATTTGTATTACTTAAAATATGCAAAAGAAAAAGGGTTTGCTGTTGCGAAAAGATCATCGAGAAAGGGAAGAGATGGAAATGTGAGGCATGTAGGGTTTGAATGTTGTCGTGCTGGAAAAGCAAGGGTGAGAACAAGCAACCCAGTCAAACCACGGCCACAAACAAAAATTGAGTGTCCAGCTCACGTTAATGTTGTGATACACCAGGATGGAAAGCGGAGGTTAAGCCATGTTGTTTTGGAGCACAATCATGAACAGAGCCTGGCAAAGGCAAGGTATTTCAAGTGCAACAGGGTACTAGATGAACATGTAAAAAGAAAACTTGAATTAAATGATCAAGCCGGGATCAGAGTGTACAAGACTTATGATTTACTTCAAATTGAGGCTGGAGGTCTTGATAAGCTTCCATTTCTTAGAAAGATTGCCAAAATCATTTGGATAAAGTTTGACGTTTACGACTAGTGGAAGGAGACGCTGAAGCAATGCATCGTTATTTCATGAGAATGAAGGCCGACAATTCTGACTTCTTTTTTGCAATGGATTTGAATGAAAAGGGCCGACTAACGAATGTATTTTGGGCTGATGCAAGGAGTAGAGCAGCTTGTAAAGAGTTTGGTGACGTTGTGACCTTTGACACAACGTACTTGGTAAACAAGTATAACAAGCCTTTTGCTCCATTTGTAGGTGTGAACCATCATGGTCAGTCTATTTTATTAGGATGCGGGCTCATTTCTCATGAAGACACAGAGTCATTTTTGTGGTTATTTGAAACTTGAAGGACATGCATGTGGGGTTGTGCTCCGAAAGTAATGATTACCAACCAGTGTATGGGCATGAAGAATGCTGTAGAATATGTATTCCCCGACACCTGACATCGGTGGTGCATATGGCATATTATGAGATTGTTCAAGAGGAAAGTCTCTGGGTGGGAGACGATTTTCAGTATAAGGCAGCACTCCGTAATTGGAAACGGGGTAGGAAAAGGAAAATAGACATTCCAAATTGAAATATTGAATTTGGAAGAAACAAATTTAGAAGGAAATTCTATGCCAGCTATACCATTGGCATGCAGCCTATGCAGGTCAAATACAGGAAAAGAATTCGACCCAATTACAATATTATCAAGCATTATCATCGTTATCCAACTTTCCGGACAATAACACCCGTAGCCTGTTTTGCTTAAAAACTGAAATCCCACCAGTGGTAGAAAACCAAAGTCAATATGAATGTGTTGTATAATCAGATGATGTCACAAACTAATAGTTATAGAAATTGTACACCAACCATTATTAGGAAAGAAATTGGTACTCTGAGAATGATCACCAGGGCAATAGCTGAGTTCTTTATTGCAAGGAAGAAATAGTGCATGAGCTTAAATTGTCTCACGGCATGGCCTTACATGGGGATGTAGGGGTGCTATGTACACCATCATAATGTCTATACGAAGTGCTAACGGATAGAAAAAGAGTAGGTCGAGTAGCATCTGTGTTACATGTCAAAGTCAGGGTAAAGGTAAATACTGCTAATTTTCACTGCAAACTCATCCAAAACTCATTAGCTGGTACAGAAGATGCTGTAGAACTCCAGGCAACAGTGTTCACGAGAATTAGAGATCTTGTACCTTATTTTTCATCTTTGTGCTAATTTTTTTCTCTTTTGGTAACTGAGACTCTAAGAGCTCTATTAGAAAGAACAGAATTAAAGAGGGAATTCCCCATCCAACAACAGAACAACCAAGGCAAAGAAAAGTCTATACAAAAAAACTACGGGCTACCTAGAGAAAATAAAAGGAAGAATCAGCCATTTTTTACAAAGAAGAGAGGCTGTTGATCCTAACCTCAATTTTTACGGGCATTCCTCTCCAATCAAAAGAAATAGATTGCAGCAGCCCAAACTAGCTAGCCAACTAAGAACATTAGGAAAGCTTTTTCCGTTGAAATAAGAACAGAACCAAGATACTTTTTTTGTGCAAAAATTCCCAATATGTACAAATTGAAATTGCAATTCTAGTTCGATCGATACCAACGTTCTAGATCAAGAGAGAGAGAGACCTTCGTCGCCGTACGGCAGCGGTGACGGTGGTCGAAACCTTCGTCACCTTTCTAGATAGATACTAGTGATTGTGGTTCGAAGCTCATTGGCGCACAACCATCGTGGAGGCGTTTTCTTCGTCGGAGTCGTATGCACGAGTGGTGGTTAGTGGTGGATTGGGTTGGGTTGGGTTGGGTTGGGTGTCGGCAGTCGCCTTCTCCTTCTTCTGCAAAGAGCGTAGGAAGGAAGCGGAGATTTTGGGGGGGTTTTTTTTTTGAAGTTTATAAATGCAACTGCGAATTTACTGCAGGTAACGTCTATTAAATGAAACACCCAAATTTTATAACAATTTACTACATACAATCTCAAAAATATCCATGATCTTCCCAAAGTACCCTTCCCTACCCCAAACCTAATTTTTTCCCAAAAAACTGAACTTCAACCATCCCCCCTCGACTCTCTCTCTCTCTCTCTCTCTCTCTCTCTCTCTCTCTCTCTCTCCCATTGTCTATTTCTTCATCTTTCTCCCTTATTCTTCTCTTCCTCAGACCACCACCAGGACGCCACCAGCACGAGTACCGTCCACCATCACATCACCATCACAAGCAGCGTCCACCACCACGCCACACAACCTCCAGCCTATTGAACATGTTCCTTCTCATGTGTTAGTGCTAGAAGAGTTTGGAAATTAGTGAAGCAATTTAGGCTGTGCAATGGAAATGGAAATTTGGAAGAGGTAGCCATGGATGTTGTAGTTTCGGAGCTAATATCATAGCAAGAGTTAACTCATCACTCCTCCATAGTCAACCTGGTTCTGTTCCGACATTGTCAGATTCTAAAACTTGAAATTATGCCAAAATTTCAAACTCTAGAGTTTGAAAATTGACAATAATATCATATTCTAAAACTTGGAATTCTGCCAAAATTTCAAACTCTAGAGTTCGAAAATTGTAGATAGTAATCACTCCTCCATTCGACATTGTCAGATTCTAAAATTTGAAAAAATGCCAAAATTTCAAACTCTAGAGTTTGAAAATTGATGACAATATCATAAGTTTTTAGAAAATATCATATTCTGAACATGTCCCGATGATATATTTTTTGGATTCTATAATTTGATATTCACTATAAATTTCAGATTCTAAAATATGATATTTTCTAAAAATTTCGGATTCTAGAGTTTGAAATTTTTGAATATAATCAAGCTCTAGAATCTGATAATGTCAGGACAAAGAAACAGAAATTGGAGGAGCTTTGCTTTTGCTGCGTTTTTAGCTCCAAAGCTATAACATCCGTGGCTACCTTTTCTTTCTCAACTACCATGTCAGTTGCAAATGAATCTAATCTCCAAAGACCAAGTTCGAAATGCATATTTCTTTCATTTGTTGGGTCAAATACTTATTCTCTAGCAAGCAGGGAGAGGAAGAAATTGAGATTTTCATTGAGAGTTGGGAGGTGAGATTTAGAAGGTGGAAGGTGGGCTGGGTCAATGGTGGGAGCTCCTGGTTTTCCAACGTTTCAGCTATGGTGGAAGGGAGGAAGACAGGAAGATAATGGATGGAATAGGAGGGAGGAGTGGGTTGTGTTGAAATGGTGTGGTTGTATGGATGTAGTTATATGTACTAAATTTAAGGGCATTTTCGTCTATTCCATTAACGGCATTTTTGTTCAAATATTTTTTACTAAAAAACGGGTCGTATGCAGTAAATTTGCAGTTTCATTTATAAACTCTCTTCTTCTTTATTTTAAAGGGTACCTCCCAAAACGACGTCGTAGTGGATGAGGCAGTGGAAATAGGCAGTATCCGTAGACTTCCTGGGTATTAAAACGGCACCCATTTGGTTAACGGAGACAGTGTATGGGGAATGGGGCTACGTGGCGGGTAAATAAGGCTGGGAGCCTGGGACAGAAGATCCGTTGTCTCTGGGCACGCTTTCATCCTTTACACACTTGGCCGGCTTCGTGTTCCAGTTCCGCGCTTCCCTTCTTCTCCGTTTGTCAGATCAGAGAAAGTAGGTCGCGAAGTTCCCTCTCTCTCTCTCTGTCTCTCTCTCTCTCTCTCTCTCTGTGTTGCACGAAGTTAGGGCTCGATCAGCTGAATTCCCTGTCGATTAGGGCATGAATCTGGTACTCTCTCTCTCTCTCTCTCTCTCTCTCTCCATACGTGTATCTATCCTTTTAGGTGTATATATGCGCGTCTGCATACCCATGTTTGTATCCCATTTTCAGCGCAATGGATGGGCACTTCGAAAACTGAAAATCCTAGATCCTCTAGGTTTAACGATTTTCTATTTTTTAAATCTCAATCTCAATCAACAATTAACCATGCGATAAACAAAGTCAATCTCACAAACAGAAAGCAAACAAATAACGAACACCGAGATATACATGGAAAACCTAAAACGGAAAAAAACCACGGGAAGGAATCAAACACTACTAAACATGAGGTTACAAGAACTCTTACGATAAGTTTGAACTCCACAAACCTAAACCTAGACGCCCGAATGCACGTACACCTCTCTGAATGCTTGACCGCCGCTGCCTTGAATCCACAAGCCTTCCATTTGCCTCCCGGAAATCCACCGAAGGACTCAAACTTGCCTAGAAATTCTCCTTAGCGTTTTTCTCAAATAAGTTGAAGAAGATGTTGAAACCTCTTGGAGATATCGTGTATGGTCAATGATCCATCAATTGGATTGGAACTCCAAGATACAAAGTGGACTAGTACTTCATTCGCCGAAGTCTATTTCCAGCAGCCCTCTTTTTATTTTTCTTAAACCCACATACCTAGCCACCTCCCCCTTTTCGTTGTTTCTTTCATATAAATAAAGGCAATTGTTTAGACTGCCACACTCTCCCCTTACCCTAGCAGCCGAAAAGAGATGGAATGAAAATTGCTTGTTCCGCTCCCAAAGTTCACCTTATTAAGAAAGGTTGCTCCGGTTGATAACCCAATCAATCCATTCCATTTTAGCTCGATTCACTCACTCTCAATTATAGATACAGATTCGATTTCCTTCCACTTCCTAAACAGACACTCTAGAAATAAAAAAAAATAAAATACAACTCGATAAAAGGGGATACAAATAAATTTGTGTTTTTGTCTTGGAATTTGCCAACACAGAAAGATCGTGACCCGTGGTCCTAACAAAAACCATTATGCATGAGCCATTTTCTTTCGTATCAGTCGTTCGAAATCAATGAAATCAAAGCTACGTAGATGATACCAAATCAATTTTTTCGAAATCACGATGACCCTTTGGCAATTGGGCTTGAAGTTGAAATGTCTATAACTAGTCTGTTCGAGCTGCGCAAGCTGTCACAGACATCGGAGCAAATTGAAGTTTGTTGTTGTAGTTTGTCAGACTAGGCTTAATCGGATTCTTACACTTTACCTAGCTCAAGCTTGAGCCATAGGCTCATAACATAGACGAGTTGATTTCCTCAAGCACCAGATTAGCTGAGCTGAGCTAACCTATATTCTCTAAGCTCGAAAAGTACCAGTTTTCATCAAGCTGAGCTTGAACACTTTTTATTGCTTGCTTGGCTAATGGCTCGTTTGCAGCTCTATATAGGTGACTACACAATTTTTATTCTTTCATTTCCTTACGAGGTGGGTGCAGTGGGGCTCCTGAAAAGGATTTTAATGGTTACCGACTTACTGCACTCTATTGGTTCAAGTATAATCTATTCTGTCCTATCACGTTTATTTTGGAAAAATCTAGGTCGCCCAGGAAAAAATTACGCTTTACTTGTTCCACACATAGGAAAACCCTTGGGGATCAAACCGCGGTAGGCCAGTTAGGAGGGGAAAACTGATAGTTGAACTTCAAACCAAGGAAAATAAATGTGGGAGAAACCTCAAAGTAAACTTAGGGAGATTCACTGTGCTTGTTCCAAACATAGAAAACCCCTTGGGAGTCATCCCGAGGCAAGGCAGGCTTCTTAGGGAAATAAATATGTGGGAGAAACCACAAAGTAGAATTAGGGAGAAGTTTCATCTCCAAGGAAAAGGACTTTGCTGTCTAGGAATCTAGGATCACATCCTCTGTAGTGCCATTTTTCTGCTGTGATTAGTTTCTAGTCTTTCTCATCATACCTTTTCTATCTGATCTGTCGTATATGCAAACATGAAGAATGTGGAGTTTTAGGAGTGATGCAGCAAATACCAGAAAACAGCAAGAAACTGGTGTAAAACTAAAGGTACAACGTAAAAGAGAGAAGACTCTAAGGTTTTCAACCCAAGGTCTCTAGAATCTGAGATTCTGAAATTGAGAGGTAAAAAAAACTGGCTGCAAAAGCTTACAAGAGTATTTATACTAGGGTTATAGTAAGCCCTAGCATCCTAGCCCTTGATCACAAAACAAACCCTTCAATCCTAGCCTTCCAAAATTATTGAAAAGTCACTTGCCAGTCACGTGACCTTTTAAATAGACTAGGAACTTCTATAGGACTAACATAAGACATAGAACAACTCAAAACCCTAAAAGATAAACTGAAAATAAATCTAATCAAAACTCAAATAAGATGACCTAGCGGGCCCACTTTGCCTTGGTAAGCATGACGTATGCGCCTGCATCAATCCCTCCTGGTTGGGAAAAACTCGGCTCTGGCGAGAAAACTTCAGCAACTTCAGCATGCACTTCAGGATCAATTCTTTTGAGTTCGTCTTCCGAAGTCCATGTACTTTCACTAGCCGGTTTGCTAAGCTACTTCACTAAGAACCGCCTGTACTGGTTGCCCCTCCTGGATGCCACATCTTTGACGTCCAAAACATCCTCAACAGCATCTGGTTTTGTCCTTGGAAGCTGTTCAACTGGTTCCTCTACCGAAATGGTTTCCCCATCAAACCCATCGAACGCGTAATCAGAGACATTGAAGATCGGGCTAATTTGCAAGTCTGGTGGCAGCTCCAACAAATAGGCATTTGAGCTAATTTTCCTAAGCACTTTGCATGGCCCAAACTTCTCTGACTTCTGCTTATGATAGGTCCCTTTGGGAAATCAGTCCCGCCTCAAGTGCACTAACAACATGTCACCTTCTTCAAATTCCTTTGCTCGCCGATGTTGGTTGGCTGTTGCTGCTTAGGATTCGTTACCAAACTTGATTGCAGCCTTCACTTCCTCGTGGACCTTTTTGATGTGGTTTGCAAAAGCCTCTCTGTCTTCACTGACCTTAGCTTCTTGTGGTAACGGAACTAGATCAAGGATATGCTGAGGTCTAAGCCCGTAAGCCACTTCAAAGGGTGTTTTCTTTGTAGTCCTGTTCACTGAGTTGTTATATGCAAATTCAGCTTGCAGTATTATAGAATCCCATGACTTCACATAGCTTCCCACAAGTCACCTCAACAAGTTACCCAAACTTCGGTTGACTACCTCTGTTTGGCCATCTGTTTGGGGATGGCAAGTGCTAGAATACTTAAGTTTAGTCCCAAGTTTCCTCCATAAAGTCCTCCAAAAATGCCCCATGAATTTGACCTCTCTATCAGAGACAATAGATGTTGGAATTCCATGCAGTCTCACCACTTCCTTGAAGAATAAATCAGCAACATGTGTGGCATCAGCAGTCTAAGCACAAGGAATAAAATGTGCCATTTTAGAGAATCGATCCACAACTACAAAAATGGAGTCATGTCCCCTTGCTGTTTTGGGAAGTCCCAATACGAAATCCATACTAATGTGAATCCAGGGAGCTTCTGGTGTTGGTAACGGGGTATACTGTTTTGTGAATTTCCTTTGCCAAATTGACAAATTTGACACCTCCTTACTAACTTCTCCACATCCTTGTACATCTTTGGCCAAAAATATCGACCAGCGACCATTGCCATGGTTTTGTCCCTACCAAAATGTCCTCCCAAGCCATTGCCATGTAGTTCTCTAATAATCTGCTCCCACAATGATCCCTCTGGAATGCACAACTAATTTCCCTTAAACAAGTACCCACCATGTATCATGAATGGCAGCTTCTTCACTCCTTTTGAGCTTTGCAAATCAGCTACAATAGAGCTGAAATATGGATCTACATGGTACTGATTTTTCAGCTCTTCAAAGCCTGTCACTTGTGTACTCATTACTGTCAATAAAAGAGACCGTCTACTCAATGCATCTGCAAATTTATTAGACTCACTGGCCTTGTATTTGATGGAGAAATTGAACCCCTGAAGGTAGGAACTCCACTTCGCATGCTTCGATTTCAGCTTGTTTTGGGAATTCAAGTATCTCAAGGCTTGATGATCAGAATAAACTACGAACTTTCAGTACACTAGGTAGTGTTCCCAATGATGAATAGCTCAAACCAGCGCATAAAACTCTAGGTCATAGGTGGAATAGCAACGCTTCGCTTCTGTCAATTTCTCACTGAAAAATTCCACTGGCCGTCCATCTTGGCAAAGAACAGCCCCTATTCCCACATGCGATGCATCACATTCCACTGAAAAGCTTCTCAAAATCTGGTAGAACTAGCACTGGAGCTGCTGTCATCAACTCCTTAATTTCTTCAAAAGCTTTTTCTGCAGATTTTGACCATTTGAAAACAACTCCCTTCAAGCATTCTGTGATTGGACTCATTATAGAGCTGAAATTCTTTATGAATCTCCTATAGAATGAGGCCAAACCATGAAAACTACGAACATCCCCAATAGATTGTGGTATCGGCCATTCCTTGATAGCACATATCTTCTCAGGATCAGGTTGTAAACCTTCTGCTGAAACAACAAACCCCAGAAACACAACTTTGTCGCTTAAGAAAGAGCATTTCTTCAAGTTTACATAGAGCTTCTCCGTGCGAAGAACCTCCATGACTTGGCGCAAATGGACTAAATGCTCTTCTCTAGTCCTACTATATATCAAGATATCATCAAAATAAACAACCACAAATTTACCCAAGAAGGGTTTGAGTACCTCTGTCATAACCCGCATAAATGTGCTTGGTGCATTAGGAAGTCCAAACGGCATCACTTACCACTCGTATAGTCCATCTGGCGTCTTGAAGGCAGTTTTCCACTCGTCACCACTTCGGACTCGGATTTGGTGGTACCCACTCCTCAAATCGATTTTGGAAAACACATTGGATCCAACGAGCATGTCAAGCATATCTTTGAGTCGAGGAATAGTGATCTGGTACTTCACTGTGATCTTATTAATTGCACGACTATCCACACACATCCTCCACGAACCATCCTTTTTGGGTGTAAGTAATGCTGGGACAGCACATGGACTCTTGCTCTTATTCACCAAACCCTTGGCAATCAGTTCTTCTACCTGCTTTTGCATTTCAGCGCGATGAGCAGGTGGCATTCTGTAAGCTGGCAGATTCGGTAACACTGCACCTGGCAATAGATCAATAGCATGTTGGATGCTTCTCATTGGTGGCAACCCATATGGTAATGCATCACTAACCAGCTCCTTGAACTCATTCAACAGTTGCTGAATTTCAGGAGAATAATCAACAAAATCCATTGGTTGTTCATCTTCCACATTCCTACCAATCAAGGCATAAATAACTCCTAATTCTTTACTCTCCAGTTGAAATTTATGAGCTGTCAAAAAACCATTGACCTTGCTATTCTTTGTTGAGATTATGGCTTCTTCCTCATTGGCTGCAAAGTCAAGTTACTACCATCTTTCTTAAAGGTGTAAGAATTGGCTCTAGTATGATGAGTCATGTCTGTCATACAACCAAGGCCTTCCCAACAAAATGTGGCAAGCATCCATAGGCACCATATCACACCAAGCCTCATCTTCAATATTATTACCCATAGTAAATTTGACCAAGCAACGAGTAGTAACTGGTACCTCATTTCCTCTACAGAACCAAGCAACCTTATAAGGATGAGGATGTCTCTCGATTGGTATCTTCAGCTTCTCTACGACGTCCTTTGAAACGATGTTTTCACTGCTACCGCCATCAAGAATAACGTTGCAGACTTTGCCACCACAAAATACACGAGTACAAAAAATATTACGCCTCCTCCAATCCTCCTCTTCGACTTTGGGTGTTGTCATCACTCTCCGCACAACCAGAGACTCTCCTTCTACTGGAAGAACATCAATATCATCTGCCTCATCATCATACTCATCAGATACGGGCTCTATGAATTCCACTTCTTCATTCCCAACTTCAGCTAAATTCACCCTTTTCTGTGGACACTGGTACGATGTGTGCCCTTTTTCCCCACAACTAAAACAGCGAATCTGCGAATTGTTACCTGTTCTTGGAAAGCTCTTACCAAGAGGGTTTTGTGAACCATATTTTGCAATTGTCTTTCCTTTCTCAGTCCCATCACTTCTACCACCTGTTTGACCAGCTATGGTGGCTCCCCGATCTGTTTTTGATGTCGTTGGCTGACCCCGAACACCTTGGACAGAAGCTGGACTTTGCTGTGTGACACCATCAACATGCCCAAACAACAGTCTTCTCGCCCCATAATGGCCCACCTTCTTTTCAGCCATTAAGGCATATTATCGAGCATCTTCTAGGCTAAACAAACGAACTACTCCCATCTCATCTCTAATGGATTGGTTCAAGCCTGACAGATAACGGGATGTCATTTGTTCGTTACTCTCGTTCAAACCAACCCGAATAGAAAGATTATTAAACTCAGATATGTACTCCTCCACTGTCATGCCTCGTTGTTTCAGTGAATGAAACTTCTTGTATAGCTCCATCGCATAATCAACCGGTAAAAACTGCTGGCGCAACTTTGCTTTCATATTTTCCCAAGTGCTGATTTTGTGCTTGCCCTGTCGAGCACGCTGTTCTTCAACTCTCTTCCACCATTGAAGTGCAGCCCCCTTCAACTTAAGCTTCACAAACAACACCTTTTTCTCGTCGGTCATGGGCTTCCACTCAAAGTAGTTTTCCAAACTAGCTTCCCAATCTAAATAATCTTCTGCATGCATCTTTCCGAAGAAATCAGCAACTTCAATTTTGATTCCCCCACCATTTAACTCAAGTGCGTGCACCAATCTCGCTTCCAATCCACCTCGGTTCAAGTGACCTGTGTGTTCAGCATCATGAAAGGGATTTTCCTCTTCTCCTTCCATGTCTTCATCCTCAAGACTACCTTCCGGTATGTCAAAAGGGTTGCGGCTGCCTTCTAGAATCTCCATATGGGCTTCCGCACGTTCTCGTCGCTGGAGTGTTTGCACAGCTCACAACAAATCTTCAATCATACACCTCATCTTAGCCATCTCTGTTTGCTGCGCTTGATTGCCTCTTCCACCACGGCCCCGACCTTGTCCAACCATGTTGTAGACCTAGGGTTTCAAGCTCTGATACCAAGTTTGATGCAGCAAATACCAGAAAACAGCAAGAAACTAGTGTAAAACTAAAGGTAGAACGTAAAAGAGAGAAGACTCTAGCGTTTCAACCCAAGAACGTCTCTAGAATCTGAGATTCTGTAATTGAGAAGTAAAAAAAAACTGGCTGCAAAAGCTTTCAAAAGAGTATTTATACTAGGGTTATAGTAGCCCTAGCATCCTAGCCCTTGATTACAAAACAAACCCTTCAATCCTAGCCTTCCAAAATAATTAAAAAGTCATATGCCAGTCACATGACCTTTTAAATAGACTAGGAACGTAACTTATGTCTATAGGACTAACATAAGACATAGAACAACTCAAAACCCTAAAAGATAAACTGAAAATAAATCTAATCAAGACTCAAATAAGGTGACCTAGCGGGCCCACTTGGCCTTGGTAAGCGTGACATATGCTCCTGCATCATGGAGTTAATAGAAAACATACTTGGTTGTTGATATTGAGAAATGAGAATGTATGTTCCTTATTGTAAATCATCATACTGAAAGGCAATTGTTAATTTATGGAGGGGTTGTCCAGTCTCATATGTTAGATGGGAGTTATAATTGACCAATGTAGGACAAGCTCTGATATTTGTATAGAAGCTTTATTAGAAATTTAGGATTCATTGTCACATGTTTATGCGCTTTCCTTACCAAAATTTCTCTCTGATTTCCCCCTTTCAGTTGAGCATGCAATTTTTCTTTTAATGGGTGAATTTTCCTTCATGTATCCTTTTTCTCATTTTCCCTGTTATTGCCCTTTTCATTAATTTTGTTATTCTCTTTCTTTATACATATATTCCTTGTATTTTATCATGAAAACAACGGCAGATACATCACTCTCTTAAGCCATATACTTCCCAAAAAGTTACTTGAAAGCCCTTCAACTGCTGAAAATTTTGGCAGCATGAAACTTCTTTTTTCATTGATGAAAGTCAGTATTGTTGTTAGTGTGGTTTGAACCCCTGTCAAATGCATGGGAGTATATGGTGCTTACCACTAGGCTACCACTCCACTTGCCCAGCCGCATGAAACTTTTAGTAATTTCCTTGTATATTTTTCTTCACTACGCCCATCGTGCAGGTTTGGCACCGTTGATGTGAATATTCAATGGTGGTTGAACTTTTTGTTTGCGTTTCTACAAGAGTCTTGGTGCATTGCTATATTTTATTCTGTTAACTGCAACAAGCTCATAGGCAATATGTTTCATTTTTCATTGCTTCCACAGTAATTATGTCATATAATGGTTGTGTCCAATGACCATAAAAGCTTTCTTTTGCGTGTTTCTGTGATGATCCATAATGCTTGCATGCTTTGTAATCCCTATAATTTCATATAAAAATAGCATGCTGGATTTGACCTCTTATTTTTAATTTTTCAGGTTTCTCATTGTGAGGTTGTGCCAAACTAGAACACCTTTTTCTTCAGGACGAAATCAACTGTTAAAAGTCTTTTCTCATGGATCCAGAGGCTGCACGCACCACCCGGGAATCTCTAGACCTAGCGTTTCACATGTCGAACATTCTTGACACTGGGCTCGATCGTCACACCCTCTCTGTCCTCATTGCTCTGTGTGATATGGGCCTCATTGCTCTGTGTGATATGGGCCTCAATCCTGAGGCATTGGCTGCTGTTGTCAAGGAGCTCCGAAGGGAACCTCCTTCCTCATCTTCAATGCCAACAACGTCGTCATCCATACCCTAGAAGTTGTTATTTCTGCTGCTTATGGTCTCTTCTCTCTTGGCTATGGCCTTGTATTCACACAATGTTCGCCCGGTTAGTGTGGTTTGCATCACTTCTGTGCATGCTGTTCGGTTCTGTCTTTGTTTTGTTCAGTTGAGCTGTTCATTTCCCTTTTTTCTGTGTTTTCTAATATTGAAAACGTGCAATGTGTTCTGAGATTACTTAGTGAGAGCTTGATCATGCGACTATAAGCTTTTGACCTCTGATCCTTGCAAGTCGGTTTTCAAACATGAGTATTAAGATTCTGAACTCAACCCTTTTGGTATTAGAGCTATCACTATTCTACAAATTGACCCATTTCATTAGGTATTAGTTCTAATTTTGTGATGTCATATGACAAAAAGTCAGGGTAGCAGAATTATACGTCAGGGTCCACGGTGAAGGGAGTGATACAGAAGGCCAAAGTAAATTCTTTTAATCTGCATAGTGCAACTCATTGAATGCTGATAGGTGAGTGAAACTGTCGCGTAGAACAATGGTATTCTTACATTTCAAATGGTGGATACACAGTCGTTAGAGATTCGTAATCTCATTTCAAGTCCAAGATTTAGGTATTCCATCCTTGTACAAATTCTGGTAGTCAAGATTTTTGGTAATTCGTTCTCGGATGATCCCAGTATAAATACACTTGTTTGGCTCAGGGAATTGATAGATTTATTAAGAGAAATGGAAAGAAATTCAAACCAATAAATTTATTAAGGACACTCCATTTGAATGGCACCTCTACCAAACTACATGACATTAAGATAACAGAGTTACAAGACTGTTGCATTTTTACAAGACGAGGAGCAGCAATGCTACAACTATCATACGACAAAACATGAGTCAAAGAGCTAGGGGGCGTACTATATACAACAAAACCATTCTACCCTAGCGCTGCGTGTTTGGCCAAAACATCTGCTGCTTGGTTGGCCTCGTGGTAGCAAAAAGTCAGCTTCAAACTAGAAAAGCTATGCACCAAAGAGAGGCACTGATGCAGAAGGCCCTGCATACATCAAATCTTATGAAAAACAGAAGTCTTAAAGCATAGCCTACAATCGCACTACATTATCGCCGTACATATAACACGTGCATAATTAATAGAAGTCAGATGGGAATGGGTCGAGAGGAGGGGGAATGCCGTAAGGATTTGGTTTCGCTTGTGCCATTATCATAGCAGCCACATGCTCAGATTGAATGAACTTCATCCTCGTGTAGTCATTTGGAAAGTCCATAAACACGTCAAGTTTCCTGGGATTGTCCTGCGAATACCAAACCAGCCACAGATACGTCGGTGATCCTTCTTTTCCCCTAAAATACTCCATGTTTGATATAACCTTTAATGCTTCTCCAATGGTGTGTGTAGGCCTCATGTGGTATTTCCACCCCAAGTTTGCCAACATGGTTTGCACCACATCCGATATGTCTGTCTCGCTTGAAGGGGTTGTCTTCCTGTTCTTCCCACTGGACCCACTAATAGGAAAGATGGGCATGGCTCTAGAATACTGTAGGGTGTTTATTTTGCCTAGCGGGTGTATACCTTGATTCCTGACTTCTCCTACACCCGAACCACCAACAGTATGGCCCTCTTCTTCATCAAGAAAATCCCTATCCAATTCCATTTGACACTTCCCTCGGTGGCCAGGAGTTTGTGCAAAGCAGCCAGTTGCTGTAACTGTGTTGAAGACACTGAACATTAACTCCTCATGCTCCAAAGTCCTTTCATGGAACTTGCCTACAAGTTCATTTTGCTGCAAGCCTGCAATAGAACAAAGGCTCACAGAGGAACAACAACAATAGGAGAGAGTTGTTGAAGTACCAGCAAATTTGAAGCCTAATTGGAGCAGACTATAGAAATGCATAGACATAGCAATCACATTTTGCTGCAATAGAACATAGAATTCTGGTGGTATAAATACAATACCGCCATTAGGCATGACAATCAGGAATAATGCCTACAATTTTTTTGAAACATTAGAAGCATGGGTGAACAATTTTTTGCTAAATTATGCGATAAAGAAAACTATAATAAATTTTAGATTAGTAGAGAGTTCTTTTCCTATTTACACACTACATTGTCTTCCTCTTGTTCCATGTTGAACGTAGAACCTAATAGCCGTATATACATACTATCAAAAACTGCAAACTCACATGACAAATAGTAACACGTTTGCTCTACACACGTGCAAAACAATGGAATCAACAGCTCTTCTGTATCTAGTTGGCCCTACATACGTGCAAAATAGTAGCAACTTGTATAGCTGCCAACTAGTTTACTGTAACTTTGTTGTATGAGTTAAATGAGTGTAGACTTAGTTGTCCTTTGGAGATATTAGTGTAGACTTTGTATATATTCTTTACGGAGGTTTCCGTGAAAATAGGTTTATGGAGGTGACTCTCACTCGTCCAAAGTATTTTGGATGGTGCGGATTTTAATATAACTTTTCCGGGGAAAAGTTCACTTTTTTCTGAAAAAGTTTTATTAAAATCCAGACCATCCAGAACACTTTTGGACGGTTGCGATTAGTTGCTGCTGTAAAGAACTTGTTCACGGTGGAACCGTGAATAAGTTTCTCTCATGAGTCTAGACTTTGTTGTCCTTGTATACACTATATCAAATTATTCAAACTCACATGAAAAATTTTTACACTTTTGCCCTACACACATGCAAAACAGTGGAACCAACAGCCCTTTTTTGTATCTTGTTGGCCCTACACACATGCATAATAGTAACTTGTATGGCTGTAAATCTGAAAGGACAAGGAAAACCTATCCTTATAGTTACTTAAGCTGCATATTTCAGTTGATTCTAAGACCCAAATGATGAGGACAAGACCAAAAACTATTCACCACAGAATTGGATAACATATCTGCTGCCCAAAAACAAATCCAACAAGGTATCACTGAATATTTGCAACATTTAGCATTCTTTCCCCATCCTCTCACAATTTGTTGAGCGTAGATTCATAGAATCTTCATAACTAGAGGCCCAAAACCCTTTTAAAGTTCCCCATTATTCTGTTGCTACAAGGTATGCAAATCGATGGAATCAGAACCCACAAATCAGAACAAAATAACCAACTAGTACCCAGTTTTCAATTCTCGGAACACTGATAAACTAAACAAAAGCTCTCACCAAAGATCTATTAGTGAAGTAGTTATATGTGGCAAAAAGGGCAATGGCATGCACAGTATACAGTAAGTACATTAGAAGTAAGGAGACTCACCGCAATCAAATTACCCCAGAAATGGTCAGTTGTTGTGAAAGCTCAAGTAATCGGTTTTTCTTCCAATACTGGTTGCACCTTTCCACTCATTTGCAAGTAGCTGTCATGCTCTCCACTCCTGCTTCAACGCGAACAACCTGTTCTGCAATTGCATGGCATTGAAGACATGGTAGGTGAGGTCAAATATTTGTTTGTATATTTTTACCAATTGTTGGTTTCATAGTTGTCGGGTTCCTCGACCCTCTTCCTCAATCTCCTTGGCAGCAAGCTCCAACAGAAGTGCGGTCATATTTGAATCCCAGTTAGCCCGCGGAGCATTTTACATGTTTGGGTAGGCCAGGGCAAGTTGGTTCGGAGCACTTGACTTCCTCCCCTCTTTCTAGGACTATAACCCTTCGAAGGTAAAACCATTTCCTCCAATTTTTGGACAACAAATGAGGCACACCACACGTTAGTAATAAGGGATGGGGTATAATTCAGACTAGTTACATCTACAAGTAACGACGAATTTAAAGAAATCACGTGGAACCACAACAATATAACATCGATGTTTTCATAATTTCAACCAACACACATTAAGAGTCTTCATAACAACACAAATTCCAGACATAGTTACAAGTAATACGACATAAACTACATTAAACCTAGTCGAAGTCCTCATAAAACAATACACAAGTTTGTAAATGTCCTTGGATATTAGAAACCAAGCTTAAGCATATTACATACGGATTAATTGAATGACTTGTAGAATACATATTACAAGAAGGATTGTTTTAACGTTGTCATTGTGTTGCGTAGGCGCACCATTTCATACCAAAGGGTTGTCACCTCAGCCACGGAACTGCCACGTTTAGGTTCTTCGTCATGCGGCAAATTGTCAGCCTGAATTTGGGTCATGTTTGCCATGCACTTGTCGCACCAACCAATCCATGTATTGCAGGGCTGGTTAAACTACCAAAAGGTTAGTGTGCTATAGTTAGGTGGTCAACTGGAGTCGTGCTATACAAAACATTATGTTAACTTACTTTTTCTTGCAGACACTTACAGTAAAGATGGCCTGGATTTCTAGATGAGCCGGAAATCTTTACAATGCAAGGTCCACAACCACAATCGCAAAATCGCTTCACCAAATCGGAGGTTGCAGTTGACATGTGTGACACCATGGATGTTGATGTCTTTTAACTTCAGTTAAAGTTAATTGTCCAGTTGTGGGCTCATATATATTGGTAAGTTCACATATATTGGTAATCAAGTACAACCTGTATGGTATAAGTAAATTTATTTTCCTGTTAATATGAAATTCACTTTTGTCGTTCAATTGTAATGAATTATACAGAGGACTTCCATCGATGACCATCTGAGGTTGATGAATTGACATTTTTCCAAGGCAGAAAGGATAGAACCACAAATCTCGCAAAACTCCACCCATTTCATTGATCTAGGTTGCTATGTATGCAAGTCTAGCTGTCCAATGGCTCCCAATTGGGAAGAAATGAGTGGACGGTGAGAATTCCCTTGGACTTCTGGCTAAGGTTTCATTGTGGTGCACCTCAATTCAACTAAGGTTCTTTCTATAACAGCAGAGAAATTCGCAGCCACTAACCCAAGATTACTCTTTCTAGATTGGAAGGGGTTGACAACCTACGGAAAAACAATGACTGATGCTTGAATACAAATGACTCCATGTGAGTTGAGAGTTGTTGATACAGGAGGAAAATTAGAAGGGAATCTGTCTTTCCAGAACTTATAAGTTTATGACTGATGTCTGAATACCAATGGTGAAATGTGATGACCCCTCATCCATTTGACAAACGTCCAATATGCCAGTACAAAATTTGTCTGAAAAGAGGATACACTCTGTGCAACACTAAACAAGGATGCTTGATATTTTATCCGTTTGTCTGTTTGAAAAAGAAGTTGGACTCGCCCATGATACTACCTATTGGAAATCTGTCTTCATAGAGGATAATCTCACAACCAAGTGTCACAGATTCGCAGAAATTGAATAAACATGAAAGAAGAGAGCTAGATTAGCAAATCAAGAAACTGAACACCAATATCTACTCCCTCCGTCCCTTTTTTTAGGTCCAGTATTCCATTTTGGGTTGTCCCTTAACAAGTGTCCATTTTGTAAAGGTAGTGGGTAAAAGTTGATGTATTGTCTATTTTGTTCCTAAAAGTAGATTCTTTTTTAAAAAGTGAGTGAGTAAAAGTGTAATGATGATGGGTAAGTAGGGAAAGTAGAGGAAAAAGTTGATGTGAAAGGTATAATGATGATGTCTTTTTAATAAGTTGAAGTTACGAAGCAGGACATTTAAAAAGGGACGGAGGGAGTATTAGTTTCCTCCAAGTGCTCTGTACTTGTGCAGATAGATATAAGTATAGAAATACAGTTTTACAACTACATTGCATGAAAGAGTAGCATACCAAACTTCCAATTACTTGCCAATAGGAAGCCCGAGACCAGATTATAGAACCTATAACTCCTTTTGCCAATTAGTTAAATGGGCTGTGTGGATATGATGAGCACCGGGCCAAAAACAGAAAACAAGAAGAAATGGGATGAGCACTACAAGATACTCCAGCGAAGGCACTCGTCTGGACACTACAACTCATCAGAAGATGAAAAAGGGAAATGAACTCACTTTTTTATACACTTGCAGTGGAGTGGAGTTAAGAAAAAAGAAAGTGGCAAAATTAGCCGCCATGAAAAATTACTTAGTTAAGATAAGAGTTTTTTATATTTTTATCCCTCAAACTATCAATCATTTTTCTACTTCGTTCTTAAACTACCAAAATCACTTATTTCGTCCTTAAACTATCATAATCTCACCTATTGTTAAAGGACTAATTAATTCATTATAGTACTAATTTGACTCAATGGGGCGAGGTTTCCAGATGTAGGGTTTTCACAGGCTTGCTCAATCTCTGGGGATATTTGTCATTTTAAGAATGTTCCATTGTGCATCTAACCAGCTCAAAAACACACTTTCCATAAGCCAATTTTTTGGACCTAAAATAAGTCAATAAGACAACTTATCTACTCAAGCAAAAATCATCCTAGGTGGTCTATATGAGGAGCATTTTGGAGGCTGATTTTAAATTTTCGTTATTAAAGAGTTTGGCACGAATTTTAAAAAATACATTATCAGCATAAAGAGTTACTGAAAAATAGGTTTCTATTAATTTTTAAATTCTTGTTCTGAATTCTCAAGTTTTCGAGATTAGTTTGCTCTTCACCTTGTAACAAATTGCATGTATATATACAAAAGTATATCTATGAAATATGAATGCAATGTTTTTATATTGTACACACTCACGCATATATATACACACAAAACTTTAAGTAAGGGCGCCATTACCATATTAAGTTAAGGACGTCCCTTTCCTGACCAATTTGCGATGTTCCGAGCCGCTCAATATGTTCAGAACATGATTTTAAGAGTACACGAGAAATCAGCAAAAAAAAAAGACCGGAAAGGACTTGATCCGAGCAGTTTTTGTTTGATTATTACATTGTGGATGCTCTTAGGTTGGAGTTGAAACAAATTACCACAAAATAAATAGAGAAAGGAAAATCAAAATGTAGGTAAGAAGCATACCTCTTTTAACGAAGGAAGATTTTTTTCGGAATAACACTTAAGCATTCAAAAGGGCTTCAAATAAGTGACTTTTACCTTAGCCATGCCATTGAGAGAAAGAGAAGAGTAGCAGAGAGATATAGGAAAAATTCATTATTGAATTGGAGAGAGATAGAGAGAATTGGGCAGAGCGTTTTTTTTTTTAAGTTCAACACACTCTTGAATGGAAAACGCAGTTGGACGATTCATGTCATTTAGAGAGGAATTGAATTTTTTTTGAAGGGAAAACAAATAAGTGTAATTTTGTTCACCGTCCTTAAAAGAGGGTGAACATTACCCTCCTTGTTATTGGTTGAAATGGTGTAGGTCCCACTTATGCAATACACTTTTTCGTAAGTATGACATCACTTTGTGGTGTGATCCATACTATTTTAACCAATAGGAATGAGGGTAATGTTCACCTAAGTGGAGGGTGGTTTCATTTTTTGAGTTTTAATTTTTTTGGCCTTACAGTTATAAGTCTGGAGGGTAAATTAACGTGTAAAAATAGAATTTTATGGATGGCAATTTGGAAAAGGCAAAATGTGAGTCAGCCTCAAAAAAAAGTCATCATTAAAAAGTACTCCCCTGTATATATTAGAATAGATACTATGGTCCATGAATATCAATAAGAGTCTCGAGAGTTTGGGTATGTGTCTTAACTTAGGATTCCTCTACTTTTATATCCAAGGAAGCATCAACATAAGGAAATATTCATGTATTTTATGATGATGATGATACCCATATTGTTAGTGTCGGCTGTCGGGCGCTCCATAAACCTTGTTAATTTCTTGAGCTCGAGTTGAGAAGCATGTATTGCACGAATAGACCAAGCTTCTTGAACGTTCACTTGTAATTAGCTCAACCAAACTCATTTGAAATTAGCTCAACTAGTAAACAGAGGAATAAATTTAGTATAACAATTTGAAGTGCGTGCCAAAGTTGACCAATCTAGAGCTGATTTTCATACAGAAACTAGATGAGGACTTGCAGAGTTGTCCGATTGCTCATAACCCGCAAAATTTAAATCAGTGGTATGATCTTTAAATTGTATGATCACTTGTAATTAACGAATTGGCTGTAAATAGCTAAATCTTTCGGATCTGATAATTGCAAACAATCCTTGTTCAATATTAATGATTTTGAAAGGAGAGTCTTTCCAAGGGGATGACAGAATAGTTTTTCCTCATAAAATATCCTTGCTCTCATAGACTTTGTTGTACAAGCATACCGCGCCAATTTCAAAGCAACACTATTTAGTTAACAAAGAATTTGAAAAGCATTTTTAGTTATATTACAAATTGATCTCAAACAAATTATTGTGCACCAAATGCATACTACCCTATTCTGAGCCTGAGTTACAATCTGTGCAGCTTTTGGATTCGCGAATTGGAAAGAGAAACGGTATTCTGAGCCTGAGTCACAATCTGTGCAGCTTTTGGATTCGCGAATTGGAAAGAGAAACGGTTCGTTCAGTTTAATCTAATATCAAAATACAAACATAGCCTTCAGTGATGGTGTTGTCAAAACTAAGATGGAGTTGGAGCAAGTATCAATAGGGAGCAAAAGAGTAACTGAAACATCTACTTGGCACCCCAAACATAAAAAACATCAGTTGCCATTTCTAGTATTTGGTTTTCAGTCGTTTTACACTCTCAATACCCAAAACTAGAAGTACAAAAACACGGAAATTCCAAAATTGAATGAATTATTACCAAATAAAGAAGGCATTGCATGCCCTAGTCTCCTACATATCACCCATACAGCATTACAATTTTATTTTGAATACTAATGGGAGATAGAAAATGTGATTTATATATGCACACCTATTGGTCCAGAGGAATCCACTCTATGTCTAGACTAATTTCACCAGATTCCACATTCTGGAGCTTCAGTGATACCTCCTGTTTGACCTTTCCATCAATTATGTTTACAGTGCTGTCATCTATAAGGGCATTATCGTTCGATTTCAGCCATTTTCCAATCTGCATGTTTCCAAACATTCCAGCATCTCCAAATGCCATTGCCGAGGTTATCATCGGCTGGATATCAACCTCAGCTTCTCCCATGATGTCATCGGCTGAAAAAGTGTCGTGATCATACACTTCCTGCGGGTAGACGAAAACATAATGGGCAAAAATGTCAATAATCCCAAGACAAATTATTGGAAATGAAAAGGAAAATACAGAAAGAATGAAGGAAAGAAAATCATTTTTGTAACAGATTAAGAGAGAGACTGGAAAAACACAGGAATACCAGTTTTACGGCGCCAAAGTCCTGAGGAACAGAAAGCATGAGTTCCTCATTCCAGACTGGATTTAAGTTGCTCTTCACAACAGTGGTTTGGACCTTCTGTTAACAGTAACAAGAAGCTTGAACTGAGAAACATCATCATCTGTATGTTCCAAATGATCGAATCTCCAACTATAGCTTGCACAATAGATACATGTACTGGATGGTTCCAGATGAGAAGCCTTTTAAGTACACCTGCCATCCTAAACTATCCACACTGTGTAACTTTGGTCCTCCAAGTTCCAAATTTGTAATATCGGCCTTTATGTTTTCAATTTGAGTCAAAATAGTCCAGGTACAAACGGCCGACTAAATCAGAGAAAATCAGAGACAAAAACATTTATATAATCCATCTATGGTCCCGAGGTATGCCCAAGTGTTGAAATGCCATGTTTGGATGACACAAATCGCAAAAGGAATTAAGAATGTGACTCCAGGTTACATGATCCACCATATGGTGCATATGAAATAAGAAAATTGAAAACACTGAAACTTTGAGAACCAAGTCGCACGAAGCACATAGCATTAAGGACCAAATGTGTTTTTACTGGTAATATGTATAAAAACGCCCACAAACTCTATGTATTTTAGAAGTTTACATGTCAAATTCTTACTTTTGCTTTGTTTTTTTTTCTATTGTTGTGGTGGATGTTTTATAGATCAACAGGTATGAACTAAAAACAAAGAGCGCCTGACCTGGTGCCCAAGAGTCAGAACAACATAAGGATCACTTGAAAGCATATCTCTGATAGCTAGATTTGTGCCTTTCAATACTTTGACTTTTAACATACCAATAAATTCCACCATGCCTTCCTGTCATCATTTTCAAAATAAGCTGACTGGACAAAATTATTAAATGAGGCACCAAAGAAAAGACAGGACAAGGATGATTGTATAGCTCAGGCAAATAGCAGTAAAATTAATAACTTAACATATATGCAGGGACAAAAACATTTATGCAACATAATGCCCGAAATTACAAGTTGAGCAGTTCAACAAAGTTTACCACATTCTGTGATGAACTTGAACTTCGAAAGCTATCCATAATCTTCCTGGATAAACTAGATTGGAGAGAGCTCTTTTTATGAGGAATGGACGAGATCCGCAGGCTAGGCTTCAAAAAGTCTTGCAGCTCATATTTTGACCTACAAAAACGAAAGACAAAATGAGAGAATACAAATTGCCCATCTCTAGACCCGAAATATACGTCACCTTATGTACCAGCAGATGCTAAGGCAGCTAAACCATTCATCTGGTGCTAATAACCCTAACTCTATGTTGGGTTCCTGAAACTTGATTAGGATTGGACACCTCCCCATGCACTCACAGATCCAAGCCTGAGGCGAATTTCTTTTGACTACAGTAATTTGTTGATATAAGCCCTAGGATACAAAATGCTGGATAATCCTAGCAGCTGACGTTGTACTCTTCTTCTTAATTTGATAATGTAGTGAAAACTAGTTAGAGCCGTAGACATAGCTATCTTCCAAACCAAGAATATCTGTGTACGGTGCTTTCTGATTGTGATTGTGTGTGCGCGCGCGCATGTCCAACCCTAAAGGTGGTCTTCATCTAGACCCAATGGTTCCATATGGCTTGCTTTCAGCTTACCCCTTATCCACAGATCCATTAATAAGTGGCACCCTTTTTTAATTAAGAAGACCAAAAGCCTGCCGATGGCATTGGAAAGTATAGATATGAGTTTTCTCTCCATCGTTAGATAAAGCTCAGCTAATCCAATGGCTAAAAATACACCAGAAACCTCTACCCAGGGTAATAACACATCATCGTCTCCATCAATATCAATCAACCCTACCTCTGGCTGATAACCAAGAAGTGACAGCTCTGTGTTGGAAACCAGAGGGTAACTGAATTCTTAGTATTTACAGAGAAATCAGAGGATTCAATCAATGCAATTATAGCTTTTGAAAAACATTTCATCCATATGAAAAAGCCCTGTCAAGGCTCAGTGGGTTCAACTGAACCCACTCCATTGAACATGGTTGCCCCTGCATCTGCGAAAACCAAGTCCGGGAGTTTAGGCTCTGTTTGGAAGTTAGGGAAAAGGAAAGAAAATAATGAAGGCAAAAATGAGAGGGAAAATGGAAGAGAAATTGAGAGGACAGTTGAGTTAGAATTCAAAATTTTTCCTCTCCTTTGATAAGAACCAAACAAGGGTGATGAAAATTTTAAAATTTTCCTTTCCTTTCCACAACTTCCAAACAAACCCCGGGACACAAGTAAACAGGAAAGAAAAAGCAATTTCACCGTTCAAAGGCAAGTACAAAACGTCGAGGAACTTTGACTGGTATTGATCTCACTTTGTATTTAGCTAGGCCTAGTAGGAGATGTAGCACTTTGAACCAAACGGGAGATAAAAATACAGAGAAATACATATTCAAAATACTACCACCACAACCAAGTAACAAACACGAACAAAAAAAAAAACTTTGAAATTTCCATCTAACCTGATAAATTTTGCACGCTCCTCATGACCAGAATCTGCACTGGGTTTTGAATACCCTTCAGGAATAAAAGCCTCGTAAATAGAGTTAGCAGAAGCATTTCCTCCAACCTCAACCATTGCATCAATTTCATCATCAGTCCATTCATCTAACGTCACAGACAGGACCTGCACAATTGGTAATGTTGCCCAGAAAATTATAAGATGCAAGGTGGAAGCACAGGGGGAAGCACCAAAAAAACAAAGACAAAAACATTGTGAAGAATTGAAGTTGTGCTGTGAAGACAATACAAAAACTTGCAGTTGACAGTTGGGTACTATGAAGACCAATGTGGTAGAAAACTGTAAAATGCCATCTGAAGTTGGCCGCCTCCGACAGGATGGAGCTTGCTTTCATATTTTTATTCTTGCTTTAGTTGTCCTAAAGCACACAAGATATAAATTTAAGGAGGCCATATCTACACCTACAACAGAAAAACTTGGATGCATCCTGTGAGCTTAAAAAGATCGGCTTCTTTTCAAATTCCACTCATACTAACAGGTTTTAAAGGCAAAGTTTCAACTGGGTTTAGTTACGCTGGCTTAGTTCCACAGTGCGCGATTGGTCACAACTTTTGTTTTTGCCCATCAAACAATCAGAGAGTCTCGCAAAAGCCACCAAATGACCCATATTATTGATAATACCTTAATAATAAACAATATAATGATGATACAGTAGATCCCTTAAAGGAGTGGGGAGGGGAAATATAACTTTCAATTTTTTTCGAACATTCTCTTTACTTCTCCATCCTTAGTGGCTTTTGTCTTTCCACAGTTTCAACTCTTTAAAGTAAAGCAAATCAAAGAATGCAACATTACACGGAAATAATGCCCTCATTTTCATACATTCGAGCATTCATTGACCAAAATTTTAGGAGGACCATTTTAACTGTGCCATTTTGAATAATCAAATCTGTCTTCACAGTGAAATATAAAGATCAGATCCTTTTAGCTCCATTTGAGATTGATCTCAAACGCACTTTATCAAAATACTACAAAACACAATTCATAGGAATAGGAAATCTTTGTAACATAAACCCAGAGGACGTCTTTTAGAGACCTCTTGTCCAATACCAACAGACACATAGTTCCAGTAGTAACAAGTCAAAGCCATACATGTCTCTGTGCACAAAAGACAGCATGCTAGTCAAGAATCAAAGACTAACAAATGACAATCGTTCATGTCTCCATGCACAATAAAAAGCATGTCATATGTTCCAGTCAAGAATTCTTTCTTCCGAACTGAGAGGAGAGGAGGGGAATCCCTAGAGCAGTTACCTTTGAGATATGGGTACCAAGGCTTCTGTGTACACCACAGCATTTTAAGCATATAAACACCCCAATATTGGCTGACCTGAAATTCAATGTGAAACTAAATCGTACACCTCCATATAACAAGGTTCACTAGCAAAAACACATATTTCGCATACACCGCTTCGGCACTTTGTCTAAAAATCCTACGGTTACTCAAACCAGGAAATCAAAACACATATGCGTATTTTGAAATATCAAGAGACATATAGCACATGTATATCGTCAATCTCTGCTATGGATATCTACTCCAAGCTATTGCTTCAGAATTTCATTGCATATTGTATCACAACAAACGCTGCATCTACAACTGATATTTCATGCAATAATGATAAATCCAGGTCTATGATTTTGTAGGATTTTGCCAAATTGGTAAATATCCTAATGTCTACTTTATTCAGGCAATACTTAGCCCTTGAATTTAGTCAGAAAGTAGATTTCTACTTGTTATACTGTTGGAGTTAGTCCCATATCGATTAATTATCTCCTCCAGAACTAGTCTATGAGCCTTGGCGGCCTCTCCACTCTTTGCCAATTGGTTTGGAGTTGGATGCTTTAAGTATAATGTTGTGATCCAAGTGTTATGGATCCTTTGTTTACCTCTCCACGTGCGAGTCAGGGATCGCATGTGCGGAAAAGTGTTGGAGTTTGTCCCACATCGATTAATTATCTCCTCCAAAACTAGAATATGAGCCTGGGTGGCCTCTCCACTCTTTGCCAATTGGTTTGGAGTTGGATGCTTTAACATATACTTTCCCCTTTTATCTATCAAAGGTTTTACAATCGAAACAAACAGAATCATAAAAATATTTTTCCAAAAGATGGGCTTATGTTTACAGAAATGTTTTGTCTGACAAAGTTAACATGAAGGAGAAGATCGCCGTGATGATGAAGCACAGAGGCATTGAAGTGAAGTTCAGCTGAGAAGCTATGTATGATGTCTTATCATTATTTTCGCAATATAAAGCACTGCCGTCCAAACAGAAAAAATAATAGTTATAGTTCATGCAAATCGGCTTCTCTTTATCCTTGACCGTTGTTGGAGAAAGTTTCACAATTTCGAGATATTACTCATATTTGAAACTTGGCAACTTAGAAACTTCTCGCAGCTGAGAATTTCTTTTATTTGGAATGAAGCATATTCAATGTTTCAAAAAGTGAGCAACACTTGAGAGCCACTATTTTGCTGTTACCACTAATCAGCCCGAGCAACTCTTTACCTTCCCTCTATGAGGCAAGGACACGGACACGGGGGCACGGAAATTCTAAAAAAATGGGGACACAGACACGACAGAGGACACGCCACGTGTATATTTATTTATTTATATTTGTTTTTTAAATTTTTTCAAGTTTAAATGGCAAAATGTGGATAAAACGAAAAAATCCATAGTTCCAATACCATTCAAACAAAAGAAGACATCCATAAGTTCAATACAATCCAATTGAAAAATTACAGTTTGCCTCTCAAAATTTTAAAAAATTAAAATTTGACCCCCCCCCCCCCCCCCCCCCCCCCATTTTTAAAAAATTACACTTTGACCTCTAAAATTTTTAAAAATTACACTTTAACCCTTGCCGTGTCCCCATCTATGTAGCACGGACACTTAGCCGGAAGCAAAGTGTCAGTGTCGGAAACGCTCCGGAAACATGGCCGACACTTAATCTCAAGTTTCCTACTTTTTTTCAATATTTGAGGGTTGGACACTCTCCGACACTAAGGACACGCACAGGACACTTTAGGGACACTTCAAGGACACTTTTTGGAAGTCATTAAAGGTCCCCGTTGGTGTCCCCCCGTGTCCCTCTCAAAAGTATAAATTAAATCCCATACGTGTCCCCACCGTGTCACTGTGTCCGACACTGCAATACATCAACCTCTAGAGGTGTCGGTGCTTCATAGCCTTCCCTAAACCTCTTCCTCCTAAATTCCATCTCAACGAAGATAATAAAGATTGCAAAAGCTGGTTATGAATCACTTCTCCTTATAGATCATATTCGTACCCCTGTTCCGGCTATTTCTTAAGCAATCCTAACAGCTGTAAAAGTAGTTACCATTATCGAATATAAACAACATATCCCTTCTGAATATGCCCCACGAAGCTGGCCATAGTTACATACATGCACTTTAACAAAAATAGTGTCATGATATAGAAGCTAAGAAAACAGGAAACATGATGAGATTTCATCCATTGTTTTCCACTCTCAACCTGACTAACACGAAAAAAAGGCCGAAAGGGATGCCCCAAGACCTCACTGAATAGACTTTCACTTGTCATAACCTCACTCCTTTAAATTATCATATGCATCATTGATTTGTTTAGTTACATCAATGAATGGCTGTTCTTAGTTACCTGGGAAAACCAGTATGATACTTGTTCCTATTCTCCAAAGCACCTTGGTATATCTTACGGGCATATTTATGGTTTGATGGTTTCCCAAGTCAAGAAACCCCTTAAGGACGCAATCTTCTTCTTTCCATCATACTTTTTATCTCAGTTTTCTAAGAAGCAGTTAATTTTATGATAGCCTTTTTGAAGTCACTCATAAGTTGATATAGCATAGCCCCCTGGCTTGCTTCATTCGTCTCACGGTAACAGATGCCTCTACAATCTTGTTCAATAACTAAGTCAATTATGAAACACCATTGTCACACATAAACGCCTAGGCCTCTGGTAGAATAAGGAAATGCACTTCTCAAAATTATAGTACAGGAAAACAAAACCAGAGAGAGAGAGACCTAAGCCTCTGGGAGAATAAGGAAATGCCCTTCTCAAAATTATAGTAAAGGAAAACAAAACCAGAGAGAGAGTAGGAGGAGGAGGAGGAGGAGGACTTAAATTAACCAAAGACATCAAGAAAATAAGAATGATATCGAAAGTACCACCAAAGCACCATTTACAATATATATTTAAGGTTGGATTACGAGTATTAACTACTATAAAACCAATTAACAGGGATATTCTTGTAAGATAAGAGGCTTTAAAAGCATTAGGTTGGTGGAAGTGGAACTTACGCCCACTTGGGGTCTGGAGCACTACAATCAGCACAAACACGATTATCACTCTGAAGCAATAGGTCTTTTAATCTTCTTTTACCTGGAAAGCAGCCATCCATAAATTACACATATAACAAGCTTTTAAAAAGTGAGAAAAAATGCAATAGTTGAGAAGGGGTCAGGGATACCAATAAAGGCAATGAAACATGTCGTAGCTAAAGTACATGTCATGTGGTAGAATGAATATATCTTGCAAACTTTTTAAAAGACACTCATGTGTGATTGAATGCAGATATTTTGGATTTGAAATAACCCTTCACAGAATTTACAGACAACGTATTTGCCCTGAAGAGAAAGGGAGAAAATCTTCCTCCTTGGATGTTCAGTTGAAGTTCTCATTCTTCCTTTTTCTTCCTTCAAGCCTTAAAATGCATATCAACACTCTCCTTCTAGCTGATTAAAATCTGTCAGACACCAATACGGTTTGATTTGTTGAACCACTGTCCTTACACTGAGAATTCCAGCTTCAAAATGCACCCACTTCCTCATAAATCTTTACGATAATTCAAGTTGGATTTTGTTCAATTTTTTGCTTCTACTAGAACTTGATAATCCCAACAGTAAGGGGTCTAGTGAAGATTTTTCCCTCCTTTTTCTTTATTTTTCTCATATAACTCGGGTTATTTCTTCCTGTGTGACATGGATTACAAGCAAACCGAGTCAGTTCAAGGCTACTTCAGTCACTTAAGCATTATTACGGAAAGCATAGCCTCTCAAAAAGAAATTGAACAGTTTTTCTTCTAAAGAACTAGTTTTAGTTTGACTGCTACTCAATTAACACATTACAATTAGGGGCCAAAGCCACTTGCTTCGCACAGTTTTCAGAAAAAAGCGATTCAGAGGTGGCCAAGGCCCCATTGCCTTATGCTCATATAATCTTGAGGTACAAACCTGAAGTTTGAGTCCTAAAGTTTCACTTACCTTGCCACATGAAGTCCCCAATTTGTTGCAACATGTTACAAACTTAATTGAAAATGAACTGTAACATCACAAGATATTCAGAAATACAACCGACGCTAAAATTAACTTACTGCCTGCATTCATATCAATGACAGTATTAGCTGCACACAATAGCATACCTGAGGAGTAGTGCCCCAACTGAGGTTTACTCATTGCTTTGATTAAAAGAAAGGAATCATCCAACGAAACTCTTCCTTATTAACAGTCTGCAGCATATGAGAATTGAGAATTAAAATAAAAGAAACAATAGAAATCAGTGATATTGGGAAGCTAAAAGTACTAAACAGGCAACCCAACGAAAACGGAATACCAGAAAAATTAACATCTGAGCAAAATAGCAACACAGAATGAACCTAATTAACTATTCAAATATCTGAGGAGATTTGTAAAGATGGAAAAAATAATACAGCTGCCATGCAGAGGCGACGCCAAAGGGTTGGGTGTGGGGTCGGCTGACCCCATGCCAAAGTTTGTAATTAATGCTATTATGGCCTAAATTTTGGTTGGTCTTTGCTTGACACCATGGAAAACATCTTTGACCCCAAGCATGAGATGGGAGCACTGAATATTTTCTATGATTACTAATCCAAACATCCAACTGTTCCCATCTATGTGCATATAATTTCCTAAAGAATACATCTACTTCTCACATCTTCCTCTGTTTGGCAACAAGCACTATTTCAACTTCACACTCTCAAAAGTTTTTAGTATAGATTTAGGCATCCATTAGATTAACAACTAGGCCTTTATGTTGTCACAGGAAAATTTTTATCTGGGCATTCTTAACCTTTTTATGCTAAGCTGGTCCAGATACTATGGGTATTAGGATATTGTTGATTTATTAGTTTTGTTTATTAACATCTTTTTCCTATTAAGACAATGTAAAATTTGTTTTTCTATATAATAACAAGAATTTAAAAATGACCCCATCAACAAAAAATCCTGAAGTTGCCACTGCTGCCATGTAGTAGTTTAAACACTGAAATCAAACTTGACTAACTGGAAACAGTAAGAAACACAAAATAACATTAATCAAGATATTTGGGGTGTCTCTGATCAAAAAGAAGAACAAGAAGATATTTGGGATGGCCAAAAGGCCAACTTTTCCTAATCTTTTCGTCCTTTTTGCTTTTACTCAAAATAATTCCAAGGCTACTAGAAAAGAATCAGGAAAAAAAAAAAAAAACAATACGATACAAATTTGAAAAACTTTCACCAGCAAAAACGACAAAATTTTCAACTTTTTTCCTCTTATCATGTTTTCCATAAAAAATTATTTTTCGCACTCCACTTTTTACCTTTTTCCTATTTGAAATTAGGACAATACCATTTTAAGTGAATGAACACTAACAAAATAAAGGATACTTTGGTAATTTTACATAGGATAAAGACAAAAAGTGAAGTGCTAGAGTGCCAAAATCACTTCCCTTCTCGATTTATCTTTTACCGCATTTTGTCTATCTTTAATACTTTCCGGATTCCTATAGTCAATAATAACAGGAAAAACGAAAGGAAAAAATAGAGAAGTAGATTATGAATCCGAAAAAAATAACAAAAAGAGGCGCGCGCGCACACATAAAAAGAAAAAAAAACTAGCTTTTTTCGGCATCTCAAACACTGTCATACAAACCCATCGCACGTGAACTAATCAAACGACGAACTCCAGTTATTCGGAAAGATTCATCAGATTGCTCAAAAAAAAAAAAAAAACGCCGAGCAATTGAAACTTTCTAATAATCAACGAAAGCCATAGGTCAACGGAATCAATCATTAGCTGAAAAGTGAGACGATAAATTAAGAAGAAAAGACGAACAAATTGAGTAGAATGAAAGACCTATACGCAGAGTCGTTGAATTTACCGAATGAATTCAGGAAATTCGAATCCACCATGTAACGCGTCCGAAGATGGAGAAACGTCGACGGAGAGAATTGTTGATCAACGAGCCAGGTTGGAGAGAGAGAGCGAGAGAGAAGAGAGAAGAGAGAGAAGTTCACATCGTTTTACATGGGCCGTTTTATTTGATTTGAACGATAATAACTGTGTACACATTGTGCCGTCGTATCAGGTGTTTTTCTCTCGTAATTTCTTTTTACTTCTTTTTCTTTTTCCTTCTTATTTTATACTAGTAGTAATTATAACACAGTATGTCGAATAAATTTACGTGCATCTCGAGTAACTATGACAAATATAGAAATAGACAAAGTCAATATTCCTTATTTAATTTGGTCAGCGCAACGACTCTTTTAAAATCATCCAAAATCATGACAAATACAGAAATCGTGACAAAATCATCCGGAACCACGGTAAAATCGTCGAAAATGTAATATTCGTTGGAATAGTCTCCTCTGCAATTATCAATCGAAGTCTCCTCTGCAATTATTATATTATTATATCATTAGCATCCCCACCCTCCTCATCTCATCATCTCCTTTGTTTACTAAACGCATTACTATAACAATCCAATGTTGGGGTCCCTTCATTTCTACATTTTTTGGACAAATTGCCAAAACCACCTCTGAGGTTTCTGATAGCTTACAATTTCCACCTCATGTTTGAAAAATTACAAAATACCCCCTGTTGCATAACAATTTGGGACAATTTACCCTCATGTTGTGATGTGGCCGCTAGAATTTGACATCACCAAATCCTAATTATACAATGGACAAAATTGTCTTTTTTGTAGCTTGTGAAAGGTTATTTTCATACATCTTCAAGTTGCAGCCCTTCACAAGCTAGAAAAAGACAGTGTGATCCATTGGAATTAGGATTTGATAATATTAGACAAATACCGTCAAATTTTCTAGCGGCTACATCACGACAAGAGAATAATTTGTTATGCGATGGGGGATAAGTTTCTCAACCGTGACGGGGCGATCTATAATTTGCAAAAACATCAAAATAGTTGGACCAACTTGTGCCCATTTCAAACTATATCGTCTCAAAATAACGGTGAAACAACTTTATTTTGAAATGTTAACCCGATATAAAATATCTCGACTAACTAACATGTGAATCGAATATGGCCCCTACATTTTTTAGGGAATGCCTTCTATTTTCTTACACCAATTATAAATCTCTTCTCTGTGAAATTAGTACGTACCATTCCATGGTCAACACTATGCAATGGGTTCAACACCGTCCACGTCCTATGATTTCACACTTTTTTCTTTTCTTTGTTTCTCCTTTTGCTTCATACAATCAAACCTTAGTGATTTGGGAGAAAATCTATTATGTGGAAGGGAACTTTGAAATAACAAAAGCCAAGAATTATATTTAAGGGCCAATTTGGTTCGCTGTCTATACTTCTATTCGCTTAGTTTAAGCAATAAAGAAAGAAAGGAAGAAATCTTGTTGCTTATTTTCTTGTTCTAGATAAGATAATCATCAACTTAAACAACAACAAATTACTACTAAATGATAACCAAACAAGTTTATTGTATTCTGCATTTTAATTGCATAAATGTAAGCTGGTGAACCAAACAAGCACTAATTACCTGCTCATTGTCTTGCATGTATTTTATGACACAGCTAGCTCCAAGTGAATTAGAAGAGAAGGCTAGCATGAGGGAGAAGAGCCTGTCAAGTTAGCACAAGGAGACTGCCTGAAACTAAACAAAGGGTCTCCTAATTTTATAAGCATCTAATCTAATTACATAAGTAATAAGCAAACAACCCTTTGAGTTGGAGCAGGCAAGTCATCCTTGGCTACCAAACAAAGGCTCTTATCTTCATGAAAGACCTCTCTTCTCTAATAATGTTAAGGATCTATAATCTTCTTGAACTGCTACATTGGACGGATGCCAATACTTGGTTTTCATGGCCCTCTATTTATAGCCAAGGAAGAAACAATAGCAAGATTCTCAATTGCCAAACAATGCAGCTTCCCATCCCATCAATTTGCATTGGAGAATCTTCAACGCCATGTCAAAAGAGTTGTAATTGTCAAAATTTGGCCAAAAGGAACAAATAAAATTCTCTTTCAAGGCAACCCACGGGAAAATCATTTAGTGGCCCTTTTTTCTTTTTTCTTTTTTTGATCCGATTTAGTGGCCCTGGACACCACCATATGGTGCCCCAGAGCCCTTCAACACCACACATTCAAACAGGCCCAAGACTAAGTATATAAGTCCCATGTGAATGTCTGGTGAGAGCTTCAGACACCACGTGACGTTATTTCTCCAAGCCGATTTGGCACCGTCAAACTTCATTCAATATTTGACAGAAGATTAGCAATACCACTTTCGTCCACCTACACTTCATCTCTACCTCTCTCTCAAAGTGGTATTGATCACCGTGATCTCTACGATTTTCGATCCCTATAGTTTTAAAAACTCTATTACCATACTAAACTTGTTCTATTTACAGCTAAACCATAATTAAAAGTTAAAATCATGGCTTCGCCTCATATTATTAAGACGGAAAACATCATGATTTGCCTTATATTATTAAGAAGGAAAACAAATAGAAATGGGTCAGGCCTCACTCCCCCAAACCCTGGCTCATGCAAGTCACAAACGGGTTATAGTATGACATCCCAATTGAATTTGAGACAACTCAATACATACATTAGAGAATATATCTTGCTTTTACTTGTGTTTTGCGGCTTTTGCCACTCCAACACTCATCTGCACATGTAGGAACATACTCTCTTGATTTGCAGAGAGAAAGTTTGAACTGTTATTGAAGGATTTTCGGCACATTTTCCAGGCAACTTGATTAAATGAGTACCTTCATCTAACTTTTCCTTTCTCCAAAGGACAGACAATTACAAAAGCCTATTAAGCCTATCTCAGTCTGGACTTCTTGTTTTTGTATGACCGGTGCGCACCTAGACTATTCTTGAGTCCTAGAGTTAACGATTGTGGACTACTTGTTAAGCTTAATTATGCTTTGGCAATGAAGACCTCGGACTTGGACTCAAGCTTTAGCTCAATTTTTTTTTGAAATGATTAGCTCACTAATTAGCTTAATTGACTTCATAATAATTGTTCAATGGACACCGTTTGAGCTTCCTTTATCACTTCTTTTTCTTTCTAGCATTTTCTATAAAACTTTTCAGGATTCTGAAATGTGATCTATAGTTGACCTCACTAAAAGGCAAGGAAGCACAAAATCTTTGAATGAAAGGTTTTCTAAAGGTTGATCTTACGTAAAGGAGTGCTGGTTATAATAGAACCCTAGATGCTGTCCGTACATATCTCAACCTTTCTTATCCTTCAGTCTGTTGACTCCTTCCATTTAGGGTATCAATTCTGTTCTCTGTTAACATGTGTCCCACTTACCATATAAATTCAACTGCCTTTGCAATTTGACTTCATTTTGTTCAATATAGGCCAACCTATTATTCGATCTATTAGACTCCTCAATGGGATTCGATTTTGTTCGCTGACTTTCCTCAATAGGGTTCGATCTTTGTTCGCCCACTTTCCTCGATAGGGTTCGATCTTTGTTCACCCACTTTCCTCAATGGGGTTCGATTTTTTTCCGATGATTTTGTTCACCCACTTTCGTTAATAGGGTTCGATCTTTGTTCGCCTACTTTCCTCAATGGGGTTTGATTTTTTTTCGCCCATTTTCGATTTTAATCCCGATAGATATCTTGCGAGATTTGATTATCTGGGTGGGAATCATGTCTCTCTCATTGCTTTTCAAGCTCAGACGTTGGAATTTTTTTTGGAACTACTCAGACGTTGGACTTCTCTTCTAGTTTTCTTATGACTAGGGTTCTGAAGACTGGACGGTTTTAACTGAGTTCCATTGTTTCCAAGACACATATCAGTCAAGATATAGCTAGGCCTAAGGTCATGTTCCATTGGTCGGACAGCTAATAAGCGATAAAATAGTTTATAGGGTGGGTGATCCCACCGACAATGATATTTGAGTGAATAACCAATATGTATAACATTCTGCAATGTGTTATGTAATGCCATAACAATAGGATTGGTTGTCCATTGCACAGGTAATCCATTCATCCATTCACCAATTACTGCACTATTACAATGCCGAAAATAGGATCCTAAAAGAATTGTGATCCACTCTCATGTCTAATTCAACCAACCAAACCGGCCCTAAAATAGAACATATAAGAAAGAGCCTCAAGAATAATCCAGGGAGGTCTTATTGGCATTTCATCTAAACCCTAATAATACAAATGCACAGCAACTGCCGTCCAGTTCTTCATATAATAAGCAACAAACAATCCCATTACCCAACAAGAAATGCACCATCAATAGACTTCAACATGCCATTGCTTGTTCTTTTTAAGTTGGGCAATCTTTGCTTCCCAGCTCTCACCCCTCTCCTCCGCCACCCGTTTCAGCGTATCTTGAATCCCTGGCATCATCCCCTTAAGCCCGCAGAAGTAAATGTGGGCTCCACCATCCAACATCTTGAAGATCTCGTCACTGTACTCTTCGATCTTATCCTGGACGTACATTTTGCCGCCGGTTTTGTTCTTTTGTTCTCGGCTCAGAGCGCGGTCAAAGCGGAAGTTATCTGGGTAGTCTTTGAGATACTTGGAGAATTCTTCATCATAGAGGAGACTGTCAGTGTTGGCCACCCCTAGAAAGAGCCAAGCAAGGCCCCGGAATTTAAATGTGGGGACAGATTCCATGAACATTCGACGAAGGTAGCCTCTGAATGGGGCCACACCCGTGCCAGTTGCTATCATTATGTGGGTGGCCTTTGGGTCTTCTTCTGGTAACAGCATTATCTTTCCTGAAGGGCCTGCCAATAAGTCATTTCAATTAAGAGGACCATGAGTCACTCAGTTCAATCAAATCAAAAACCAAAAGCAATCACCATAAGGTCCAAAACCGATTGAATAACCCGTGTGACTATTCTTATTACTTCTGGAAAATATGAAACATACTATGTGATTTCACTTGTTTTAGACAACGTAATCTGATACCGAAGTCCAGAACTGACATGCCAGTGACGCAAAGAGTGATATGCACACGTTTTGAGCAATTTAATTCAGCAGATCAGTCAATCTTAAAATGAAAGGGAGTGCATACTTTTGGTCTAAATAAGAAGATATCACATAGATGGTGCAAGAACGCTGTACTCCACTTCAGCTGGATCAAAATAAGACCTTTTAATGAAAAAATTTGGACCCTAGCCCACACGAGATGACAAAATAAACTACACAAAAGACACGAATTCAATGTCCATCCTAGCAAAAATTTGCAAGGTCGGGCCATTTGACTGCAGTTAGAAGACAATTTGGGCTTCACAGTGTCCAACTCTCATCTGTCTCGTCCGACAGTGTGAGAAACTGGGAATGCAGAAAAGGTGGCTGGTCGAGGAAGAACAAATTGGTTATGAGAAATAATAGAAAGCATTTGTAAATGGATACTAGGGGTGTTACTCGAAACCGGAAAATCGATCGAAACCGGAAAAATCAAACCGGACCGGACCGAATTTTTTAAACCGGTTGAATAATTTCGATTCGATTCCGGTTTATAAAATTTTATAAACTGGAAAAATAATTTCGATCCGGTTTATATGTTTTAAAAACCGGTTGAAACCGGACCGGTTATATATATGTATAATATATACATATATATATATAAAAAAACATAGGGGAGGGGTTGAATTATGAGTTTTTGGTTGATATTTTGTAGTATATATTGGTCTAATAAATATATTTATTATATAAAAGCTATTTTTATGGGCTTAATTATGTTTTTATGAGTTTTTTTTTTAATGTATTGGGCTCAAAATTGATCCTTTTTTGATAGGCCCAAAAAAATGGTTGAATTATAGATTTTTGGTTGATATTTTATAGGTTGAATTGTGAATTTTTTGATGTGTTGAGCTCAAATTATGGCTCATGAATAAAAACCGGATAAACCGGACCGGAACCGGTTGAGCCGGTCGAAACCGGAACCGGTTTATCTCAACCGGTTCCGGTTTCTAAAAATCTCAAACCGGAAAACCGGTTTCGATCCAAAAATACACCCAAACCGGTCAAAACCGGACCGGTATCACCCCTAATGGATACCGGCTTAGTAAATCCTTTATCCATTGCCACTTTTTCTGATGATGGTGCTGGTTGAAGGTATACATATTCACATAGAAACTCAAGAAATGAGTCGATGATTGATGGGGTGCTGGTGCTGGTGCTGGTTTTGGTTTTGGTTTGATCGAAGCTTAGGGGAAGAGTCAGACACTAATGATCAGCAGTTGCACGTGTCTAGTTTCTCACTCACATACCAAGTTGTCTACCCCTAATCCGTACACATTATGACCCTTTCAAAATATTCCAGTCCAAAGAATTTCTTTTACATGCCAAGCCACCAAAAAATACGTCTCCATTGTATATTGCCAGTGGATAAGTTGCAAAACAGGTGATTGGCCAGTAATTAGATCCAACTGATGCAATGTAGCCAAATGTAAAAGATGGAAGGAGCACTAGTGTCCTTAATCAGACTTTGTGCAGGACACTAGTGGACTTCAAGTAGAACAAAATACTACTCCTAGATTGTACTTCCATGAATTAGTTAGTCAATATATTAACGCTTAGATTGTCATGTTCAATGGAGGTAACACCATAATCAATGCATTTCTTTTTGTCATTGAAAGAATGAATTGCTCAATAGTTAGCTTTTCAGAAATAAAGAACAACTTGATTCAGTGTCTTACTTTCAGAAGCCAAATCTTACCTGTAACTTTGATTTTGTCCCCAGGCTTTGAGTCACACAGGAAATTGCTGCATACCCCTTTCTTTGTAGTGTCTTCTTTTCCAGTCTCGGGATCGTAATAGACAGCACGTCGAACGCACAAACTTGCCGTCTTACCATCAAAAAAATCTCCATACCTGGTGGATGCAATTGAGTAAAGACGAACATTTTGAGGAGTCCCTGGTTTCTTTGGATTTTCACCCTATAATGCATTCAAATACTATTTCATTAAACTTCAAGCTGAGGTTACTCATCTCGTAGACAATTAGTATGAGGAGAACAAACTGAAAGCCAAGAAGAGTCTGAGCTTGGACTATCTAAGCAAAAATGTCTTATTTTCGTCCTCCGACCATTTTCCTGTTTTCCGTGAGAAAATTATACTTTTCCGATTCATCTTGACAAGAATTTTAAAAAAAAAAAAAGCAAAACTTTTGACAAAAAGTTCAAATAATTCATGAAATATTCATTATTCACAGGATAAGTAGCAAAAGAGGAAACTATGGACAATATTCTCCATACATATGATCAGTCAAGTCTCCAAATTTTAGCATAAAGCACTAAGCTCATTCCAAGATAACAAATGTAACAATAACCTACTGAATTTACAACTTACAGGAGGAATCACCCCATAACTCTGTCCTTCCCAGTAGGGAACATTGCCACCATGATCAATCACAATGTGACAAGTCTCTCCTGGAGCTTTTGGGCCTACAAGCCTCTTGACAGAGACTATAGTAGCCGTATACGGATCCTTCGGCTTGTGTAAGTTTAGTGGAGGGTCGTTTACATCTTCAAGTGCCAAAGGTGAAACGGAAACCTTAGGTGTGCTGGCATGTTGCACTGACATGCAAACTACAGACCGGCTTCTCGACTCCCCATTCTTGGTTTTCAAGTCCAATGGCGAAAAAGACACCCCTAACTTATCACCAAAACTTATGTTATGCACCTGCCACAAAATGAACCCAGTTCCTTGAAATTAGCATCCTAGAGTATTTCGATAATGCTGACAAGGATACAAGAAAATAATGGCTACACTCGCTCACCTTTTGGTAAATTACTCAGAATAAAGCATATAACAAACTGGAGGATCAAAAGTTGACCAACACAGAGGACTGGATATCAAGAATAAGCTCTTTAATACATAAATAAAACCCCATACCCAAAAATTTCTTAAAGCATTGACCTGATTTACTAATCCTTAAGCAGGATCCATCTTAAAGCGAATTCTAGCACACTTTACTGATGGTCAAATTCCATACGTCAACCGAGAACTGCTTCAAATTTCTTTGGCTTGGAAAATAAAATGTATCTAAGCTCACATATGAAAGATCTTTATCTTGCTAGTTACAATTTTGACTGAAAAGTCTGTAGCTACATTTCACGTCATTGCATAATGCAACTGGGAAAAGTTACATTAGGCAGGTGATGCTTCCACTGTAGGGTCTGCTTTGGGAAACCTATTACGTGGGAAAAACAAAGTGAGAATATCAAGCTCAAGGACGTACAATCTTTTAAATTGTTCATTTTGTCAAACCAGGAAAAAGGAATGTAAAGGGGAAAAAGCACTTATCACTGGGGGATATCAGAGCGTAAGTATTTCAGAAATTGCTGAATTACACATCAAATTTGGGAGACCCCAAGAACGCGCGAGGATCGTTTTTAGTGAGAGCAAAGTGTTCCTAAAGCTGGAATCAGATGGAGAATTTGGACAGGGTTGCATTTGACGCATGAAAACTGTGGACAAAGGCCTGTCTTGTCATTAGGTGTTGCCAACTCCACTTCAGATGCCTTGTCCCCATGGTTTAGCATCATCCTTATAACATGCAGATGGAAAATTCGTAAAAGAAACTCCAACTTGTTAGGTTGTGAAAGCAGGGCCGGCCCTAGGCATAGGCCCACCAGGCGCCTAAGGCCTCCAGGCCCAAAACGGAGAAATATGTTATATATATTATGTATATCATACATTTTCCAAATGAGAGAGTGTACTGCGGTGGTAAGAACTATGCTACACATGTTCGATTCCTGTTGGAATCATTTTTTTGAGCAGGTTTTTTGAAGTTGTGCAAAAATATTGTTCAAATTGATGGCTTGGAGAGTCGAACTTGCGATCTAGGACACCAAAAACACATTCAAAGCAGCATGCCACTAAGCCACAAGGCAATCTTGTTTCTTTTATTGAACAAATTTATATAAGAGAACATTAGAGGCCCCATTCTCATATCTCATCTGGTGGGACCTCGAAAATGTCTGACCGGGCCTGTGTGAAAGTATAATTAATAGAAATCCCAGATGGAAGGAGGAATGTACGCATAATGATAATCATTTTCTTTTAATCGAATGAAAAAATAAATTCAAGTAGCCGACCCCAATTGATTGGGACTTGGCCATGTTTGGTTGCTTAGATTTGCAAAATCAATCTAAGGAATGCAAGGTGGAAATGCAGACTTAGAAATACCACACAGAGTTTCTAAGTACCAGATAAATCGCAGCAATTTTTTCCTTTAAGAGCCTGGTGTCAGCCGGATTAGACATTAGATTGGTAACTTATCTGGGGGAATCGCAAATGTGGCATTTGAATGCAACAAATATCCGTTGGACAACCAAACCCACAAGACACTGGAAACCATCAAGACCACCGTCCTAAGAAACCATAAATCCCCTCATTACTAATCCAAGTATCCAACTAATCAAACCGAGCCTAAGGATCAAACGGGACATTGCTCAAAGGTTTAAAAAAAAATTCTCAAAAAATCGAATCTGCACAGCACATACAAATAAAGGCTGAGAATTGGCACATTCTATCAAACAAGTGACATAAAAACAAAAATGGGAAACACTTGCAGCCTCTGGCCCAAAGCAAGACCATCATAAACCAATAAAAAATTTTGAGAAAAAACACACACTATATTCAAACCGTATAGAATCCATAAAAGAGTAATGCTAGGAATACAACTTAAGACACAACTCTTCACACAAATGCATCCAGTGAGATGCATGTGGGCCCGCATACATCAGACGAACCCAAACACAGTTGTATCCGGAGTTGGGTTTTAAAATCGTGTTCATAGATTTTTTGCCCATAAAAACATACTATTATCTTAGCATCCATAAAATTCCGCAGAAATGAAGCTACAAACACCCGAAATCGAGTTACTTAAAAAAAAAATCGCTGTTCAAAAAAAAAAAAAAAAAGAATTTCGAGTTGTGCAAACTTCACAATAGATTCAGAAACAAAGAGAGCGACAAGAAAATACATTGGCAATAACCCGACGAGGGTTTCTAATAAGTACCTTAAGAACGGATCTTCTGAGAGACAAATCGCTGTTCAGAGAGACAGTGAGAGAGACCTTCAACCAAATTCAAAACACAACTTAAGAACTAATCCGGAAATTAATTAACTTGGATTGAAAACAACCCAAAAAATTAACAGCAAAATGGGAGAAAATTTCAGAGTCGAATCACCTGAGAGACAGCCGAGTGAGCCATGATCTGATCAAAAGAACTACAGCACTGAGAGAGATACTTAAAGGGGTTAATTTAAGAGATGCTTTTTTTTTAAGCCTTTGGAGAGTTGCAAAGGACACGATGTTTGGCTCTTACACAAACGAAGAGTCGGAATAACTGGAATTTTTTTGGACTCTTGATGCCGCTCGCTCGCGCTCTCTCTCTCTCTCTCTCTCTCTCTCTCTCTCTCTCTCTCTCTCCCCTCCCTCTCCCTCCTGTGTGTGTGATTAGTTTAATCTGGTTTGGCAATTGCGTGTTTAACGGAGTAAATTACACTCAACAAGAGGGCCTTCTAAATGAACACCATTTTGGTCTCAGTACAGTACACATCGCTCTAGTCCCATGCATTCCGAACAAGACTTTGTTTATTTTGGGGTCTTACAATTTCGGAGCATGATTTTCAACTAATTTTTTTTTCTCATCTCTCTCCGGGCACATCAAATTGTCACACTTCAACTACACCTCTTACATATACATGTACATTCCTAAATTTTATTGTAAAAGTCTCAAAAAAAAAAATGACGTGATTGAAGTGTGACAGATTAATTATCTCAAATATTTCCCAGAAAGCAAGGTCTATTTTAGAACCTCCCTCCACCTGCCAAAGCTAGACCGTAGTGGGCACGGGTTAGGCTGCCGGCCCAACGTAAGAACAAGTTAAGTAAACACTACTCTTAGGCTCCGTTTCGTTTTTTTAAGTTTAAAAATAATGGGTTTACAAAAATAATTTTTTAATTTTTTTACAAGGGTTTGATAGATATAATCGAAATCTATCAAATAAGATCTATATTGCATATTTTTTTATTTCAATAAATCTATTGTTTTTAAGCTTAAAAATTGCAATTAAGTACTTATTTTTTAAGAGGGAAATTTGAAACACACCCCTAGGCCCCGTTCCAGAACGGGTTTTAAGTACTTATTTTTTAAATAGACAATTTCAAGTTCAAAAATAATAGACTTAATGAAATCTAAAAATATGCAATATGGATCTTGTTTGAAATATCTCGATAAGATTTTTTATACAATGCAAAAAAAATCAAAAAAATATTTTTCATTTACATTATTTTTGAATTTGAATATGTGAAATAAATACTTATTTTTTAAGAAAAAGTAAAGATATAAAAAAACACAAAAATTAACAAACAAAAAACTAAAAAATGCGATTTCATTTATCTTCTTAGCATTTCACCTCCCAAAAATCTCTCCCCCTCAAAATCTCAGTCCCACCTTCCCTCCTCTCTCTCTCTCTCTCTCTCTCTCTCTCTCTCTCTCTCTCTCATACAAATCAAAATCAAAATTTTAGAAGCTTAGGATTGGAAGCTTTTGAACTTAACTACATTTGCTTATACTAGTATAGAAGATGTCTGCATCGTGATTGTGGCTAAAATTTTGAGTAGGACTACAATCTTGAGTATAGAGCTAACGTTTTGCTGGGTGTTATTAAAAGTGTGAATGTAACTGAACTATAACTGTTATGGTTTCTTTTTTCTCTCACTGTCAGAGATAGCTAATTTGTATAATAAACTCGATCCTACGATCATTTGGCAATAAATTTCAAGTTCACCTTCAGTTGATGGCAATTCAACAAGCCGGTGTTCCTTTGCCATCAGAGGCAATTGAGGAGCCTGTGTTTGTAAATGCAAAGCAGTATCATGGCATCTTACGTCGCCAGCAATCCCGTGCCAAAGCTGAATCAAAGAAGAAAATGTCTAGAAATGTATAGCATGGGCTAAATGCTCCAGTGCCCCACAATATGGACTATTCCTTACAAAGCGTCTCTTGTTTGTATCAGCCAATCAACCCTCATTCTTTCTACTAAACATTGCCAAATCCAAATCTTGATGTTCCATTAATTAGTTTGAGTGACAATTCTGATTCTGAAATCCAATTTTGATGTGAATATGGATATTTTCTGACAAGCAAGTGTATAAATTCCTTGTGCGGCATTTGTTGTATCTTGATTCAGATCCCTCGCCCACAAACATGAAAAGTTAAAAACAAGATGATAATAGTAATAAACAACAACATAACAGTGATAGTTAATAATAATATCACCACTTTGAGATGACACTGACACTGAAATTTTGGTTCATACTTTTGCAGTTGTACTTGCACGAATCTCGACGCTTGCATGCACTTAGAAGAGCAAGAGGATGCTGGGGGCCGTTTTGTGAATGCAAAGAAGAATGAAAACCAACAGACAGAAGCAGCAAACTGGTGACGAATCCCAAGCCATAGTCAATCTCAGCGTTGAACAAACACAATCTTGCTCCATCAGAAACTGCAGCCTAGTATTTCGAAAGGAACTTCTATTCTGTGCATGTAATTGTTGACACTCCAATCCGGGCCTCGAAAGTGCTTTAAAATTTTCGATGATGAAACAAAGGAAACAAATACCTCCGAGAGCTTGGACATGGGACTCCCCCAAAACGAACCTAAAGGCCCAGAGCCAAATCAAAAGCCCAAAGCCAAAAGCCCAGAGTAAGCCCAAAAGCCCAAAACTAGACCCTTAGTACCGCACGACACACCTTTACACCGCACGGCATAATAGATTTCATTACGCCGCACGAAGTCATGAGGTCAACCGCACGACATTTTGGATAAAGTTCTGACTGGCTCAGCTAGCTGTTGGCTTCGCCCACTTGAGCCACTCCTACAAGCTAGCTCAGCCGAATGGGCACTTCTGGCCCTCCCAGAAAATGCCTCCACCATTTGAAATTCAAAATCCTTGGCTTTTGCCTATAAATACAACCCTCCACTCAAGAGAAAGGGGCCTTGAACTCTCCTTCTCTCTCATCATGCTTTCACACCCACTCCTCACTCTAAAGCCTTGAGAAAGTGCTCTAAAAAACATTCTCAAGGCCCTTTCTTCCTCAAAATCCTCCATTTCTCTCCTCACCATTGAAGTGAGTCCTATTACTCACTTGAAGACCTCTTATTCCCCAAAGATCTTCTTTACCAAATCATCCCCACCATTTCTCCTCGACCGCCTTCTTCCATGTTCATCCGAAGCCAATTATTCCCATTCAAGCTCAAAGATCAAAGGTATAAACTAGTTTCCTTGGGATAGGCCCCGTCCATATCCCTGAGGGAACCTTATTGTGGTCAGGATCGGCCCTCTTTGGGTCAGATCTTGGCCCAAAAATCATTTTCAAAACGAAAGCAGGCCTCTGTGTCAGGAAGGCTACACTGCGCGGCCTTTTAATGCGTCCCGCGGCGTAGTAGACTTAGACGCACGGCATTTCAAGTTTACTGCTTTCTTTGCTCAAACTATCTGGGTCACAACCATCTCTTGTCAGATCTTTATTAAGGAGCCAAATACAAATACTTTTGAAAATGAACCATATCTACAAGCCATGTGTAGTTTTTCTCCTTTGTTTCAAGAAAATGGAACATTCTTGGATTATTCAGAAAGATCAGGAGTTTAAAAAGTTTCTTTTCCGTTCATGGCTTGAAAGAATGGTGTTTTCTAGAGTTACTTGGTAATGAAAATGTTGTTTGACCTGGACCTGAAGCCCCGCGCGTCGTACCCAAGATGCCGGGCGGCGTTTTAAGATTTCATAAAAACCTGACAAGACGAAGGGAACCCCGCACGACATTCTATAAAACCGTGCGTGGTACTACAGAATGCCGTGCACAGGGATATTGTGATCCAGATGGTTTTTGCTGAAAGTTTCTTTTATCTTGCATCATCTTTATCATCATTGTACAGTTAACACCACGAGCACGCCAACGTAACTTATTACCCTTGTTCCTTTTCCCTTTGATTGCTTATCTAAAGAGTTTGATTTTCCGAAGGATATTTTTAAATCCCCTCTTATTGAAAGGTTTAGTAGAGACCGGTTTTCACCCGGCGAGCGGGGTGCTTTTTCTAAAAATGAAACATTTCTCGTTCGTAATATGGCTCCCGAATCCAAAGTCTCAACGTTTTCGCTAGACCAAAACCCTTTTCATTCTCGGTTTCTCGGATCATCCATCTCGAAAATCCGGGTGGCGACTCTTCTTTCTGGGTGCGCGCCGGCACGGGAAGCCCACAGTGGCGACTCCGCTAGCGACATAATGTTAATCAAAAATTTGGAAATTAATACACGAACGAATAATCCTTCAAAAGTCTGTCAAAACAGTACGCTCCGCATTACTGAAGAACGGAATGGTGACATAACAGGATTTTACATCCGACCACTCCGGACTGGGACTTTTACCATTACTCGCTCGTGTAATCTTCTCTAAATGTTTGATTAATAAAAACAAGCCAAGCTTGAAAAACGCTTTCAAAAAAAAAGGGAAATTTCTAATATCCTTCGGAAAATCGAAACTCTTTTTATCTTGTACACTTTGCACCGCACAAGCCTCGCCAGTGTGTTTCGGCAATCTTGCCCGGTTCGTCGGTGACAAGCTCTCCCGGAATGCCTTGCAACCCTCGACGATGATGAGCCATCGTGCTGTTCGACTATTGTCTTGCAATACACTTGACGTGGGGAGTACATCTTGGCTCTAGTCCAGGGAACCCTTTTGAGACCCAAACCGGCCTTTGCACTTGTACATAACCATAGAACCATCCCAACTAGGACAGAAACCCATGGCTAGGACTTGTGTGTTATACCCTGTTTATGTGTTTATCTTTATGTATTCATGTCATTCATGCGTTGTTGCATTTTGTAGGCTAGAACTTAGAAATGCTCTAGGATTCGGTCAGTCTAGGAGACTCTAAATCCATGGAGATTGCGATACCTCTAGTGTTTGCCGTGCCCGAACGGCTCCCTTGGTCTAGAACGAACCTTGAAGGTGCAAGTATCAGGATTCCGGTAATCGCATTGCTTTGTCTCGGATGGTCAAGGTAAGGAGATTGGCTCTGATTCCGAAACATTCGGAATTATACCTACCTGACAGAACCTACCTGGATTATCGGAAATCTTCTGTGCAAACGCCTCAAGTGAAGGCTGGACTATGGTAGGTCGTAGGACTTAGAAATGCTCTAGGATTCGGTCAGTCTAGGAGACTCTAAATCCATGGAGATTGCGATACCTCCGGTGTTTGCCGTGCCCGAACGGCTCCCTTGGTCTAGAGCGAACCTTGAAGGTGCAAGTATCTGGATTCCGGTAATTGCATTGCTTTGTCTCGGATGGTCAAGGTAAGGAGATTGGCTCTGATTCCGAAACATTCGGAATTATACCTACCTGACAGAACCTACCCGGATTATCGGAAATCTTCTGTGCAAACGCCTCAAGTGAAGGCTGGACTACGGTAGGTCGTAGGACTTAGAAATGCTCTAGGATTCGGTCAGTCTAGGAGACTCTAAATCCATGGAGATTGCGATACCTCTGGTGTTTGCCGTGCCCGAACGGCTCCCTTGGTCTAGAGCGAACCTTGAAGGTGCAAGTATCTGGATTCCGGTAATCGCATTGCTTTGTCTCGGATGGTCAAGGTAAGGAGATTGGCTCTGATTCCAAAACATTCGGAATTATACCTACCTGACTGAACCTACCCGGATTATCGAAAATCTTCTGTGCAAACACCTCAAGTAATAACTAGATCGCGGTAGGCCATAGGTCTCCGGGGGATCGAATGGAAAAGGATCAACATTAAGAATTTCCGCTTTTGCTTGCCAGTTCTGAAATATTGGTCGACCGCGTGAAGAAGCTGTACTTAATTGGTTTCGTCCTTCCCGAAGACTGATTCGCACAGACACCCTGGAAAGTACGGAGTTGTTTGAGGTTCAGATAATACAGGAAGGGCAACCTCCGATCGGAATACCGCAAGAACCCTCGCCCGTCGACCCATCACCGATGGCTGATCAAGGAAACAGGATAGAAGAACTTAGGCAGAACATGGCTGCCTTAGATGCCCAGTTTAAACAATCCCTAACCAAAGCTGACGTACAACTCAAGACCGCTATCGCATCTATGCAAAAAGATATGGTTATGATGATGGAGGCCATGCCGGAACTCAGTGATAAAATTCAAGTTAAACCTTACCCACAGCCCGAACAACCCAAGGAAGAAGAGCCCGCTGGAGATCCCAAAATGACCGCCCTTTTGGCTAAAATCAGCAAGTTAGAAGAATCTGTCCAAGAGACCCGCCGACTTGGGAAAGGAGAAGTGGACATGAGCAAACTGTGCCTATTCCCCAACGCCAAGTTACCAGAGAAGTTCAAAGTAGTAGACTTTGCCAAATTCGACCGCACAGGCGATCCAAAGGCGCACCTTCAAGGTTATCTAGGCTCTCTTTCTATGCGCGGGATCGAGAAAGAAGCTATGGCGCAGCTATTCCATGAATCTCTGTCTGGTCCGGCATTACAATGGTTCTTAACTCTTGAACCATCAAAGAAGAGGACTTGGGAAGACATTGGGACAGCTTTTGTGGCTCAATACGACTTCAATGTCGACTTGAAAATGACCACTCGAGAGCTAGAAAGTACTAAGATGGGAGAAAATGAGAACTTTGCTGACTTTGTGAAACGGTGGAGGGCGAAGGCCGCACAAATGCCAAACAAACCAGACCTCAAAAAACAGATACGGATCATAACCAAAAATCTGCCAAGTTCTTTCGCTCTCTAAATGGTTCTTTCTCAGGCTGCCCCGAATTTCGAAACCTTTTACGATTCAGGACTGGCCGTGGAGGAAGCTCTACGAGACGGCACTTTAGAGAAAAAGGAAACATGATCAAAGGCTAAGAGAGTGTATTCTGGCAATAGCAACATCCTGCTAGGAAACGCCAATCAAGCAGGCACATCATCCCCTAAAACCACAGAAGTTCACCAAATTTCTGAAAACCTGAAATCCCAAAGCCGGGTCTTCACCCAATTTAGTACCCCAAGGTCTATGCTACTCAAGAAACTTGCAGAGGCCGGGGTACTAAAACCTCTTTCTCCACCAACCACCATTCCACCTAATTTGAACCAGAATGTTTATTGTGAATTCTATCAAATGCCTGGTCACGCCACTGACAATTGCATTCACCTTCGTCATGAGATTCAAAATCTCATTGATAACAAAGTCATCGAAACCCCTCCACCAGATAAACCAAATACCCTTTCAAACCCCCTACCACAGCACAACCCTTCCTTCCGTGTCAATCAAGTCGCTTTAGCTTCAAGGACAAACACTCAGGACTTCGATCCAACTCTCTTCATCACTCCAGATACCAACCCCAAACCTTTGGTAGAAATTCCCGAAGAAATAAACCTCTGTTTCTTGTGGGACGGGGATGATGCATGGAAAGACTTCGTCACCGACTGAGAGGCATTCGAAGTAGCTAGTTTGTAGAGAAATGAAGAACCGCCGTTTGAGCCAGCATGGGAAGTTGATTGGCAGAATATTTATGCGGATCCTTTGGATCGATTCTCACTAAATGCAATGTTTGAATGTGAGAACTACTTCGGATGGGAATGGGACCCATCCCCAGACGAATACCAATTATTGACCCCGAATGATCCGCTAGACACATTTTCCTGGCCGGCAATATTTGATGAAGGATACCAGCCCGAGATGGTGGGCCCAGTTTGGCCAGAACTTCACTCGAACCCTTTTGGGTACAGCATTGGGCATACACCTTGGCCCGAAAATCCTGAGATCCCGGAAGCAGCAGAAGAAGTAGCAGCAAGTAATGAGTTTAATCCCATGGACTACTTGGAAGGAGAAGCAGAATCGGAACCCTCGGTCACCTTTCCGAAAGAAGTGGATGTTGCTATGATGAATTTATGGGAAAACGAGCCAAGAGCCGAAGAAGGACATTGGGTTAACTCTGAAATTGTCAATATAAGGGTAGGGAATGAGGAATGGACTGTTAATAAGGCAATAATGGAAACCGAGCAGTGGACGCCCGAAGATCTTTGGGAAGACCTGGTCATCGCCAATCTGGCCTCCAATCGTCAAGACACTACCATTGGAGCCAAACGTAAAGCCCATGTCGATTTATGGAGCGAGGAATCCAAATATCAGCAAATCCACCACCTCACACGAAGCGGACGTATTTACCAACCCCCAAATCTGCAAACCGGTGAATCCTCCAATACCACGGCCCCGTTAGCCAGAGAGCTTCCAAACCTTTCGTCACCCCGGTCAAAAACACCTTCCAACCCTTTGCCCCACCAACCAAAGAACCTTCTCGCCCTGAGAAAAACCCCGAAGGAGCAATCAAGCGACAGCTCGAGCAAACTCAGGCCAGAATGTCTGTATGGGATGTGCTCGTTCACTCTACCCGCCATCGTGAGGGACTTATCCAGGCTCTCCCCCGCTTGGAAGTTCCTTCCACCATAACCCCTGAGGAGCTTGTAGCACTTATCAAAACCATACCAATCAAGCATGCTATCACTTTCACTGATCGAGACTTGCCTACCGAAGGAACGGACCACAATAAACCACTTCATGTCACCCTAAAGTGCTGCAACAAATGGGTCCCAGTAATCCTAATCGATAACGGATCCGCCATCAATGTTTGCCCGTTGCGCGTTGCCTACTGCTTGGGATACCAAAATAAAGACTTCTCTCCCTCAGAAGTCAAAGTCCGAGCATATGATAATATGCGTCGGGACGTAATGGGGACTTTCATGTTACCAATGACTTTCGGAACGTATCAAGCTGAAGTTGAATTTCATGTGATTAACATTCCCGCTTCCTTCAATCTGTTGTTAGGCCGACCTTGGCTGCACCGACCTGATATCATGGCCATACCTTCCACCCTCCATCAGAAAGTTCGTTTGGGACTTGAATTAGGCATGCTCACCATCCATGGGGATTCTGGGATCCGCGCAACGACTGAAGATAATGCCCCACTCCTAGAGATCCAACACGGAGAAGAGGACGTCGCCTTGGGAGGATTTTCACTGGATACCTCTAATTCTGCTTCCTTAATCAGGATTGATGATGACTTTCTCATTAGCAGCGTCGCTCTGAAAATAATGAAGAAAATGTCCTACATGCCAGGGCTAGGACTAGGAAAGAACTTACAAGGGCCAGCGAAGTTCGAAGCCCATGGGACCCCGGCACGTACTACCGGCCTTGGTTATCTAGCCTCAAATGACAACAAGATGAAAAAGGGAGATAGGCTGGAGGATTACTTTGTCAAGGAAAAAGCAAAACAAGTCTATCAAGGATAACCAGAGCCATTCTGGGACAAGGAAACCAATACCTTCCTCCCAGGATTCGAGATATTCGCTAATGATGAATGGCCGGAAAGTGAGGAAGAATATGAAGTTGTCAAGAAACCCATGGGACCAGCTGACTGGGTCAAAACCCTTTATGAAGGGAGTCTGGCGATCCTGTTTAGGGAGGACGAACCAAAGAATACAGTCAAGGAAGCAGAAGTACTGATGCTGGGGCAGGAAGCCTTCAAAGATCCAACTTCACTCATCGTGGACACCATTGGAGATTACCAGAACTGGGATTTCTTGCCAAGTGCAACCCATCATGGATCTTAATCTGAGTCTGAGTCATTCAAATCTTCTGAGTCTTCCGAGTCTGTTAAGTCTCTGGAGTCCGAGTTGGGACCTCTTGGCCCAACTCATCGTCTGTATTTCGAATTCGAGTCAACTCCTGTGTATGATGCCCTCAAGGCCTTTGCTCTTGAGGAAATAAAAGAAATCGATTCCGCTTACTTTTTATCTTGAAATAAGTTGTGTCGACCCGGATGACGAAGGGGCTGATTTCGACGGGAACATCCCCGATGAGATTCAATCTCTAGTCAGAAGGGAAGATGAAAGGCGTGCTCAGCCAGTAAAAGAGGAAGTTATTTTAATAAATCTGAGGGATGAAGGGGATCCCCGAACGATTCAGATCGGTTCCGCATTATCTACAGAAGAACGCCAAGCCCTTACCAGCTTGCTGAAAGAATTTGAAGATGTTTTTGCCTGGTCACATGCCGATATGCCCGGAATCGATCCTGAAATCGTGGAACACCGGATTCCCCTTTATCCCGATGCAAAACCTGTAAAGCAGAAACTGAGGCGTATGAGACCCAACTGGGTACTTAAGATAAAAGAAGAAGTCACTAAACAAATCGATGCAGGATTTTTAATGGTGACCGAGTATCCCCAATGGGTTGCAAACATTGTTCCCGTTCCCAAAAAGGATGGTAGGATTAGGGTCTGTGTCGATTTCAGAGATCTTAACAAGGCAAGCCTAAAAGATGACTTCCCGCTACCTCACATTGACATATTGGTCGGTAACACTGCCGGGCCCGCTTTGCTTTCCTTCATGGACAGTTTTTCGGGATATAATCAAATCCTCATGGCCCCAGAGGATCAAGAGAAAACCACATTCATCACCGAATGGGGAACTTATTGCTACCGGGTGATGCCTTTCGGATTGAAAAACGCAGGGTCCACGTACCAGCGAGCCGCCACAACTTTGTTACACGACATGATTCATAAAGAAGTACAAGTGTATGTCGATGATATGATCGTAAAGGCTAAGGAGCGAGAAGGACATTTACCGGCACTTAGAAAGTTCTTCGAAAGGATTAGGAAGTATAGAATGCGATTGAATCCGGCCAAATGCACGTTCGGGGTTACGGCAGGGAAGATGCTTGGATTCATGATCACCACCCGAGGAATAGAAGTCGATCCTTCGAAGATCAAGGCTATTCTAGAAATGGAACCGCCTCGGTCTAAGAAAGATGTAAGAAGCTTTTTGGGCAAGGTGCAATTCATCAGTCGATTCATTGCCAAATTGACCTCAACTTGTGAACCGATATTTCGTTTGCTCAAGAAAGGCGTGCCTTTCAAATGGGACGATAAATGCCAAAAGGCCTTTGACACCATTCGGGCTTATCTTCAAAATCCTCTAGTGCTAATGCCCCCCACACCAGGAAAACCTTTGATCCTATACTTGTCAGTTACTCCCACTTCTATGGGATGAATGCTGGCGCAAGAAGGAGATGATGGGGTTGAAAGGGCTGTTTACTATCTCAGGAAAAAGATGGTAGGATGCGAAGAGCGCTATACTCCCTTGGAAAAGACATGTTGGGCACTTGTCTGGGCATCCAAGAAACTGAGGCACTACATGCTAACCTACCCTGTAAGGATCATCTCACGGACGGATCCCCTCAAATATTTATTTGAGAAACCGGCCCTCACGGGAAGAATGGCACGGTGGTTGTTGATGTTATCTGAATTTGAGCTAAGACACGTCACCAAAAAATCTGTCAAAGGAAGAGTCGTTGCTGACTTCTTGGCTGATAACCCGACCGGAGAAGGTGAGGATACTGAGTTCATATTCCCCGATGAAAACATAATGACGCTAACTGAAGATGTTTGGAAATTGTACTTCGATGGAGCCGCCAATCAAAAGGGATTTGGAATTGGCATATTATTGGTGGCACCTGATGGATCTCATGTTCCACTTGCGTTCAAGCTGAACTTTGAAGTTACCAATAATCAGGCAGAGTATGAGGCCTGCATTGTAGGTTTGGAAGCAGCCATCGAAATCGGCATAGAGAAGTTAGAAGTTGTGGGAGATTCTAACCTAGTGGTATCACAAGCCAACGGCGACTGGAAGGTCAAAGAAGAGAAATTGAAGCCATATCATCAGGACTTGGAAGACCTTATCCCTCACTTTATCAAAGTGACCTTCACCCATGTGCCAAGATTCGAAAATCGATTCGCGGATGCCTTGGCAACACTAGCCTCCATGGTCCCTGTCGGTGTAAAGTTGAGGCCGATTGTAATCGAACAAAGAGAGACGCCCGTTTATCAGCATGTCATGGCAATCGATGAACCCGAAGATGGCCACCCATGGTATTACGACATTTGGAAGTTTGTGGAAAGAGGAGAATATCCTACGGAGGCAACCAAAAAGGACAAAATTGTCCTTCAAAGGATGGCCGCGCAATACATCATTTGTGGTGGGAGCTTGTATCGAAGGTCACATTGTGGCATGCACAAGCTATGCATCCATGGTGCAGAGGCAAGAAGAGTGATGGAAGAAGTTCACGAAGGGGTGTGTGGCCCTCACATGAGTGGTATAATGCTCGCTAAAATGATTCTCAAACAAGGATATTTCTGGTCCACCATGGAAACAGAATGTGTGGAATACGTGTGACGGTGCCACAAATGCCAAATCCACACCAATTTGACCCATGTCCCGCCGTCTGAGTTACATCAGACGACCTCGCCTTGGCCTTTCTCAATATGGGGAATCGATGTCATTGAGAGGATTGTGTCGGCAGCCTCCAATGGTCACAAGTTCATCTTTATAGCCGTGGATTATTTCACAAAATGGGTAGAAGCTGCTTCATATGCCACTCTGACTGCAGTACAAGTTGCCCATTTTATCAGTAGAACATCATCTACCGATATGGGGTCCCTCAGGGATTCGTGTCTGACAATGGGGTGCACTTCAAAGGGCGAGCCAGGGAAGTCTTGGATGAATTCCAAGTCCAAGTACACAAGTCCACAACCTACCGACCGCAGACTAATGGAGCAGTAGAAGCTGCAAACAAAACCATCAAAGTCATCCTGGAAAAGACTATTCAATCCGCGAGAAACTGGTATGAGCAATTGCCACTGGCCTTGTGGGGATACCGAACATTTGTGCGTACCCCAACGGGAGCAACCAGCTACTCTCTAGTCTATAGAATGGAGGTTGTGCTCCCTATCGAGCTAGAGGTTCCCTCCCTTCGAACTATGATCGAATGCAAAGTCCCAGAGGCAAAATGGTTAAGTAATCGGTTTGCAGAACTTATGTTATTCGATGAACGCCGGCTGAGGGCTCTTTACCACATTCAAGGGTAGCAAAGGAGGATTGCACGTGCATTCAACAAGAAAGTAAAGCCCAGAGGTTTGTCAGAAGGCGATATGGTTCTAAAGGAAATCCAGGCGCCAGTCTATGACCCGAGCGGGAAGTTCCGACCGAAGTGGGCCGGGCCATACATCATCAAGACCATCCTAACAGGAGGAGCTACGCAGCTCATTGATTTGGACGGGAACGAATTTGCGACTCTGGTCAACTTGGATCAACTCAAACGTTATTACCCCTGAGAGAAGCTCGCTGGGCTGAAAACCGCAAGGGCGGGCAGACCCAGGCAAAAATTAGAGCAAATGCCTGCTAGAACGAAAACCCACCAAGGGCGTCCTAGGCAAAAGTTAAGGCAAAAAGTAAATGAGCTCGCTAGGCCGAAAACCCGAAAGGGCGGTACTAGGCAAAATTTAGAGCGCAAAAGGAGAGTGTTAAAACCCAAGTGGACCTTAGCATGAACTACATTATGACTTGATTCCCTCTCTTTGAAGGATACGTAGGCAGCCTCATTCTGAGGCCCAGTCATCACCATTCAAAAACAAAAATCCAAGATGAAAGAGCGCAAAGTTGAATCAAGGAAGGAACCCCCCCCCCAGAACTCTTTTTTTTTATTATTATCATAACTGCTACTAATACATAAGGCTGAACACAACTTTCAAGAGACGAAAGGAAAATCAACACAATCAAAGGTGGGTCCATGATTTATTTCTTGATCAGTTCGGTAGTTTCCAGCTCTCATTGCAATGTCCCTCCTTAGCCATTTCCGATAACTCCCGCAAACCATCACAGAAGGATAGGGGTGCGCATCGGTCACCTCGCGGGCCCTCCAGGATTGCTGGTAGGCGCAAAGCACGGAATGGCGAAAAGGAGACAGTACGATGTCAATCAGGGCTTCAGCAGGAACTTCTTGTCTTAGGCCAAACTGTTGTTGAATTCGATATGGGATGCAGAAAGTGAAAGCCTCCAAACCAGCAAGAACAACCCCCTGAGGGCCCATGAAATGCACGGTCATGGGAGGGAGGTCCAACCATGAGCGTCTCCAGGATATGGTCTCAGCTTGAAGCCCCTTGAGGAAGTCAACCCATTCGGAAACCCGCCTGTCTGCAAACTCGAAGCATCGGAGAGACAACAGTCTAGCCTCATATGACCAGTTTCCGGGAGGAATGGTCAGCACGTTCACTTTATCGCAAAGCCAGATCTGCAGAAGAGGGAAAACAAGTCAGAGACTCTAGAAAGCTTAGCTGAGCGTTGAGGTAAAATGAGAACGTAGGAGAAACCCGAAAAAGAAAAGCAGAGTGAGAAGCCAACCTGTAGGAGGAGAGGACTACCCCCGAAAACCTCAGTCTCTCCAGAACAAACCATATCCAAACCCATCAAAGTTTCAGCCAAAACCATTGGAACCACATCCTTTGGAGCCTCAATTTGAACACCGATGCTGACCAAGGCAGAGCTAGCATGACCAGCAGGGGATACCAAAAGGTAGGCTGCAAGCAAGCACATACAGAGCGCAGTCATCCGCCGAGACTAATGAGTCGTGTCTGCAAAGTTACCAAAAGGAGAGAACATTTCAATAAGCCGCATCACGTTGAGGCGACCGTTGCTCACTAAGTAACGAGCAACGCTGCTACTAAGCCCAAGAGCTTCGGATAGAACCTTGTGGATGCTTTCACGCACTGGAGGAATAATGACTTCCCCCGAACCAAAGCCTCCCAGATAGGCGCGGAATTCCTCTACAGTGGGGCAGAGCTCTTGCTCGCCAAAACGAAACACATGGACTTCTGGATCCCAAAGAACCGCGACTGCCTTCAAAAGTTCCGAACAAAGACGAATGTTGCGAAGATACCTCATGGAATAGAGGCCATGAGCTCGGAAGTTGAGCCAATCAACGCCTTCCATTGAAACCAACCACGGGCGGAGGGAACCGGTGAGAGAAAGGGCCATGGGAAGGAGAAGCGAAGAGAAATCTAAGTATGATAAGGGACATTTGAGATCAAGGGCTTAAATTTATAGAAAGGGAAAAAGAAACACTTTCAACTTTTCAAAAGTGTCTTGGGTCTCAAAAATACAAGTTTTCCATGTGATTTATATGGGAAAAAGGCTTGAGAAGGGGATGCATACATGCATTGGTTCGGAAATGCCATTGCATGGGTCAAAGCACAACCCCCGAGCAATCAGCCTCGGGAAACAGTAGAATGCAGACTATTAGGAAATAAACCACGCGCGGCGTAATGGGATCAGGCGCGGCATTTTGGGAACTCGAAAATACCACGGCATAACGCTGATATACCGTGGAATCAAGTGAAGCCACGCACGGCGTTTTAAACAAACGCGCGGCATTTTGCGTCTGCATTTCTGCAGTTTTTGACAGCAATGGTATGAAACGAGTTTGAGGCACCTCGAGGTATTTTCAAGCAGTAGGACTCATGGCAGTAAGTATATGGGACTTCGGGGATGTTCCGTTCAAGTCAACTCCAAAAATCTGAGGCCGAGGGACAAAAAGGTCCAAAACCCTCATTTTTAGGCCATGTCAAAACACCAAACCTCGTTTCAAGCCACTTTAAACCAGATCCTTTAGTCTTACAGGTCGATATAGTCAAAAGTAACTTAGTGCAAGTCCCGGTTCAAACCCCCAGCCGAGATTCAAAGTTATCACCTGTCAAAGTCAATGTTTCCTTTAGTTTTAGGTGTATTCCGAATAAAAGGTCAAAATTTTGAGGTGCATTTCAAATTTTAGAATGTGTCACTGTTGAGTATAGTCGTATTCAAACCCTCGCCAAAGGTATTAACGCAAAGTTCCGGGTCTTACGTCAATTTTTACAGTTATTTCTTCGATTTCTATTCCCTTGTCAACAAGTTTCGTGGTATGTATCCCATATTAGACACAGTTACAAGATCTATGGGTGATTGTGCATTTCGGTGAATGTTCCAGTTATTCGATTTTTGGGACAACAACAAAAAGAGAAATTGAGTGACAAAAAAAAAAAAAAGAGCAATCTCCATATATAATCAAAAGGGGTCCATGAGTCGAAGTACATAAGTACAAGCCTGATGCTCAAAATCCTATCTACCAAGGGTAAACAGACACCCTACAAAAAGGAAGCGCGCAGGCTCCGGCTAAAAGACAAAAGCAAAAGAGGAAACTCAATCCTCATCCTCGTCCTCCTCAGAGACCTCCTCCACCGCCTCAGAGCTAGCCACCTCCTGATTACGAGTCGCCCTCGGCTCAGCGCTACCGGAGGTGTCCTCCAGATCGACGTCGGTCGGCTCCTCAGTCTCGTCTGAGACGGCGATAGGCTCCTCCTCTGTGCCCTCGGAGTGCCGCTGCCTCTTCGACGGGCGCTCCTCCCGAGAACCAGCAGACAAAGCCTGTCGCATAGGCATACGAACAGACTTCCTGCGTAGCCCCCGGGCAGCTCCTCCCCTAGCCTGTAATAGCACAATATGATGGCGCTGTTAGTCATAAAGCAAGAGCAATAAGGAAATAATCGAAGGGATTGAAAGTTTACCAGCGACCCTCCTGCACGAGTCAGTACGAGCGGGGGGTGGCCCATAGCGTACTGCCGTACGAGCTGCTCCAGGCCCATCATGGCCGCCGCCATTTCCCGCGCGTACTCCGGAGTCACCTATCAAGATGCAATGAGTGATTAGCATAAAATGTGCTGAAGATAGAAATACAAAGGCAATCAAAACGAGTTGTACCTGAGCAAGGAACTCCGGAGGCGCGACCACAGGGCGTGGGACCTCCACCAGGCCAGGGACTCCCTAAGCGGTCACTACGTCAACCGTCCAAGAGAGCGTGGGCAAGCTAGCCCTGCCCTGACCTATCCCACCACCCTGGGGACCCTCACTCCCTCTACCTTCGCCACCTCTTCTACCGCTCCTGCCACCTCTACTACCCCGCGCTTGCCGCTGCGCCTCCCAAGCGGCACGGATCCCAAAGCCCTGCATCAGGTGCTGGGCTCGGTACTCCGCGTAGTCGGTGCCCGCCTGGAACAGCGACTCCAGCTGAGGGTCCGGCTGCGTGAACCGCTCTACCTCCTCCAAGGTGTACTCGCTCGTCGTCAGCACGAGAGGAGGGACCGGCCCAGGGACTAGGAAGGCATCTAGCCTCAGCGACTGACGTGACACTCGGTCACCCAGGTACCACTGCCAGCCGTAAGGGGACTCCAAGAGCACTCGTCCTCTCGTCACAGCACGGCTACGAGCAACGAATGGGACCTTGAAACGGTCCCAGATGCGCTAGTGTACCTGCAATGAGAAGCATGTGTTAGGAAAACAATTCGGAGCACGAAAAGAAAGGACTAAGGCCAAGGAATTGTCGAACACCTGCTCGGGACGCAGCTCGTCCAGGTACAGGCGGTAGGCGTTCAGATCGCCCTTTCCCTTCTTTACCCCCCTGAACTCCTTCGACCAGCGAAGGGCACGGGGGAGCACTAGGTCATCGGGGCACGAGGTCGTAGGAGGGTACATATCCAGTACCTCGTACATCCAAAGCTGCAAGATTCAAAGAATTGAAAGTTAGCCCAAAATAATGCAAAGGCATACGCATTAAGCTAGCTAAGCATCAAGAGCAGAATTGTGTGACATACCTCAAAAACCCGCCAGTAACCGCCGAGGCTCTTCCCCGCGCCTCGGGAAAGCGACCCCATGAAGGCATAGCATGCCCCCAAAGCTGCACCGCCCCAGTCGAAGCGGGCTATCTCCCGGTGGCCCCTAGGGCCGACAAAAAGGACAAGTGCACTCGGTTGCACCTGTTCGGAAACAGGGACGCACCAAGCACGTACAACAGGAAGCAGCGGGCCATCTGCTCCTCCTGCACCCTGCCTACCGGAGCCTCTGTCCAAAAGTCCAAGAGCTGGGCGTACGGGGCATCTCCCTTCTCTGCCCTCAACCTGTACCCCAAAAGCCGCCTCTGTAGCTCCGGGTCCCTCCCCGCCATTGCATCGTAGGGGATGGGGTCACTTCCGACCCTCAGCCCGGTGATCGCCGCAAAGTCCAAAGGCGTCACCGTCATCTCACCAAAAGAGAAGTGGAACGAGTTCGTCTTGTCCCACCACCTCTCGGCAAGCGCCCTTGCAACCTGACGGTCGTTGCTGGCCCTTGTCATCACGCTCGCGAACTCCCCGAAGCCTGCCACCCTCACCATCTCCCTCGAGGCCTCCGAGAGCCTCTCCCAAAACTGGGGCACGTCGCCCGCCCCACCATAGCACGAGATCTGTATCTCCTGTTACAAAAGGAACATGATTTGGTCAATATAGCATAACGATTAAGGACATTAAGCTAAAGGACATGGTACATTGTATTGAAATGCGAAAGAAAGGCATACCTCTGCTCGGCGCAAGGACAAGTGCTGCTGCGGGTCCCTCAAGACTAGGGACTCGTCGTGTATGGCCCCCTCCGGCCTGTAAGCATCCAAAAGTGAAGGCACCACTACGTGTCGAAGAGGCATGTAGGACCCCTCGTCGAAAGAGCGGTCCTGCCCAAGGACCACCCTCACCACATCCACCACAGTCCTCCGAGGGACTAACACCGCCTCCTCCTCCTCAACCTCTGGCCCCGCGGCCGCTCCTGCCTCAGCCTCGGCTCGGAGCTCCCTCTCCCGGGACTCGAGCAAAGCCTCCGCCAGCCCGGGCACCCCCCGTAGGGTCTCAACTAGGTCCTCGAAGGACACACCCTACAAGAAGTCCCCCATCCCTATAGGACGTGACGACCCCGCACCTGCACCAGTACCCACGAACATGGCCGGCACCTCTCGCTCCTCCGCCGGCTCCTCCTCAACAACGGGGTCCTTCCCTAAGTCGGCCCGGGGTTCCCTCACGGGAGAAGCCTCCGTCTCCTCCTCCGTGATCCTCTCCTCTAACCCACCGACAGCCCCCGATTGGCCCGTGGCCACATCCTCACCACCTACCTCCATTGCACCCGAACTCTGCGTGCCCTGGCCGTACCCGGCCAACACCTCACCACCACTGCTGCCAGCCACCGCGACAGCTGAGGCCGGCTCCTCTTCGAGCATAGCTGCCGAAATCGAAACCTCTGGGGTCTCCGGAACCTCCCCCATCGCAGTGTCACTCTCCGGAATGGGCGCGGGTGTGTCTATGCCATCCATGATCACAATGTGAGAGAGAGAGTATCGAGTATGAGAGGGAGAAAGAGAGACCGAAAGAGAGAGAGAGAGAACAGACCGAGAGAGAGAGAGAGAGAACAGACTGAGAGAGAGAGAGAGAGGGCAGACCGAGAGAGAGCAATTGGAGAGAGAGGGAGAGAGAGAGAGAGACGTTGGGAGAGAGAGAGAGGCACGAGAGAGAAAGAGAGAGAGAGTTCGAACGAACGGGGCGTTGTACGCCCCGTCTGTATATATATCCCCCACGAACCGGTTCGTCTGAAATTAGAAACGGACCGGGTTCCCCGCCCGGAGCGCCGCACGGCGTTTTGTCTAGGCCGCGCGGCATACTACTTTATCTTATAACACCGTGCGACTTTCTGTGAGCAACGCGCGGCATAATGAGCTGTTTTGACAGTTCGAATTCTGGACAGACTCATGTCGACCGAGATTATGATCCTACTGGAATTCGCTTCGAAGACAGAAGAAACAGACATGGATATAAGGAGAAAGAAGGGATTTTCATTCCATTGATCAAACCGGGTAACCCCGGGGTCGTTCATTACATTCAAGAAAGAAAGAAAAAAAAAAAGAAAAAAAAGAACAAAAATAGAACAAAAAACGGAAGTCCTACTGCCTTCTTCTTCTCCTTCTTCCTCTTCTTCTTCTTCTTTAGTCGCTCCCCCCGCCGGAAGCGTTGTTCGCGTCATTCGAACGGTCGTCAGAACCATTTGGGTTCCCCTCCGAATCCTCCGCAGTGTCATCAGACTCACGCTCCGGTGCATACTCCAGATCATTTTTGTCGTCAAACTGGTCAAAGGCGACATCCTGAAGATTCGACACCGCGCGGCGGAGGGTGCGGATCACGCTAACAAGCCTCGCGATCTGCGTGGACAAACGCTCAATCTCTTCCCAGTAGTAGCCCATCTCGGTCTCCAGGGAGGCAACCCGCGCCGCTAAGTCACTGTTCGTCATGGGAATGTTTGGTTTTCGAAAAGTAAAGGAAAGAAGTGAAGAGACTTGAGAGTTTTTGGTGGTGGTGCATGGAATGAGGCACCACCACCCTTATAAAGATGTTGAACCTTTCGAATGGCCACGCCTACATTGATGGGCACCCTTAAACCAGCCGACTGTTCTCGGAAATCGAAGAGTTGCATCGGAACTTGAAATGTCGTGCGACACAATGCTGCACCGTGCAGTGTTTCAACTTTGCATGGATAAAATCTTTTCCTCGGAAATTGTTCAAGCCAGCCACCAAATCCCCTTGGGATTCAAATATCCCAGCCGTCTCGCAGAAAAAATCTATTTAGAATACAAAGTTATGATTTTTCGCCCCCCGAGGACTCGCCGTACACGCACATCTCGCTATTTTTGCCCTCCGAGGGCTCGTCTCGTCTCGTCTCAATTAGCCTCCCGAAGGTAGGACTCGATATTTTTCGCCCTCCGAGGGCTCATCTCGTCTCAATGAGCCTCCCGAAGACACCCCAATCCGGGCCTCGAAAGTGCTTTAAAATTCCCGATGATGAAACAAATGAAACCAATACCTCCGAGAGCTTGGACATGGGACTCCCCTAAAACGAACCCAGAGGCCCAGAGCTAAATCAAAAGCCCAGAGCCAAAAGCCCATAGCAAGCCCAAAAGCCCAAAACTGGACCCTTAGTACCGCACGACACACCTTTACACCGCACGGCATAATAGATTTCATTACGCCGCACGAAGTCATGAGGTCAACCGCACGGCATTTTTGATAAAGTTCTGACTGGCTCAGCTAGCTGTCGGCCACGCCCACTTGAGCCACTCCTACAAGCTAGCTCAGCCGAATGGGCACTTCTGGCCCTCCCAGAAAATGCCTCCACCATTTGAAATTCAAAATCCTTGGCTTTTGCCTATAAATACAACCCTCCATTCAAGAGAAAGGGGCCTTGAACTCTCCTTCTCTCTCATCATGCTTTCACATCCACTCCTCACTCCAAAGCCTTGAGAAAGTGCTCTCAAAAACATTCTCAAGGCCCTTTTTTCCTCAAAATCCTCCATTTCTCTCCTCACCATTGAAGTGAGTCCTATTACTCACTTCAAGACCTCTTATTCCCCAAAGATCTTCTTTACCAAATCATCCCCACCATTTCTCCTCGACCGCCTTCTTCCGTGTTCATCCGAAGCCATCCATTCCCATTCAAGCTTAAAGATCAAATGTATAAACTAGTTTCCTTGGGATAGGCCCCATCCATATCCCTGAGGGAACCTTATTGTGGTCAGGATCGGCCCTCTTTGGGTCAGATCTTGGCCCAAAAATCATTTTCAAAACGAAAGCAGGCCTCTGTGTCAGGAAGGCTACACCGCGCGGCCTTTTAATGCGTCGCGCGGTGTACTAGACTTAGACACACGGCATTTCAAGTTTACTGCTTTCTTTGCTCAAACTATCTGGGTCACAACCATCTCTTGTCAGATCTTTATTAAGGAGCCAAATACAAATACTTTTGAAAATGAACCATATCTACAAGCCATGTGTAGTTTTTCTCCTTTGTTTCAAGAAAATGGAACATTCTTGGATCATTCAGAAAGATCAGGAGTTTAAAAAGCTTCTTTTCCATTCATGGCTTGAAAGAATGGTGTTTTCTAGAGTTACTTGGTAATGAAAATGTTGTTTGACCTGGACCTGAAGCCCCGCGCGTCATACCCAAGACGTCGAGCGGCGTTTTAAGATTTCATAAAAACCTGACAAGACGAAGGGAACCCCGCACGGCATTCTGTAAAACCGTGCGTGGTACTACAGATTGCCGTGCACAGGGATATTGTGATCCAGATGGTTTTTGCTGAAAGTTTCTTTTATCTTGCATCATCTTTATCATCATTGTACAGTTAACACCACGAGCACGCCAACATGACTTATTACCCTTGTTCCTTTTCCCTTTGATTGCTTATCTAAAGAGTTTGATTTTTCGAAGGATATTTTTAAATCCCCTCTTATTGAAAGGTTTAGTAGAGACCGGTTTTCAACGGGCGAGCGGGGTGCTTTTTCTAAAAATGAAACCTTCCTCGTTCGTAACATGGCTCCCGAACCCCAAGTCTCAACGTTTTCGCTAGACCAAAATCCTTTTCACTCTCGATTTCTCGGATCATCCGTCTCGAAAATCCGGGTGGCGACTCTTCTTTCTGGGCGCGCGCTGACACGGGAAGCCCACAGTAATGACACCAGAAGACAATTGTCAACGGTGGTAAGGAAGCTACAGAAAAACCAGGCGGACTGGAGCAAGTTTCTCCTCAAGTTGAAAGCACTTCTCTAATTCTGTGCCATTCCAAAAGCTTAGAAATTTCAAGTCTCATGCATTTTTTCTTGTACTCTAGGTCCATGAATTCCTTTGTTTTAGTATTTTTGTTCGAATATGATTTCGATTATTTTGAATGCTCCAGCAAAAGCACATGGAGGGTTGAGGTTAGTAGCGCAATTCTGCTCTTTCAGAAGGCGAAGAAGAAGAATTGTAATCTTAAGTGTGTGCCGAAATAAAAGGTGTTAAAATTGTAGCAAGGAATGTAGGGAAACGAAAGAAGTAAAAAAGAACATTGGAAGATAAAAATGTTGCCCATGCGTTTTCACTTGGCTTTAACGTCGGTGTTTCACTTGTCCCAAAAGGCCCAAACAAAAACAGTGTAGAAAACAAGTCTCTCCGGTTAAAATTTCCCATTCAACAATGCCATTCATTTGTTTGGCAGTAGACCATGCATATCTTCTACTTATGAAATGTAGGTTCAACTTAACAAGTAGCAGAGTAGGGTCAAACAAGTTACAAAGCTTTGAAAAATCTGTTTGAAACAAACTCAGAACGAACATGTTACCCAAATAAATAGCCAACTAAAGAAGAGCGGCAAGGCCTTCCTTTTTGGGAGGAACCACTTTCTTGTTACTAGGAAAGGCCTTGTGGGAAATGTTGACGAGGGCCTTGAAGCTGTGTGGCTCATGCATAGAGATCTCCGACAATACTTTCCAGTTAAGTTGGAAAACAGAATTATTGGATTCTACTATGGCTCTAGTTTTGAGTTTCGAGTTTCTTTAGCCGCCTCAATGGGCTCAACTAATTGTTCTTCTGGATAGCATCTCATTGTTTGAAGGGAGCTATTGCATTAGACTGGGATAGGAATCCCCCTGCCTCTTTTTCTCAAACTAGGTGCTCCTTCGTGCACAGCACGAATGGATGCCCGTTGAAGAGAAGAAGTTTGGAGACAGGTTTGATTTATATTGTTTGGAGTTTTAGAGTTGGAAGCAATAGAAGAGCGCGGAAACAGGTAGAGCATGTGAATAGATAGGTAGATATATTACATAGATTGTTGAAAGTGCCAAAAGCATTGGTTGATCTACAAACGTAGATATATTATACAGATTGATGAAAGCATCAAAAGTAGTATTGTTTGATCTACAGACATAGATATGTTAGATCAGCTGCGGCTGGAGTAGCTATATACAGGAGTGCAAAAGTAGCTTGAAAGGGAGTTTTTGATAGCAAAATATTGTCTTTGCAATCTTTTGTGATTTCAGTGTAGCTTGGGTTTTTTGCCTGGATTTTGTTCGGCTTCATGGGTGGATGCTGATGCAGTGGTGTTTTTTTCGTTCTTGACTGGTGTTGCAGGAGGCAAAGCGAGCGGTTGTTGCAAATTTTGGTGGTCATCCAATGTTGGTTCTGGGATGGCGAACATTGAATAGACATTGAACTTGCACTGGGAAATTCCGGCGTAGGTGTTCATGTAAGCCTTGAGGGTGACGTTGCATTTCTTTGGTTCAGCAAGCTGGTCAAGGAGTTCGGGCAAGAGCGGGGCCTGAATCATGTATTGAAGGAGCAGCGATTATTTATTTATTTATTTATTTTTGCGTGGGAAAGGCAGTATGTTTAAGGTGTATTTGGTGGAAAGAGAAATAGCGTTCTTACATCGGGTTCGGTTGTGTCTATGTTGGCTCCTGTAATGTGATAGAATTGTTCAGCAATTTCTGGGAAGATTGTTGCGTCGATTGATGCTGTTGGATCGCTGACTTGAATGTTGAACTTGACCCTGCAATTTTGTGACATAGCAGGAAGGTTAAATGTGGATCGGATACTGTACAATTTTTTTTTTAATGAAAACCGGTTACCTTGTCAGTGGTGAAACTCGTCGGGCACAGTAGTTGCACCAGAGTTCATCATTTTCATAGGCATTTGAGGCATTCTTGCATAGTGAACAAGCCAAGTAATGGAAACGTTGATTGAAATTGATGACCCTTGTTATGCCTTTGACATTTATGAGTTGGACCTGCAATGGGCTTGTAATATAAGCCCCCCTTTTTTTTTGGGCAGAGTGAGCAAAAGTTATGAGCAAGCATAAATGTTAGGCTAATTTTAGGAATAACTTTGTCAAGCGGTTGTGAATTAATTTGGCGTAAGAAAGAAAGTTCAAAAGCATACATTTCGCTGGTGGAAGTTTACTGTAGTGAAAACAATAAAAAGGAAGAATGGCTTTAATGGGAAAGTAACTAAATGTTACATTGCTTATATGAATCATGTATGAGCAGGAGCTGGCATTACCTTGTCCACTGATGTGGGAAGATTGATAATGTTAATTGCATCAGTTGGTGGAGGGGCAGCAGATTTGACCATAATAGCTTGCATTGCTGTCATTGGTGGTAATTGTTTTATTTTGGTGGCATTCGCAAGGCACCTGAAGGAGTTTTTGTATTGTGAAAATAAATTATCGCTGGAGTTTTTGTATTGTGAACCAAAGGGTAGCCCAGCTAAAACCAGCCATAAACTCTTTCACTGTCATAGCGGCCATCGAAGACAATCACCCGGAACTCGACAGTAGGCAGCATGACAACCATGCTATGATTGAGACACTGAACAAAGAGTGCAGTAGCAAATTGGTTGAATGCTTTAACATTCACCTTCAAATTTTGAACTGGGACAATCCAAGTTCGGCTACCCATTTTGATCTCCATTTGCTCCAGCGCAAGCATCTTGAAAACATGCCTAAGCCGCAAGTTGAACTCCTGGGGAGGGGGCAATCAAGACATACTGGTTAACACAAAGGAATAAGCTTTTGAATGCAACAGACAATGAATGGCAGCGAACATATAGCCAAAAAAAAAGCTGGACATACACTACGCAGGTCAGGCCCATACACATTGAAGTAAATGAACTTAAACACCGCATGAGAATTGACAAGGACTGAAGGCAAGCAAGCAGTGTGTAGATCACCTAAAACAGAAAAGATAAATTAGATAGATATTATTAGCCAAAACAAACGGGACACCATGGACAAAGACAATTTGTCCGAAAAGATTGCAATGCTAACCTGAAGGTGGGGCCAAGTCCTGCCAACGGCCAGCTGGGCCAGACCAATCAAATGAAAGTTCGTAGCCATCTTTATCAAACATAGTCGTATGAAAGATCCATTTACGCTCGCACGAAAAAACAATTCTATGGTCAACTTCCAACTGATGTGCCTGACGGAACTCATTCCAATTTTTGCAAAACTCATGGTTGACAATTTCCACTGGCCAAGCTTTCTTGCCATGGCTGAGGAGAACCCAGGCACTTGAATCATCAGCGGGGAAGTACTGACAAAGAGCGCGGGGCAACCTCTGCGAAAAAGCCACACAACTCTATTATTGCGTCTAAGTATGCCAAGGAAAAACTCCCAGGCGGCGAGGGGTATGGGGGAAGGCCAAGAGATTGCTATACTTAACCTCGGTGACATCAGGCATGGAAAGTTTCTTTAGATACCAGCATTGGTTAACGGCTGCACAGGAAAATCTCAAAAGTAAATACACGACAGAAAAAACGCAGAAATGAAAGGCTCTGCAAACGCAAGATGGTAATTGATAGAATAAAAAACACCACGAAATTGGCGACATCTAAAAATAATCTCGGTCAATATATACCTTCCTCGCTGTACCTCACAAATGAATGGTACACAAGATCATCCAACCAGCCATTCAACTGGAAGCCATAATTCCAATCCCTAACATCGCCCAAATTGAAAACACCGCGGTATTCTTCAATAAACTCACGAAATGGCTAGTAAACCATACGACTGTCAGCACCACGCACCGCAAAAGCAACAATCACCCGCTGCCCGTCAGCAGTTTCTAGATAATACGAAGCCACTGTTGAAGATAAAGGCGAAGGGTTGGGAACCTTATCCCAACGCAGAAATGGAACATGAACCACCATGCTGCAATAAAAACACACCCAGAAAGCAGATAGTTATGCCAAACCACGAAAAGCACGGCCAAACTGAACAGCATTTACGTACGCCGAGATAACACAAAAAAACAACTCGACAGATAAGCTGAAAACTACAGACCGAGGCAACCACACGGAGGACACGAACGCAGACAACAACCTCGAGTACATAATAACTAAAGCCAAGAAGTCAACACAACAGAAAGAGCAATCACAAATTAGCAGGGGAGATAACTGCAGGAAGCACCTTTGACATGGAAAACGAAACAAAATCACACAAACACTCTACACCTGTAAAAGGGAAACACATTGATCTCATCTTCTCACTACTATATATATATATTCACCACACACGACAACCCAAAACACAGAGTGAATCCCGAAGACATGACCAAACCGAGCCTCTCACGACAGCAAGCACAACCCGATAACATCACAAACCATACCAGAGCCGCAAGAACGAAGAGAAAAAGACCAAGGCAGAACCGTTACCTGAAATCACTCAACTGAAAGCTCTAGAAACACAGAGGAGAAGAGCAGAAATCAACGGAGCTTTCTCTGCAAGAAAACAACCAAAATGCAAAGCAATGGAGAGAGCAGACAAGGAAGACAGGCGAACGAACGGCCAAGATAGTGCACGCATCCCACAGAGCACTCAGATCACGCCAGACAGCCTCCTGCCTGGAACCTCCGGGAACATTATTGAAAAAAATTGGACCAAAGATGACATCTCCCCTAGATACGTGGCTGCATGTGGTCCACTACCCCAATCCCGCGCGAAATTACAATTTTAGACACCCAAAACCCTCTGGCCTGGAACCTCCGAGGACATTATTGGAAAAATTGGACCAAAATGTGTCATCTCTCAAACTGGTTCTTATTATTTAGGAGGATGGATATTTGTAAAAAAAGATGCGTCTTTTGAGGTTGGTTGATTAATAGAAATTTTCTGCCGTTAAAAAAAAAATATAAGTAATTGTTGTTCTGTGGGGTATCTAGCAAGTTGGAGTTCACTAGAAGTGTTTCTTATTGCAGTGAGTGTTCGAAACAAAGATGCAAATCAAGCTGAATTTGCATGTCCAATGTATCTCGGGTCTTAGTGTCATGCCCTTTCTTTATCGGCCCTTGTTCTTTGTTGTTTTGCAATCTTCAATGGAGTATTTGCATAACTGGTGCTACCATTCTGTATTCTGTTTTACTGTAGCTTGATTATGTTTACCACTGAATGTAGTTCATTGATGGTTTTGGTCTCAAAATTTTCTATTTCCATTTCAAATACAGTATTTGCTTTTTGTTTTGAATGGGCAGAAGCCTGAAGGCAAAGATTTTGGCTACCTATCCGGATGCATTTCCAAACGATTCAACGATAGAAGCGCTTGAGCGGAGACCAGACCTGGAAATGCCTCATTAGCACTTTACTGGTACCTAAAGTTGGATAAATGTAATCGTGATCCCCCATTTTTTTCTTTTGCAAGGGACAGAAATTCAGACGGAGGTTTATCGATGGTAGTGATTCCAGTAGAATATATTAAGATCCCTTTCGCTTCCCCTCTCCTCCTTCTTTCTTCCCCCGACTTTGCTGTGGAAATTTGATGCCCCAAAATTTGCCAATTTAGCTTCTTCTTTTTTTGTTGTTTGTTCTTTGAACAGGCCTATTTAGCTTGGGTTATATCAATTCTTCTACAACCACACTTCCACAAATACTTGCGCAAACACACTCGTATTCACATGGAGACCCACACACACTGCACATTCAGTGTGTGTCAAATCCACAAATAAATGAGAGTATTTTGTTTGTGTAATGAGTTGTGATTGTAAACGTTTTTGTCCGACGTATTCAAGCAACGTATGTGCAAGGCTTAAAATAGATGAGAGAGGAAAATAGTGGCAAGGTTTATGTTGGGAAACCGAATCCTCAAGACCCAGTAATGACGCGTACAGATTAGACAACAGAAATAAAAACCCTACAAGGCGGAATTAGGGTTTTACCACAACTCCCTGCGACACGAACGCTGGTTGAACTTGTTATAGCACGTCTTGCTATAAACCACAAATACTGCTCGACCGTACTTTACGATCTTCTACCGTATTCCCCACACGTCTAGAACATGAACCGAGTGTGGACTCTTTCGTGATCTGTTTGCTCTCTCTAAGCCTGCCTCTATTTACTGAATAATAAAAAAACATCCGTCTGACCTAGAGAGCATATTGTGTATATGTAGGTTACGATAGGGACCTAAGGAGTAATAAGTCTGGGCTCCCAGTGTAAATAAGAAAACCTAATCCCACCAGGATTCTATTTCTTATTTCACTAATTATAATTCACCCAACTACAGAATTATAATTGCACTCCCGTCCTTATCTCAATTATATTACGAGCTCCATGATATTAAATACTTATTAATCTCCCCACGTTAAGATTACAGATACCCGTTGATTAAAACAAATTACTAACAATCTCCCACTTAATCAACATCTTAACTTGAGACTATCCGCTTAACTTATTCGATATGTCGGACACAAATATCCACCTGCCGGGTTTAACATAATTGAAACTTATAAGCTTACTCAAGGGGTATCATCAATCCCTACTGGGACGTGGATTCCATCAATAATTAATAGTTGTCATATACATAATGTTGTGACCCAACTCACCGAGACTATTGACCGTATAAAGATCTCACTCTTTAATGAATCAAAGTCAACAACATTAAATATACACCTCTAATAATTATTTTTGAATTAAGAGTATAAGCATTCATAATAACCATGAGGATCCAATTGTCGTATAAAGTTAGTATAAAGACAATTACCTCAATGTGGTCCCAGTTCAATACACACAAAGTGTACTAGCACAATGAGTTAGAACTAGACCGTTCCCTGTAGTCAAGACAGACCTACTAAACATTGTACTACAGTCCTACCGATGGTGTGTCCAGTTCCATCTAAGACTGCGAACCATATCTTATATTTCACAAGAACTGATGATCTGATCTTCTGTGTGTAAGCCGAACTCTACACACCAGATCATTTACTTTGTAAAATAAAAGACACATGCACAACATACAATAGTATTATGCAAACATTGTCCATAAAAGATTCTCATCAAAATTGGATAAAACTGATTAATAAATAGCAATCAAATATTAATCCATTACACAAAAGTATAACTTTTAGTATAATTTTCTGACAAACTCCCACTAAGACTCAAAACCATGCTGCCACGCATCTCACTTCCATTCCCTTTACGTGACTATCAAAAGTCTTAGCCGGTAAGCTCTTCGTAAAAGGGTTTGCCAGGTTGTTTGCTGATGCAATCTTGGTCACAGCAACATCACCTCTCTGAACGATCTCTCGAAACAGGTGATACTTACGCTCGACGTGTTTTCCTTCTTATGAGTCAATGGCTCCTTAGAATTAGCAATTCTACCACTATTGTCACAATAGATGTAAAAGCTAATTGCACTAAAGGAATCACTTCTTGATCCATCAAGAAGTTTCTAAGCCAAAACGGCCTTTTTGGCTGCTTAAGAAGCTACCACATACTCGGCCTCCATGGTGGAATCAATCAATGCACGATTGCTTGATACTCCTCCAACTTATGGCTCCACCTCCTAAGGTAAACACATATCCCGAGGTAGACTTTCTGGAATCCTTATTTGACATAAAGTTTAAGTCAGTGTACCCATGAGGTACCAGACTATCTGACTGGAACACCAACATATGATCTCTAGTTCTTTTCAGATACTTAAGTATATATTTCACTGCAGTCCAATACTCTTACACTGGATTACACTGAAATCTACTAATCATGCTAACAGCAAAGCAAATATCAGGTCTAGTACACAGCATAGCATACATGAGGCTTCCTACTGCCAAGGCATAAGGAACTGCCTTCATCTTCTCCATCTCCTCAGGTGTCTTGCGACACTGATCCTTGGATAGGTTGATTCCATGTCTAAAAAGGGAAGAACCCTTTCTTGGAATCCTGCATGCTAAAACGAGCAAGGATCTCATCGATATAAGTAACTTATGATAAGCCCAACATCCTATACTTGCGATCTCACATAAGCTTAATCCCAAGGATGTGACCGGCTTCTCTCAAGTCTTTCATATTGAACTGGCTAGATAGTCACACCTTCATCGAAGACAACATTCCCACATCGTTTTCGATTAGCAGAATATCATCTACGTATAGTACCAGGAATACCACCACTTTTCCGTTGCGGTTCTTGTACACACATGACTCATCCGGACATTGATCAAAACCAAGAAAACGTGATTGCTTGATCAAAACGGATATTTCAAGATCTAGATGTTTGCTTGAGTCCATGAATAGACTCCTTAAACTTGCATAACGTACGCTTTTGACCCTTTGTTATGAATCCATCTGATTCCATAATGTGGATGCGTTCATCCAAATTTTTTATTCAGGAATGTAGATTTCACAGCCTTTTGTCAAAAATCTGTATCTTTATCTTCTAATTCCTCATTGTAGTTGCAGGGTTCAGCATGTTGTTCTTTAGGGATCATATCATAAGATTCTCCCAAGAACGTATACCGATTGGGTAGGACAACAACCCTCCCACTATGATGAGGTACCAGTGTGTCAACAACTCTTTCTTGCAGTGTAACCTCCGGTTCTATTGGTGTTGAAGAAGTCTTTATCGGTCCATCTCCTCTCAATTTCTTTAGAACAATCTTCCTTCTGGGCTTATGGTCTATTTCATAGTCCTTCACTAAGTATCGAGCATTGGTGCTAACAATGATTTTCTGATTCTTAGGACTATAAAATAATCCACATTTCGTTCCTCTAAGGTACCCCACAAACAGACAAACTTATGTCCTTGATTCCAATTTATCTGCGTTCCCATTTAGCAAATGTGCTGAACTACCCCAAACCCGAACATGCTGCAGACTAGGTTTGCGCCCAGTCCACAATTCTGTGGGTGTAAATGGTACTGACTTAGATGGTACCAAGTTAAGAATGTTCATTACTGTTTCTAGTGCATGTCCCTAAAACGAAATTGATAAATCTGAATAACTCATCATTGATCTTACCATATCTATAAGAGTCGTATTCCTTCCTTTTGCTAAAACATTTTGAGGTGGATACTTGGTGCTGAAAACTGGGATGTAATCCCTTCAGCAAACAAGTACTCCCTAAACTCTCCCAAGAGGTATTCGCCACCACGATCAGATCGCAGTGTCTTACGACATTTACCTAAATGCTTCACCGTTTTTGCCCTATACTCCTTGAATTTCTCAAAGCATTCGGACTTACGGTGCATTAAATAAATGTAAACATTGAGTAATTATCAATCAAAGTGATGAAATACTCAAAATCACTTCTTGCTTGGACATTCAAGGATCCACATAAATCAGAATGAACCAATTTCAATGGCTCTTTGGCTCTATAACTTTTTACTGATAAAAAAGTCTTTTGGTCATCTTACCATCTAAATAGGATTCACAGACTAGAAGTTCATCAACTTCCAATGAACCTAAAGGTCCATCCTGACTAGTCTAAAAAACCTATTCAGACTAATGTGACCAAGGCATAAGTGCCAAAGATACATTTGGTTCAATTTAGAAGGCTCATTTCTCTTACATGGCACATCATTAGTGTTATTCAATTCATGCAGTTGCACTGTAGGAAATATAGGATTAATAAAGTAGAGATTATCCACCAATGAACCAGAATAGATAAAACGTTTTTTTAACTTAATAACCACAAAGTTACTAAAATAAACCAAATATCCATCTTTAATCAACTTAGAAACTGAAACCAAGTCTCTTCTAAGTATGAGAACATAAAGACAGTCTCTCAAAATTAAACTCCTATTATTATTAAAATTTAAAATAACATTTCCTACTACAACTGCTGCTACTCTCGTAGCATTTTCCATGTGTAGATAAATCTCTCCATTACTGAGTCTTCTGGTTTCCTGGAACCCATGCAATAAATTGCAAATATGATTAGTAGTTCACGTATCTACACACCAGGTACTGGCAGATGACACCACTAAACATGTTTCAACGACTAGCGAAAAGATGTATCTTGATTATTCACTTTATTGAGATAGAATAGACATTCATTCTTCTAGTGTTCTTGATGCTTGTAGTGAAAACACTTGCCCGCAGGCTTTTTCACTCTACCTTGAGGCGCATAAACTGCCTCCATAATCCTTTTTCTGAGACTTGTTCTGCTTCTTCTTGCCTTTCAGCTTAGAAGTAGAAACTTTCTCTGCCACTAACACTGATGGTGGTTTCTTCACAACCGAAAGACCCTCAGCTGCTTGGAGTTCCTTAAGAAGTTTCGCCAAAGATAAATACATTTTGTTCATATAATAGTTCAGGCGAAATTACTTAAAACTCTCAGACTGTAGTGAGTTAAGAACGAAATCGATCTGGGTTTCCCCATCAATTTCAACTCCAAGAATCTCTAGTTCATTAAGAAGAGCTATCATCTTCAGAACATGATCCTTAATCGAGGTCCTTTCAACATGGGTGATACTCACCAATTTTTTATAAAATTTTACTTTCTGTTCTATGGCATTCTCATCAGGTCTAGGAGGGCACACCTCAGACAGCACAAAATTGTGCCCTTCAACAATTAACACAATATCCAAGTTTCTTTTTCAGTCAATATAATTCGATCCAGTAAGTTTATTTTCTTTGAGAATAATGACAAGTGGATTGAAAAAACCCATTTTTGAATCTGAGAATCACATAACAACAATTATGAAGGGCAATAAAAATTTTGAATTTCATTTTAATATTGGTTCCCTCAACCATATGTTAAAAGAAAAACATTGGCAACCCTACACACCGTGAAGAGTATGCCTCGATAGGAAGGTCGTCTACTCTTCATCATTCGTGTAGATAGGCACAACCTTTTAATTTTACTATCTAGACACTATACCGTGCCAAGCAAAATTAAATAGTCAATATAGCTTCGGTCCTATAAATAATAATAGTGACTCAGATAGTGAGGATATTATTATTTACAGCTAAGTGTATACCATTACCTAGCCCCATGACCCATTGTTCCGTTATGAATTATCTCAGATGGTGAAGTAATTCACACAACAATTATCATAGACCTATCTTTTAAGAAAGTTTGTACCGATGAGGCCATAATTAATTTTACCCGATGGGGGGGAAGGTTCTAAAACCATCACACAAAATTAATTATATCATCTACATACTAGTAATGGAGACCGTGGGATTTATAAAAAATAAACTCCCTCTCCCACTTAGTTATTTAAAAAAATTGTGAGGGTTCTCAAAATTTTCGAGTTTGCAAAACCGCGATAAAGGTCAAAGCCAATTATCACCATGTTGTCCCAATATGGTAAACTATCACATATGCAAACAATATGAAAACACAAATAATAAGGAAACACAAGATAAAGAATCCAGCTATTATATTCAAGGATGCAATCCTTGAGCAACAAGGAATCCTTCCAAACTTGAAATTCTTAAGCAATAAGGAGTCCTTTCAAACTTGAAATCCTTAAGCAATCCTTCCAAACTTGAAATCCTTCAGCTATACTTGTGTGGAAGACTAAGATACTATGAATCAATCAAGGAAACCAAAATCCAACCGTGCTTAGGCAAGAAAATTCGGATTTGACATATTCCCGCGTAAACTGCACAGCCTTCAGTATTCTGGCCATATCTTCCTCATCCGACCTCTAATTGAAGTGATTCAAATTGGGTTGGATTCAAAATTCAATTATCTACAACTTTCGTGAAGAACAGATTTTCTGATTCCAACGTTTACTGGGTCGAAATAGCCCTGCAATCAGACCCTACGAATCTGGAAAAAATCTGCTGCATGCCAAACAACTTGTATCTTTTGTATCTATCATCTTCGATCTTCGAACAACCGTCGAATGCTATTACAATCGAAGAAACATACAAATATTGATCTTATGCCTCCATTGGAGTTCACATGCTACCTTAATTATTACAACCACGAAAAATAATCGTGACACCCAATAAATAACACATGGTACGTTAATTATTACAACCACGGAAAATAATCGTGGTACCCAATAAATAACAATAACCACGAAAAAATATTGTGGGATCCAATCACATAAAATCAACAAAAATCATGTGACCATAATAGCTGGGTAAGAACGCTGCAAAACAGAGTTAGCACAGTTCTACGTTCTACCTTCTATAACCTACGGACAACATGGCATGTTTAATCCATACGCGTGATTACAGCCTGCTCTGATACCACTGTTGGGAAACCGAATCCCCAAGACCCAGTAATGACACGTACAGATTAGACAACAGAAATAAAAACCCTACAAGGCGGAATTAGGGTTTTACCACAACTCCCTGCGACACGAACGCTGGTTGAACTTGTTATAGCACGTCTTGCTATAAACCACAAATACTGCTCGACCGTACTTTACGATCTTCTACTGTATTCCCCACACGTCTAGAACATGAACCGAGTGTGGACTCTTTCGTGATCTGTGTGCTCTCTCTAAGCCTGCCTCTATTTACTGAATAATAAAAAAACATCCGTCTGACCTAGAGAGCATATTGTGTATATATAGGGTTACGATAGGGACCTAAGGAGTAATAAGTCTGGGCTCCCAGTGTAAATAAGAAAACCTAATCCCACCAGGATTCTATTTCTTATTTCACTAATTATAATTCACCCCACTACAGAATTATAATTGCACTCCCGTCCTTATCTCAATTATATTACGAGCTCCATGATATTAAATACTTATTAATCTCCCCACGTTAAGATTACAGATACCCGTTGATTAAAACAAATTACTAACAGTTTGGTCTCCCTCTAAGTCACAAACATTAGTGTTGCTGGATGGTGGGGTGTGGTTGTTGCGGTGATCTGCGATCTCGGTGACCAGATTTAGGAGTGTAGATCTGTTTCTGTAGGTTTTGGTTTGTTTTTCTCTGCTGCGTTTTTTTTTTTTTTTTGTTTCCTACCCCTGATGAGACTGTTTCCTCCCCTTCGAGGGTTTCCATTGGTTTGGTTGTGCGATTTTTCTGAGGCGAATGTTGTGCCCAAAGGGTTTGTGCGTGGGAGTGGGGTGCTTTCTTACTGGCTTCTCCCTTATGGCTTGATTCGCCCTTGTGTTGTGGGGATCTTGCTCTTCTTGATGTACTGTTTCTCCTATCAATGGAATCTCCTAACATTTTGGCAAAAAAAAAGTCACAAACATGCATCAATAAGCGCACACATTTCTTTGTAACTCAATCTGTTCGAATTAGTTTACGCATAACTCGAGTATCTTTTGGGATAAATCATATCATTTACTAGTGGAGGCCTAATTAAAATTGGGACAATTCTGTATGGACGGATTTCACAAGAGTTAAGATTTTATGTCTCATACGAACAAAAAAGCCCTTTAGAGTGTTGGGTTTTTCGCAACCCTAACCACATGTGGTTTTGCTTGAATCGTACTGAGAAAACTCGATTTAAATGCACTATGCTTGGGTGGTTCTGGCTTCGTCTTTTTGCCTTGTGTTTTTGATTAAGAAAGTGTGCTTAAGATCGTTTACCATTTTATGAGCAATGCTATGGTAATCATATTTTGGGTACCATGTGACGTCGTATTATTCTATTAATAATGTGTGCTCCACTACATGATTTAGAAGGCATATTCTACCAATATATGAGTGAAACATCACATGGTACCCATAATGCAGTGGTACTCAAATGTGATCACCAAATATTACTCCATGAGCATATTTTTTTGGGTTCATTTGGCTGGAGCAAAATACTACTCTTCCATACAAATTCGACATATTGAATGTCACAGTGTTTAAAAATTCCGACGCATTCATATACCATGTGACTTTTAGCACGTTTCATTAACCTGAGTAACATTTTTTTTTTTTTTTTTGGGGGGCTAAGTAACATGAGTAACATTAACAACCAACTGAACCAAGTACTTTTGGACTAAAATTGGGTAAAACTAGGGTTGATACCAGTCCAGTTTCGATCGGTTTTGGCGTATTTTTCAGTCGAAACTGGTTATCCGGTTTGAGATTTTTAAATATCGGAACTGGTTGAGATAATACGGTCCGGTTTCAACCGGCTCAACCGATTTTGGTCCGATTTATCCGGTTTCATTCATGGGCCATATTTTGGGCCCAACACATCAAAAAATCCAAAATTCAACCCACAAAATATCAACCAAAAATCCATAATTCAACCCTTTTTTGGACCCAACAAAAAATGATCAATTTTGAGCCCAATACATAAAATTAAAATTAAAAATTAAACCTCATAAAAACATAATTAATCCCATAAAAACAGTTTATATATATAAAGTTCCCTTCTCCTAAGGACCACCTTAACTTAATAAAATAAGGACCTCTCTTTTCCGATAAAATTTTAATGATCCAAGCAGCTCAATGTGTTCAGAACATGTTTTAAGAGTACCCGCGAAAAATCAGCAAAGAAAAATGATCGGAAAGGCTTCATCCGAGAAGTTTTTGTTTGTTTTTTATCGAGCAATTCAAATAAAAACTGCTAGGATGAAGCCCTTTCCGGTCAGCTTTTTTGTTGATTTCTCGCGAGTACTCTTAAAATCATGTTCTGAATACATTGAGCGGCTCGGATCATCAAAATTCTAACGGAAATGGGAGAAATGAAGAAAATAAGGACCTCCTCATTTGAAAATGATTTTTTTGTGTGTGTGTGTGTATATATATATATATATATGAGATTGATTTTATATAATAAATATATTATTAAACCAATATACACCAAAAAGGTGGGTAGCCTAATGGTAAAGAATGGGGAGATCCATTTAGCCTTCCACGGTTTAATTCCCCTCCCCTATGTTTTTTTTTTATATATACAGAAATCTTCAGGACTTTACATGCGGACCTTCCATTTCTCACCTTTTCCTATCGGATTTCGATGATCCGAGCCGCTCAATGTGTTCAGAACGTGATTTTAAGATTACCCAAGAGAAATCGGCAAAAAAAATGACCGAAAAGGGCTTGATTTGAGCATTTTTTATTTGAATTGTTAGATAAAAAACAAACAAAATCTACTTGGATAAAGCTCTTCTCGGTCTTTTTTTTTATTGATTTCTAAAGGGTACTCTTAAAATTACGTTCTGAACACATTGAGCGGCTCGGATCATCGAAATTCGATCAGGAAAGAGAGGTTCGTATTTTATTAAAATGAGGTATTCCTTATAAGAAGGGGACTCATATAGATATATGTATGTATGTATATATTATACATATTTGAAAATTTTGGTCAGGATCGATTTTTTCGATTTCGATCGATTTTTCGGTCTCAGCTAAAAGCCCTAGGTAAAACAGATGGATGGGAGCCACTACAAAGCTATACCTGCTGTATGTGGTCTGGGGGGCTTTGCTGTCCCTATTGAGGTTGAGGGCACCTTTGTTGTCCTAGTTAAGCGGAATCCTCTCCGGTCTTATTCTGATCGTCGAAAATATTATTGACAAATTATACATGAACATTTTTTATTATCGAAACGGATCCCCAGCAGAGTCCCCATCCTGGTGTGCACCAAAAAGATCCTCGAGCTAATTGAGTGCCTGCCTATCTCTGCAGTCTGCGCCTTAACGACTCTGATCTTTAGCCGCCAAAAACTATTACTCTCTCTCTCTCTCTCTCTCTCTCTCTCTCACTTCTACCGCGTGATTCCATTTCGATGTACAGAGACATGCAGTAGCGACTGTCATACCTTCTCTGTCATGCAAAAAGCATAACCAAATCATCCATACATACCAGCTGTGCTATACTGCTATAGGCACAAACATCTATATGCATTCATATTTATTTTGGGTCATCTTGAGTTTCAAAAAATTGATCTGAACCGTTTATTTTATTCAAAATTATTTGTTTTAAAGTTCGTGTAAAAAATCAACTTTTTCAAAGAATAATAAGATGTTTCAATTTTGCATCAAAATCAAGACTTATATTCTGTAGCAAAATTAGATATTTGAAAAACGTTATTCTCGATATGCGAAGAAGTTGATTTTTTATAGAGGTTTTAATCAAATTATTCTAAACAAAATAAGTGGCTCGAATAATTTGAGACGGATTCAAAATTCGAATGGACGTTGTGTATGCACGTGAATCTTATTTTTTGGCATACATAGCAACCATGAACCACCCCGCGCTCTCTTTCTCTCTTCCATCAATGCAACTCTCTCACATCAGTCCGATATAGTACCACCCACGTCTTTTAAGAGCTCTCAAAGCCCCTCTATTCGTCTAGTATAGAGTTAAAAAGTTGTTTTATACTCAATCAACAGTATTCCATCTGCGAGAGAGATGAAGAACGCGGGAAGCAACGGTGCGAGAAGCGCAGAGGAAAGAGAGAAGACCAAGATGAGAGAGAGGCAGAGGAGGTCCATCACCACCAAGATCTTCCACGGCCTCCGCAAGCACGGCGGTTACCGCCTCTCTCCCCGCGCTGACATCAACGAGGTCCTCCGCGAGCTCGCCGCCGAGTCCGGTTGGGTCATCGACCCCGACGGCACCACCTACCGCGCCGCTGCCGCCAATGTACGAACAACACCATGCCATATGTGTGAGATTTGTATTTCGAAGCGATGTTCTAATTAACCCATAATAAACATTTTATATCTGAGAGTAAAAATAAATAAATAAAGTAATAATAAGACTATGTTAGCTACCTTACTGCCTACTGGGGTAGGAATTCTGTTGTATTTGACAAACAGAACGCAAATGTCTCTGCACACAATTTCTTTGTACAGATTTGGACATGGGTTTAAAATTTTATTTTATGAGTTTCATGATTATTGGACATTTTAATTTTTGGTCTTTCATCTTAAGAAGTTGATCTCATACGATATTATGTGTAATTTTTAAACTAGACAATATTATGTTTACCGAAATTATTTTTTTGTGGAATATAGATTGTCTTATATATTTTGATAAGATCTTTTGAATGGTAAAAATATTTCAAAAAATTACTTTACTAAATACATGTTTTTCAAAGTTGAAAAATACACATAATTTTGTAGGAGATCAAGTTGATCCACTTTATGGAACCGAGGGAATACATCAGTTTAAGCACGTAGAATTTCTCTTTTGACCAATTAATTTAATACTATAATTTTCCTCAAATAGTCCTGCGTTATGATGCAAATGCAAAGTGATATGGGAATGTAATTTTTGAATGTTTCCAACTTGAAAACAGAATCTGATAGTAATTGTGTTTGCAGAAACTGTTTTCCAAAATGCCTCATTAGGCAAACAGGAACAGATCGATTTGTTTTTTTTGGTTTTGACATCTTGTCTGTTTCCATGGAGTATTTCTTTATAGGGTACAACTGTCTGCCCACTTTGCGGCGCCGGACAAAGAAGCGCCACGCCGACCAGCAGCCTCATCGTAGGCGGAGGAGATTCCCTGGCGGGCTTCGGTGGGCCTCTTTACAAAAACTTCTCTGGCAGTAGTGGGTCCAGCAGCTTTTGCGGCGGTGTCTCCTCGTCGTGTGATCCGTACCGAAGCCCCGGTGGTGGCCTCAACCAAACCTCCGCCGCCGCGTGCGGTGGAGGACCGTCGGCGGCGGTGACGGTGGCGTACGATCACCACCAGCAAAAGCTGATGTACTTCCAGGAGGCCAGGGCATCTAACCAGAACACGCCGGTGGGTTCGCCTCTACGCCGTGCCTGAGAGCACCTTTTTTATTTTTTGCCAAATTTGCCCTAGTCGTATTTTTGTTTCTCCAAATATGCCCTTAGGGCTAGTGCAGTGCTCTCTCTATACGACATCGTCTTTCGGCTTTTTGTTCAGAGCGGGAAGCAATATATTCATGGGCAGTTACAAATGCTCCTATGTGTCATAGACAGTGTACCATTGGGGGATGGAATCATATAACAATAATTCTAAGACCACAAACACATACACACCCAAATACACACCTACACTCACATGAGTGGTGGGTTCCACACACACACTCACATGAGTGGTGAGTTCCACACACACTTGTGTGGAACCCACCACTCATGTGAGTGTGGGTGTGTATTTGGGTGTGTATGTGTTTGTGGTGCTAGCAAGACTCGGATGGAATTACCTTCTTTCACTTGTCTTCGGTTTTTATTCGTTACTTTTGATCTAATATGATTACAAAAGCTAGAAAACTGGGCATATGGTTTTATCCTGAATGATTATTTAAATGGTTCACAAATAAAGTGCTTTTATTCAATAGACTCACCATTCACAAGTAAGATTCGGTGGCGATTCTTCATTACCCATCTCTATGAGCAGCATCCTGGGCCTAACATCGACACCGAGCAGCTTTTCTTGTGTTTATTTTGTTGTCTTCTTGTGTTTTTTTTTTTTTACATACTTTTAAACCAGTAGTGTCCTTTGCACACACGCACTTGTACTTTATTTTATTTAGTATGGGATATGTTTCGCATTCTCATCTATTAGGCTCCCCGTTCCGCCCATCCCCTTCGTCATATGAAACAAATAGTAGGTTCTCTCTCTCCTCTCCAGATTTAAACTGGTTGGCTATTTTCGAAAAGTTAAAAAAAAAAAAAAAAAAAAAAGGTCATTCCTTGATCAGCAGTTAACCAAATTGGTGAAATGTCATTCCACAGTTTGTACAATTATCAACAGCAGCACGTTGAAATGAGGCATCAAGAGAATGACCATTGATTTCATTTCACTTTATTCATTTCTCATAAACAATTTCACGATGAAAAAACAAAAATTCACAATGTCACATTGTTCTATTGGGTTAAATTGACACAACCAATTCTTCACAACATAGCCACAGTTTGCACTAGGCTAGTTCTACACATTTTAACATTTTTTACACGAATGATGAGAAAGAATAAACTCCATCCTTGCAAGTTTAAAAACCCAAACGTTACTCCCAAGTAAAAATGCCACTAACAATCCTTCCAAAATTTCCGGTGTCCAGAAAGAGTTCAAGTACATGCCAACCAAGGATTCTGAAGATTCCCAAATATGAATCGCATCTGGAGCTTACTCCTGGAATTTAGAAACCAGGGATTTCCCCTGGCATCGGAGCCAACTCGTTCTTATTAAATTTCTCCTCATCATAGAAAGTAGCTTTGACCACTCTACCCCCGAAGAAACGGCCTTCAAGATCAACAACCGCTTTGGTTGTTTCTTCTGCTCTCTCAAACTGCACAAATATTCTAACTGCCTCATCGGATGGGAAATTTGGCTCGGTAATCTCGAAGATGAGGACCTTTGTCACAATCCCATATTTGGCACATTCGGATCCAACTTCATCTTCTAGCTCATCATCTACCTCGCCAGGGCCCACCTTCAAGAAGAGAGAACAATATTGCTAAGTCATCTATTTTTCTGGTCAGTATCTTCTCAAACACATCCAAAAGCATTAACACAGGATGAATTGAAATGTGAAGCGCAGATTCCCCAAAATAATTTACATACAAGGAAAACAGACGCAACCTACTACAAGAATGAAAGTCAGCTAGTAGTACATTTGCAAAGACATCAGATCTAGAAACAAGCTACACAAGCCAAAACTCATAAAGCTCAACAGCAAACTCAACGAAGTGGTCTCTCACTCTTGTGTATATATATAGTCAAGAAGGCTCAACAAGGTAGATCCACAAATGAATATTAGGCACCAGATACAACATCTACATACACGCTGGCAATCTTCCAAGCCTTCACGACACTTCACAACAAACCAAACCAAACCAAAATAGACCTAACCTTGTTACCCATTTCAGCAAACTACTGGTGGTAATCCTAGCATTTGCATTATGGCAATCCAAGCACTCTTACTTATCATCACATCTAGCGATCATTGTTGTACGTGTCCATACAACTCTCTCAATTGATGCCCCTATTATTTCAGCCATATTTTCATAACTGAAAATTCTTTAATGTCTTCAAAACAAACAGAGGGGAAATGTAAGAGAAACTACAAAAACTTGGGAATGCAGAATGCAGAATGCTTCTCATTGTGCATTTGAAATGTACATTGTTGTCAACTCTAAGTCATGCAATTTGTGTTAATGCTACACGCACAACCGTTGTGTTGGTTGTGCAACTAATTCTGACCGTCCAGATGTGTTTGGATGGTCTAGATTTTACAAAAAACTCTTGCAGGGAAAAGGTAAACTTTTTCCGGAGAAGAGTTTGAGCGAATCCTGACCATTTATTACAACAATGAACAGATAGAGATTGGTTGTGTTTTGTGTTTTACACAACGGTTGTGTATGTAGCACTCTTGGAAGCATTATTGCTTCATTCTGAACTATAAGCCCAAGAAATAAAAGTTAGTAGTGGTAGTATTGCTCCAATCTATGAAGCACCGACACTTCTAGAGGTCAACGTATTGCGGTGTCAGTCACGGCGGGGGCACGTATGGGACACGCCACATGGCGTGTCCCATAATTTAATTTAAATTTTTGAGGGGGGCACAGGGGGACACCAATGGGAACCCGGGGGGACACGGCGGGGGGTCAAAGTGTTTTTTTAAAAATTTTGAGGGTCAAACTTTAATTTTTTATAAATTTTTCGGGTTAAACTGTAATTTTTTTAAAAAAGTTACGGATCAAATTGTAATTTTTCAATAGGATTGTATTGAACTTATGGAAGCCTTGTTTTGTTTGTAATGGTATTGGAACTATGGATTTTTCGTTTTGTCCACATTTTGCCATTTAAACTCGAAAAAAATTGAAAATAAATATACACGTGACGTGTCCCCTACTGTGTTCGTGTCCCCATTTTTTTAAGAATTTCCATGTCCCCGTGTCCGACTCCGTGTCCATGTCCGTGTCTGTGCATCACAAGCTCCAATTAATTGTAGTGAGGTGCATGTACAACTTCATGGGGAGGAGCGTGATACTCATTGAAGATTGATTCTAATTCTCTTTCTCCTAGTGTTACCACACATTCATCTTACCTACAGTTTTAGCTGCCCAACTTTAGTCTTGTATAGCATTGCTGATCTTGTAGTTGTTAAGCATCCTTATTTTGTAGGCAAATCCCATCGATTGCAAAATGAGACAGAAATACCCCTCCACTTTGGCCAAACTAGGTTGATTATGTGAGTTACACATTCTCAATCTTTCCATCCTTGCCAACAATCAAATCTAGCTATTGGAAGCACTCACTTTGATATCAAATGATTTTCAATCTTTGCTCTTCGGTATTTGTTCTTCTATTGTTGGAAAACTTACACTCCATACATCAACTTCTACTCCTACTTAGTCTAAAAACTCTAAACCCTTTCAAATCCAATGCTCAAATCTAATTTCCTAATTCAAAATTTTCAGCGAGGATCATCCTGTTAACTTTTGTCTTACAGCCCCAAGTTAATCGGCAGATCGTGAAGGTGGGGAGAGATTTATCGAGTACAAAATGCTCCAAGACAACTGTATTTTCTACGAGGGAGGGAGGGGGAACGAACAGCCAAAGAAGAAGCAGAGACATATACTTGAGTTTTTCTCTGCTGACCGAAAGGCATTATTTCTATTTCGTCACAACTTGTTGTAAATTGCACGAAGCTTGTCTTTGTTAGCTTCATGTATTGACAATTTAGAAAACCCTGAAGTTTGACAAGTTCCAATTTGATTTTTTTATCAGCCACCATGAAGATTTTTACTAAGTATTAAAGCAAAGCAATACAGCATACAAAGAAATCCATCTAGAGGAAACAAGAAAAAGAGTTCAAAAATTATCCTCAAGTTTCAAACATATTACTGCACTATATAGAAATTTTGATCAACTGTTTCCATGGAGTACTCATCAGACATCACAATTGCAGAAAATGAAACAAACTTCCCATAACTCAAGAGGATATATCCGCTATCTGCCTACATATATATGCCCGTGTGTGTTGTATTGAATTTTGAGGCTGCCTATGTCATACCCGTCGTGTACATGTTAAACTTTGGGCTCATGATTTCCAGGATTACCTCCGATCTAGACAAAAATACTTACTACTGCACTTACCAGTCTTCAATGTGCGTACTTAACAATTGAAATCACTTTTAATTTTTTATCAATTAACCTCCAATATATGCTGCTTCTCCAATCCCATGAATTTCTTCATTCCTAGTTTTTCTTTCCTTCTTTTACAAGGACCCATCTCAACATTAGCATCTAGGCCAGACTCGTTTGTACAAAAGAATGTTGTTCCATGACTACCATGGCATAATGAAATATAAAGCAGGGTGACCTACTGACCTAATGGCTGTCTTGCACAGTTTTCCTTCCACATTCTGGGATGCATCGTCAATCAAGTAATACGAGGAAGCACTCCCTAACTTAGCTTACCTTGCCTTAATGATATAATGACAGCATTCGTTATCCTCTTCCCATTTGAGCCTAGGTATCAATTTTCACTACTCTTCACCTTATTGGCCTCCCAATATACTTGGGATAGAGATTCAATGACAACACAGAGAAGGAACAAATAGCACCCAGCTTAAATCATGTGAAATTCTGATTTTTTAGTCTGATTAGTTCACTTTAACGAGCAACTTATACGGCTTAACATAAAGCCCACAAAATATTTAGAGAATAGAGTAGGGGATGATACCAAATAGCCAAATTCTATTCTTGAAGGGAAAAAAATCTTCAAAATGAGTACAGGCATATGTATGAACTAGTTACAACATAGTGAAGTACCTACATGTAAGAAAGCCAATCAAATGACGAGGCAACAAGAGTCGCACATACAACCGGTCAATAACATTCACGCATGCCTTGCTAGCATTGTGTGACAAGCAAACCAAAAAATACCTCACACAGAAGCACTTGAGGAAAGCTGGCTAGTACAAACACAGCGTTAATATCTAGGAGAGAAGTTATTATGCGCGTCCACCTCAAAAGACACACTTAACACCTTTGCCCAAGGATACCCTTCAGCTAAGGCTAAGGGAACTTGCAAAACTACAATAATCAACCACACTTGTAAAGTAAACCATAGACTCAATCCAAAACTACTATTAGTCACACAAACATAGAAAATCTTGCTGCATAGAGTACCTCGGTGTCCTCCTAATAATTCTTAAGCTTTATTGGTTTACTGGTTGCTTTTAGTGTTTACATCTAATTCAATCAGCATAGGTTGCAAGGATAAGCTCTACCTGTGCAACCATTTAGTCTTCGCAGGTTACTGTACGTACTCTTTCGATTTGACCCAAACTAATATCTTTTAAAGCGTATCAAAAGTTCATCTCTTTCCAAGATATGTACTTGCGAACATAAGATTCCAAGGCACTACAAAATGCAACATGAACTGCAAAATGTCATACCTATGTCAAAATCCATATTTTTCATTTACAGATCTCATACCTTCACATTCTTTACAACATGATCAGGATTCCATCTAAAGTCGCAAGATGATGCCTTAAACGTGCAAGTTCAATCTTGCTTGAGGACGAAAAGGAAAGGAAAAAAGACAACCTTTTAACCCAACCATTTAGTCTTTGCAGGTTACTGTACGCACTCTTTCGATTTGACCCAAACTAATATCAAGTTCATCTCTTTCCAAGATACGTGCTTGCGAACATAAGATTCCAAGGCACTACAAAATGCAACATGAACTGCAAAATGTCATGCCTATGTCGAAATCCATATTGTTCATTTACAGATCTCATACCTTCACATTCTATACAACATGACCAGGATTCCCTCAAATGTCCCAAGATGGCGCCTTAAACGTGCAAGTTTAATCTTGCTTGAGGACGAAAAGGAAAGGGAAAAGGACAACCTTTTAACCTACTATATGATACTCATTAAAGGTGCATTCTATGAATGCCCTCTTTTAGTTTAAGGGTTTCTTTATAGGTTTGTTCGGTCGGACGGGAAATAAATAACAAGCCTTTGAATGTCTAATATATGAGAGGCTCGCGCTTTGATTAGATTGTTACTTATCAACTTCCAGTACGTAATAGTTTCCAATCCTCCCATCTATATGCAACAACAATTGTGTGGCTACTCTTCCAAGCTAGAGATATAACACATGTAGGTAGGCTGCACTAAGATTTAAGGCAGCCCAACCCCTTACTTATTCATTGAATCAAAACTGCAATTATAATCAAAACCAAATGTCGAAAGGAGTGTTTCCCTTTCGATCGGGAAATTTGTTACAGCTAGGAAGCCGAACTTAGTTTACATTTTTTTATACCTGATGGTTGGGGATATTGGCTATGATTTCAAAGGCCATCTGATGGAAAAGGACCCTCAGGTGTTCAGAAGGGAAATGCGCAGGATTTGGATGTTTTCATATAAACAACTTAACTTTCTCGCAGCTGCAGCAATGCTATACATGGGATCATCCCAAAAACTAAAAAGCAGTCCTAAAGCAAACGTACATTCTTCCCATCTATGAAGCATGGGTACTTCTAAAGTATCGTCGTACTTGTACCCGTAACGTACCGGGTAAGGGTACTTGGCATTGTAACTCTAAATACGTACTGAGTACACAAAACACACACCGAGATTTTTCTCTATGACTTTTCATACCCCAGAAGCCCTAAAAGTGTTGATAAAAAAAAGTACCCCTATATATTTCAAGCCGTTCCCAATCCAGCGATAAAGCTAAGTTGATAAGACTTCATCTTTCTATGCTTAGCATGGTTCTAGAACAAAGATTTTGGTCCATAGGTTCCTTGGGATAATGACAATAAACTTTGATTTGTACCTTAAGCTTGGCGTTTATCGGTTATTTGATATTGGATTCTAAAACACACAAGTCATGTAGCTATTTCATTTATTTGAGGTGTAATCATTACTTGTACTACATTGCGGCATTACTCCATATTCAAAAAGTACATTTGTTATAGCCGTACTGTTGACGTACCCATACCCTACATTTTCTAGGTTTCGCCGTACCAACATACCCATATTGTACCTGTACACGTGCTTCTTAGCATCCCATCAACAGCCTGTCATGGTTTACATTATGTCCTTAGTCAAGGATTGATTCGACTATTCACTATTGGCTCTGTATTGTTTCCGCAGTACTCCATTTTTTTCCCTATTTCATATGCCATGGAATAATTTTGCCTTACAGAACCCCACCTGACATATCCATTATCAAATCGTACATTGCAAAACCCCTATGTTATTACAAACTAGAATTCTTATCTAAAACCCCCGCCACCACATTACTCAACTTCACAACGTCAACTATGCTAGCGATTCCAATACAGAACTGAATATATCTCACATACCATGTTTCTGAGCAACAAAACCCGAGTAGGTGTAAACTTGACCTTCTTCTCGCTCGCGTTGATGATAACCCCGGCTCTCCTATCCGTCTTCTTAGCCACCAACGGAGTAGTAATCCCCTGCTCCTGCTTCCCCAGCCCCTGCCCTTCCTTCCACCCCATCTTCGCCATCATCCTCTGCGCAGCGCTCATCTGCCCACCCGCACCGATCCCCAACCCGCCCGACTCTGACTTCCCTATCGCAAACCCGTCCCCGCCCGACCCTGGCGGGGAAGGCGACCGTGGCGGCACCGCCATGGGCCCGCCCATCGCCGCCCTTCTCTTCCACGCTTCCTCCCCCGATATCTTAACGCTCTCCCTCTCCCTCTTCTCCCTCTCCGTGACCGCGGCTGCAGCCTCCCTCTCTCTCCTCTCCCTCTCCCTCTCCTCCTCCTCCCGCCGCCTCCGCTCCAACTCCCTCGTCGCCTCCGCCTCGGCCGCCTTCCTCTTCTTCTCCCTCCTGTACTCCTCGTAGTCGTTTGGCCGGGCCGGGTCGTACTCCTCGACAACCGTGGACGTGACCCCCACGAGGCTCCGGCCGCCGTCGTCCGGGGCCGAGGCAGACAAAGTCACTGTCTTCGGCGGCGGCGGCTTGGGCTTGAGCTGGGGTTTGAGGAGGGTTTGGGGCGGGGGGAAAGCGGGTTTGCGGAGCGTGGAAGGGGCCATCTTGGCGCTGCTGGACCAGACGTTGGATGAGTTGTTGGGCGTGCGGTTTTCTTCATCGGTGGAAGAAGGTGGAGGGAGATCGCCGTATAAACCGCCGAGCATTTGTGCGTCGGTGGGTTTGGTGTGGGCTGAGAAACCCGGGTTCGAGGCGTTGTTGGAAAAAGAGAGATTTGTGTGATGCGGAGGGGAGAGAGAGAGGGGGGATTTAGTGAAGTGGAGTTTGGGAATTGGTGGGATTAGGGTTTCGAGTGTGGGGTTGGAAGTCGTGGGAAAGGGAAGATGAAATTAAAGTTAATTTCAAAATAGCACCTGAGTTTCACATAAATTACTCTTAAGTATTTGATCTTTTAATATTATTAAAAGAACATATAATCTATTTAAAAATTCATCAATGTTCAACTTACCGTTAACTCCGGTAAAAAACAGACGGAAATGCCGAATATGTTAGGAAATAATCATATTTTAGTAAAAAAAAAAGGTCAAAAAATTGACATTTTTCAAAATATTTGGGTAAAATAAATTTTTTTACTTTCCCGATTTGTCTTAACGAGACGAATTGATAAACCAAAAAAGTGAGGCGCAAAATTAACAAACACAAAAAATATTCAAATAAGGACAAACTAAAAATTATAGAAAGAGTTAAGCGGAATGGGGTAATAGGTGGGATCTTTTAATGGCCCCACAAATGGGTTTTAGAGGGAGAAATCGTTCGGTTAAATAAGCCAAGTGACTTATTTTGTCCTTATTCAAATTTTTTCTCATTTGTAAGTTTTTCGTCAATTTTTTAGGAATTATTACTTCGTCATGACGAGAAGAATTTAAAACGTAAAAAATTACGATCAAAATCCAATTTTTTTAATAAATACGAAAAAATTGGCTTATTAGATTATTTTTGTCTTTATTCAAAAAAATTTGTTTCGATCATAATTTTTTACTTTTTAGATTCCTCTTGTCAAAACGAAACAATGATTTGCAAAAAAAATTAATGAAAGACTAACAAATGCAAAAAAAAAAAAATTGAATAAAAACAAAAAAAAATAAGACACTTAAGCTTATCAAGCCGAACAACCCCGGTAGAGTAATGTGTTTTCCCCCCAAAATGTATATTGGTTTCCCTCCAAATGGTCAGGTATAGGCCATGTCAGCATTTCTATCTGTTTTTGGACGGGAGTTAACGGTGAGTAGAATATTAATGGGTTTTTAAATAGGTTAAGTGTTTTTTTGATAATATTAAAATGTAAGATGTCTATGTTGATTTGTGAAGTCAAATGTTATTTTAAAATTTTCCCGAAACTTATTAAGCTTTGTTTGGAACCTATAAAAGAGAAAGGAAAAAGAGAAGATAATTTTTTCTTATTTAGTTTGAGAAGAAACAAAAAGGAAAATAACAAAACACAGAAGAATTTTTCTTCCTACTTCCTCCTCACTTTCTTTTTCTTTCCTTTTCTTTTTTTTTTCTCTAAGTTCCAAACAGACCGGTAGTATTTGGTTGGTTAATTACATATGAATCCAGTGGGGTTTGGCCCGAACACACATTACCCCTTCAAGTTTCAAATTTTACACAAAGTACTATCTATGTTTCAAAATTTACGCATTAGGAAGACCAGTTTATCTTTTAGCACGTGTCGAAATTGCGTCGTTTCTTGATTTTGAAATTGGACACCTAGAACTTTAAAAAATATGTAAAGATTGTGCCTTAATTATTCTTGAGCAAAATGAGTCTTTGATTTGAAGTTCATAAAGCTGCAGATTATGCAACTATTTTTTTTTTAGACTAGCTATCTAACTTCATATCTTATCTTGACCCTAGAATTTTTTTAGTAATACTTAAGACATTAAGACATTAGGATACGATTAGAATATCTTAAAATATGTCTAATATGTGTTCATACTGTTTATTTTATATAGAAAATTTGTGTGAAAGTTTGGAGTTAAGGTGAGTGACTAATACTCATGTTATATGATTTAATACTCGTATTTTACATTTTAATGCAAACGATAAGCTTTTCTCTACAAATTTGTAATGATATGAGCTCCATGGATATCAAATGAAAGGTGAACATGTTTTGTTATCTATTAATAGCATCTGTAACATCTCCGGCTTCTAGGAGACAGTAAAAGTCTGACGAGGTGTGAATATCTATATAATATGACAGGGAAGTGTTGGAATCCAAAAGACAACCAACGCTCCAGATTTATCCCCTCCTTCTGCATAAATCTCTGCCCTCCATTCTACAAAATGGCATGCCCGTAAATATTTAACATTTTTTGAGCATTCCCAAACACACATTCCTGTGCCTAATTTGGAAATCTAATTTCGAAACCTCCGTTCTTATTAATACTCCGTATGGAAACAATTATTCGGTCATCAAATGACATCATGGGAATGAAACAATTATAGGACTTAATTGATTGATTGATTGATTTCGGTCATCAGCTGCTAAGGAAACAATTATCGTAAAGGAAACAGATTGATTTCAACATGAATAATTATATCATTAAACCCTTAAAATCAAAAATCTTAATTTCAAACTAATTTTGTTTCATTATTTCCCCAATCTTATAGGACTTTATTTTGAAACCCCACCAGATCCCAATTCCTTCAATCACTATCACTAATCAGTTTCATTCCCTAATCCTAATATGACTCTTAATCTAAATCCCATGATTTCCAACCTAATAGTATAATTTACGTTTCCCAAAAATATCTTCCAAAATATACGAGTTCTTTCTTCGATCTCTTCCTCTTCTCCAGCAAATTAACTATTTTCCTCCTTCAAACCACAAACTCAAGCAAATTAACCATTTTCCTCTTCTTCAGCAGATTAACCATTTTTCTCCAGCAAATTAACCATTTTCCTCTTCTCCAGCAGATTACACGTGCAACACATATTGATTGTAATGACTTAAAGATCCTTATTCGCTAATTGCCGATTGTAATGATTTCCGAAATTGCTGATTGTAGTTGACTGGTTGGACATGTTTCAGTTATGGACTTAAATATCCATATTTGCCGATTGCTGATTGTAATGATTTCCGAAATTTCTGAAATTGCTGATTGTAGTTGATTTGGGTGGACTTAAAGACTTGATTGTAAAGACTTGCCATTGATTGGGTGAGTATTTCCAAAATACAAATGGGTGATTTTTGAATTTGCCGTTGATTGGGTGAGTGCTATAATAGAAATACAAATCGGGTAAGGCAATTTTGCCATTGATTGAACAATACAAATTGGGTGAAACAAATTTATCTCCCCCTCTCTCCCTAATCGTTTCTCTTTCTCTCTCTCTCTCTAAACGTTTTCTTTCTAGTTCTCTTTTCCGTCTCCCTGACTCTCTCCCTCTCTCCAATTCTCTCACCACAGGTATGGCTAAGAGAGTTCAAATAAAACAATTTTTGTCTATGCCCAATGTAAGATTTTTTCATATTTGAAAAATGGTTAATATTTTCTTCCCATTATATACTTACAGTTGGAATTTCTGAATTTTTTCCCATAGGTGCAACATTATCGCATACTCGGCCGCATGGAGAAAATATATGAACACCTATGGATTTATAAATGCAAGACATGCTTTAGGGAAGTTGAAAATCAGTACAGTTGATTTGTCTATAGTCAATGCGGAGAAGATGTGGAAACAACAGCCAAGTTTTTTTAAAATAACAGTATTTCAACTTAATCATGCATTTTATGGGGTTTTTTTGAAGTCAACTTATATCTACAATTTATTTGTAATACATTTTAGGTATAATGTAAAGATGGTTGTGAAAGACTCCACTGGCTCAATGGAGCTCTTGGTGAAGGACACAAAAGAGAAATTTATCTTGGGATGTGTACCATCCGATTTGAAGAAGTTAATGTTAAAGGTAAAAGCAAGATAAAATATTAATGTGATGCTCTGTCTATAAAATATAGCAATACTTTATAATATAGATGTTTTGTCAGGAAAATAGAGTGCAGATACTCAAAGAGTATCTTTCTCAATTTTATGGACGTGCATATGTGTTTATTATTCCTGTTCCACAACTTATGTACCATGAACATTGTGTCTCTGTGGTAACCTTCGTGTTAAAAGTTGATTGGTCAGAAGAATGTTTGCACATTTCCAAAGGTACTAAGTTGTCCTTCTCCTTCCATTGTCACACCTAAATTCTACATCAATTGGTTTATAAATTGCGATAAATCTAATAATTCTCGATATTCTTTATGCAGGAATGTCGAGAACTGGCAAAGAACCAATGAGATCATCGTGAAAACATCGTTGTTAAAGCATTGTGGAATCGTCCAATAACATTTTAGTCAATTTCATTTTATTGGATTTTTAGTACGCGTGTTGGGTGATTTATGAATTTTCAACAAATTTTACCTATGTTTTGCTTATTTTATTTTATATGAATTTACTTTGCTTCTGTCTATTTTATTATGAAACAATACTTTAAATTGTGCAGATTGAGTAAAAAAAATTGAAACATAATTTTAAGATCACGACATCGATCTAAAACTGAAAATGGTCGCTCTTTTAGCGCTAATAAACATATAAGGAGTTTGTTCTATGCATTTTAGTTGTTTGAATTAGTTCAATATTTATTTGCGTGTGCTGAATATTCGCGCCGTGCCTTCAGGCACGGGCATTCGCTAGTGATATGATATGGGATAACACAAAGACATCTAAGCCTACCCACACCATGGACGCCCAATGATATTAAATGATATGAATATATGGGATGTGCATTATAGAACCATGTTTCATATGCTGCAAGGTTCCTTTGGAAATATGTAAAGCTGTGATTTTTCTCCTTTCAAATGTCTTTTGATAATATCCATGGAAAGCATATAACTTATGTAGCGGTCATTCATATGAGTTTCGACTTATGAAAATATTCCACCATTCAGGATGTGAAGGATAGGATGATGTGTTGTCTTCAATGTGGACTTGAGGCATATACGATATGTAGAGACCCGTAAATTTGTAAAATTTATTTAAATGTTTTAAATGGAAATAAAAAGGAGAAAATTGATTTGGAATATTGAGATTGGGGTTAATGTGTAAGTGTGTTGTATTTGAGGGGTGAAAGTGTGAAGTGTGTAGTGTGTATATGACTTGTGTGTGTGTGAGGCAGGGAAACAATTTTCCCAATTCTCACTCTCTCACTCTCCCGTTCTCTTCTCTCTCTCGGTCTCCCTCTCCCTCACTCACTCATACCAAATTTCAACCAAAATCACCCAAAACCCAAACAAAATAGCCTTCATCCCTTTGTTCATTCGCGTATTGCGGCCCGTATTGCACCGGTGTGAGCTTGGTGGAGGTGTAATTCATTTGGTTCCAAGATTTGAGGCTAGGGCTTGGAGAATTTCTTGAATTCGTTCTCCAATCTTTGAGGTAGGGAGTTCTAACTTGCAATATATGTTTATGACTTGTTTCTATTCCCTTGATTTGTGCCATTGATTGTTGTGGTTGTTGTTGTTGTTGTTGCTGCTGAAAACCCACGCGGTTCTGCCAAAATCTGCTCGAAACCCATTTGTTATCGATAACATTTCCATCGTTATCGATAACGTTACGTTCCCAAACCCAGAAATTTATTGTTATCGATAACATTCGCATCGTTATCGATAACGTTACGTTCCCAGACCCAGAAATGCATCGTTATCCCTAACGTTTCTCATTGTTATCCCTAACGTTGCATCGTTATCCCTAACGTGTGTCATTGTTATCCCTAACGTCGCATTGTTATCCCTAACATTGTCATTGTTATCCCTAACACTGTCAGCGTTATCCCTAACGTTGCACCGTTATCCCTAACATTTGCCATCTGTTATCGATACCCTCGCCTCTGGAACGATATAAACCCATTTGTTATCGATACCTCCCTTCATGGTATCGATAACGTTGCGTTTTGATTGACTTCAACCTATTGTTATCGATAACATTTGTAAAGGTTATCGATAACACTTTCTGTCTGGACAAATTTGCTGACTTGATCCATCCTTTATTGTTTTGGGTTCCGTTCACTTCTGAATCACTCCAAGAACTTCCCGAATGATCCTTTAACTTGAGTACTCATATCAAATGTCTTCATTGCACGTATCTATGATCTTAATGCTCATTTGAACACGATTGTACAACAAAAAAAAATTATTTAAAGACCAAAGATGGATTTGAACGGTACGGACTGATTGGAAAAGGATTTTGAAACTTTACGGACACAACGAAAATATATCAGGACATCCCGAAAGGGTAAAGAGCCTGGCAGAGGACATCGGGGTCCTATAAATGGCCCGGCATGAGCTATATGCTCCTATCAGGACATCCCGAATGGGTAAAGAGCCTGGAAGAGGACATTGGGGTCCTTTAATTGGCCCAGTAAGAGCTTCGGCTCATGACACATGTGCGAGATACATTTTGATTCGCGATGCTTCCAAAGTTTATACGTTGAAAAATATGACTGATTTTGGAAATGAAAGATTGAAGATGGATTATTGTTGTTGCTCCATTCCTTTGGTCTCAGTTGCTGTTGTTCCTCTTGTTATCGTTCCTACATTTCATGTGCATACATTGTTGGATTAGAGCTTTCTACTGGGCTAGTGTAGCTCAAACCTTACTTTCTTTTCAGGTGCTAACTCTGGACAGTAACTTCATGTTGGAAGTGCATGGATTGTGGACACGATTTTGAAAGCTAACACTGAAGAGTTATTAAGGCATCTTTGTAATTTGTTTTTGAAAGATGTATTTGTAATTCTAATTGTAAATCTTTTGATTAAAAGATATTGTAAGCTTTTAACTTCTTTGATACTCGATACTTATTGAGATTTGGGCCATTGAGCCAAAGATGTACTTTTGTGAAAATTTGGGCATTAGAGCGTAATTGATGGAAATGGAAATGTCCACTTTCTTTTGGGGAATTGTGCGTATTAAGTGAGATTTTATTTATGAAATTTCCTTTATAATTATGTTGAAAATCGAGGGTGTGACACGATAGACAATATCTATTTATTTATAGGGAAGTTGTATTCAAACTATACTTTTTCTTTTTTATGTTCTTGTAATAGTTAGGGATGTCTGTAGAATATCATCTATGCAGAGCTTTGAGGTGTATATTGGGAGTTATAGTCATTTTGTAAATGTAAGTTATCATTACATTGAACTACATAAGATATCCTTCCGTTGGTTACATACTCTTGTCTCTTCTAATTATACAATTATGATATAATTTATGTTTGAAATGGCTTTGGTGAAGGTTTCATCAACGCTTTGTTATGACTAGAACCTATAGGAATGGGTTATGGTCGTGACAAAACTGTAACGCCCCGAATTTTAGAAACATTAAATAAATGTTAAAAGTCCAATTTCTCAAAAGTTAAATCCAATTTACGGAGTTAGGCGTTCCAAAAGCATATGTCATAATATTACAACCATATCGAATTAAGTTTAAAGTTTTCAAACGAGTCAAGTTATCACACTTGCCAAATTTAACCGTTTAGGCTTTCAAAATCAAAGACCAAATATCGGTCAGGGCATCTAAGCGTACGGCAACCAAGGTTCCTCTCCTTCGTCCGTACTAGAGTTGAATCCAGCCTGCTCGATTGGCACTCCTACTTTGTCTTCATTACCTGGCGTTCGAGTTACCAGGGCAACATAATATCGTGAGCGATGACACTCAATAGCCAAAATCCACCCGAACCCATAACTTACAAGCAATAAGATATATAATAGGAATGCAATAAGAATAACATCAAAAGAGAACAAATCTATTATTTCATTACTATTCTTTAACCTAAGTGAAATTTCGGATCTTATCCATAGATCCGTTCCTACCCATAACCTCTAGCACAAACACTGGTGTGGTCTGACTCCCTTTTTCCAGATTCGGATGAAAGATACATAAGTTATATACTCGGTATCCCATCCGCAACCATAAGTTCGGATAAAACTTCACCGGATGTGCACGCCAGCACATTCGAGTCCGGGTTATGACACAAGCACAATACCTCCCTTATGACCCGTCCCAACATCCGAGAGCCGACCACCACCATGCCGCACCCAGGGTTTCGTAAACCAACAATTCACAAATTCACCACCAATCAATACATCACCACAAGTTCCAAGCCCGGAATCCAAATCTCAGCCTCTCACTTTATTATCTTTTCCATTAATCCTATTTTCACGTCTAATAAGTTAAATCCGCACAGCACAACCAACCCGGGAACCTATTTGTCCAATCTATTAGTACAATAAAATATCACACAATTCCACATTTTCATGAAACATACTAACAGGCTAGCAACAATAAATCATGTGGTACGACAATCATGCAAATAAAACTAATCGTGCGGTAAAATTAATTATTCGGTACAACTAATCAGGTGATAAAACTTAGAACCGGGACTAATTAGTATCGGGGCGTAAAATATCATTTTAACATTTTTAAGTTGAACTTATAACATGATCAAACTCTAGGTACCAACTATAATTATTCCCACAATATTCCAAGCAAAATGCAGTGGCTATTACTTCCGAAATAAAACAGTGGGTCTTGGACCGAACTCGATTGACGACGTTGGGTTCAAATACAATCATATCGAAACGCGAAACAATCAATATGGAACATAATATATTTAGGGAGGTGAGTTCTGAACTACCTCTCGTCCGGCAAAACGGTTTACGGAGTGATTCGGTGGCGGGTCGGAGCGGCGGCGGAGTTCGATTGAAAGGTGGCAGTGTTGGTGGTATTCGGCTAGTGCGGAGGGAAGAGGAGGAGATGGTGGTGCATGGCTATGAGGAGGTGGGAAGGTTATGGTGGTGAGGAGTTCAGTTTGGAGGAGAATGGAGGTGGTCTTGGTGGTGCCGAGATGGAGTTCGGTGGTGACAATGATACACGGTGGTGATGCTCGGGTCTTTTTCTCCCTCTCTCTGCCGAAGTGAGTTGGCTGGGAGCAGAAAATGAAATGGAATATTTTTAAATGGGTTTTGTGTAAAACCCAAGGGGTATTAACATGTGGGTAATTTTGTGGTGTCGCATTGTGAGGGAATTGGGGAGTAAAAGGTGGGATTTTGTTCCTCTCTCAGCCGAAGCAATTTAAAAAGGTTAGGGAAGGTTTGATCCGGATCAACACACACACGAACGAAAAAAATACTCGTCGGGTACCCGCGCGCATGATTGATTACGAAAATAAAATTGGTGTGATGACATAATTAATTTTTCGAACAAAATAATTATTTTGTTTGATAATTATTATTATTAAAAAAAAATTAAAATATTGGGTCTTTACAACCTATCCCCTTAAGACAATTTCGTCCTCGAAATTAAGATGTACCTTTGGTTTGAAACAATTGCAGATAATTGGCTCTCATTGCGTTCTCGCGTTCCCAAGTTTACTCCTCTAGCCCGCAGTGTCGCCATAAAACCCTAACTAGTTTGATTGTTCGCCCCCGGGTAACCTTTTTCTCCACCATCCTGAATTTCCACCGGCTACTCCACAAAAGTCGTATCCTCATCCTTTGTGACTTCCTCCCATTTGAGCACGTGAGTGGGATGAGCCATGTATTTCCGGAGCATAGAAACATGGAAAGGCGTTGTGAACCTTGGCAATCTGTGGCGGCAAAGCTAGGTGATAGGCTACCTCACCAATTTGCTCCAAAATTTCAAAAGGACCAATGTAGCAAGGCGATAACTTCCCTTTCTTGCCAAATTGGATGATCCCCCTTCGCGGCTTGATTTTTAGGAATACGTGATCTCCCACGTTAAATGTCAAAGGCCTAGTCCTCTTGTCAGCATAACTCTTTTGCCTATTCTGCGCAGTCAAAAGTCGTTCTCTGATCACCTTTACCTTCTCAGTAGTTTCTCGGACTAGCTCAGGTCCAAGTAGAGCATCCTCCCTAACATCGGTCCAAGAAATAGGCGATCGACATGGTCGTCCGTACAGTGCTTCAAGAAACACAGTTGCGGATACTTTCGATGGTGAGCTTATGGTTGTATGTGATGAAAATTGTGTCAATTTGGTGAGCCAAGAGACTAATTAGGTGATTAATTTCGGTGTTTCATTCCATGTCACTTCAAGAGCTAATTTCTTCACTTCCTACAATAAAGGAGATTTTGGGTTTATTTGAATGGGAAATGAAAGGATTATTAACAAGTTACCACTTTTTGGGGTAAATTGTTTTAGATTTTGAAAATTTATAAATTCATACATATTTAAGCCATATTAGCCGTAGTTTTTGTCTTTCTGCTAGAGCCACCCAGAGGGTCAATAGAACTGTTGAAACCGACCAAACTGATTCATCCTTGAACCAAACAAAGGTATGCGACGGTTGAAAGTGGATCCAAAATACCCCCAATCTAACAGATCAGGTCGAATGCGGATTGGGTCCAATTCAAACAGATCTAATCCGCCCAAAGTGAAAAAAAAAAAACACATACAAAAACACAAGTTTAAAACAAAACCCTAAACGAACTCTGTCTCACATACTTACTCTAAATCCAATTTACTTCCCCCCCACCCCCCCCCCCCCCCCCCCCCCCACACACACACACACACACACACACACTTGACAACCTCATTCATACACACACACACTTGACCACCTCATTCATCTTCGACAACTTGACTCCTCCTTCTCCGACACACCTCCACCGTCGCACCGCCCCCTCTCTCACCGATTGTTGCACGATTCCTGTATGATGAGAATCAGCCGCCACCCAAAATCTTGAATCGAAACTGGTATCTGTCTCTCTCTTCTCCACTTATTTGCAAAGTTCAACACTCTTCTTCCTTCCACATCATGGTATCAAAATTGCCCAATTTTTTCCACGTATTTATTCTTTTGAATGATCTAATGTTTTATAGGTACAATTGACCATGTTTATTTGGTTCATATTCGTTACAGGTAACTGAGATAGTGACGATGGGTGAAAATGGTGTAGAGGAGAGAGAAATAGTTGGGATGATTAGAGGTTGTATCAAGACTGTTACTTGTGGTAATAAATTTTTCGTAGTTCCATTATTGAAAATTTGAAGAAGGGGTTATTTTCAAATTTTTGGTACTTATAAAAAAAAATGTAGGCTCAAACCGATCAAACTAACCATCTAAACTGCATCCAAACCGATCTGACCAAACAAAACTCATGGACGGGTGGTGGATGGAGAAAATGACAATCCGCCGCAAGCGAATTAGATTAGGAACCAAACCGATCCTATCTGCTCAAAATCAATACGTAGACAACCCTACTTTCTACTAACCATTGTATAGCAGGCACTTAAAAAATGGGGTGAGAATATATATCTAATTTAGAATTTAACTGCAAATTATACCATTTTTTGTCATAATTTTCAAATGATATTATAAATATATTTTCAAAAAATTATATTTTCTAGTACAAAAAGTTAATCTCGCTAGAATCTCCAACCTCTTTAAACCACGTCATTTTGGGGCAAAGCTTTTTCCTTTTTCTCCTGTCAAAGAATCTCTATTAGAAAACAGAAGAGTGTGGGGACAAGTTATTGGAACGACTTAGATTCATTTGATCCAAAGGCCGTAGTGCATCATCCCACTTCCTGGTTAAATACCCATGGTTTTCACCTAAATTACACCTCTACCATCCCCTTCTAACATGGATGCGTAGTGCCCTAGGCACGAGCTAGTACTAGTCTCAAAAACGACAAAAAGTACTTTAAAAGTTGTTTCGATAATAGTACAAAAAAAAACCCATGATTTTCATATTTATGTATTAATGAAAATGGCTATCAAGAATTTGAAATATATCCCAAATTCTTATTTTTATATTTCTCAAGACGAGGTGCTTTTTAAAAACATTTGTAAAATTAAAATTAGTTCTAAAAAATAGGTTTCAGAAATCGTCAACAAATTCTTTTGTGCTGTCACTTTCATCCACAACCACAGGTGTTGCGAATGAAACAAAATCAGCACCCATCAATCGGCCCGGCCCACTCCCAAAAGCATAATCTCGGCCTACTTCAAACGGCTATTTCGGGAAGGTCGGCCCAAAATACATCTTTCTTCTCTGTGAGCTCTCCCCCCTCCTCTTTCTCTCTCCTCATCCTGTAAAACCCTAACCTTGAACCCTAATCACACCCAGCCCCCTCTTCCCTTAAACCCTAATCACTTCCCTCTCGCTCTCTCGCTCGCTCTCTCGCTCTCTCTCTCGCTCGCTCGCTCTCTCTCTCTCTACACGGTGATTCACCATGAAGGACAAGAATCTGAAGAGGAAGAAAGCTTCCGCTCAAAAGGGTCCGAGAACAGGAAAACGAGTATTCTCAATCAACAGCGACCCATTCTTCGACACCGAATCAAAGCGTGGCAGAAAAATTGACAATGACGAGGACATAGAGAGCAGCGAAGACGAGGATTTTGACGATGAGAGGTCAGGAGGAGAGGACAAGGCGGAGGAGGAGGAGGAAGAGACGGCGGCGGAGAAGAGGAAGAAGGTGGCGGAGGCGTACTTGGAGAAGATAAGGGCGATAGCGAAGAGAGAGATGGAGGAGGAGGAGGAGAGGGAAGGGAGCGAGGGGGAAGAGAGGGAAGGGGAGAGGGATTCGCTCGTGGCGCAGATTCTGCTGCAGGAGCAGATGGAGGAGAGCGGGCGCGTTCGAAGATTGATCGCTTCTAGGTATAATTATTAACTCGCGTTTTCTTTGAGTGCGGCAATTACAAGAAAGTTAGGGAAATCATCAACGGCGAAGAGTCCTCTTTGAATGGTAAAAACGAGATCCTTTATAAACAATTTCGATAGAAAACCAAGAAGGAGAACATTGCGAAGTTAGTCTCGCTGAGAGCAAGCCAGCAATGGTACTTAACCGCAAAAGTGGTTCTTCCATTGGACAATGGGAACAATTTGGTTAAACCGTTTGATTATATAGCACAGAGTACATATGAAAATGCCTACGCATTCCACAAATTTTCATACCCAAAGTCATCTCCAGCCCTTTACTCAAGATTTTGGTCTCATTAAGGTTAAATTTTGAGTAAAGTTTCTTTTTTAGAAGAGTTGGAAATTTGAAAGTGTTACAAAAAAGCCTTGAAAATTTTGAGTAAAAATTAGTCTGGAAAGCTCATTTTGGTATGAATTTTGAGGAAGTTGAGTTTTTGTGGCTCGAATTTAAGTTGGAGTCAAGATTTGGGTTTCTCCCAGAAGCTTGTCTTGGTACACAAATTTTTTTTTCAATGCTCGAGCTGAATTTAACATTGTTCTTGCATATTCAATGTAAACGAAATCACTTTGAGTAGTGCAGTTGCTGTACATTGTACAATTTCAGATTGTATAATGACATTTGGTTTCTTTCTCCCGAAGAAAAGTTCAGAATTCAACTAAATCCTTTCCTATACCTCCCCACTACTCTCTCTCATGGACACAGTCACACAAACACGCGGCCTAGTATGGGAGAATTCACTATTTAGCATGTTGGTTTGATTTTGGTCGAATTTGACAAGTATTTGGAGAATTATGCTCTCATATTATTTTGTAATGGTGATTGGATGATTGAGTTGTTTACTATAACAAATTAGGGTTCAGAAACCAGAAACCAGTGATGGATTTCGGGTCCTAGTGAAGCACCGGCAATCTGTCAATGCTGTAGCTTTGTCTGAGGATGACTTAAGGGGATTTTCAGCTTCCAAGGATGGCACTATTGTTCATTGGGATGTAGGTAGTGGGAAAACTGAAAAATACCTTTGGCCAAGTGAGGAAATTCTGAAGTCACATGGTGCAAAAGATCCACAAGGCCGAGCTGTAAAAAAGCATAGCAAGCTAGTTTTGTCCTTGGCTGTCAGCTCCGATGGTCGTTACTTGGCGAGCGGAGGCTTAGATCGTCACGTCCATTTATGGGATACCCGCACTCGAGAACATATTCAGGTAAAAGTCCTATTAAATTTATGTTTCCCTTTTGTTGTGCTTTATTATCCTATTCAAGGGTTGAATTGGTCTAGGACCTACGTGAATATATTGGTATTTTTAAAATGTTACAGCTTTCGATCAAGTCTGCTGAGAACTGAGGTTTTGAAAATAATATTATACGCCTATTCCAACATGTGAAAGTAACCGTGTGTGTTTTATAGAAATACTAGTATTTGCCTGTGCCTACGGCACTACCCACCTCGGCCCATAGGCACTACTCACCCCGATTGGAATTGAAATACCCTTTGTATCTTGAAAGTGGCTCAAAACATTATTTCAATTTTTAGGTAGCTACAAATTGCTGGAAATTAACATCTTTTTCTTTGAACGGCAAAGATTTTTTTTTATTGATATATGAAGTAAGTGAATACACAAACAGTGTAGTGAAAAAATCAGCACCGTTCAAAAAGGGAAGAAAAAAACCCCCACAAAATCTCTACAGCTCTAGAAAACAGAAGAGAGCATTTAACAAATACATGGTGGGCAACAGAAAATACCTCTTCAGATTTTGAAGGAAGTGTATACAAAATAGAAGAGAGCTTTTTAACAAACATATGGTAGGCAACAAAAAATACCTCTCCCGATTTGATTTCTCCCAAGGGGTTTGATTGTCGAGAAGGAGTGGACGGTGGACGGTCCCAGTGCTCGGCAGTCCAAGGGGGGGAACCCCTTCCCCGAAGACAGTTAACTCACAGGGGAGGAAAGGTCTCATAGAAAGGAAGGAAGGGGAATTCCGATTCGTTTTTCCTCTTAGACAAAAGATGACATTTATGTAATATGATGGGCAAATGTGGATACTTTCATAAAATGTGAAAAAATTCACTCAACCCTTGGATCAAACAAATCTGAGCCGTTGCAAAACCTTGTCCCCACACCTTTCTGTTTTATAATAGAGATAGATACCGTATTTTATGTGTGAGACAACAGTTTTTATACCCTTATCCCCATGTGTTGGCGTGTTCCAACTCTTTGGTTGGTTCAGTCCCATAATCCATATCTGTTGCTTGAGCCTAACAATTTGGGTCAGAATGCTTTAGTCAAAGTTACTAGTAGTGGCTTACAGAGTTCATTACTACTCGAGATCACCCATGTCGCCTTTCGATGTGAGACTGGGTGTTGGAGGTATACACAACTGTAATGTCTCCATCCATGCAATTTTTATTTTTTAGTAGAATTCAAGTCCTACTTGAGCACTTCATATTTGCTGCTGTGATGGGCGAATTAATGAGATGTATTATTTGTTTGGTTGCATTATGTTCTCCACACTTATATGTGGGTTGACACTTGACATGCCAACATAATCATTGGACCTGCCTTTTGAACCTTCACCATATTCTCCTCAAAATAAACTTTTATTTGGATGTGTGTCTGCACTTGAGTGTCACTGCTACAGTAAGTGCGACATGAATTTGCTGATGCCTAACTCGTCAACATTCTTATTTGTAGGCTTTTCCTGGTCATCGAGGGCCCGTGTCATGTTTGACATTTAGGCAAGGAAGTTCAGAATTATTTTCAGGATCATTTGATCGAACGATTAAGATATGGAATGCAGAAGATAGAGCTTACATAAACACATTATTCGGTCACCAAAGTGAAGTGTTAACAATCGATTGCCTGAGGAAAGAACGGGTTTTGACTGTTGGACGTGATCGGGCTATGCACTTGTTCAAGGTAAAGCCATGACTTAAGCATAATAGTGGTTTGTTGGTTGGAAAATTAGTTAATGTCCTTAGAAGCAGTGTTTTAAAAGGCTCAAGGCGCACCGAGGCTCCATGGATCCCATGGAGCTTAGGCGCGAGACGAGATGCGCACCTCATCTCAGCGAGGCGCTATTTATTAGACAAATAGAATTCTAATATAGGCAAAACTTTCAATCCAAGCAAACACTTTTAAAACTTTCAAAAGTGACAAAACTTAACATTTCAATGTAAATAAGAGGATTTAACAGCAGACAATGGTAATGAACAAGAGAAACAAAAACCCTTAAGGGCGGCAGCTTATGAACACTAGGTGAAAAGCTCACACAAAGAAATACAAAAGAGGGTAAGCAAATCTAGAGAATAAAAATCTAATTAAAGAACAGTGAGAAAAACCCAAAAAATCGAGAACATTTATAGTTAACAGAGAATAGTCGAAGAAGAAGAAGTTGAAGTAGTAGTCAAAGTCAAAGAAGAGGAAGAAGAAAAAGAAGAAGTCGGAAAAGATTTAGTCGGAAAAGAAGTCGTCTTTGTTCTTCATTCAGAGCTCTCTTTGATCAGAAGAAGACTTGGTCGGCTTTGTTGTTTTTCACCTAGGGCTAATGATCATATGCCCAAGGGTTTATTAGCCGAAAATCCTATAGGTACCGACCGGTACCGTAGGGAAATCGTAGGGACGGCCGCGCCGGGCCGTCTCCGGCCACCGGACGGCCGATCAGAGCCGTCCAAAAATTCTATAAAAAAAAAAAACGAGGGGGCCCACGGGAGATTCAATGGCGTCCGACGCGTGTAGGGTGCTAGATCCAAAAATTCTATTAAAAAAAAAAAAACGAGGGGGCCCACGCGAGATTCAATGGCGTCCGACGCGTGTAGGGTGCTAGATCCAAACACTCCATTTTTGTATAATCGGCCGTCCGGTGGCCGGAGACGGCCCGGCGCGGCCGTCCCTACGATTTCCCTACGGTACCGGTCGGTACCTGTAGCACTACTCTTTATTAGGTGCATTGCCACATGTTTTAATTCACAGATCAATGGCTAGGATCCATTTTGAGTGAAGAATTCTCGAGGCTCTCGCCTCAGCACCTTGCGCCTCGCCTTCCCGAAGCCCTACAGGTGTGCCTCGCTTTGCGCGCCTTTTCACTGCTTGGAAGGGCTGGGCTATTCATCTCGTTGTTGTTTATTTGGCTCGTAGTTGCTTGTTTATGAATGCCATATGAGAGTTTGTCTCTAGAGCTTTAGCATGTAACTTCTGCTCAACTACTTCTATGGAGAGAATCTTAGAAGCCAGCCATCTGGGATGCCCCCTGGTCCAAGTTGTGAATGATTATACCCAAAGTTTAGGATAAGCTAGACGAATGGTGTTTACCATATTACCTACACGGATCAGCCAACTCACACTATTACAAGGAAGAAAAAATATGCAAATCAGATGGTATTGATGGTTTTAGTACGATCATCTGGAGGCTTGACTTGTAACCTAGCTATCTTTCTGGCATCTTGTATTTTTTTCGATGTATTTCCTGAGCGTGATACACATGCAGTTTTACAACATTAGAGAAAGAGAAATGGAGGGAGAGGATGGTTTTTACTTTCCAGGCAAGGGCCTTACATTTGCTGACAGAGTGTAGCATCTATTTTTTCCTTCTGCCCAAATAACTTTTTAAGGGATATTCTTGCTTTTGGAGTCTATGTACAGCCCTTTCCAGGCATGTGACCACTGCATATTCTTGTAGTGTTAAAACCTTTTAAAATAGAGAGAGGGAGAGATGTTTTATGACTTTTCCAGCAAGAGCCTTACTTTACTGACACAGTGTAGCACTATAGTTTCCTTCTGTCCAAATCACTTGTAAAGCAATATTCGTACTTCCAATCTATGTAAAAATAAAAAAAAAATCCAGTTCAAAAAAGGTCTATGTAAAATCGTTTTTGTGTGTGTTACCGCAGCATATACTTATTTTCTGTAACTGTCTGACCACTTATCTATATTCGTATTCGTGTGATGCAGACTCTGCTTATCTAAAGCAATTTGGTTATGTAGCTCTGTATTTGTTCAGGACAGTTTACAGAACAATAGACACATGCATGGATTCTCTTTGTACTGGATAAGTCGTTCTTATTTATCATTCAGTTTCCATTGGCTGTTTTGTTCACAAAATAGGTTCCAGAGGAGTCACGGTTGGTGTTTCGTGCTCCGGCATCGTCTCTAGAATGCGGGTGTTTTATTAACAATGATGAGTTCTTATCGGGCTCAGATGACGGAAGTATTGAGCATTGGAGTGTTTTGCGGAAGAAGCCTCTTCACATTGTGAAAAATGCCCATGCATTGGTAACTCCTCACACGTTAGAGCAAAGTGAGAATGAAAGACTAGCCAATGGCCAAATAGGTAAATTTTAAGTATTTAATATGTCTGTTGCTTCTTCAAATATTGGAAAATTTCTTGTAAAACCCAGAGCGCCAGATTCTTTTCAGTTTTCATATTCTATCATCAGGACTAAATCTTGCTCATATTGCTTTTAACTTGGTGGTTTCTGTTATTTCTGAATTGCACTACATCTTTTAGGTGCATTTGAATGATCGAAGTACCTGCAATAGGCTCTTTACACACCATCTTACCGAGTTGTTTTATTATGTTACACCCCTGCAGAAAATGGCTCCCAGATTCCTGCAAACCATTGTTGTTCGTCAGCATGTTCGTGGGTTAGTTCTATCTCTCTATGTAGAAGCAGCGATGTAGCTGCTTCAGGAGCCGGTAATGGTTTTGTTCGTCTTTGGGCAATTGAAAGCGAATCCAAAGGCATAAAGCCCTTGTTTGAGCTTCCACTGGTAAGTACATGTGGCAATTTTTAGTTTCTCCTGTGTTTCTTTGTGAAATGGTTGGATCTGGTAGCTTTAATGACAGCTGCTTCCCATCGAGAATATTTGTTTGGAGGGAAATTCCTTTTTGAATCGTGGGCTGTACTTGTGTAACATGTCTGTCAAAAAACATATTAAGGATGTCTTAATAACCCTTCCAAAACCATATATGATACTTTTGGAATGATCTTACAGTCTGTTGTTGTGGAGAAGTGAGTGTAGGACAAAAGGAGAGGAAATTTACTTTTGCATTTATTTAGTAACTTGGCGAGCATTAAGGGACTATGTGGATGATACTCTGCTTGCCAATAGACATACTGAATATTGATGCCGACTCACATATTTTGGACGCCCGAAGCAAATTTCTACTTTGTTAGACATCTTTCCTACAAATTAAACCTGCTGTTTTATAAATTATCTTTGTTAGACTACCTACAAGGGAAGCAACAAGTGGGGTCCTGGAAGAGTTTGTAGGAGCATTTCCTTGCATGTGGTTGTGGCACAAATAAATTAGATTAACGTCTTGTTGGAGCAAACGAGGAATGGTTTAATCTAAGGAAGAAAGTGGATAGTTAGGGAGGCCTACAGTCTCTGTTTGGAAAACCAAATTGCTGTAAATGGTTGCATACTTTATTGTGTAACGGAATCTATAAAAAATTTAAACACAGGAGATGTTTGTGGCTTTCTGCATACAAAGAATTATTAGTTATTATAGTTTGTTGCCGCTATATCTCTATGGTATCACACGTTTTCTTGTCTGGGGAAAATCATGTTGGTAGTGGGAATGACTTTTTCAACGGTTTAATTATGTATGCCTAGTGGCAGTGCAACGGAAGGGGTCTTTAAAGTTCCATTTCATTGATCTTAACAGCAAATAGCATCTTGATTAAGACATTAGACTATTATATAGTTCCCCCTCAAGAATGTTGTTCTTGTTTTAGTGGAAGTTGGCTCATGTTGAAGCTAACCATTTTTAGTGCCTGTTCAGTGGTCTACCCTTCATATTTCCTAGGCCTGCAGTATAATGTTCTTCGCAGTCAGAAAAAGAGCATTTTTTTTGTTATAATGTAAAGCTCTCTGTGGGTCATGTGACTTGTTGAAATTTTCTATGAGCAATTACTGCTTCATGGTGGTTTTAGAATCATAATTCTAACAATTGTGATCTTGATTGTTTAGTAAACTGATGTCTATGTCAATCTTGTTTGACTGATTATGTGCATCTCTTATGCAACACAGGTTGGGTTTGTAAATTCCTTGGCCTTTGCAAAATCCGGACAGTTCTTGGTTGCTGGAGTTGGTCAGGTGAGGTTTCTCCCTTCATTGCCTCTCTCTCTCTGTGACATTTAATAGATGTTGTAAACTCTCACTATTGATCTGTATTCGGCCCAATGGACCGACTAATCCGGGATCGCATGGCAATAGTTAACAAACATTGGAGTCATCTTTATTTTTGGGAAAAGGGACCTTATGGATGCTTAGAATCCACATAACAGATTGATAGCAGCATAGTCCCGGAAGCCACTTGTTCCTCTACTTACCCAAGTGCAGTCAAGATTTTGGCTGCAAATTTCAGCAGTGTTGTGATTCTCTCTCTCTCTCTCTCTCTCTCTCTCTCTCTCTCTCTCTCTCTCTCTCTCTCTCTCACACACACACACACACACACACACACATGCTCACCAGCTTCCTCACTCACACACACGCAATACAGTGAATCAGTGGATTATAAGAGGCCGGTTCTGTCTCTTCCCTTGGTCTTGTTTGGGGCAAGGGACGACGTCATGTAAATAATGACAAATGTTTATTTCCTGAGAATCCGACATGGATCAGCGGAATTTTGGAATGCCATTATTGCCACAGAAAAACATACCGTATGGTACTGAACATACTGAAACAATTGTTTTAATTTTAGGACTATATATAGTGATTTTCGTTTCTGTTCGTCTCTAGTTTTTAAAAAAAGGATTGGAGACCAAAGAAAACTCCTTAGATTGTTCTAAAAGATTTTGAGAACTACAAAGGAGAGGAGAATTTCTGTTCAATCCCACTTGTACTCTGATTTCCAACTTTTTTCCAGTTGAAGGCAAGTTCTTGTAGTTGTTCTTGCATATTTTGTTTTTAATGTTCCCATTGTGGTGTGATTACTGTCGTGATCCAGACCGTTAACTCTTAATTTTATGGACAGGAACCCCGACTAGGAAGGTGGGGACGTATTCCTGCTGCTCGAAATGGAGTTCTTGTGCATCCCTTGAAGCTTTCTTAAAGTTTGGGTATAAGGTTCCTCAATTTTGATTGACATGAGTTTAGAACTATGTGAGTAGCACATGATGTCTGCTGCTGTTTTTGTAACGTTTATGAATTTGTTTTTGAAGAAACAGAGATTTATCAATGAGAATATTCCAAAAATGTTCCCCTGTTTCCTGTCAATTTCATGTTTTTTTGTATTTATTATTTATTTCCTGTAGTGGGGTCACTGGGGTGTTTAATTGAGGGGAGGTAAGTTTGTTCCTATTATTTTGTATCATCCTTGTAAGTGTTTCTATTTAAGCAAACTCATGAATTGAAAAAAGGCAGTGAATGAATATTTTCAAAACAGTTGCGTCATGTAAAACCCAAGGCCACGGGTTCCCTCTAATTAGGGCTATTATTTTGTATGTTATCGTGGTCCTTACAGGCCACTTTTTGGATCATGAAATACCCGGTTTGTATGACAGAATTACCTAGTTTGGGATCTTTTGAACTGAGCTTTGCATTGGGTACTTTGAGATTGAAGTTTTAGCTCAATCCACGTCTTCATGATTTACCCGGTTTCGTATGACAGAAGAACCTAGGTTGGGATGTTTTGAACTGAGCTTTGTATTGGGTACTTTTGAGATTGAAGTTTTAGCTCAATCATCGTCTTCATAAAAGAAGCGGAGAACCATATTCTTAGATTTCAGCATATCTCGACTAATTTCGGGACCATGAAGTTAACGATCAAGTAAGCCTCTAGTGGCCTAAGTTTGAAATGTTTGACTATCATAGTATTCAAACTTGTAACTTCTTGAGAGGCAAGCTTTCTTATGTCCACTTTTACCAAACCCCTTGATAGACTAATGGGACATTGACGTCCATGATGAAGACCAAGAACAAGAAAGGTCCATGCCAGAGCTGGCTCTACCTTGAATGTTCTATGGTCAATTGAACACCCAAATTTTTTTGTTTTGCTTAGAATACATGTAAAATATTTGGGCTAACCTTACTTTGAACACCCAACTCAAAAATCAATGAACACCCAACTCAAATGTCAATGAATACCTTCTAATAGCCTTGAACACCTGACCCAAAAAGAATTGAACACTCAATCCAAAACCAATTAAACACTCAATCACAATTCAATTATAGCACATCAATCCAGATAATTCATATGAAACGCCTGACACATTATCTCAAATAAAGCTCACAATAATAATAAAAAAATGAAAAGCAAGAGAGAGAGAGAGAGAGAGAGAGAGAGAGAGAGAGAGATCTATAGGGGTACGTATTATACTCAGTGTTCTCTCCATCTTTATTACCGATGGTTTAAATGTGTGAATTTCGTATTTATGACAATAACGACTTTATTTATCTATTTTTGTTTAGTGAACTTATAGAATTATGGACAAAAGATTTTTAAAAAATTCAACTCCGTTGCAAAACTCTATTAATTTGAATAATATTCCTTTGAATTTAAGACTACAATAAAAAAATCTCATCGTGTTATTCTAAAGAACAACATATTTTTAAGAAGGTTAGTCCCAGCATACTCGCTACAATTTCTTTCAAAAGGAATTTAGTGCATTAATACGTTGGTTAAACGTTGACACAAAATATGAGAACTCGTTTAGGATAACTGTAAAATTTTACCCTCTCAATTCTTGAAACACAATCTACTACACAATACGATAACTTTCAAAAAAATTATTTTTTTGTAAAAAAAATTGTATATATTTGAGAGTTCTCATTTTGCCTCGTAATTAATTTGTTTAGAATAGAGGTTATATTTTTTTTACCACACTATTTATACTCCCTCCGCTCCATATTGAGAGTCCACCATGAAAAGTCGTGCCATTTTTCAAATAAAAAAAGCAACTACTTCCGTGTATATTTTTTTGAATTTTTTCGCACCAAATTAAAGTACTAATCAAGATCTTTAATATAGTGCGAAAAAATTTGAAAAATTATGCACGAAAGTAGTTAATTTTTTGATTTGAAAATAGATAAGAGAGAGAAAGTGGGACTGTGATTTTGGAACGGAGGGAGTACTAATTTCTGAGATTTTGTATATATACTATTGGTTAAAGTAATTTCTAAACACCCTATCAAAAATTCCTAAAGCCGCCACTTCCATGCTTTTAAAAGGACCAGAGTTGTTTTAAAAAAAGGGACCAGAGTTGAGTACTAAGAATCGAAAAAGGAAGAGAAATGGTAACATAACAAATAGACTGAAACTATAGTTTCCTTTAATCAAGTGGTATATCATCCTCACTGCAACGCCCGCATACATCCCAGCAATTTTACTGGGTCCCCTTATCAGCATTGGTGTAGTTTAATTTTGGGGCACAGGGTAAATTACATGCTCCCATAAAAGGGCTAGAGAAACAACTCATGTACAATAATATCACAGTCTAGAAACTATGAACTAATCAAATCCCTCATATCCCTTTGGTTTCTTGCACTGGGCAACATAATTGAAAATCTCAACCCAAGAGCCATCGTTAAAAACCTAGAATTTTCCGCCCAAATTCTCTTCTCTTCCCCAACCTACACAATTACACAACATTATAACTCCAGAAGGAATGATAATTGAGAAAGTTGTTAATGCATCACTACAGTTATTGATCAGAGCCAGTGGTAGCATCTGCCTCCAAACCACGCCTCTTCTTCTTTCCCTCCCCATGTCTTGACCTTCTCGGTGCCTCATCCTCACTTTCGCTCTCATCATTCCGTAAGTCATTTCCACCTCGATCTTCTTGTGGTTTCCCTCCTTGCTTATACAGTGTTTCGCCATCCATTCCTGAAGCAGACATCTCATGACCGTCTCTGTATCGTTCATTCTTATCAGTAGCAGGGCATCTCTGATCCCTCCTTATTGGATGGTTCATATTCTGCATGGGCTGTGACAGAGGCGGCTGAAACATCTGGGGCATACCCACAGGGCGGCCTGATCTTGGTGGGCCCGAAGCTCCAACGCCCATCCCGCCCATGAAAGGTGCTCGTCCGGTGGGACCCATCATCATCCCGAATCCTCCACCCATAGGTCGGTTGTGAAACATCATGCCAGATGCAGGACCCACGAAACCGGCGGGGAACCTCGGACCGAACGGGTCAAAAGGGCGAGGGCCCATGCTGAAAAGATCGGGCATTGGAAAATTATCAGGTGTGACGGCCCCGTAAGGAAATCCATCAGCACTCATCATGACAGGCGGAAAGCCCCGCATCCCAGGAAAAGGCCTGGCTCCACGTGCAAGAGGCATATGAGGGGGCCAGGGCATTCCCCTTCCCCTTCCTCCCCTGCCTTGTGCTGCGAAACCCGGGCCATAGCTCTCCTCCTCCTCCTCACTTTCTTCTTCTTCTTCTTCTTCCTCCTCTTCGTTGTCCTCAAATGGGACAATATCTGGGTTTTCAGTCCCATTGTCTGGATTGACTACACCCTTGGCCTTTTCCTCCTCTCGCTTTGATTCTGCCGCAAGTGAGATTGCCTAAAAAAAAGAGAAATACACATTTACAATCAAATATGAGTTCAGATCATGTTATGACACAATAAAATGCAGTGTCCTATTTATCTACGTCCCTTGGAATAAGCAATTGACTAGTAACATCCCCAAATACCTCAAGTTCAACAGATAAGATGGTTGATAAGAAACAGGAAACAACAAAGTGATTGGAATAAGCAATTGACTAGTAACATCCCAAATACCTCAAGTTCAACGTATAAGATGGTTGATAAGAAACAGGAAACAACAAAGTGCAACACGAAGACCTCAGCTATGAAAGATGAATTAAAGAAACAAAAAACACTTTAAGGATTTGAATCTCTAGTAAACAGAAATAGGAAAAGTCGAAAATGATATCCTCCAAATCTTGAAGATCAATCATGAACCAAAACCAGACTTGCTCAAATGCCAAAAAGAAATAATCTGAAGTGCAAAACAAAAAGGGAAATTGTGCAAAACGAAAAGGGAAATTGTATGATCTCTCGAGGTTATTAATTAATATGCTTACCCCCTAAGATTCAATAACGACACTGAGCTCTCCCAATAAATAACATATTACATCCAGATGTATCAACAAAAATTAGAAACGAAAAGGCATAACAAAAAGAAGAAAAAAAAAGCAAAGTAAACACAGAACACACCAAGGTACTACACTCTTAATCAAAACAACGGATACAACATTTGACATGCCTTGAGCTAGACTTGGGTAATGGGTCGGGTCGGGTTCGTGTCACAAACCACCCAACCCGAACCTGACCCATTTAGAATTCGTGTTCTCGAGTCGTGTCATTTTTGTGTTTCGTGTCAGAAATGGTCAATCCTAACCCGCTAACTTCGTGTTCGGTTCGTGTCGTGTTATCGTGTTTTGTATCCGTTGCCCAGGTCTACTATATACTTTATACTAATTTTTCAAATCCATAGCACAAGTCAATTTGTGGAATAATGGTTTGTTTGTGTAGGAATACTAGAAAAGGAATCAGAGACCTGGGTTCGATTCCTGGCCCAATCCAGCCCCTTTTTTATTTATTTATCCTTATTTCTACGTATAAATATAATAATCTATTATATATATGTTCGTGTTTAGGTCATGTTCGGGTCGTGCCATGTTAATGGGTGACACGGATAAGTAATCGTGTTGGTCATGTCAATTTCGTGTCTCACGTGTTCAACCCGAACCCGACCCATTTAGAATTCGTGTTCTCCAGTCGTGTCATTTTCGTGTTTCGTGTCAACAATGGTCCCTAACCCGCTAACTTCGTGTCCCGTTCGTGTCATGTTATCGTATTTCGTATCCATTGCCCAGCTCTACCTTGAGCAAGCATAGGACGCCACAAGTAAATTGAGAAAATTGCATTATAATATCAAGTAATGGAGCTTCATGCATCCATGTCAACTAGTAAGGAGTGCAGGGTAAGTGCAGATACTGTTGCTTACTCAGCACGATTAAAAACGTATAATAGAGAAAATTCTGTGCACCTCGTATAAGAACATCCCAAAGCAACTTCTTTAAAAAGAAAAAAAAAAAAAAGAGTAAGCAAAATACCATAAGTTCACTGTCAGGCTCAAGGTAGAGCATAGAAGCCAACTGCTCACCAATAGAAGGCTCTAGCTCCTGACAATCTCTGCTAATCTGCAATTATATGAAGAAAATAATAATAGAAAAAGCTGATTCGAGGTCATAATAAGATTTACGATACAAAATTGAAGAACTAAAAAAGAGGCATAATCACAATTACAAGGCAACGTTTTTCCCAGACATAGACACTGCAAGCAAAGATATGTACTGAAATCGTCGATACCTACCATAAGAATTAAGAAACTGAAGATGACATAATATCACACTTGAACTTCTTTAGGAAACTTTGAGCATTATTTGCCTCACAGTTGTAACCTTTCCATACTAATACGGCTCTGCGAATTTCTCAACTTATTCTACCGACCGTTTCAATGAAGTGACCAATACATAATCATGACTTTTCTTCTAGAAAGATCAATGATTCTACAGACATAAAGAGGGTAGAGAGGGAGAACAAAATATAACAGGATATTAAGATGGTCATGTCAGGAATCAATGTAGGCATAAGATCTAAGGTAGTACCTTCACCGGCAGATTCTCATTGTAAGGGTTCCTCAAATAACGAGTTTTGTGAAAAGACAATTCACATAACTGCACAAAAGACATTGTAATTAGTTACCAATAAAATTAATTAGTTAATTTTAACACCCATAAAATCACTTACAACAACTTTTTTGTGACAAGTAACAAAATTTTATGGTAAAGGCATCAAAGGGACGCCCCCCATGTACAAAATAAAGCAAGAAAAGCATAGAAAAGGCCAAACAATCAAAGGACCTAAACACCACTCCAAACTCCAAAAATATCTGACATTTCAAAGAATTGATCCAGTCTAGGGTTGCAGTTTGTTGACTCCCAACTAAACAAAGAAGAAATGAAAAGACTCTTAATTTTGAACAAGGGTCTATCCTTCCAGTCGAAAAATCTTTGATTCCTCTCTCTCCAGATTCACCATATCAAGCACAGCAGGATCTATATCCATAGCTTCCATCTTCTTCTACCAACTCCTGCCCTGAACCATTCTTGAATAACCTCTACAGCCGTTGCATGGAGAACCCACGACAGAACCCATGAAACAAGAAGCAAGGTTCTGTGCTAGGGTAGCAGTTTTCTTACTGGTACGGTACATACCGGTACTAGGTACTATTTCGGATTTAGCGCTACAAACAATACATAAAATGCTAAAAAAAACAAGCCCCATACCATCAAACTCATCATAACATAAACTTTCAATAGACAACAAAATATCACATGGTAGACTTCAAACTAACATTTTGCAATTGATCAAACATTTTTCAATTAATCAATTTATCAAGTTTTGAAATCAATAGCTCCATTAACAACACTAGCTCCGAGTTTTAACGTCCATAGAACAATCAATCAATTTAACAAACACTTAATGTGCACTCAAGCAAACATTTTTCAACTAGCAAAATAAAATACACACAGTGAACACACAATCTCATAGGTATATCCAACAAACATATTATGAGATATATATTCAGATATACCCATCACCTGCCGTCGACAAACCTTGACTGAAAATGGAAGAAAACTAACTGGTGCAGCGTGTTGGTGGAGAGAGAGAGAGAGAGAGAGTCACAGGGATAAGACGAGAGTGACAAACTGGACCTCCATGGGCATGGGCGAGAGTGAGGCGCAGATCGTGAGACTACGAGAGGAAGAGGTGTAGATGCAGGGAAAATGTGGAATTGAGAGTAATCACAAATTGGCCACGTAGCGTAATGTACCAACCGAAATCAACCATACCGTGATTTCGCCCGCGATTGTCTGAAAACGCCGGTTAGCACTGGTATTGGAACCGGGACAGTATTTGAGGCTCAAGGTACTGATTTCACACAGATCGAGTGCATGCCGGTTGGTACGCTACCAGATTCAAAACCTTGTACCACAGATCTTTGACGGCCGGACAATGAATAGACAAATGCGCCACTGACTCTACATCTCTCAGGCGCATGCAACAGCAATTCACATAACCATCCCACATCATATAAAATCATCCATAGCGAGAATCTTAACCCTAACCGCACAGCAAGCAAAAGAAAAAACAAAGAAACCTTGGTTGGGGCACGAGTGCCCAAATGGCTCTCCGGGGAAAGGTATAATTTGCTTCTCCAGCCAAAATTAGGTAATAATCTTTCACACCAAAGACCCATTTGCTGCTAGGATCCGCCTCCAATAATCCTCTCCTCTCCCCGCGTCCCTAATCGCATATAGTATTCCCAAGAGTTCCAAAAACTCCTCCAACTCCCAATCTTGCACCTCCCAACCACTGCACCATCTCCCCGTTCATCCTGAGATTGTGCCACCACTGCACCCCCATCCGCTGCCTACTGAAATATAAAAGGGCAAGCATCTCTCAACCTAACATCTCAACACCAAACATGCCCCCACAACTTCAACTCCCACCTCCCCCCCCCCCCCCCCCCCAAAAAAAAAAAAAAAAAAAAATCCACTCTTACTTCCCTTCCAAAGACCCATCCCATGCAGCGATCGTGTTTCCAGCGAGAACTACACCCCAGCCTATGGGCCTGGCACGTTCTACTTTCCTCCACCACTTATCTCTTTCACACAGAAATATAGCTTCCTCACTCCTCGACCCCCTCAAACCAAAGTACAAATTGTATTCCCCTCCCCAAATACACACAAAAGCAACTGTGAAGCATGTGTGAACTCTATTTTCTCAAATGGCATTCAATTCGATGAAAAAATAAAAATCAAAAGCCCAGGAAGATTGAACAAAGCAGTCACACGGATTGATCAACAACGTTCAATGGAATAGAATAGTAAAAACAAAAGAATAAGAAGAGGAAAAAGAGTCACATAGCTACCAGCTATCAAGTCTTAGACTCCCAGAGTAATTAGCCCAATAACAACCATAATAATAGAAAAGGATTTTTGAATGTTCAATGTATCTCATTATACTGTGTTGGAATTAAATAAAAGCTCCAACAAAACAAAAGCTCTGCCTGGTAATAAATCCTGAACCGATGTAATAAAGACTATTTTAAAGAACATGTGGCATTGTTCATTCTGGGCATTTCAATGCCACCTGTTGCCTCGAGAACAGAGCTAAAAGAAAAACTATCAGATCAACGCCGGAGATTTTGTCAACTTGCAAGACTGAGAAAGAAAGACTTTGAAAGTTTTGACCATTGCGTGAGGACTATGAAGCACTGACACTTCTAGAGGCCAGCGTATACCCGTGTCCGACATAGGGTCACGCTGGGGACACGGAAAAATAAGTACAGGACACACCAAGTGGTGTCCATTAAATTTAATGGACTTTTTTTGGTGTGGGGGGGGGGGGGGGACAGGGGAGCGACACAAAGGAGAGACATGTATGGGGACACGGCAGGGTTAAATAAGCATTTTTAAAAATTTTTGGGAGGTAAACGTGAATTACTTCAAATAGTGTGGGTTAAAAGTGTAATATGATGTACATATGATTATTGTTTGTATATGTTGGTGTTCATGCTTATACATATAACTATGTTTTCACTGGTATAAAATCAAATATTATTCATTTAATTTGCCATGTCCGTGTCCCCTTTTTTTTTTAAATCCCACGTCTATATTCCGAGCTACATAGCGTACGGAAGACCAATCAGAACAGAAGGCAGGGAGTACGCAATAGATTAGTATCGAATTGGAAGCGCTTTTAAGCCCTAGCGCAATCGGAATTATGAATTATCTATTACCAGACCCCATTTCCTAATGTATAAATGATGAGACCATTACTAGGTTTCTCAGATAGTCTTGGCATTGATCCCTCTTTCCAGGGAGAACATCGACCTCCATCTCTGCAACACTCGCATTCATCCCATAGGGGAAGATCATGTTGTTAGGCGGATGGATGGATGCATCGAATCATGATGGAACAAATCATAGATGCACTAGTGAGCAATCAATGGCCCTCCATACTCTGCCTATGAGCTAGCTTGAGCACACTTTCTACATAAGCAAGATTGCCAAAAAGAGACGACATAGGTAGACAGGGGACAACTTTTTTTAAAAGAAGGGACCAAGGGATTCAATCCATGAAAGAGAGACGAGAGTTCAGGGGCAGGTATACAAGAACGGGGCGGTTTCGGGGACCCCTAAACCACCCCCCCCCCCCCCCCCCCCCCCCCCCCAGTTCTCGATCGAATTTTGATGATCCGAGCCTCTCAATGTAATCAGAACGTGATTTGAAGGGTACCTACGAGAAATCAGCAAAAAAAATGACCGGGAAGGGCTTCATCTAAATAGGTTTTTATTGAACTTTATTGAACGGTTCAATAAAAAACTGCTCAAATCAAGCCCTTCCCAGTTATTTTTTTTGCCAATTTCTGGCGGGCACCCTTAAAATCACGTTCTGAACACATTGAGCGGCTCGGATCATCAAAATTTGATTGGGAACTATGAGATTAAGATTTGGGGGGGGTTTTTAGAGGTTTTTTTAGGAGTCCCCGGAACCGCCCCAATACAAGAAAGATGGACCTTTCGCCTGAATTATCATGTTTGAGTTTCCGGCGTCATATACTAAAAAATAAGCTTCCGTGAAGATGATTCGCCACCACCCTGCAAGAGAAGCATAGCTTACCACCCCGTAGCCTAGCCCTTTGGAGTTGCTATTGCATATAAAATAATAACTTTTGGGTCAAAACCATATTTGCATTTGGCCTAGGTTTTCTCCGCATATTCTTTTGGAGGGACTGTGGCAACTAGTTTCTTTGACATCTCCCTAGTCTTACTGGACATTCACTTCTAAACAACTAGGAGCATGTTAGTTACTAATAAGCATTCATTCAGAGTCTATTGCAGCAATATGGTTCCGTCTAGAAGCATGTTAGTTACTAATAAGCATTGATTCAGAGTCTATTGCAGCAATATTAATCCCTAGATAAGTTTCAAACTTCCATCTGAAGTCCTAACCACCTAGCAAGAAACAATTGACATTATCATAACACTTACAGTGCACAACTGCACTTTTTAACAGAAAGGTGATGAAAGATTCTATTAGAACAGAAAGTTAATGAGAAGCTACAGTTGATTGATGCAAAAATAACTAGGTTACACTTTCGAGCTGAAAGTTGGAACCTCCTCCAAGCCTAGAAAATATCGAAACTATTTAAGAGTTCCTATTTCCCATTTATTCTCTCTTCTTGCTTCTTACTGCAAGTTTTTAGTTGCTCCTAACCCCAAATATTTTAACATCTGAAACTTTTTATTATAGACTAATAGGACAAATTGCACTCGGGATGATATCGGTTCGGTTTGGTCGATTTTTGCCAGTTTTGAACCAAACAAAATCAATCGGTTTATCCAAAACTGCAACAGACCCATAGCAACCGTTTGTTTCGGTGTAGTATCTCATCGGTTGTTCGGTCAGTTCCGTCACTCACAGATCTGGTGAAAACGTACGAGATGGGATTTTCAAGACATGAAAGAACACAGAAAAACCCAATACCAGTCACGGCGCGCCATAGGAACCACAAACTGTAATTGTTGAGCAGAGATGCTGGTTTCCCATTGCAGATGAACTTTGGATTGAGGTTTAAGAGAAAACAATGTGTTGGATGTATGTATGTACGAGAGAGAGAGAGAGAGAGAGAGAGAGAGAGAGAGATGGAAGGCTGGGCAATAAGATGAGAAATGGGTTTATCTGTTGATGGAGAGAACAAAGAAGGTGGGGAGATGCAAAGTATCTATTCTAGGGTTCTTCATGTTTTGATTTTACTTAGGGTGGACTAATATAGGATAAATGGCTGAGATTCAATCCCAGTATAACATTTGAGAGTGTTAATATCGGTTCGGTTCAGTCTCATTCAGTGATTTCCCCAAAAAAAATAAAAAACGAACCGAAATTTTATTTTTTCAGAAAATTGACACCAAACCGATATATGCTATTAAAACCGACCAAATTTGCTAAAAAACCGACCAGTTCGTTCAGGCGGTCGGTTCAGTTTTCGTTAAAATTATCATCCTGACATTGCACAACCAAGGCAACACGTAAACAGGAAATATGTGCATTGAAATCAATAATAAACTTGAGAAAAATTATTAAAAGTAAAACACTGGCTCCAAATAGATGCAGAAAAGATAAGATCACATGCAGAACCCTCTCCTTCTTTCCAAAGTCGGAAGATCCCAATTCAACTTAAAAGAACATTTACAATTCAGTGCAACTCCAAATATTGAGTTAAGATTAACTGATAACAAAACGCTCCCTAAATAGTAGAGCTTTGCCAAAAGATGATACCATTAACTCCCGAACAAAAAGAAATTCCAAATCCACAAAATAAAATTGAACTGAAATTATAAAACTAAACATTCTATGATCTGGTTAGCGCTAAAATCCAACCGCAGAGTCCACTGGAAACATAACCTATAAATGAGCAAATGAGGTGAAGCTCTAAAAATACAAAATGGCCTAAAGAACTATCACCATTAAAAGGTCCCATTCTGCAATCTCTCGATTAAAATATATATTCCAGCCTGTGTCATTTGTTCACGCCATATCTCTGATAATGATCATGCAGGCACGACAAGTCACATATCCGTTGCTTAGTAGTTAGTATTGCTTACAGTTGAGCGATTGACAAACAAAATGTGGTTAGATTCAGGGCAATAATCATTATGGGACGTTGAATACTTAATTTAATAACTTCATTAAGGCAACGTACCTTTAGCCATTTCACAGAGAAATTCCGCCCATAATGTGCAGATCCATGAGCATACTTCCAATTCCCTCCACCAATGGAGCCACCAATTTTAGATGACATTTTTGCACAACCCTGGCAAATCATAAATTAATTTGCTCTGAGAAACACATTAGAGCAAATTAAACACTCAACCTAATGCAAGAGAATTCCTTTAAAACTGGCCAAGTGTACGAACTATTTGCCTGAAAACCACCATAATATAGAATGCCCTTTGCACAAGGGATACAGGATACTAAACCCAAAACTTACCTGGAAATGTCGAGTCCGGTTGACTGAAAATATCAAGATAACATTTTCCACAGAATCAAAAGCTTCATTGAGTTTAGCCTCGTTGCTTCGCTGAGTTGCCCATACTCCTTGTTGTACCGATAATTCTAAATTTTCACGATTGCAACTTTTCACAATAAAATACCTATTATTCAATGTATGAAAATGGAAAGAGATTAGCAAATAACTCTTACCACAAAGAACAATGTGTATATCATAGAAGGACAAGATTTACATAATGAGTGTTGCTTCCCAACTCGAATTCGTGTGATACAAACACCACCTCCAAGCTACATTCAGTTGGGAAAACAAGACTAGACTAGCTAATTCAACGAAATCAACATGACAAATGCTTATGGATGCCCAAAAATAACTAGAGACTAACCCTAAGCAACAAAATACATGAAGTTCAACTCAAGACTAATAATCCCAATTGCTTGATGTCAAATAGGATTGTTGAATTTTATCATGATCAAATAATGAAAAGTTTGATAATGGTGAACTGCGTATGATTAATTGGATAATGGACCAATTGATCATGATCTTTTTTATAAGTAAAATTTTTTATTGAAAAGGCACCAGGAGATGCCACCCATGTATAAAAGAAAGTGAGGAATAAAAAGGTAAAGGTCAAATAATAAAAGGCCCTATACACCTCACCATACACCAATAATATCTAACATGTCAAAGAATTGACACAAAGTAGGGTTGCACTCCCTCGACTCCCCCCAAAGTAGAAATCAAAAGACTCTTAGTTTTGAACAATAGCCTACTCTTTCCGTCAAAAATATCTATGATTACTCTCTCTCCAAATTGACCACATCAAGCACAACTGGATCATAATCCATAGCTTCTATCTTCATCTACCCACTCTAGCCCATACCATTCTTCAGTAAGCTCCACACCATGAAACAAGAACAGCATTCCAAAGCTCCTTAGCAACTGAACAATGAATAAACAAATGCGCCACTGACACATGCACCATAACCATCCGCCGAATAGATTATCAATAGTGAGAATCTTATTCTTAGTAGCACACCAAGCAAAAAAAAGAAACCTTGGTTGGCGCAGGAGTAACCCAAATGGCTCTCCAAGGAAAGGAAGAGTTTGCCTCCAGCCAAAACTGCAAAATAACCTTTTTCACCTGAAAGATCCATTTGCCGCCGGGATCCACCTCAATTAATCCTCCCCTCCACCCACGTCCCTCATCACATATAGTTTTCCAAAGAGATCCAAGAACTCCTCCAACTCCCAATCTTGTACCTCCCTTCACATATAGTTTTCCAAAGAGATCCAAGAACTCCTCCAACTCCCAATCTTGTACCTCCCTGCAAAGCGTAACATCCCACCGCACCGTATCCCCTTCTAATTTAAGATAATCAGCCACTGCCACATCCCCATCCGCCGCCAATTTAAGATGATATGCCACTGCCACATCCCCATCCGCCGCCAATTTAAATATAGAAGGGTAAGCATCTCACAAACTATCATCCCCACACTAAATATGCTCCCAAAATTTCACCATCCTCCCTGCCCTCACCTTCATACTAATATGTCTAGAAAACTCATCCCATCCTCTCCTAATACCCTTCCAAAGACCCATCCCATGCGGCAATTCCGTTTCCAGCGAGGACCACTTACCCAAACATTCCATGCTTAGCACACACCACTTTCCTCCACCATCTATCCATTTCACAGGCAAATCTCCAGATTCGCCACAACCATTTGCCTAGTAAGCTTTGATTGAAAATAGCTTTCTTTCTCACTCCTAAACCCCCTTCACGAATCGGAGTACAAACTGTATCCCAATCAACAAGATGGTGCTTAAACTCCTCCCCTAAACCACCCCGACAGAAATCTCTTAGTAGCTTCTCCAACCTATAAGCCACAGAAATACGAATAGTAAAATTGACATGATGAATGTAGGCAAGCTCGACAAAGTGCTTTTTATAAGAGTCATCCTTCCCCTTTCGACAAGTACTACCTCTTCCAATGCGCAAGCCTTTTCTGAAATCTCTCCAGGACCGTATCCCAAACTGCTTACGACTTTAAGGTTGCACCAAACGTTAGTCCATATATGCAGTACTTTTAAATAGGATTTTCAACAAAATATTGGAACATTTTGAAATCAAATTCCAAATCCCGTACCAATTCCTACAAAAACCTTCCCTCATCAGATTCAAAACAAACCCATAAATCCCTCTTTCAAAATCAAATTTCTTTGAATTTGAATTTGAATTTGAATCCGCATTCCAATAGACAATGATTAAAGGTATATTAGCCAGGTTACATATGTAAAGGGTGATTACATAAACCAATCTTATAGCAAGTATTGATTTACAAGGACATCTAAAATGTAGGATCCTATGAATAATTAAAATATGCTCAACTAAAAAATTTGATATCAAGCTCCTTATCACAGGGGGAAAAAAAATTACTATCAAGCTTACTCAATTAAAACATGTACTCAGAATACTTAAAAACATTTCTTTCCTCCTTTTAACTGTGAAAAAATAATCAAATTAAACTGTCATATAAAAAATTTACACCAAGAGACGACCGTCCTTTCTTTGTTTCTCATTCTATGCAGTTTACAGGTGCTCTGCAAATGCTTCTAGATGAATAACTCTTGCTAAAAGGCCCTTGGAGTGCACACGGTACAACCCTTTAAAGTGTTTTTGCTCTACTAGTATACTTTTTCTTACCACAAAAGTAGACTTACAAAATATTTTCCATGACGACACACCTTCTAAGGTAGGGCCACTTTGAACCCACCCTGCAAGATAAACCCTGGACACCTACAACCACCCCATGACACAGGTATCAGGTAAGCTAAGGTGTTGCTAGCGGAATTCAAACACAACTCTTACGACTTTACAGTTAATCGCACTGAAAACCTTAATGCCTTGTTCTCTTTACAATTCAAAAAGAATTTTTCAAAAAATTCCCCCTAGATTCTCCCTACTTCCAACATATCTCTCTCTATCTCTCTCCACTTATTACCCCTACTATTTTTCAAAAAAAATTTAAAACATCAATCCAAACATAGCATAAACCATTGGGCTATCCAGTTATGAAAAGGACGTCATGAAATCAAAAATAATGATATCAAGCAATCAACCCCTATATCACAATTTCCCTTCAAGTGGTCATGGATAACAAAAGTAAAAGGGGGGAAAATATGAAAGAAACTTTAGAACGTGATCATTGAGTTGAATACACAATATATCAATCTTCAGGTCGAAATCACCTCCGTTGACCAAAATATTGACCATGTTAGCTATCATTTTGCGTTGAGGTTTTGCTTTCAACAGGCATTTTAAAGCAATTTCAGAAAATGATACACCTAAAGACAGACTGATCTTGAACAAGGCATGTAATACATCATCTTATTTATACATGTAAACCTATAGTAAATAAAGCACAGAACTAGCATGGCCAACATAACTAAGAATCAAATGTAAAGCTCAATTAAGTGCTAATCTAAAGCACCAAAACAAAAGGATTTGTGCAATTGGTGATAAAAGAAACAAAATATATTGCAGCCTGTAAAGGAAATATTTGACACTTCCAAGTTAAGGAGACTGAACCTCAATCTCTTTACTTGGGGAAGGCTACCCAAGCTGCTTGGGTGTCCCCTAGAGGAGGCAGGGGGCATCAGATATAAACAAATTGAAAGCACAAATCAGCTTCATGTAGAAAACAGGAAAGTGAGTGTACAATGCACATGTCAGAGATAAATCCGTAATTTTTACTCCTGTCCACCTCAAAAAATTGGGCATGAGCTGCGACAACATTTGCGTCCAAGGCCGCACATTGTACTAGTTTCCTTAAGCTGATAAAGCAAATCTCCAGCGATGGCTTGACCAGCTCACTAAGCTCTTTGGGACAACAGAAACCAAAAACATGGGGCTTCTGAGTGACAAACACCTAACTTACGATATAAACTTTGTTTTCTTACAGTAAGAAACAACAAAGAGCAGTAGATCCATTATTCAATATAAATAAAATGAATAATAATCTTCTCGGGAACACTTATTCTCCATATGAATAGCTTCAATGTCATTTCTTATCACTGTTATACAACTTTCTTTCCTTCCCATTCCAAAGAATACACAAAGCAAAAACATAAGTGCCATCACTTGTTGATTAGTCAACATGTCCTAATTCATCAACTTAAAGCAGGAAATTCGATTAATACTTAGTGCTTTCTTGCTTATCCAAGCAAGACCAATAATCGAATAGTAACCAGAGAACAAAGCAAATTTTTACATCAATAACAAAAGCAACAGTACAAAATTAACTGACTGGAGACCACCATTTCTACTACCATGTGCTTTAAATAAACGAATTACAGCTGACTTATGAAAAGACCTGGAAAATGCCAGTGTTTGACTACGGGCTGTACTTTCATGACCTAATTAAAAACCACAACACCCTGAACACACCTAGATATTCCTTGAGGAAGCGGCGTAGCAGTTCTATTCCCCTGATTTTGCTGGCCATTGGCAAGATTTTGTACTTGGGTCTGGTTGCCTTGTTGTTCGGACTGTTGAACTTGTTGCTGCGGCTGTATATTGAGGGACTCCATTGTAGAAGATTTTGCAGCTGTGCCTTGATTAGCAGCATTTGGACCTTGAGTAAACTGATTTTTTTCTGTTTGTTGAGGATAATTACCATTTCGGACTTGGAAAAACCTGTTGGAGTTGCCATAGTTGTAAGAAGTCATCTGCTGAATTCTCTGAAGGACTTCTTCCACAGGAGGTGGAGGTCCAGGCAGCTTTGCATGCCTATACCGGCAATCAGGGCCATTTGGACAAAATCCCAACTTGTACCTGCGGTTACAAAACCTTGACATCAGAATCATATCTCATAGATATCAAGTGAGTTGTTTTCTCAAACTAATAAGAAAACAACACCAACAATTTTGGATGACAACATCACAAAACCCTTAATGTTAAGAAATCATAATGGGTGTATTAGATGCATTCTCGGAAATGGCCAGAGAAGTCCATGTTGTAACACATTTTGTGAACTCTGTTGGGGGGAAATTGCGTATGGTGATCTCCTTCTAGTCTCTGTTATCCTGGCTTTCTCACTTCTACTAATCTCTTCTAAGAGCAACAGGGTTCAAGAGTGTGGCTACATTCCTTCTTTCATGTCCAACTAGCTCTCTCTTCCTCATAAAAAGTCAAAACTTACATTCCCTCCTTATCACAGTGCAGGCAGATACCCTCCAAGAATCTAACAAGCTTTAGCACTCGCCATTAAGTGATTAAAAAACCTAACACTGCTTACTAAGCCCCTACACGCCCACCTTATGGACAAAACATTTGTTTCGCCATAATGGCGATACAGCCTAACAGGGTGCTACTGGCCGTGCAAAACACATGATTAGGGACTAGAAAAGCAGATGGCTTACTCAAGTAGAATCGGGCTGCACTGCCTGAAGGTCCAATTGAAATACCATATCAGTGAGGCCATGGCAGTACAACTAAATACGCATTCGAAAGGTCAAGTTTTTGCTCCTCTTCTCGGGAAAATAACTAAATCTCAAACCCAAACCTAATCACGAGAATCAACAACCGTCTACACAAACAACTAAAATATGTTGGGAGTCTTTTTCTTTCTACTTTGTTTAGTTCGGAGGCGAGGAACTGCAACCCTACACTGTATCAATTCTTTTGATATTTTTGGAGTTTAGATTGGTGTACAAATCTTTTTATTGTTCGGCCTCTCTCTTTTTTTCTTTTCCTCGGCTTTCTTTTGTACATGAGTGGCATCAATAAAGTTAACCACTACTTACAATGATAAAATAACACAACCAACACGAAAGTGAAAGTTGCAACTAAATGAAAGTAACATACATGTTACACTCCTTGATATCCTCATTGGTGTGCTTGTAAACGCAATCCTGCTCGCGGCACTCGCCGTAGAGGCGGAAGAATCGGCAGACCGGCATCCGGGCCTTGTCGTACTGGTGGAGGAACCCGCAGGCGTCGCCCTTCATACACAGGCTCCGGAGCCAGTGCCGGCAAACCGTCTGTCTGAAGCTCCGCCGCCCCGAATGGTTTCCCCCCGCCGCCGCAGCGGGATCGGCGCCACCTGCTGGCGCTGCTGCTGCGGCGGCGTTGTTGTTGTTGGCGGTCCCGCCACCACCGACTGCGTCGGAGTGGACTACGGGTACGGATGCCGTGGGGATGGTGGGGCCCGCGTCGAGGCCGCCCTCGAAATCGAAGTTCAGGACACCGTCCCCGTCGTCCATTGGTTGTGATTTGTGTGTGTTAGAGACAGCCGGTGCTCTCCGCGGAGTTTAGTTAGGGTTTCGGGGGAATTTTATGTGAACGCATATGAGAGAGAGTTACTTCGAGAGTTCGAGTAGGGTTTGATCCGCGGATAGGATTAATAGAGGGACATGTTGTTCTGGAACGAGTAATCCAACATTTACCTGGATTGACGATGACCCTTTACGGTTAGTCTGATGACCGGTTTAGTTAGGGTAGATATAACAAGGGCGTGACTATTTGCAGCTCTTTCTTTTCTTCCATAATCTACTATATTTCAGTAAGTGGTTGTTGAAAATCATAAATAATATTTCAATAAATAGCTGTTGAAAAGATTATATTTCAGTACCTACATGTCGAAAATATGTTCAACTTTCGGTAAATAACTGCGGAAAATGCATTTTCGGTAAATAGCTGTTGAAAAAAATATTATATTTCGATAATTGGATGCTGAAAATGTATCTCAATTTCAGTAATTAACTATTGAATATAATTGAAAATTTTTAACGGGTTATGGGAGATAATAAAGGGCTGCAAATAGCAGCGCCCACTATTATGGGGGAGACATGATAAAGAGTAAATTACACTAAATCCCCTCAATTAATCCATATTTTTACTTAACCCCCTCAGACTACAAAATCCAACATCATGCATCCTCCAACTATCCAGAGTTAACACTTAACCCCCTTATGTTAGGTTTCCGTCCATATGGCAAACAGAAAAAGGCAGTAAGCTTAAATGAGGTGTTTGAATCGAGCACCTATGCACGTCGGATGCCGTTGATTCCCGCGAAACCCCACTTGGTTTTTTTTTAAAGATTTTGTGACGGCTCGGATCGGCCGTCCGGTGGCCGTCGGTGCATTTTCCCTACGGTACCAATATCATTTTCATTAATTTTTGGCTTTAGGGCTCTCGTACAACCAAACAGTCGATCCGAGCCGTCCAAAAATTTAAAAATAAAAAACAAGTGGGCCAACACTGGAATCAACGGCATCCGACGTGCGTAGGTGCTCAATCCAAACACCTCATTTAATCTTACTGCCTTTTTCCGTTTGCCATATGGACAGAAACCTAACAGAAGGGGGTTAAGTGTCAACTCTGGATAGTTAGAGGATGAATAATGTCTGATTTTGTAGTCTGAGGGGGTTAAGTAAAAACAAGGGTTAGTTGAGGGGGGCTTAGTGTAATTTACTCTATGATAAAAGAGCAAATGGCTGACATATATTGGCGGAATGTGACATAGAGGAGCGACTTGTGTATGTTTGGTTTGTTTTGGAATTGATGTGTCATGTAGGTGAATATATAACAAAAAGAGGACAGTAACATTTTCGTATTTAAGAATGCAGACGGATATAATAACACCACCTCACCTATTCTTATTGTATCCGTTGGGCGGATATACTTTCTGATAATATTATATCTGTGGTTTATATCTGAGTGGCACACTGAATATAAATCTTTCGAATATAATATGTGGGGTGATAGAATATCCACCTCTTATGTCCCATTGGCAAATGGACCGTTACATTATGTTTGGGAGGAAAATGATAATACAAAATTTATTTTTGTTAATGTCAAAATTTTGATGCATAACGTTCCCTGCACTTAATACAAGTCTTTTTTTTTTTTTACAAGTCAATCAACTTCATTTCATTACGAAGTGCCCATCGGATAAATACAGGAATCCACCGAAAATACAGAGATACAGACTAAACATAAACAACAGGTAGGAATTTAAACTCCACCACTGAGAAATAAGCACATACTGCAAAGTAGAGCCGACACACACGAAATTCGACCAATAGAGCCGTTCACCGTAATAGAGATTAAGCACCAACGGGAATGAAACCTAATCACTAAATAATCAAGAAAACAGGGGATCCCTTTTCATCGAACCAATCTTAACCCCGAAAAAACAGCCACCGGAGCAAGAAGACCAAACACAACCCAACATCGTCGGACAATCCTCAATAGGCACCAGATTATTCGCCCACCATCCCTTCCACACCAGATCTGAAAAATCAGACTGGTACCAACTCCGGACTAGGGAGAGCAGCCGGAAAACCCGATAAAAACAGAAGAAAAAAGAAAAGAAAGAAAACCCTAACTCCATCACACCATTATTATCTCGCCGCTGGCCACTAACTGCCGAATCTGAGAAGACAAGGCGGGGTCCAGTCGAGTCAAGCCCACAGAACACCGGTCGGAGGTCCGATCATCTGAAGATTTTATCGCCTGGAACACACCAACGCTCGCGAAATCAGGCCGAGGAGAGAGATACACCGGAGGGTCGAGAGAGACTAGAGGAGGAGAAATGGGAGAGGAGGACGAAGGCGGGGCGGGGCAGAGGGAGGAGGGGGCGGTGGCCCCGCCCCCTGATCTGGAATCTGTGAGTTTGGTTTTTAGAGAGAGAAAGTAGAGAGAAGGAGGAGCGGAAAAGTTTTTACCAACTGCTAATACAAGTCTTTTATGTAGTGCAATTTTAGCATAAACAATAATTTTTGCATTAATCATTACCCGTAATTAAATCATGATCCCAATCACAGATACCAATTAAGTTTAAATTCTTGTCACTTTCGTGAGATAAGTTTTCATCCTTTTATGTGTAGTTTAGAAATGCCTATATAGGTAGATCTTTTTTATATACTCTATATACTCTTTCTGAAAACTCTCGATTTTCAAAAGGTTTTCGGGAGTTGTAAGCAAAGAGAATAATATCTTCATATTTGATCTTCAAGCACAGGTACAAGGGATTAAGGCTCAATTTTCCTACTGAACTAAAAGGGGCTAAACGAAGTTTATTTCCCTATATATAGGTTTATTTTCCTTTGGATGTTTTGTAGGGGAAAAGTAAACCATTTTAATACGAAGCTATATGGGTTTATTCCTTTACTTTGTAGAGGCTTATTTCCCTTTGTATATTTTTGTAAAGGAAAGTAAACTCGTTTAGCCCATTTAGCATCGTAGAGAAACTCGGCCTTAGATAAGGGTTAGTGGGAGTCAAAGGGATGAGGTGGTTGAGTGAAAGTGTAGGGGTAAAGTACAGCAGTGAAGAAATAGCTATAAGTAAAGCAAGGAATTTGGTCCTTTTGCCTCTTAACACACTTAAAGAAAATTTAACCAGAACCTAATCTTGTATGGCTTCCACCTGCTGCCCTTAATCGTCGTTTCAGGGTAAGCCTCATCATTTAGCCAAAGGCCCATGGCCCGCCCTTAGCCCGCCCTGCCCATTGGGCTTTTATCCGACCCGAGCCCTTGAAACGATGGGCTAGCCCAGCCCGTAGTTTGTAATGGGCAGACTTGGACCTATGAATTTTTAGGCAGCCCGCCCGTGGTACGTTTCTGTTTTGTCTTTCTGGTTTTGCCCGTTATAATTTCTAACAGCTATTTACTAAAGATCAATGGCTCATATCAAACCACCACATTGATGAACTTGGGCTGCAACCACGCAGGATAAAATTCTTTCTCCAACCCTAGCTTTAAATACTCTTTTTCTGCTACTGAGATCAGATCCAACACTCATCTGCTCTCCCTCGCCTCTCAGATCCAAGAGCAAAACCCATCTGCTCTCTCTTGCCTCTCGATCTCTCCGCTCCACAGTCCTCTCCTCTTCCTCTCATTCTTTCACACGCAAACAACGAACAATGATCATCTCTCTTCTCTTCGATCTCAACTAGACAACCACAGTCCGATCTCAACCATAGTCCGACGAGCTCAACGAGAGTGACCATCTCTCCGAGCTTCGCCTCTCTGCCGCCTTATTCGATGACCTTGTTAGGATTGTCACTCACACGCACACGATTTATGAGTATAAAACAATAAAGAATCAACATAGAGATATACATGGTTCCCCAAAACTGGGTACGTGAGCGAGAGCGGTTGCTGTTCTTTTATTATCACAATACGAAATAGGATTTACAACATAGAGTATTTATATCGACTCTATTCTAACCATAATCTGTATCCCAAAAATACCCATGTACGAACCGTACCGTACCGTAGGGGGCGTTGCCCCCCTGCACCCCCCAAATTACGGAACGCTTAGGCTGAAAGCCCAGTCTACTTTCACTGGATCATCAACGATGGGCCAGATACCAGATGCCGTCACTCCATTCCGGCATCTGGTCTCATTTCTATAACTCATCAGTATCTCTTCATATTTAACATATGAGTCACAATTCTAACAAACCTCCTCTGCTTCTCCGCACTCAACTCTCTCCAATTTCCACTCCTCTTTCCTAATCTGTAATAGATTTTATTTCTTTCAATTTTATTTGCATTTTCTTACTTATTAGTTGTTTTTTAGTCTTTTTTATTTAGTATGACTAGTCATCAAATTCCCGTGAACCTAGAGGAAGAAAATGAGATACTTGAAATTGAATCTATAGGATCACCAACATCTCCCACTTTTTATACTGTACCCGGTTCATCTTCTGCAAATCCTAAAGAAAAATCTGAAATGTGGAAGTTTTTAAACGTGAAAAAATTGTTGTTGATGGTGTTATATTAGAGAAAGCCAAACATTATTTATATGGTAAATTGTTTGCTAGTAGTACAAACGATGGAACTACTCATTTGAAAAGGCACCATCTATCTTGTCTTAAAAAATATGGAAATCAAAGTAGACATTAGAACACAAATGCAATTAGGTAAAGACACGGAAGGAAAATTGGCATGTTTAATTTTGACTAGTCAGTTGCTCGTCGGGAAGTCGTCGATTACATGGTTAGAGCATAATTTTCTTTTACTTTTGTTGAAAACCATGATTTTATCGGAATGGTACAAAGAGGTTTAAATCCCCAATATTGTGATTTTTTTGCATCAACTGCTAAAAGAGATGTTATGAAACATTTTAAGCAAAATCGTGATAATTTGTTATCTTATTTTAAAAATTATAATGGAAAAATCTGTTTAACTTTTGATTTGGGGACTTCAAGATCTCATATGGGATTTTTATACTTAACCGCACACTTTATAGATAAGCAATGGAGATTGAACAAAAAACTAATATCTTTCAAAATGATTGAGACACCACACACTGGTCTTACCATTGCAAATGTTATTCATGAAGAATTGATTGCATGAGATATTTCTAAAAAGATACTTTCAATAACTTCAGATAACGCCACAAATAATGATGTAGCTGAAAAATCTTTAAAAACATTGCTTGATGTTCCTGTTGGTTCAGTTCTACATGATGTATTTCATGTGTGTTGTGTTGCTCATATTTTAAATTTGGTAGTACAAGATGGTTTAAGTTTGATAGCTTTTTTTTTTGAAAAATAAAAAACATAGTGCGCAATATTAATTATTCTATTCACGGGCATGAACTCTATTTGAAATGCTTAAAATAGTATGGTTTTAGAAAAAAGAATATTAATTTGGATATGCCTATTAGGTGGAATTCAACTTATGAACTTTTAAGACTTGCTGTTATATACAAAAAAAATTACATTATTATACTTTGCAAATTCAAGGTGCTGCAAGACTTGAAACACCTACTTAACAAGATTAGCTTGTTGCTGAACTTTTAAGACTTGCTGTGTAATGACTCGAATTTTTGCTCTATTTTTTTTTAAGAAACTATTTTTAATCAAATAGTCTATAGTAATCGATTAACTATTTAAAAGTGTAATTAGATTAAATCAGAACCTAGAATAATTTTTCGTAACCAAAATTAGTTTAGTAAAATTTTAATTCAACTTGTAACTATAAATGTGTGTGCATAATTCTCCCACAATTTATGGAATTTGGTTACTCATCTCTCACCAATCTCTTCCTCTATCTTTATCTTTTTGCTTACCCACTTCCCTTCAAACTCTTTCTAAACTATATATCTCTTTAATCTCAATAACATCCCATCTCCCTCCAATTTCTCTATAAAACCAAACCCCTCTTTCCCATTCCATTTTATTTGGATGAGAGAGAGAGAGAGCGATAAGAAATCTAGAAAAAGAAGAGAAGAAAAAGAAAAGATTGATCACACCATTTTGATTTTCGTCCATATCACGTACCTCTGTTCATGGCCTATTTCCTCCTAGTTGATGTCGTTTTTAGGTCTAGGTTTTTTCACAAATATTGTAGAGGGTATCGAGAGCTTCGATTTCAACCCAAGAATCGCCCAAAACGGTCAAGAATTGATAGAGTTATTGCCATTCAAAGTTAGGTAAAATCCTCAGATTCTGATTTACAGGCAGATTTAGCGACCCTTCTAAACTTCCGTTTTTCTATTACTTAGAGTGGTTTTCGGGCTTAGACTTCTTCACGAAAGTTGCAGAGCGTTTCAAGATTTTCGCGAGAGACCCAAGAATCATCCAAAACGGCAGATATTTGGTCAAGTTATTCCAGCCCTAAGTTGCTGCTAGAATATCAATCTTTCACCGCTAAACGAAAATCCACCGGATTCCACCGAATCGTTTTGTCCGGATTAAAGGTATTATAATCCTTCTCCTACCTCACCCTAAGTATACTAATGTACTAAGTTGTTAGTTTTTATGATTAGAATCGAAAAGAATCGAAATTGGAAGCGAACGAATGCAACCCATTTTTTCCAAAAATTCACTGTTCACTGTTCATAGGCGTGAACAGTATTCACGTTTTTTTTTTTGTTTTGGAACTGTTCATAACCGCTGGAAGGTTTAAAAAAAAATGGCACAACAATTACAGTTATTCCCCTGGACTTCTTGAATCTATAATTTTGGCTCCAAAAGATCATGTGTTTTGTCCTTGGTGGTTTTTAACTTACGTGTCATGTATGTATGATAAGGAAAATAATTGAGTTCATAATTATGTTGCCTTGGTTTAGTGTTAATTGAATATGATTCTTACAATAAATAAATAGAATGATGAAAGATTATCAATTAAATTACTTGTTTGATAAAATTTCTCATTTATATTCAATTAAAGGCATCGACCCAATCATAAAACGCTATGTGTTTTACTTATTTGCACAACATCAATTGTTATGTTGGTTTTCACATAGAAACCTATCATGTTAAGTGATAACGGATTTATGATTGTTGTATTTGTTGGATCGGACTTTGGTTTCGCTTGGTGGTTTCAAATGAGAAATTATGCAAACGTTGTTATGGTTAATGGAAAAGGAAAAATAGATGAAAGTTGTGGGCTTAGCAGGACCTCAGGGGTAGCCTGACAGGACCTTGAGGGTAGCCTGAAAGACCTAGTGTAGCTAGGGTGGCCAAGCAGGACCTCAAGGGTAGCCTGGCAGGACCTCAAGTATTGAGGGTAGCCTAGCAGGACCTTGAGGGTAGCCTGATGGACCTAGAATTGTGATGGTGGCCAAGCAGGACCTCAGGGGTAGCTTGGCAGGACCTCAGGTATTGAGGGTAGCCTAGCAGTACCTTGAGGGCAGCCTGATGGACCTGAATTGTGTGGATAGTCTACTAATACCTCGTGATATTGAAGGAAGTAGGACATTTAAAATATGTTCAATGAAATACTGAGTTTCAAAGACGATGGATACTATGGTGCAGGTATGATTATGAAATGTGAGATTCAAAAGAAGGCAATTTAAAGGCTTGCTAATGGATTTATTTATTTAATGCTTGTCTTTCTTTTATTTTCATATGAATTGTGATGATAGTGCTTAGCTGTAAAGTAAGGGGTTGGCAGAGTTAGGATTATTTTACTGGGTGAATTATCACTCACGGATACGTATGTATCCTGACAAATCGTTTGCTTCGGCGATCAATTTGCCAGATGGCGTAGGATTCAATGGAGGGGATTCAATGATGGTGCAGTTCGACACGAAAAGAATATCAGGAACGAAGATCGAGTATGCTTGGAATCTGTATCAAGCCTAGAGTCTGCTCTGAAGTTAATGTATTTTGAATCACTAAATCTATCTTGAGTTTGTAATAGCTAAACTTCATTATAGAAAATTACATTTATTTAGCAAATTTTCTTAAGATATTATTTTCTTTTGCTCCAGAAAAGCCGGGGCGTTACATGCTGTTATATACAAAAAAGTTTTACATTATTTTTTGTTTTGCTATTATCCTAGATCATTGTTTGAAAATGGATGCATTGGAACAATGGTTGAGAGTACTTAATGACAATGAATCAAAAGTAGTAGATACAATGATTTTGACAAGGATTAAATTAGCTAATTTATTTGAGCACTACAGAGCACAAATGAGAATTGTAGATAGGACACCAACAGTGCAGACCACGAGCCCGGCCACATCGGCAATTGGAGGGGGAACAATTTCATTGCTTAAAATTAGAAGAATGTCTCATACTTCTACTGTTAGTGGTGTTGAGTCCGAATTAACACGTTATCTTAAGCAACTAGCCTATTGAAATTGATGATGATGAACCATTTGAAATATTATCTTGGTGGAGATCACAAAAGTCTAAGTACCCCGCACTCACTGTTATGGCTCGTGATATACTAACAGTTCCGATTTCTACTGTTGCATCCTGTAATGCTCCACTATTTTCTAAAAATAAACTCTAAAATACTCTGTATTTCAAACACTTTTAGGCCCCTATTTTCTCCATAACTAAATTACATCACCAAAATAAACTTAAGCCGCCTTCTAAATAATCTTCTAAATGCTCCAAAATTATCAATTCTTTCAAAACCTTTCCAAATTAATCCTTATAAGTTCCGATTCAATTTCCACTAATCCGACTCCACACCTGAAAAGAAATTATCTGGGAAGTATACGATACAATAGAATAACAAAGCTCATGTTCAAATGGAATCAATAAGCGATAATCGACCACCAAGTCGAAATAACAATCACAAAGGACCTCATACCATGTCCTCATCAGTACATGACCAGTGACCCTCCCCCAATACCTTCCTCATCGAGTCATCCTCGACCCATTCTGGCTATTGGATAGGTTATTGGTGCATGAGTTCACTCGATCCCTGTACTAAACAGTTCTATAGTACTCGGCCAATAACATAATATGCGATACCAATTATTCTACTTTTCAACAATATTCCACGAGATTGAACAAATACCACGAGATAATCAAAAGGAGTACAAAATTGAGAGTGAAGAAAGGATTCCGAAAGTGGGAAGCATATCGTATACTGCCCAGATTACCTCAAATAAATCGCCACTGTTGAACTTCATGATCTCCTCTTGCTATCAAGACCCATATATCTTGGCCAAAAGGCCACTGTTTTTCTTTTGCCCGAATGCTATGACTATTGACCCCATTCTATGTATATGATGCTAAATACAATTTATAAAGGAAAAGCTAATTGAGACAACTAAATCCATTTACCCTCTCTTAATTTCTATCTACTACACCTGCGCAATTTCTCTTTCTCTTTCTATTCTCTCTTTTCTTCCTCTATTTCCTTGGTGGTGTGTGTGGAAAGGAGCGGAGGAACCTATTTATACTAATGGGAGAAGAATCTAGATCATATCTAGAAAATCATAATCATATCTTATATAATCATAACCATATCTTATATAATCTAATAATATCCAACAAAATCTATACACTATCTAATAAAATCCAATCAAATCTTAATATATCTTATAAAATTTAGGGATATCTACTAAAATCTAAACAAATCTTAATGTATCTAAGTATATCTTAGGATATCCAATCATATCTTATATAATCTTACAATATCTAGCAAAATCCAATCTAATCCAATCTTTAACATATTTTATAAAATCTACTCATAATTAATAGAATCCAAGTGGATCCTCAAGGTCTAGGGATATCTTTAGAATTTTCTCCATATCTTTCTAGATTTTTAGGATTATGAAGTAAAGCTAAGGTTTCCTAGAAAGTCTAGGTTAAGATTTATCAATAAAAAATACTTCAATAAAATATTTAATTTTATTCAAAAAAAATATTGGCCCAAGATTCGGGTCATTACACATCCGAAGCTGCTTTTAGTGCAGGTGGTCGAGTAATTTCTGAAAAGAGAAGCAGTTTAAACCCAGACACCGTGGAAGCATTGATTTACTTAAAAGATTGGCAATTGGCAGAGATTGCATCAAGTTGAACAAGAAAGAGAACTTTCAGATTTAATGAGAGATTTTAAGATATCAAGACCGTCATATATTGAAGAAAGCGATACCGAATCTGAGCCCGAATCAATGGATTGACTGGAATGCTTTTCTGGAAATCCTTCCTTTTATTATCTGCACATGCTCTATTTCACCAATCAACGATGTGAATTGGTCTTGGATATCAATTTTGTAGGAAGTGATGGTTGTGATTTGTCTGGCCATTTGGTAATTTGATAATGAAATTAGTTGATTGTTGCCGTTAAGTTGGCTTTGGATTCTTGTTGTAAAAAAGTTGTGGATCTATTGATGAGCTTGGCCATGGAGATGGATTTGGTTACAATTTGAATGTACCTCTACCAAATGGAACTAGAGACCAAGGATATGAGTTTGCCTTGATAGAGTTGGTCATCCTTGCAGTTGAAAAGTTTCAGCATGATATGATTGTTATGGATTATGGACTTTGGTGTTTCTGAACATTGGATTTGGAACACTTTTGTATTTCTATTGTTATGCATATTTCTGTATTTCTGGACTTTTGGATTGTATTTCTTGACTTTGGTATTTCTGGACATTGGACTTCTGTATTTCTGGACTTTTGGATTATATTTTTGTTGTAGCAGATTTTATTCAATTATGGATTGTATTTCTGTTACTTTTTAATTTTGATTAATAAAACATAAAAGTTGTATTGCAGCCCAACAAAATTTATTCTAGCAAAGTTGTATTCTAGCCCAACAAAATTTATTGCCCAGCAAAATTGTATTCTAGCCCAACAAAATTTTACTGCCCAAGAAAAGTTGTATTCCAGCCCACCCACCAAAAAAAAAAGCCTGAGCGGCCCAGCCTCGTGAGCGGGCTTGGGCAGTGACCTGACGGGCTGGGCTGGCCCGGCCTAATGATGACCCTTAAACCAAAGACTATCCGAGGACCGAACCGCGAGTTACGGTTCTAAGAAAATGCATCAGTGTTTGGACTAAAAAAGTCCTACACTCCGGTCCCGATTTTGTCCGTAAGTCAAGGTACGGTACGGTGCAGGGTTTGTCCATGAATTACAACCACCAAAGCCCAAGGCCGACCCTGATATTTTGAAGGCCTAAAGCGAATTTAAAAGAATGGGCCCCTAGGATTTATTTTTTTTAAAAAAAACAATACAAGTGGCTAAATATAGAGTAAAAAGATTAAACATGATGGTTTAGCTTTGTAATTCAACTAAATAATTTTTTTTATTCCATTGAAAAAAAAAGAATCAATCGTAATGCAATACCGATTATACATTACGTTTTCTCTTACTATTCATGTTATTAACTTTAATTGTATGAATACTATCTTTAACAATAACATAATTATCTATTTTAAACTTTTTTTTATCAAAGTTTGTTGAATGAGAATAAATTATTTTGGTTTATTTAGAAACAAAAGTGGCGTATTTTGTGAATTTGATATTAAAAGTTGGAAATAAAATTAAACAAACAAAAGGGGAAAAAATTATCATAACATTGATGGTATGTAAAAGATTTGAACCCTTGGTCTTGAGCAATACCTACAACTACCAAAGTATAACTAATTTATAATGCAAAAGATGCAGGCGCTGTATATTATTTATTCCTAGATCCAAAAGAAAAATAAGGGGAAAAAAACATTGTCAAAAGAAAACCTCCCTAGGGGTCTCTGTCCCAATTTTAAGTACCTCACATGGACCACTTGTGCTGGAATTAGAATTGTGCTAAAACACAGAATTATTATGTATATATAATATATTTGATTTTTTTTAATAAAAAATGAGGCCTTCGTTTTTTTGAAATTTCGGAGGCTTAAAATGCCGGCACCTCGGGATTTAGCCCAGGGCCAGCCCCGACAAAGCCAAAAAAAGCAACCACCAAAGCCAATAAAGCCCACGGATTAAATGGAACAAAAAAAAAAACCAAAGCAAAAATAAAAAAAATTAACAGCAACCAACATTCCAAGCTCCAGCAACCAAATTCCAGCGGCCAACATTCCCATTACATATCAGATTCCACATTTTTTCCCTTTTGAACGGAGATTCCACATCCCAGCAACCAAATTCCATAAATAATTTATACCAATAGATAAAATTATAATTATTTACGAAATATTACATATAAATATATTTATGTTTTTATGTTTTATTTATAAATATCTCACGATCCAATTCGGTTAATCAAATGTTTCATAATAAAAATCTGTGGACCAAATGGTGAATCGTATATCACGGTTTTTAATTCTTTAATTCGTGTTTAGATTATTAATCCACGAATCAAATCCAAAACGTACAGATCAATTTGATTCAGACCAGATTCACGGTTCACCAGATTTGTGGTCAAATTGATACACGCAGAATCATTCCACACGTAAATGGGACAAAACAATAACAGTTGATCTTATAAGGACCAAATTGGGAAAAAAAAATTGTCTACTTCTGAGTGCCAACGTGACCAAAGGCGTTTCCGCGAGTTTTTTTTCCGCCAATTCTTTTGTTTACTGCTATTTAAACAAACTTTTACTACTGTCTCCACACACAACTGTGCCAGTGACTCCAACAACTCCTACCTGTCTCTCTCAAGCTTCTCTCACACTACTCTCAGATTCCCACCCCCCCCCCTTTCTCTCTCCTCACACTCACACTCACACTCACACTCACACTCACCCTCTCCCTCCCTCTCTCTCTCTCTCTCTCTCTCTCTCTCTCTCTCTCATCAGTCCACATCACTCTCTATCCTACCACTTTAATTTGAACCTTTTCGCGTCACGCCGCGGAAACTTCTCCTACACACGAAGTATTATACTCCCGCTACACCCACTATTACGAAACCCTAGTGACTAAAAATGTCGGGTTGTTGTTGAGCAGTCTCACTCCTTTTCACTCTCCCTGTTATTCTCCAGATCTAGACGCCATTTCAGGTAAGGGCCTCCCCACATTCTCTCTCTACAATTTCTCTCGACTTTCCTCTATCTGCCAGTGTTTTTTCTTGGTTAGATCGAAAGAAAACGCTCCAATTTGAATCCCAACATTGTGGTTAATCAACTTGCCTCAGCGGGGTTTAACACCCCAAGATCGCAGGGTCAATTTCCCTTGGCGGCAAGCTGTGAGAGGGGCTGGAGAGATTAATTCGGTTCATTGGGACGTTCTTCATTACCCCTCCAAAAAAAAAAGAGCGAGGGGGGGGGGGGGGGGGGGGGGTGGGGGGGGTGGTGGGTGTTGAGGGGTTCTCGAATTTGCTAAAGAAGCTGCATTTTGTGCTAGATCCCCGCAGGTGAACTTTCAGGTCCGACACCCTCTGTTTGGTTGATGAGAAACACGAGGAAAGGAAAAGAAAAGAAAAAAGTGGATGACGTTTGGTTACATAGAGTGACGTAACGAGTCAACTTAGCCAGATTATTGAATTTCCTTCGGTTAAGTTGGGGCCAACCCATGTCCACCCGTAAGCGTGTGAAACAAGGTTGTAGGGATTAGTGTGTGCGTAAGTTGGCCGGGACACCCTAAATTACCCCAAAAAGTTGGGGTTTACTTAGACTCGTCTGGGTGGGTTGTTTTTCATTTTATTATACTCGTTGGATCCAACCGCAGGCCGGCCGGCCGGCCGGCAACTTTAAGTACACTAATTTGGTACTGCAGTAATGTCTAAAGCAACCTTTTCACGTGAACAGCACAAAATTGACGTAGTCTTACATGTTTCTTTTGGAAATTCCAAGTTTCTTTGTGCTCGGGTGATACTGTTTGTTCTAAAAACCATCTTTATTCGAATATGCTCTAATGGATAGAAAAAGAGTCAAAGAAAAGCAGTGATTCAAATCAAGATTTCTCTTGTATTCTTTGTCAAATCATCAAAAGAAAATAGAAGCGGAAGATACCAAAGCAATGTTGTATCAAACTACTTGTCTTTTGTTTTATATCATTGGGTTTAGACATAACTTCAGTGATTTTTATTGAAGCAGAATGGAGGATCTTGTTGTTCAATCCAGTGAAGATCCACCAGAAGGTCCCCAGAATTCAGAGTTACAGGAGCATTCATCTGCTGGGAGTGTGAAGAGAACATCGAAAACTGTAAAACCAAATGCCACGGTGATGCCAAGGGTCTTAGGACCAACCGGGCCTGCAAGAAAGACAATGGAAGTGAAGAGCAGTTCGGATTTGAGTAAGACTCTCATTAAATCAACTGCAACGAAAGCTAGTTCTTCAAAGTTAGTTCCGGTGGTTAGAAGGAACAGCACCGGAGGTTTGCCTGAGAAACAGCCAAGTTCAATTACTAAAAGGCAAACTAGTGTTAATCCAGTTGCTAGCAAAAAGATTAGTCCTCCAGCTTCAGAATCACCGAGGCCGTCTCTCCCGGAGGTTAGAAGGAGTTCATTACCTTCCGTCGCTACCAAATCATTGACCCGGTCAGCAATCTCTGAGACTAGAAAGTCGGTGTCCTCTGCACCTATTGCTCGAACTTCGAGAACACTGTCTTCTTCAGATGCAAACAAACAAGATTCTGGGAAGAAATCTTTTGCGACATCATCACCATCAGTTTCTTCCTCAAAGAGGGTTGCTTCTTCACCATTAGGGAGCACTGCCAGCAGCACAACCAGGAAAGCCGTTCCAAAGGTCTCTTCTCCATCAGCTGGGTCACCTTCAGTTTCCAGTGGATCAAAAGGTAGCTTATTGTCTTCGTCAGTAAACAGGAGTTCCAGTTTATCTGGTCGTCGTAAGGTGGCAACACCAGAAAGTCGGGATTCTCGTTTCATTATGCTTCCTCAGGTGATCAAAGCGAGTGATGATGTGGTAAGTACTACAGACTACGAACCACAAAGAGCATTATGGACGATGGAATACATGAACAACTATTAAAATTGGCTTGTTTGTTTGTTAGAGGCCAACTTATTAACTGCCAGATTCATTTAGATTTTGGGCATTTTACGTATCTAAATGGACAATGATCAGTCTGGGATTAGTTTTTTCCCACATAGTAGATATCGGATGGATTTTCGGCTGCAATCTTGTGTACTAATTGTAGTTAGCTGCATAGCAATTGCTAAGAAATTTGAGTGTTCCACATGAACGAAGAATGGTATCTACACCTGGAATGTACAGCTATGCCCATAAACTTATATGCTCGATCCTTTAGCAAATAACTACCATTGGGATACTAATAAAAAAAAAAAAAGGCTACCATTGTGTTGCAAGTTGGACATTAAAAGCCTTTCTAAGGATTTCAGCTGGTGGATTCTTTTGAGTGTCGTGATACACTCTTGGTTCTTATAATGGTGCAAACTTTTATAAGTTCGACTATAAACCTGGTAGCAAAGATGAAAACCCCATGGGGTTGTCGCAGTGGTCAATCGACTTGCCTCGGCAGAGCTTACCACCCCAAGGTCGCAGGGTCGATTCCCCTCGGCAAAGATTTGTTCTTAAGGCTACCTCACCTCATGCAAATGCGTGGAAAGGGCTGGAGAGATTAGTCTGGTTTATTGAGACACTCTTGATGTGAAAAAAGTGCATCTCATACAGATGGAAAATCAAGCTTCCTCGTTCGTGCTCCCTTCTATCTTGCTTCCTTTTTGGTGAATGCTTCCTTACCACTTAAATGCCGATAGGGCGCTTAAAGGGCTACCTTCTAGGCTTCTAGATATAAAAAAATCAAATGAAATTAGTAAGCTAGTCATCTTGCCTCTCTTTCCTATGTGCCCTTAGGAGGCCGGGCTTCTGGTGGAGCGGCAAAGACAGTTAGGATAGCGAACTTGAAATGTGGAGCCTGAGCGGCCAAGAAGCTAGAGGTTAGGTTCAATAGCTTCCCTAGTTGATCGTGTCCCTTTCTGCTGCGGAACACATTTGAGGAACTACATGACACTACAATGCAGAGCAAGATAGACTTAGGAATTAGACTACCATGCAAGGACCTCAACTCTCATTAGGAGGTCGAATCAAGGACCAAAGGCAGTCAGGGTTACCCTATCTCCGTGGGAAAACAACAGTGTTCCAAGGGAGGAGTTTACAGGCCTTACCATAGCACAAACTTCTTTTTCTTATTTCTCTCTTGTGGTATTAGCTAGCATGGAAGTTTTCCATCGTCACGGAGGGGTTGTTATGGACATATTTTGGTAATTGTTGAACCTAACGAGGTTGCGAGAAGAGTCAAAGGAATGAAGACTGCAAAATGTGGGGTGAAAGTCATGTAGCTATGTAAAAGGACAAGGATAGCTGGGACGAACAAACAAACAAATAACTTCCAAATATTCGGCATTTTTTTTGTATTGAAAAAAAAAAAAAAAAAGTTCTCATGTTATAGACATCAACACCAAATGAGCACTGTTTAGTTGAACTCATTTAGATTACACAATGCAAAACGATGATATTCACAGTTTCTCCGCTCTGGATGTGTCCCAGGCTCCCAGCTATGAAGCGCATACACTTTTCCGCAGGTCACGTACCTGTGTCGGGCACTTTTCTGTCACTGACACTCTCCTTATACATGTTGGACACTTAAATCAAAAGTGTCCTATGTTTTCCTGTCCGGACAATCTAACATATCCTCTGGATACTCTTGAAACGCTTTATGGACACTTGCAGCCACGTTGGGATTGTTAACGGAAATGTAGGCTTTAGTTGAACATGGTGAAGTCCTCTACATATTTATTTATAGTGATCAACCTCCTTTTAAATCTACCAATCAAGCTGAATGTTTTTTCTGATTATAAAGATACACGTACACTGATTGTCAATATACACCTGAATTATGAACTAACTATTTTTTTGAATATTTTGGGGGTGATGAGATGATAAATGTGAATAAAGTCGTATTATGTCTGTTAATTGTAATTAGAGCCTTATTCTCTGCATCTTATTTACGATTACGAACGTGAATATATATTTAAACTTGTCACAAGGTTTCATATCCTTTGATTTTTTTTAAAATTAGTGTTGGAGTGTCTCTGTTCTGTGATTCCGTCCGTGTCGTTTCACGCGTCTGTTGGTGCAACATAGCTTCCTGTGGCTTATCATGCCCTAGTATGTGTATATGCTTGACTTTGTGCATGCAGAGCGAGAAAAATGATGCTGTTTTCTTTGTGGAGGAAATGTGGTTATCTTGCTCTTGCCTTTTCCTATTCCTTTCTATTAGAAGTTATTATCAGAGATGAATGTTTGTCCAAAATTTTCATAGTTATTTTGTAGTTCTATATTCTTTGTTAATCCTTCATTCTGCGCTAGTTACCAGTTATTTATCTTCCCTTTTAATTTCAGAGGTTGGATCTTAGGGGTCACCGGATTCGAAGTCTCAATTCTAGCGGGTTGAATTTGTCACCTACTTTGGAGGTAAGCTGATTAGATGCTTTGCATTTTGTAATTTTGCATTTTTCCTTTTCATTGTACCAGCTGCAAATAAGTGTTAGCTTCTGACAAAAGAAAATAAATTCTTTAGCTTCTTTTGTGATGAGGTACCTCATTGAGGTTTTCTACTTGCCATTATGTGTTTGGTTTCTTCTTTAGAACATGTAACAGATGAGGTTTTGATCTGTCAGCTTAGCACTTAGCCGATGTTTAACTTAAAGCAATGTAACTTTGGTGATTTCTGGAAACTTTATATCCATCTTAAAACCAATTGGCAATGAGTGGAGAGGCCGTCCAGGCTTATATACTAGTTTTGGAGGAGATCGATATGGGACAATTTCCAACACTCCCCCTCATGTGCGACCCCGACTGGCACATGGAGAGGTCAACAAAGGATCCGGAACACGGATCGCAACGAAACAAAGTGCAACTATGGCACAAACAAATGGATAAAGTCTTCGAAAAGTTAGCTGTGATACCATGTGGAAACTTTATATCCATCTCAAAACCAATTGGCAATGAGTGGAGAGACCGCCCAGGTTTATATACGAGTGTTGGAGGAGATAATTAACCGATGTGGGATAATTTCCATCAATTTCAACCGTCTAGGTGTTTAATTTCTTGCTTTTGGTAGCTTGGAGATATTTATGTGCTGATTGATCACTGAAACTTCATTACTAGAACATACTTCATGATTCTTTGGACTTTCATGGTGATAATCCCACAAGTAATGTAGAATAACAGTAATCGACGAATAACAGTAAGTTTTCCGATTAGAGGAGCACATCACACGCCCCTTTGCCATCTTCAAAACAAGGACTTCCCTATTCTTTTATTGATGCCTCATGGCTTTTATTTTGAAATTGCCAGGCCCTACTGATTCCGTTCTGATTTCCTCTTGATTTTGCAAAGCCACTTTCGCGAAAAAATGTTTCTGCTTCATGGTAGCAAATAGTAAAATGCATGACACAGCGTGCAGCAGAAAATTTTATCTCTTGCTAACTCCCTATCTGGAACTCCGCTTGGCAGTTTGTTTATCTCAGAGACAATCTCTTGTCTACTGTGGAAGGTGTTGAGCTATTGAAGAGGGTGAAGGTTTGTTCCCTTATATTTTCTTCATATTAACCTTTTGGATAAGGATTTGAGTTCCTAGAGGTACATGATCCAACTTCTTTGTCACGTGGCTAGATCATGTATCTGTATGTGCAAATTATTTGTTCGTAGTTTGATTTTCTCTTTAGACTGACATTTTGTGCAGTAGTGTACTTCATGTGACTAAATCAGGTAATGGACGTGCAACTTATCGATTCTGTAGTTGGGCATTTTCTTAGGCTGAGTTTATGAGTTCCATTTCTTTCCAGGTTCTTGATTTGAGCTTTAATGATTTCAAAGGGCCTGGATTTGAACCACTTGGGAACTGTAAAGCCCTCCAGGTGTGTGTCTGTTATTTTCATTCACACGTGATTTGGCCTCTCATGGGGTAAGGTATTGAGATACTTTGTTGTTCTTGTAGCAACTTTATCTTGCTGGGAATCAAATTACATCACTCACGAGCCTTCCTGAACTTCCTAATCTAGAGGTGAAAATTTAGGACTGATCGCATTTTGCTAACCTTTAGATACACTAGAGGGATTGTATACTGTCTACCGCACTTTGTCAACAGCTGATAAAATTTCTAGTATTACCTCTTCCCAGTTTCTGTCTGTTGCCCAAAATAAGTTGAAGTCACTGTCAATGGCCAGTCAGCCTCGATTACAGGTTTGTTACTTCTACTTTTTATCGATTCTTTTCCTACTTCTTGTTCTTTTTATTATTGAATGAATCACTTCTTTTGTTGTGCAGGTATTAGCTGCAAGCAAAAACAGAATTTCGACTTTGAAGGGATTCCCACATTTACCAGCCCTTGAGGTTAGTTATGCGTTGCTAACTGGAGTGCCTCATTATCGTTGAAAGCGCTTTTCAAGTTGTCCTCGAGTTTCCAGAATTGTTTGATGTATTATGAAACATGTTGCCTAAATTGGAGAGCATGCAAACCTTTCTCCTTAAATGCATATCTCTCCAGAAAAAGAGGGAGAGGAAGAGAAACATCCTATTTAGATTGGTAGATTATGCATCTAGTTTCGAGCAGCACCACTAGCAGTGTAAAAAAGAGAGTTCATCTCAGTTGACACTCTGAACCTAGTAACTGTCCAAGTAATATATTACTCATACGAGGATATGGTCTTTCTAGCTAGAAATTTGGGGTTTACTCTGTCATTGCCTTTATTTGCTGTAAATTGCTGAAATTCTCTGGGATGTTGAACTTAATTTCTTGAATAGCCAACTGCAGTATTTCCCGATCATTTTTCTTGCCTAACCCACATTATGTTTTCATTGACTACTTATCCTGAAAAGATAGTCCTATTCACGGGCTTGCCAAGAAATTGTTTACTCCATACATCTTAAATATTCACTTGTATCCAGTTCAGGTCTTTGAGCTTCAAGAGGACATATTATCCAGTGTCCTATAAACGTCATTTTTTTAGCTATGCGCCATGCGATGTTTTGTTTTGGTACAAACTGGAGACCAAATAAAAGAAATCCATGCTTTAGAAATTATGACAAATGAGCAATTGAGCGTATCTATTACGTGAAGTTGTAAACGCAGAGACATTCTAATTAATGACAATGCACACACTTGTGATGTTTCCACTATTTTGATGTGCTGCAGCATCTACGCGTTGAGGAGAATCCAATACTTGAGATGCCACATCTAGAAGCAGCTTCTATCTTGCTAGTTGGCCCAACTTTGAAAAGATTCAATGATCGAGGTACTAAAATTCCTTAAATTCTTGGCTTGAGAGTCTTGGCTCTAAGTCCGCTCATTTTCTCTAGAGGATGGTAAAGCTTGATATGTTCACCCTTTGTTCATATGCACCCCCAAACACCTTTTTCCACCTATCTGAAGTAGTTCTTCTTGTGATCCTGGTTGATATTCTTTTTCTTGTTTTCCTTTTCACCATGGGATATAGTGGGCTAATCTCTTCAATTTATTGTCCTATTTTTTCTTTCAGTTAGATAGTTTTTTCAAACTACTTTGGCTCACAAGAAAACTAACATGAATCACATGTTTAGGTTAAAGAACCCAATGGGCATTATGTGTAGTGGCGAGGAGGATGTAATTTAGCACTTGTCTTGCATTTGCTCTGTGCATTGACTGTATGGTGGAGTTTTTTTTTTTTTTGGTTATTAGAGAAGCATTATATTATGCCTTTCTCTTGTGTTCTGATTTTAGTGGTGATTTGAGAGGGTTTGGCATGCATAGCAAAGGTCAGGTACTTTGGAAGAGTGTGGTTTGCGCTGCGGTAAAGATCGAAGTCATGGAGGGTTTATGGGATTTTTTTTTATAGTTTGTTTTGCCTCCTTTTTAGGAGAGGATAGACAGCTTTTTGTGTTTCTTGGAGAGCGGTGTCTTTTAAGTGATTTGGTATTTCTATTTATATCTATCTGTAGGGTGTGCTGCTTGTCGTTTGTGCCCGTCATTCATTTCTCTGTTTTTCAGTGTTTTTACTTTCTTCTATTGCTGGTAATTAATTCTTTCCTTATAAATTGACATTCTACAACAGTTGCTGACTATCAAACTAAATATGCTCATAGATCTATCCCGAGAAGAGATGGCATATACAAAGCGTTATCCTGCACACACTGCTTTGTGCATTAGAGATGGTTGGGAGTTTTGCCGTTCAGATCATGCTGTAGGTGAGTCTTTTTAGGCAATTGCTCTTCCTCATGGTTAGCTTATGCGTTTTCTATGAGTTGTACCAACTCCAGCAACCCCGTGCCTCCAACTCGTAGTGGAACATGTAGTTTATTTCACCTTCGTCAATGAGTTCTGAGATATTGTGTTTTGAGATATGTCGTTGGCCTTTGTTAGACCAGTTGCTAGTATCTGCATATGCAGCCAATAGAAAAGAGAGTATATCACTGTTAGTCTAGTGAACAACTTATGGCCAAAAAAGGCATAGAGGTGCAGGCGTGTGGCCTCGTTTGCTTGATTGGCTGGCGATGATGATGCGTCCTTTTCATTTAAAGGTCATCATTTTCAATGCTGTATCATTTTTATTTGAAGGTTATCATTTTCAGTGGGTAGTTGGGACAGTTTTTGTTTCAGACTGCTTTATGCAAGTTATTACAACTTAGAGTGGAAATTGCATGAGAATCATGACATTTCAAGGTTTACTAGTTACATATGGTTCTTGAACAGATTCAACTTTTCGGTTTCTGTTGGAACAATGGAAGGACCAATTTCCTCCAAGCTACCTTCTCAAGGAAGTTTCTATTGATAAACCATTTGAAGAAGATGCTTGTTGTTGCCACTTCAACTTTGTCACGGAAAAAACAGGGAGCAGCAATTCGGACTTGGTCTTGAAGTACCAATGGTTTGTAGGAGAAAAAACTCCTTCAAATTTTATTGCCATCCCAGAGGCCACAGGAGAGGTAATGGTTTCTAGCTATGTTAATCGTTATTCACTCTTCTCTTCTTGTTAATACATTTTTGGACTTCCTACATTTTAAGGGGACATCCATTTAATGCACATCTCCCTAACAAGTTGGTCTGATTTCAATCATTGTCCCTTGAGTCCCCACTTTAGAACTAAATAATTTATGAAGGGTAGTTTTGGAAGTGCACCGCCTGTTTTTTTCTTTTTAACTTGTCAAAGAGGACTAATACCCTGGGACAACAGAAAATGAAATAGAGGAATGATAATAAGGGATGGAAGGAGTACCATAGTAATTTCTTTATATTGCTGATGATTTTCTATATCTTCAAGATAATGCTGATAATTCTCTGATTGCCAGGTGTACTTGCCTAAGCACGAGGACATTGGCAGAATTCTGAAAGTGGAATGCACACCAGTCCTTGATGGGACCGAGTATCCTATAGTATTTGCTATTTCATCACGAGTTTCACCTGGTATGTTTCTTAGAGATTGGTTAATATTGAAATTTCCTCCAAAACATTCCCTGCAAATAATTCTTATCTTGTTTTATCGCAAAGGAACTGGATGGCCGAAGGTTTTGAAGATTGATGTGCGTGGGGAACTAATGGAGGGAAACACTATTAGGGGATACGCAGAAGTTGCATGGTGTGGTGGAACTCCAGGAAAAGGGGTTGCTAGGTATGCCCCCATTTTGTTACTTATTAAGTTTTTGTATCCCCCATTTCATTACTTATCAAGTATTACTTCTTCAATATAAAAAAAGGAAAATAAAAAGTTGTAGCACCGTATAAACTATTGTTGTTCCCAAAATGCACTTTCTTCTTCCCTAGTGATTTTTTTGTCATGAAATTGCCAGCTGGCTAAGGAGAAGATGGAATAGCAGCCCAGTAGTAATTGCTGGTGCAGAAGATGAGCAATACCAGCTGACTCTAGATGACATTGATTCATGTTTGGTTTTTATGTACACTCCAGTGACAGAAGAAGGTGTCAAAGGAGAGCCTCAGTATGCAATCACTGATACTGTAAAAGCAGGTATGGGTGGAAAACTTTTGTGAATTTTCTTTGCTAAATTTTAGTTTTTCTTGTTCTTCAAATTCATTCTCACTTTACCATAGTAGTCTTAATTGACTTTCTTTGCAATACCAGCATAATTGCCTCCACCATTGCCTCCTTTTTTTGGAGGAAATTTTCATATTTTTAATTTCCTTTTTGATCGTGTCACATGTTGTTCATCTGACATTGGTGTACTAAAATATTTGTCTTGTGACCCTTGAAGTATCTTGTTATCACTACTCAGTAAATTTTCGGGTCATTAGTTGTGATTTCAATATCGTTGCTTATGCCATTTTTTGTTTTAATCATGTCATGAAACTTCGGAGTTCAATATGCTAGCTTATGATGTTACTATGCTTTTACTACTGTTCGCTGGTTTTCTCTTCCTAGAGTTCTTGTTCTTTGCCCACTTGGTTCAACTTAGTTGCAGAATCCTTAAGGCATGATTACATCTACTGATTCAAAATTACCATACTACTGCCAGCTCACCCTTCAGTCAATGATTTGCAAATTATCGGTGAGGTTGTTGAAGGAGGTACCATCAAAGGTGTTGGAAAATACTTTGGAGGAAGAGAGGGTCCGAGCAAATTTGAGTGGTTGCGCGAGGACAGGAACAGCGGGTTAGTATTCTATTACCAAGTGGTTAGATTTCTATATGTTGGTTTGACCATCTCTTAATCTTACTTTTCAAAGACACAAAGTGTAGGTGTTCAGTATTCACATGCTTTTATGAAACTGGCATTTCGGCTACATGGTCTAAGTCTTTTAAGTGGTACAATATTGCAATTTCTTTTCGGTCAGACACTTAGTTTTCGGCTGCAACATGGGTAAATATAGCTTGGTGATGGTTTGGGTCTGCTAATTGCAAGTGTCGGGTGGCCAGGTGGGTTATGCTTGTGGTATGTCTTCTTCAAAACAAAAAGATGTAAGCTAAGTTCATCTGTGGTTCTGTTGTATACTGTCTATGTCCAACCCTTGTTCTCAAATCATTAGAATAAGGGTTTTGCTTTCATTTTTCTCTTTCTTTCTCCTCTGAATGCGTCGTACCATCTTGTTCTATTGTTGGAAGCCACTCTTGCTTCAAAGCACTTGAGGGGCTAGTTTCCACCTTTTACATCACGTAGAACACATATGTTTTAAGTTAACGAAGTATCTTGTGATCTATTGAAAAACAAAAAAGATGTAAAATTTATCTACTAAATCCAATAACAATAACAGAACCCATCTAGTCCCCAATCATTGGTGGTATGGGCGGGGAGGATTGAAGACAGACCTAACTTCTAGCAATATTTGCACAAAGTGGCTACTTTTTCACAAATTTGGCAAAGATGTAATATTTGGCAATACCTACAAATTCCTCTTACATAAATTTATAGAGGACTTTTTGTTCACACTTTGTTTTAGAATAAAGAATGTTAGAAGATTTCTTTTGGGATATAACAGATGATAATGTTTAATTGGATTTGCCATATAGAAATATTAGACAATATTTCATGTACATTCATCAGAGTTCTTAAATTCTAATGATATGGTAGTCTCTTTTCGTGGTCCTTGTATGTATTCCCAATGCGGGGACCTTCTATTATTTTGTGATTTTATTTGAAAAATCGGTAAAATTAGTAACCTGAACGACATCATGTGAAATCAATGAAAGTTCCGTTTGAATGAAGTTGATTTAATATCCTATGGTAAAAATTTGTATTTCTTTTGGTAGGGAGTTTGTATTAGTGTCAACAGGTACACCAGAGTACATTTTAACCAGAGAAGACATTGGCCTACGCTTGGCTTTTGTATATCTGCCCATCAATCTTGAAGGTCTGCTTATTTTGTTCTATTTTCAGTGCTGCTTCTGATTATCCAACTTAGAGATTGTATGTCTTTATTTTTCTCTTGTTCCATTTAACAGGTCAGGAAGGGGAGTCTGTATCAACAATTTCGCAGATAGTTAAGCAAGGTATCTAAGTCTAATATGTGAAGCTGAAGTACTTAGTGTTTATGTTATTCTACTCATATTTATGTGTTTTGATTGCATCTTTATAAATTCCAAGTTTGCTAGAGACCAAGCCTTTTTGTCCTTGCTTAGGTATTTCTCATTGGACCTTCTGGAATCTTCTTGTATTAGTCCACTACATATGATAGACTTGCATGCTTCTGAATTGCGCAAGCTAAAGTTTTTTTTTGCCTTGACGCATCTGACTTCATAATCTGGCCAGGCATATTTGTATAGGTATAGCCACCTGCCGTTCAAAAAAACATAGTTATAGCCGCCTCCCCAACATTTTTCTTGGTCAGCAGACTCAGCAGTGTTTCTTAGACCCTAACTTAGCCAAATGAATTTGCCATTTTCAAACTTTATTTCTGTAGCAGATTATGTGGAGGTGAGTGTATTAAATAAAATAGTGTCGGTTGGCCATAGCTGTTAGTAGCACGGATGGGTAGGGTGCATGTTCCTAGACTGCACTTGGCAGGGGCTGCAGTCTTAGACTGCACACACCAAGCGCTGCGGACTGAGCATGATGTGGGTAGTGGCGGTAAAGCAGCGTTCCGTATTGTATGGAAATGAAAGTATTGGTGCAGTATATACGCGTGAAGGAACCCTTACTTCAAAAGCTAGCTTTTGGAGTTGATTTCTACTGACGGTTGTGTAACAGTGAGACATGGAGCTCTAGAAGTTAGGTTGTCTGTAGAGTCGTGCAAATCTGGCTTTGCAATATATTATTCCTCTTATTCTCCCCAAATTTTCAGGTTTACGCCTTTAGAATCATAATTGCTCTGGGTGAGGGCTCATTCTTTTCATCTTCAGATTTAGATGAATAATCATCATAAGTTTTGACTGTAGAAGCTTTAGATGTGGTCTTTTCCTAAAGGAGATGGACATTGGGTTGACCTATATTAGTCCCTCCGTGGACCCAACTTCTAGAGGCTTTAGGTTTCTCCTCTTCTACTTTCTTAGTCAGTAACACTTTTACTGCCTCGACTAGAGCTTCATCAACATCTTTTTCACATTTCTCATTGGAGTTTTTTAGAGCTACACTCTTTTTTCTTTGGGGCTCCAGTTTTCATTTTGAATGCTTCAGTTAATGCCACAGGCTCTTCGCAGTATAAATTGAATCATCTGCGCCAAAATTTGCTGTCACAAATAATTTGGATCACACTCTTGGGGAACATAGCTGTATCGATGAATGGAAAGCTCCATTTCCTTTTGTATATGTTTTATTTTCTCTCTCTTACTTTTTATGATCTGTTGATGTGTTCAGTTTTATTTACAATTTGATTGGAGATGAGGTGCTTGTGTGTTTAAGCTCTGGTGTTTCACTTCTGTTGCAATCGTCACTTAAGGGATTCTGATCTTATGCTTTTCTCGTAACCCAATTACAGCTCCCCCAAAAGTAACAAATTTGAAGATAATCGGTGACATAAGGGAGGGAAATAAGGTAACTGTCACTGGTAATGTGACTGGAGGAACTGAAGCATCTAGCAGAGTTCAATGGTTTAAATCAACTTATTCAACGTTAGAGGGTGAGAATGGTCTTGACGCATTAGGCACTTCAAAGATTGCAAAGGTGGGAAGTGGTATATATATATATTCATTTGTATTCTTGCTCTGTATTGTTATGCATAATCCCAATCAAGATTTGGGTTTGTCTAGGCTTTCCGCATACCATTGGGAGCTGTTGGCTATTTCATTGTTGCGAAGTTTACTCCTATGACTCAGAATGGCGAGTCTGGTGAATCAGCATATGTTATATCTGGAAGAGCAGTTGAAAGTAAGTTATTTTTTTTGGGTAAAATTTTTCCCATTAAAGTTGGATTAAACTTTGAGGTAAAAATGAAAAAAAAAAGTGGGAAATATCAGTGGTCTTTCCTTGATATTGGTCCGAATAACAGCGTGTCTCTCTTCTTTTCCACTTCTGTTCTGTTTTGTATTAGATTTAACCACGATCTAGCAATTGAGTTTGACACTTTTGATCTTGCAATTTACTTGGTAATGTTGGCATACACAATCCAATGTAGTTCTGAGTTAATACTTGATTTCATGGTAGAGTGGTAGTAGACATGGTCTGTTCATATGAATGGATCTTTTCACCCAGTGTCTTCTATTCTGCACCCACTGACTTCTATTCTGACAGTTCAACTTACGCTATCTGATCTTTTATTCCTCTATTGGAAGAACGGAATTACTACCGCACTCGTTAATTTGAATGGTTTCTCTTTTTCTTATCGTCCAATATACTTGGGTGAACAAACCGAATAGAACTTACTTTCAAAGATAATCTAGGTGGTTACAATCATTAGATTAAAGATGGTTTGCTTCTGCCTCCCTAACACTTGCTACTTGGAGGAAGTATAGTTTCAGAGGTTTGCATGTCTTCTTAGAAGATTTTTGTTGTGTGGTTGTACTGTTGTGAGCTTAAATACCCTCATGTTGTGGCTTAAATACCTCAAAGTATAAACATGCTCCAAAATTGGGCTGCAAATGAAACATGATGTTTGTGAACTGCTGGCTAATGGGTTCGTTAGGGAGGTTATATTGTATACTGTGGGGTGCTGTCTATGTTTATTCCATTAGACTATTCGTACTGAATGCTTAATTTCAAAGAGGACCCTTAGTACTTGCAAGTTCCTCAAGTAGTTGAGATTCCATTGTCCCGTTTTAGCATATGTTTGATCCTTGTTCTTTGATATTCTGTTTTAATGATTGTAAGCTTCTAATGTGCATGTAATCATCTTGCAGCTCTTCCGCCGAGCCTAAATTTTTTGTCCATCACCGGTGATTACTGTGAAGATGGAATACTCACAGCCTCATATGGCTACATAGGGGGTCATGAAGGAAAAAGTACTTACAATTGGTATCTTCACGAGGTACCATTGTCTCTATTGTTTTATTGCGTTGAACGGTTTATGTCTTGACATTTTGGCATGGACATTTTAGTATTTTACTTTCTCCTAAATGCTTTTCGTGCCGAGCTCATTTAATGGGTGAGCTGTCCTAGAAACATTCTGATAGATAAATCAGCTAACTGTTGTTTGAGAGGTGATTATAGAACTGTGTGGGAAGCTTTCATCTTGCATGACCTGGTTTCTTAAATCAGCTTTGGTCCTCTAAATTGTATGCGATAAGATTCGTTTTGGCTCTGATTTGTTGCTATGATCTTAGACGTTAAATTTCACATTTATGTCGACCCCATTATATGCAGGTTGAGACTGACTCCGGCACCCTAATACCGGAGGTTTCAGGTCTCCTTCAATATCGTCTTACCGAAGATGCCATCGGTAAATTCATTTCCTTTAAATGTATCCCAATACGTGATGATGGGATTGTGGGTGAGCCAAGAACTTGCATTGGGCAGGAACGTGTTCAACCTGGTAACTATATGTCTTCCATCACGATGTTGTGCTTGTAGTTACCAAGAATTATTGACAATGTTTGCTTAATGCCCATGGCCTCATAGTATGTACTGTGACGACCGAATTATGAAGCATGAGAGAGAATGTAGGCATGGTTGTGACTGCCGGTTTGTTTTCAGGGAGCCCGAGATTGCTTTCTCTGCAAATAGTTGGAACTACAGTTGAAGGCAGTACACTGACTGTTGATAAAAAGTATTGGGGTGGCAAAGAGGGTGACTCAGTTTTCCGGTGGTTCCGGGTATCTCCTTTTGAAAGCATATTTGTACATCTTTCTCCTGGTCTGGTCTTACAAACCAATGATCTGAGCTTCCTTGATTACTGCTTGATTTTACCCATTTGATTATAGGAACGGCTTGGAATTTTTGTTACCTGATTTTAAAGAATTGGAAGATAATTGAGAATCGAGATATACTTGTACTGCTTTGGTTGTACAAGTTATATCTTTGCTGAATAACTTATATCATTTTTGCAGACTAGTTCCGACGGCAACCAAACTGAAGTTAAAGATGCTACTAGTGCATCATACATACTGTCAGTTGATGATATTGGCTTCTTTGTATCTGTTTCATGTGAACCTGTAAGAAGTGATTGGGCTCGTGGTCCTATTGTGCTTTCAGAACAAATTGGACCAATAATACCAGGTATGCAAAATGTTTCATTGCAGCACTTTTGATAATAGTATCTTTCCAACCAACCAGTGGTCAGATAAGGAAAGGGCACCCCACAGTCCTTTCATTAACAAATTGGACCGTTAGTTCCTGGCATGAAAATGATTACTTTGGAGCAGTTTTTGGGAATTTTATCCTAGGGCTGTATCAAATCTTAATTTTCTTTATAAACGTGGTGAATTGGCTGGTTAGTCAAGTTACCTTGAATCCAGTTTGCTAGTCTATTTTGGCACCTAAATATATTTCCTTCCAGGAAACTTATCACTTAAATTGAAATCAAAGTACATTTGTATTTGATGGCTACTGCAGGGCCACCTACTTGCCAGTCACTTAAATTTCTTGGATCATTCGTGGAAGGACAACGGTTGAGTTTTATTGCTTCTTATAGTGGAGGGTGAGCCATTTGTCAACCATCATTTTGGGAAATCCTGAAATTCTCGCCTTAATTTGTAGTTCTCAAATTAGCATAACTAAATCTTGATTCAGGGAAAAAGGAGATTGCTTCTATGAGTGGTTTAGATTGGAAAGTAATGGCGTCAAGGATAAGCTAAATGCTGGCGGTAAGTTTGTTCGCCTCTGAGATATGTTTTTGTTTGTTTGTCTTGAGTGTTATTTTTCTGGTCCAAATCTGTCTGATTGGACATGCTTTTTCGGCAGAGTTCCTGGACTTGCGTTTGGAGGATGTAGGAAGATGTCTGGAACTTGTGTACACACCTGTTCGTAAAGATGGTGTTAAAGGGAGTGCTACGTGTGTCTTGTCTACTGCTGTTTCTCCTGGTAAGTAGTTCCTTGAAATGGAAGTCTCAGCACTATTGTTGAAGCATAAAATCTTTGGTGATTGTTCTTTTGACATTTAGCAAAAAACATTCCCCGAGCAAAGAACAAGTTTCGTCTCACTTAGAGAACGCATATATAGGGGCCTCCACTGTGCCTCCCTGCCATGCTCACATATTGGGAAATATAATAGAACTCTACAATGAAACTAGGAACCTTTTTCCCCTTATATGTAAATAGAACTCTGCAAGGAATCTAGGTACCTTTTACACGTTAAATATTGTAGTATAGCTACTTTACACATCATGTTGCTGTGGAAGATTAACACCGTAAACAATCAATGTGTTAGGCTAACTCAACTAAAAGCTTACGCTGTTAGAGTAGCTGTAAGTATATCTATTCCCAACATTCTCCCATTGCATGTTGCTAGACTTCCTTTTGAGTGGTTAACACATGCATGTATTACAAGAATAAATTGCTAAGCCCAAGCTCCCCACCCTTGAGTGGGCGAAACACGTGTAAGTTTCATAAATGTCAAGTGACATTGGGGTTTTGAGCATCGGACCTGTGCATTCTATTGTGTGCATCAAATTCACTCATCATTTATTCATTTCTTATGTATGCTTGACTATAGTTTTTGTTGTAATAGCGGAACCAATGGGTGTGGAGCTTGTAATTCCTGATTGCTGCGAGGACCAGATTGTAGTCCCTCAAAAGACATACTTTGGTGGACAAGAAGGTGAGGGGGAATATGTTTGGTACAGAACAAAGAAAAAATTAAATGAAGCTGATCTCATGGACATCACTGATATGTGTGAAGATGTCCATGTGTGTGGACAAAGACTGTAAGTTCTGCATTGTTGTGTCATGGATTCCAGTTATAGAACAGTAGCTCCTTTCGTATAAGCTACATTAAATTGACATTCACCTGTGGCAGAACATATACACCAACACTGGAGGATGTGGGGGTGTATTTGGCTTTGTATTGGCAGCCAACTCGTGCAGATGGTAAATGTGGAAAGCCATTAGTATCAATTTGCGATTCTCCAGTAACTCCTGGTACAACCTTAATGTTCTTTACTTGGTGTTGCAGTGTTGCTTTCTTTTCCTTCGCTTTTTTGTCTACTGGCTGGTTGTATGCCTGACAAAGTTCACCAATAAACATTGTCAGAAGTAGGATCACCTACTTAGAAGCATGGACACAGACACTGATACGAATATGGATACGGAGACATGACAATTCTGAATTCTAATATCAGGACACAAAGATGGGGGATATGTCAAAAGTAAAATATATATGTATTTTTCCTTTTTTAGTTGTTCTATCATTATTGTACACCTAAAGAGCCAAAACTCAAGGAAACTAACATGAGTGTAGCAAATAAATGGAACCATCTTTAATAGATGATAATAAAGAATAGAAGCCACAATGCACAATTAGCAGTTTGTTATTGTTTAACCCCCTCAAGTAAGTGTGTTCTATTAGCTACGTCCCCATACGTTTCTCACTTGAGACATGAGTTCTTGAAATTACATGAATTAGTTGGATATACCACCTGGTGTGTCTCTTACGTATCCCGCCATGTCCCACTGTATCCACTTGCATGGCTTGCCGACACGGATAGATCACCAATTTAGGGTTGTTGGTGCTTGATAGATCGCCAATTTTATCAAATTAACTATGACTAAGTTTTTACTTGAAGCTCATTTTGTTTCATTTGGATCTTACACTGTATGTGCCATTCTGGAAACTCCACTGTTAGACTCAGATGGGCATGTATGGAGCCATGAAGTTGTTTTCCTCCTTTATTGGTTGCCTCTGAGGGGTTATTATCTCCTTTCTTTTGCCCTAGATCATACCTTGTGGTTCTAGGCATTTATTTGTCCCTAACATTTTAAGGTCAAATGATGTGGCAGCTCTTCCAGTAGTTTCTAATGTTCATGTAAAGGAGTTGTCTTCGGGTACTTATTTCGGGGAAGGAGAATATTTTGGTGGATATGAAGGACAGAGCTTGTTTAGCTGGTATAGAGAAACAAGTGAGGGAACTATCAGCCTTATAAATGGAGCGAATACTAAATCATACCAAGTTACAGATTCAGACTACAACTGCCGTCTGTTGTTCGGGTATCATCTAGACTTTCTTATATACGCTTAGTAGTCCCTACTGTTCTATGATGCTCATTTTATTGTTTTATGACTTGGTATACTTGTCAGATATGCTCAAAGGCTAATCAATTACCAGTGGAGAACATTTGCACTAGCAAATTTCCTAATTGTTCAGCAGCTTCTGTTATATATTATCTGAAGTAACTTCAGATTTTATGTCAACTTTCATTTGAAGAATTTATATTTTATATCGCGTGCAATATAAGCTCGTATGTGAACATTGCGGCAAATGTTTATCTTTGATAGTCATTTTTGGCTTTATCTGCATGAATTGTGATACCCTTGAAGAAGGATTCCCCAAACACTGATGCCACAGATCTAAGGTTCAATGCTGGCATTGAAGTGGTGGAATTGGATGCAGTCTCTGAGTGACATTGGTGATTGCTTCTCTTGTCACTTCCTATTTAATTGTCCTTGTATGGAAACCTCGACGGATCCAATGGTCAGGAAAAAGTGTGGGCAGACAGTGCTTAGGAAAAATCTGACCAAACTGTTGCTCTCCATCTTTACTGCCTACTCATCGAGCAGCCTTGGAAGCGACCTCTGCGTGCCGACTACCTTTCTAGGAAGGACAGTCTTTTCCCTTCTATTCAACACCTTACTGTAAAATTTGTTAGATCTCCTTGAGATCGAACCACCCCATTTCTTCTCATCATGCCCTAGAAAGGATCTCCAAAAGACCTGCAAAATCCTTAACTGCAACCTGCACTGCTCCATAGAAACTGGACATCACAGACAAAAACCATCACCTCCCCAACTAAGTGTAGCGCTAATGCATTCTCAAGAAAAAAGTCCACAATGTCATATATAGTACCGTACTCAGTCTCTCAAAACCAACTGTCAAGGAGAGGAGAGGCCACCCCAGCTTATACACTATTTCTTAAGGTGATTATTGACCAACGTGGGACAACTCTAACTTTCTCCCGCACCTACGACCACAAACTCGCATGTGGAGACATAAACCTGCGAAGAATTTGTTTCATTTGATGTATAAGTTATAACAGTTGGCCATTATATCCCCTTATGCGAAACTGGTGGTTTAGATTCTTAAATGAGTTGCTAAATTTTTTGTCCAAAAACACACTACAAATTACAGAGATGGGTGGGTGATTTGCCTACCTCTGAAGCAAATTAACAATTAATCCTAACATTATGGTTTGTCCCATAGTGGTTAACTATCATCTCCATTACTAGTATAGGAGCTTGGGAAGCCTCTCCACTTATTGGCAATTGGTTTTTAGTTGGATACTTTAGCAGGGTGTCAGAGCTAGGCGATCAAAGGCTTTTGAGCAAGACTCTTTGTATTGATTGCCCCTTTATTTTTTCCTTAAGTGCACTTTATTTCATTGTATTCCCTATCAGATAGAAGCTAAATACGTAGTTAATAGAAGGATAATAAATGGAACATCGAGGATGTTTGGTGGCAGACCAGCTCTTTCAGTCCAATTCATCTTTCGGAAGAAGGTATAGCTGGCTTGTGCTAGTTAAGTGATGGATTAAGGAATAGTTCACTCTTAAGATCAAACATGTTAATTTGGTTGTTTTCTGAAGGTCACGGTGGGCATGCCTTGTTCTTGTTTCCTCTTATGTTTTTGGACCTTATGTTATGCAATATCTGTTTTTTACTCAGATCCGAAAAGGGTGTCACCAAATTCTCGTCACGAACTTTTTTTGTGATGTCTAATAATGCAACAGCTAAAAGGCTTAATAATGCTACGGCTAAAAGGCTGTGTTTGACGGGCATACTTGCTTTTCTAGATACATAAAGATCTTTGTTCCTAATGACTTTGTCAGTTACCTTATCGTGCTGCCAAAGACTACGGTCATCTTGCTTGGTAGCTCATGAAATCATTTTTTCAAGACTTTTTGCGTCTTTATTTATTTGCACAATCATTGTACACTTTAAAATACTTGTCCAATGTTTATCGCAGGTATACACCTGTTCGTTCAGATTCAATTGTGGGAGAACTCCGATTATCTGAGCCAACTGATATTGTTCTCCCTGGTAACCTGTTAACTCTTACAGCACCATTCTGATGTAACTTGGATCAACAAACGTATATATAGCAACTATTAACAACTTTAAAAGCTAGGTGGACACTGGACAAGGAAACCAAATCCTCATGAATTCTGGTCCAGCTGCACAATGATTCAAATGGACATTACCGTGTTCAAATGGTGAACCCATTGGAAATCTTGTTACACCACACAGACTGAGTGCATTTAAAATGAGAGATGTGTTCTAATGGTCTTCACGAATCATAAAACATAGGGCACGAAAAAACCTTCTAGTTTTGCCCTCAGGCAGGATCCTCCTAATGGGTGGTGAATCCTCATTGGAATTTAACTCCCGCGCTCCCAAGTCTGACTTTCCTATGAACCTCACTCCTATCGAGAAAGGAATCTGCGCCAAACTAGGATAGAACCTCTCAATCATATAAATACCAAAAGAAACAAAAGAAGAGATACTAAGCAAGAGGAAAAATGAAGCAAGGATAAGGCACTGGACTCAAATTTAGTCATGCATTTAGTATAAGCATTATATTTACACATATTTACTAAAACAGTATTTGGGGTTGACACATTACAGATTGACATGTATACAAGGACTAGCAAGTTAAATATTTTTAAAATATGTTTTTTTTTTCTTTTTTCTCTGGATATCAATAACTACACACACGTGCACACAAGCATGAGCACTCTTATAGACCCTCCCAACATGAGACCCGGTCCCCACACCTGCTCATGCAACTAAGGTTCGGCCGAACCAAGCTCCCATTCGAATGCAAAGGTGTTAGATTGACTCTTCATTTACACCACAGTACCCATGTCTGACAGAGATATCACGGGTGTGGGATATGTTTCCAAAACCTGTACCAATTTAGACACTTGGACCATGTTCTTTTTGGGATTTTGGCTTTGAGATTCTCTCTCTGCACACGGTTCCCAATAAATTTTCTCTCAATTATTACTCTTATTTCTCTATTTCTCTCTACTCATTACCCAAAATCTCAAAACCAAAATCCCAAAACAAACAGTCTTGGATCCCCTATTTTGTTTATTATATTTTGAAGGAAAAATGAAGCTCATTTTAGTTTAGACAAATTAACAATTTAGTCTCTTCAAATGAAAGGGACATGGGAATTCCATAGAAATAAATTTGATTGCCAGTGAATTCAGCAACTCAAAGCATATCATGCAAGCGTATTGTATAGTATGCATGTTAGAAAAGCTCAGCCCACATAGTCTCCTTAAAACCTAGGTATTAAAGAGAGGGAAGCTGGGGCTTTATAACCAGCATAGAGGGGCCTTGTCCAGGCGATGTGGGACACAATCCAACACATCCCCTGGCCCACAAAGCGTGGCAACCGGACAATGGTTCACCAACGAAAGGCCCAACCAAAGCTCTGATACCATGTTAACTGGAGATGGAATTAGGAACCCAGAAAACTAGGGTTATTTTCTCATAGAATAAACTGATTACAACGTGAGATAGTTATACAACACACTAGACTAATTACACTATGGTCCTAGAGAATGAACTAGTTACACAATAGAATGACTAACAACCTAATTACATATAAACCCATAATCTAACACTCCCCCTCAAGTTGGTGCGAAGATATCAATTAAGCCCAACTTGAACACAATGGGGTGGAAACTCTTGCGACCAAGTCCTTTCGTGAATATATCAGCTAATTGATCTTTGGATCTCACAAAAGGCATACATATCAAACCCTCGCTCAGCTTCTCCTTGATGAAGTGTCTGTCAATATCTATATGCTCCCTTCTGTCATGTTGAACAGAATTATGAGCAATGTTTATAGCAGCTTTGTTGTCACAATAGAGTTTCATAAGACCATTATCAGAAATTCCCAAATCACGTAGCACTGTTTGGAGCCATAAGAGCTCACAAACTCCATGTGCCATAGTGCCATAGCTCTATGCTCAGCTTCTGCACTAGACCTGACAACCACTGATTGCTTCTTATATTAGTCGACCCACAAGTTGCTGATACCTCTCCTTATCAGTCTGCTCCCCCACATGTCCACTAAGATGATGATTCGCCTCAATAAGAGAATCTGCAGGTCTACAGCCCAACATACCTGTTTCCTAAAAGATCAAGTATATACTTCCGTTGAGAAATAAAAATACCTCTATCAGACCTTGTCACTTCCATTCCAAGAAAATACCTTAGTGGTCCCAAATCTTTAATCTCAAATTCTTGAGCCAGACTGGACTTAAGATTGAGAATCTCATCCACATCATTGCCTGTCATTATGCTATCATCAACATAAACAATAAGGACAACAATCTTACTAGCACCTCCTTTGATGAACATAGTATGATCTGCATGACTCTATTTGTAACCAAACCTCAACATAGCCTTTGAAAATTTGCCAAACCAGGCTTGAGGTGATTGCTTCAACCCATAAAGAGCTTTCTTCAACCTACACACCTTTCCCTCAGTCTCTGAGGAAGAAAAACCCAGTGGTATATCCATATACACCTCCTCCTCTGACTCACCATGTAGGAATGCATTTTTGTAAAGTTGAGAGATGACAATATCGATTTGTGGAAAACCCAAAAATTAGGGTTAACTTTCATTAAACTGGGTATATATACAACGCAAGATACAACAATTACAATGAGGTCCTAACTAATTAACTATTTACATACTAAGGATAAATAATGAAACTCCGTACAACGAACTAATTCATTAATCTAACACTCCCCCTCAAGTTGGTGCGAAGATATCGATCAAGCCCAACTTGAATGCAATAGGGTGGAAACTCTTGCTGCCAAGTCCCTTTGTGAATATATCAGCCAACTGATCTCCAGATCTCACAAAAGGCATACATATCGAACCCTCGCTCAGTTTCTCCTTGATGAAGTGTCGGTCAATCTCAATATGCTTCGTTCTATCATGTTGAACAGGATTATGAGCAATGTTTATAACAGCCTTATTATCACAGTAGAGTTTCATAGGACCGCTGTCAATGAAACCCAAATCACGTAATAAGGTTTGGAGCCATAAGAGCTCGCAAACACCATGAGCCATGGCTCTGTACTCTGCCTCTGCGCTAGATCTAGCAACCACTGATTGCTTTTTACTTCGCCAAGTAACCAAATTCCCTCCGATAAAGGTACAATAGCCAGAGGTAGAACGTCTATCATCCACAGAACCAGCCCAATCAGCATCAGTAAAAGCCTCCAACCGCAAATGGCCATGATTAGAGAACAAAATTCCTCTTCCTGGAGCTGATTTGAGATACCTCAGAATACGATAAACTGCATCCAGGTGTGAAATACGAGGATCGTGCATAAACTGGCTAACTACACCCACTGCATAGGTAATATCCGGCCGGGTGTGAGCTAAATATATCAGTCGCCCAACAAGTCGCTGATACCTCTCCTTATTAGTACGTTCGCCCATATCTCCGCTCAAATGATGATTTGGCTCAATAGGAGAATCTGCAGGTTTACAACCCAACATGCCTGTTTCTTCCAAAAGATCAAGAATATATTTTCGTTGAGAGATAAAAATACCTCTATCAGATCTTGCCACTTCCATTCCAAGGAAGTATCTCATCGCTCCCAAGTCCTTAATCTCGAATTCTTGGGCAAGTCGAGACTTCAAATTATGAATTTCATTCACATCGTCACCTGTCATTATTATATCATCAACATAAACAATAAGGACAGCAATCTTACCATCACTCCTCTTAATGAATAGAGTATGGTCAGCATGGCTCTGTTTGTAGCCGAAACTCAGCATGGCCTTTGAGAATCTGCCAAACCAAGCCCTAGGTGACTGCTTCAAACCATACAATGCCTTCTTCAATTTGCACACCTTTCCCTCACTTGCAGCGGAAGAAAAACCTGGTGGAATATCCATATACACTTCCTCATCTAGATCACCGTGAAGGAATGCATTTTTTACATCAAACTGTTGAAGTGGCCAATTTAGGTTAGCTGCACAGGAAAGTAGAGCTCGCACAGAATTACTGGAGCAAATGTCTCCTCATAGTCAATACCGTAGGTTTGAGTGAACCCTCTGGCGACCAATCTAGCTTTATATCTGTCAATTGTACCATCTGCATTCTGTTTAACAGTAAATACCCACTTACATCCCACTGATTTCTTTCCTCCAGGAAGTGGCACTAGCTCCCAAGTGCCATTCTTTTTCAAAGCTGTCATCTCCTCTACCATAGCTCTTTTCCATTCGGGTATAACTAACGCATCCTTCCAATTCTGTGGAATAGATATAGAGGAAAGAGACGAAACAAAGGCATAATATGAAGGAGATAAACGATCATAAGACACAAATTGAGAGATGGGATGTAGAGTACACGATCTTTTCTCTTTTCGATTAGCAATAGGACGATCATCAATAACAGGAGGTTCAATAAGAGAAGAATCACTACTAGATAAGTCAGCTGAGAGAGGAGAATCATTAACGGGAGGAGAATCATTACCAGATGAGTCAGCTGAGGAGTCGGGAACTGGAGTAGGCAACGGTGATTGACAGAGTGGTATCACATGGGAGGACTTCCCATCTTTCTGTCTAGCATAGGTCTTTAAGTTGCCTTGCAACCGTGCTGGAAGTCCATTAGTATCATCGCCCATGCCATGTGTTGCCTCTTCAGCAAATACTGTTTCTTTCTCTCCCTCAACTTGATTATAAAATACTGTTTCTTTCTCTCCATCAACATGATTATAAAATAGATGCTCCCCCTCACCATGATTATACATAGTAAACATCTCTTCCTCCTGATTAGACTCCCCCTGAAGAGATGACTTGGAGAGGGAATAAAAGGACTCTTTTTCCTAAAAAGTGACATCCATGGAGACTAAAAACTTTCTAGAATGTGAATCATAACACTTGTATCCCTTCTGGGTAGGAGAGTACCCAACAAAAATACATTTATGGGCTTTATGACCCAACTTACCTCCGGAAGGGTGGGGTGCATGGACAAAGCACACACAACCAAAAACTCTCGGGGGAAGAGTGATAGCATGATAACTGCTAGGAAGACACTCTATGGGAGTCCTAAAGTTGAGAACACTGGATGGCATACGATTGATAAGATAAGCGGCAGTTAAAATGGCTTCTCCCCATAAGAATTTTGGAACATTCATGGTAAACAAAAGAGACCGAGCAACCTCAGCCAAATGACGATTCTTGCGTTCAGCAACTCCATTTTGTTGTGGAGTGTCAACACAAGTCGTCTGAAACAGAATACCACGCTCATCAAGAAAAGCCCTAAAACCTTTATCAATATACTCAGTGCCATTATCACTACGGAGAATTTTAATTTTTGCATCAAACTGAGTACTCACCATCGCATGAAAAGATTGAAAACAAGAAAAAACTTCACTCTTTGATTTAAGTAAAAACACCCAAGTAGCACGAGAATAACAGTCGATAAAAGTGACAAACCAACGATACCCCTTAAGAGAAGTAACAGGAGAGGGCCCCAGACATCAGTGTGAATAATCATAAACGGGGACTCACTTCTTTTGTTAATAGGTGCATAGAAAGAACGCTTATGTTTTCCAAGCTCACAGGCTTCACAAAAAAACTGACTCCGATGACAATGTTTAGTTAGATTAGGAAAAAGTTTTTCTAAAATCCCATAAGATGGATGACCCAATCTACGGTGCCACTGATGTAACATAGAGAGACTTGGACTCGTATATACTTGCAAAGCCAGACCACTTGACATGGGTGAAGGAGACGGACGAGGAGCAGACTCCAGATAATAAAGGCCATCACATGATCTACCATTGCCAATCACCTTTCCTGTACCCAGTTCCTGAAAGACACAATGTGTAGGAAAAAAGGTCACTGAGCAATTTAAGGATTGTGTAAGCCTACTAACAGAGAGAAGGTTAGTAGGAAAATTTGGCACATGAAGAACTGAAGAAAGATGAAGGGTTGGAGAGCAGCGAATGGAACCTTTCCCTGAAATAACACCAGATAAGAATCCATCTGCCACTCGAACCTTATCTTTACCACAACATGTAGAGTAGGAATCGAAAAATGAAGAACAACCTGTCATATGATCTGTGGCACCAGAATCTATGATCCACGGAAAAGAGGATGCATTAGCTAGAATACTTGTAGAGAAAGCTGCAGTAGAGGTAGGAGCTATAGTAGATGGAGTATCAAGCCTGGCTAGTAGGTGCTTGAGAGCTTGTATCTCCTCCCGAGAAAGAGGGCCAGTTGGAACATGGTTGGAATTACCCGCCATATCAACAGAAGGTAGTGAACAAGTACCAGACACTAACAATTCCTAAAAAACAACTCCAATCAAGGGAATCAACTCAAAATAAGCAATACCAATCAATTGGGGCCCCAAACTTCAACAATCCACGAACAATCAACTACCAACAACCAGAGATAGCAGTAACAATCTACTAAAAAATGCCGCAAGAACAATCCAGGTGCCAAACTCACTAGGCTAAAAAATAACCTCTAAAAAATTGAAAAACCAACCACTAGCAAGCGATAATAAGAGAAGACCAACCCAGAAGTTGCAGAAAAGGTGCCCAAACTCACTGGTTTAATTCAAACTGACTCGGTTGAACTCAAATAGCAGCAGCGGAAGTCTGAAAGTACCTGACCTAAACGTGAAACGACCTGAAAAACTCTGGCGAACTCCGGTGAGGAAAGGCGACGCCGGAAAGCAGTGGTCGGAGGTCCGAACAGGGCCAGAAGATTGTCGGTGAACCCTAGGTTTCAAATCTAAGTGGCAAATAGGGCTGAAACTGGTTGATATAGCAGTATGGTACTGTTCACAAAATACTGTTCATCGGCACTGTTCACGCGACACTGTTCACCGGCACTGTTCACGCGACACTGTTCACCGGCACTGTTCACGCGACACTGTTCACGGGTTACTGTTCACGCGACACTGTTCAAGATTTGGTGCAAGGGAAATCCCACGTTAGGGTTAGGATCTCTGCTCTGATACCATGTAAAGTTGAGAGATGACAATATCGATTTGTGGAAAACCCAAAAATTAGGGTTAACTTTCATTAAACTGGGTATATATACAACGCAAGATACAACAATTACAATGAGGTCCTAACTAATTAACTATTTACATACTAAGGATAAATAATGAAACTCCGTACAACGAACTAATTCATTAATCTAACAATTTTTCACATCAAATTGGTGAAGAGGCCAATTTAAATTGGCAACACATGAAATTAGAGCCCTCACAGTGTTCATCTTTGCTGCTGGAGCAAACGTCTCCTAGTAGTCAATGCCTTAGGTTTGAGTAAAACCCTTGGCTACAAGTCTCGCCTTGTATCTCTCAATGGTACCATCAGCATTTTGCTTAACAGAAAAAACCCACTTGCATCCCACTGATCTCTTCCCTCCTGGAAGTGATACCAGCTCCCAAGTGCCATTCTTTTTCAAAGCTGTCATCTCCTCTACCATAGCTTCTTCCCACTTAGGTACCATGAGTGCATCCTTCCAATTTTGTGGAATAGATATAGAATAAAGAGACGAAACAAAGGCATGGAACGAAGGAGATAAACGATTATAAGATACAAACTGGGAGATGGGATGTTGAGTACATGCCCTAACACCTTTCCGAAGAGCAATAGGAAGATTATCAGGATCAATAACAGGAGTTTCAATGAGAGAAGATTCATTACCAGATGAATCAACGGAGGTGTCCAGAACTGGAGCAGGCGATTGTGATGGACAAGGTGGCATCACACAGGGGGACCTTCCATTTTTCCGTCTAGTTCTAGTGTAGACCTTCAAATTAGACCCTTGCAGTTGTTGTGGTAGTTCCTCAATGTCATCACCAATGTCATGTGTTGTTCTATCAGCAGACGCTGGTTCCTCTCCAGATTTTTTCTTCTCCCCCTCACCATGATTATAAAAAGTAAACATCTCTTCCTCTCTCATCTCTTCTTGCCGATACTCCCCCTGAAGAGATGGAGTGGAGGGAGAATAAAAAGACTCTGTTTCCCAAAATGTGACATTCATAGAGAAAAAAACTTCATAGAGTGAGGGTCATAACACTTGTAACCCTTCTGGGTGGTAGAGTACTAATGAAAACACATTTATGGGCTTTAGGACCTAACTTCCCACCATAGGGGTGAGGGGTATGAACAAAACACACACAACCAAAGACTCTCGGAGGAAGAGTTGTGACGTGAAAACTACCAGGGAGACACTCAATCGAAATTTTGGAGTGGAGAACACTGGATGACATGATTGAAAAGGTAGGTTGCAGTCAAAATCGCTTCTCCCCATAAATATTTGGGAACATTCATGGTGAACAAAAGAGAGCGAGCAACCTCAGCAAGATGATGCTTTTTGCGTTCAGTAACTCCATTTTGTTGTGGAGTGTCAACACAAGTCGTCTGAAAAAGAATGCCATTTTCATCCAATAAAGCTCGAAAATTCCTATTGATATACTCAGTGCTATTGTCACTATGGAGAATTTTGATACTCGCATCAAATTGGGTACGCACTATTGCATGAAAAGATTTAAAATAAGAAAAGACTTCACTTTTTGACTTAAGTAAATACACCCAAGTAACACGAGAATAACAGTCAATAAAAGTGATAAACCCCCTATAACCCTTAAGAGAGGTAACAAGGGAAGAACCCCAAACATCAGAATAAATAACCATAAAAGGGAAAATACTCCGTTTATTAATAGGTGCATAAAAAGAACGTTTATGTTTCCAAGCTCACAGGCTTAAAAAAAAAACTGACTCCGAGAACAATGCTTATTAAAATGAAGAAAAAGTTTGTCTAACATCCCAAAGAGGGATGACCTAATCTACGGTGCCACTGATGTAACATAGAATGAGCTGAACTCGTATCTGTTTACTGAGTAGACCACATGACATGGGTGAATGAGATGGTGGAGCTGCAGACTCCAAAAAATAGAGGCCACCATGTGCTTTACCACTGCCAATCACCTTTCCTGTATCCAGTTCCTGAAAAATACAATGACTATAAAGAAAGGTCACAGAACAATTTGCGGAATGAGTAAGACTACTAACGGACAGAATATTAGTGGCAAAATTTAGAATATGTAAAACTAAAGAGAGGCAAATAGAGGGAGATAATCGAACGGAACCTTTTCTTGAAATAGCAAAAAAAGTCTCATCTGCTATTCTGACCTTATCATTACCAGAACAAGTAGAGTAAGAATCAAACACAGAGGAATAACCTATGTGTCATATGGTTTGAAGCACCCGAATCTATAATCCAAGGAGTAGTAGGAGAGGCAGTAAGTGCACTAGCTGAGATACCCGTGTGAGCAAAATAGGTGGAAGCGGAAGCTATAATAAATGGAGAATCAGTCCGAGCCATTAGGCGCCTGAGAGCTTGCATCTCCCCCTGAGAAAAGTGTCTAGCGGACGCCTTTTGTTTATCTTCTGATGACATTTCAACAGAAGAGTAGCAATTCCAAATAAGCAATACCCAATCGATTCAGCAGTAAATAGCCTCAAAACAACATTAAACGCAGCCAATCACAACAACTGAGACAAAACGATCTGGAATCTAACCGGAAACACTAATTCAAATGCCAGAAAAGGTAGAACAAGGGTCCTTACCACTGTTCTGAGAATCAAAAATGGCTAACCAGTCCAAAACGAGTGAAAACATTGTGTGAACAGTGCCAAATAGTGCGTGAACAGTACCAAGTCACTGGTGAGAATCAGAAATCACTAGGTAACCTCCGGTGAGAGTCGGAAGGTACTAGTGAGGGTCGGAAATCACTGGGTAATGCTTGTCAATTGTTGTCGGAGGTCGCCAGCCATCGGAAGTGGTTTCCGTTGGTCGGTAAGGTAGAGCAAAGGTCAGAAAACCCAGATCGAGTTTGTACAGATCGGAAAAAATCAATAACCCCACAGATCGAGTTCTTACTCTCTTGAGGACTGATTTCTGGAATAAAAATCAATAGAATATTGAGCAGCAAAAGCATACACGGAACGTTGCTCTGACATCATGTTAGATTTTTTGGAAGGTTCCAACCTAAAACCAATTGGCAATAGGTGGAGTAGCTTCTAGAATATATTAACCAAGCTTGGGTGGCTTAGATGAACGATGTGGGACAAGTCTAACAATCTCCCTCACGTGCAGCCCGGATGCACGTGGAGGTGACAGACTAGGAGCTGATTGACTGACTCGGGTGATAGAGATGACAGAGACTTTCCCACGAGAGGTGAGGCCACCCGAGACCTAGTTCTGATACCATGTTAGAAAAGCTCAGCCCACATAGTCTCCTTAAAACCTAGGTATAAAGGAGAGGGAAGCTAGGGCTTTATAACCAGCATAGAGGGGCCTTGTCTAGGCGATGTGGGATACAATCCAACACACCCCTTGGCCCACAAAGCGTGGCAACTGGACAACGGTTCACCAACGAAAGGCCCAACCAAAGCTCTGATACCATGTTAACTGGAGATGGAATTGGGAACCCAGAAAACTAGGGTTATTTTCTCATAGAATAAACTGATTACAACGTGAGATAGTTATACAACACACTAGACTAATTACACTATGGTCTTAGAGAATGAACTAGTTACACAATAGAACGACTAACAACCTAATTACAAATAAACCCATAATCTAACAATGCAATACAAATGTGTTGAGGATGTGTCCATGGCACTCACTACCCAACTTTTGGACACATCGAATATCCTGAAATTTAGCAGACATGCGCATGATACCCATACCCGAGTACAGAGTACTAAAGCCGAAAAGAAAGTGTTCTTTATAGTGGAAAACTAAACTGTCTATAATCATGTATCGATTAAAGAACCATCCCTTGAAGACTAATCGTGATGAAATTAATCTAAGTGATATACTACTGCAATGCATGATGATTTCACCTTTCCACCAAAATCTGTTGGCTTCATCTGGCTTCAACCTTGGTCCCAATTTGAAATTTCGACTGCAGAATTTGTTATTTGAGCCAAAAGATTCTCCAGTTTTGGTATTTTTTTTTTTGTTTCCGCTCATGTTACAATGGTTGGTTGATCTTGAAATGCTTCAACCATCCTGGATGATGCAGTAATATTCGTTTTCTAGTGTTGGTTCTTGAACTTTTTAACAAGATGCAAAATGATCTATTTCTTTCCTCTTCTCTTTTATTGATGCTATTGAAGAATTTAATGACATTTTTAGATCTTTATGGAAGCCTAATCTCAGAGGGTGACTTAGGTCTGTTTCCTTTCCGACTCTTCTACCTCTAAGTGGCTTCTAATGTATGTTTTGTGAATGAACATGTCATTTATGCCTTCACATAATGTTTGAGGATATTGTTTCTACTTGGCATCTGAGTTTTAAATGGTACTTCAGAGCTTCCAAATATCGAGATGCTTGTTCTTTCTGGAAAGGCGGTTGAAGGAGATGTACTCACAGCTCTTGAAGTAATTCCAATGAGTGAAATTCAGCAACATATTTGGGCAAAGTACAAGAAAGATGTCAGATACCAATGGTATAGTGACATCTGAATTCCATATAGCACCCTGTATTTCATATGCTTTGTGGTAGCAGTTGCGGATCTTCAATGTTTTTGTTGCAAGAATCCCTCAGAAGTATCTGGATTGCTTTCATAAGGCATTATTTTTTGTGCCTTCAGAGTTATTCAGCTGTTGTATTGTAGCTAATAAACGAAAAGTGGTGCTCATCAGGACTCTTTGTTTTTTGAACTCGCATCAGCAAGCATTCAGAAGATATGCTTTTATAATAGAAAGCTGTTATTGCTGTTCATCAATGTCTAGTATAACATTAAGTGCAGAAGCTTTGACACATATCCCGTAAACCAAGAATTTCTATTGGTGTAAGGAATATGTTACCTAAACTCTTCCGACTGAATATGATGAAGCACAAACTGGAGCTCACATTTCCTCAAGAACCAAATCACCTTCTTTCAGATTACAGGCCCTAACTTTTTGATATAATTTTCATTCATGTACTTTGGATTTTTTCCAATAATGACTAGAGGTATGGTGCAGGTTTTGTTCTTCCGAAGCAGGAAATGACATGTCCTTTGAACCATTACCTTCTCAACGGTCTTGCTCCTATAAGCTGCGATTAGAGGATATTGGCCGGTGTCTACGCTGTGAATGCATTGTGAATGATGTGTTTGGAAGGTCAAGTCAACCAGCATATGTTGATACTGCCGCCGTTTTGCCAGGTCTCTGCTTTCCCATTTTTTTTTTCCTTCAGAAAATTATTTCCACCGAGGCAGTTAATTCGCTGTGATTAATTTTGTTTTACTTGTTCGTTTGTTTCTTATCTGGTTAGATGCTTACGTAATATAGCCACCATTCAGAAAGTATTTGGACTTGCTTGCACAGCGGTTGGGTCCGTGAGTGATGAGTGTGTGTGTGTATATACATGTTGTTTGGAGAGGAAAAGGTGTGTAAGGTGTTAATTAACCTTCACACATAACCATTTATTTATATAAGGAGATAGTTTGTTACACAATGAAATTAAGCAATGTGGGACTAAACACAATATACTAGTATACAAGTATACTAGTATTCCAACACTCCCCCTCAAGCTGGGAAGTAGATATCACACAATCCCAGCTTGTCACATAACATCTTCAACCGGGGCTTAAACAATGACTTAGTGAATATGTCAGCCAATTGGGCACTTGTAGACACGAAGGGAGTTGCTATAACACCATCAGTCAACTTCTCTCGCACCAGATGACAATCAATTTCGATCTGCTTAGTCCGCTCATGAAATACAGGGTTGGACGCAATGTGAATTGCTGCCTGGTTATCACAATATAAATTCACAGGCAATTGCACATTGAATCCTATCTCCTCAAGAAAAGATCGCATCCACACAATCTCACATGTGGTGTGAGCCATGGCTCTATATTCTGCCTCTGCACTAGATCGTGCAACCACGGTCTGTTTCTTACTCTTCCAATTAACAAGATTGCCACCAAGAAAAACACAATATCCAGTGGTTGACCTCCTGTCAGATGGGCCTCCTGCCTAATCAGAATCAGTGAAGGCCTCAATACGCAAATGACTATTAGCTCTATAAAATAGACCACGTCCAGGATGAGACTTGAGATACTTGACAATTCTAAGAACGGCCTCCCAATGTGGCAAACGAGGAGCAGACATAAACTGACTCACAATACTCACTGCAAATGAAATATCAGGACGTGTAATAGTGAGATAATTCAATTTACCAACCAAACGGCGATATTGGTCAGGACTAGATAGTGTCTCCCCCTGATCAATGTATAGTTTGACATTGGGATCCATAGGGGTATCGACAGGTTTCGCCCCCAACAAACCAGTCTCATCTAAGATATCCAGCACATACTTCCTCTGCGATAAACTAATACCATCTTTAGATCGTGCCACCTCGATACCTAAAAAATATCGCAATCTACCTAAGTCTTTAGTATGAAATTGACTCTGCAAAAAGACCTTCAACGCATCAATACCTTCCTGGTCGTCACCCGTAATAATAATATCATCGACATACACAATCAATAATACTTTGCCTCGAGTGGATGTGAGAAAGAAAACAGAATGATCAGACTGACACCGATTCATACCAAATTTCAAAACTGCATCACTGAACTTGCCAAACCAGGCCCTGGGAGACTGTTTAAGCCCGTAAAGAGCTTTACGAAGACGACATACCTGAGAACGCTCCCCCTGAGCAACAAACCCAGGTGGTTGCTCCATATAAACCTCCTCAAGAAGGTCGCCATGTAAGAAAGCATTCTTGACATCCAATTGAAATAAGGGCCAGCCAAGATTGGCTGCAAGAGAAATAAGGAGACGGACAGAACCAAGCTTCGCAACCGGGGAAAAGGTCTCAGCATAGTCAACACCATAAGTCTGGGTGTAGCCTTTAGCAACAAGGCGAGCTTTGTAACGCTCAACAGACCCATCAGGAAGATATTTCACAGTGAATACCCAACGGCACCCCACAGTGGATTTTCCAAATGGTAGAGGAACCAACTCCCAAGTCCCATTATCATGGAGTGCAGAGATCTCCTCCTCCATAGCTGTCCGCCACTCAGAAATAGACAAGGCCTCCTGAACAGTTTTAGGAACAAAGATAGAGGAAACAGAGGCAGTAAAAGCACGAAGGGTGGGGGACAGATGATCATAAGATACAAATTTAGCAATAGGATGAGAGATAGTACAAGTGCGAATACCTTTACGAAGAGCAATGGGAGGAGAAGGTGGAGCAGTAGGGGCCAAAGGAGGTGGACTCGGATCTCGCAACGGAGGAGAGGGCTCAGCGGCAGGCGGAGGTGGTGGTGGCGCTGCTTTGGCACGACGAACATATACCTGCATCGGGGGGTGCTGCTTTTGAGGTTGCCCGGAAGGAACCAAAATATGCATATACTCGGACGGATCGGCATGAGGTAAAGTTGGGAAATAGGGTAATGACTCATGAAACGTAACATCAGCACAGACAAACTCGCGATGCAGAGTGGGAGAATAACACTTATAACCTTTTTGAGTCCGAGAGTACCCCAGGAAGACACACTTGATAGAGCGTGGATCAAGTTTATCACGCCCGGGATCAAGGGCATGAACATAACACGTGCACCCAAAAATTTTAAGAGGTAAAGAATATAAAGAACAACCAGGGTGCAAAAGACTATAGGGAATCTGTCCCCCAAGAATGCGAGAGGGCATGCGATTCACGAGATAACCGGCAGTAAGGACGGCATCGCCCCAAAAGGATTTGGGAACCGTCCTCTGGATTAAAAGGGCTCGAGCAACTTCGGTCAAATGTCGTATCTTGCGTTCGGCAACCCCATTCTGTTGGGGAGTGCGAGAACACGAAGATTGATGAAGAATACCATGCTCATCAAAAAAAGCAGACAAAACATTATAGAAATATTCACCAGCATTATCAGAACGAAAGATACGAAGAGAAACATCAAACTGAGTCTTTATTTCCATATAAAAAGATTTAAAAATGGAGCACAAGTCTGACCGGTTTTTCATGAGATAAACATAAGTAAGCCTAGAATAGTCATCCACAAAAATAACAAAATACTGAAAACCACCACGTGATGAAACACGCATAGGACCCCAAATATCGGAGTGAGCTAAATGAAAAGGACAAGACACTCGACTCTCTATTCTAGGTGGAAAAGAAACACGACGGTGTTTACTGAACTCACAGACTTCACATGGCAAAGACTGAAGACTACGACACGATGGAACTAACTGTTTCAGAGTCTGAAGAGAGGGATGTCCAAGACGGCAGTGATGTTCATAGGGAGATACGGAAGCCTGAAGAGCAATAGAGGCAGGAGGTTCGCCAGTGTCAAAATAGTATAGACCACCACGCTCAACACCGCCACCAATCTTCTTCCCCGTCTGGAGATCCTGAAATACACAATATTCAGGAAAGAATGTAACCGAACAATTTAATGATTGGGTAAGTTTACTAACAGACATAAGACTATGGGGAAAATGAGGAACATGTAAAACAGAGTCTAAAGTAAGAGAAGAATGTAAAAGAACAGATCCCAAACCAGCAATGTCAGAAGAGGAACCGTCAGCTAAGGCGACATGAGAAGGCTTCACAAGAGGACGAGAACCAGAGAGGTGGATGGAGTGGCCGGTCATATGATCAGTAGCACCAGAATCAATAACCCACGGAGTATTAGAGGCTAGGCCAGCAAAGGTGGAGCCTTTCTGAGCGAACGTAGCAGTGGAAGAGGAGGGCACATGAGAGGGCGGCTGGGAAATTAGGCGATGATACTCATCCTCTGGAATAGTAACAACACGTGGGACGGGGCTTGGCGCAGAGCTAGGCAACACAGAGCCATCATCCTCAGAAACAGTAACCTGATGCGCAGATGGGCGGCCATTAAGAATCCAACAGTACTCAACCGTATGATTAGTACCATGGCAATAGGTGCAGTAACGACCATGGGCACGACCACTATTACCAGAGTCACGACTACGACCACCACTACCAGAATCACGGCTACCAACCGACTGCACCGGACCACGGCTACCAAAATCACGACCAAATCCACGGCCAGGAGGGCCACGACGGCCTCCCTCTGACCGCGACCACCACGGTCAAAACCACGAGAAGAAGTACCACCACGAGGGACCGTGGTAACCAAAGCCGAGCGGGCAGCAAGAGACAAATCAACAGCACTGGGGTCAGAAACAGAGGCTTGGCGGACGCGACTAAACACCTCACTAAGAGAAGGTAAATCTCTATCACCCAAAAGATTAGACCGGATAGAATCATAGGTCGGCGAAGGTAACCCAAATAGAAAACGAGCCACCTGCAAGCGCTCACGCTGACGCTCCATAACCCGAATATCTGACGAAATGGGCTCACAAGTGTTGAGCTCCTCACAAACGCCGCAGAACTTGGCATAATACTCCTCCAAGGATAAGCTGCCAAGGTCAAGAGAAAAGAATTGTTGATGAAGAGCATAAGTTCGGCGGAGATTATCAGCCCCAGAAAACATCTCCTTAACCTTCATCCAGACTTTCTTTGCAGTAGATAAGAAAACCAAAGTATTCTTAATATTTTCCTCCATACTATTCCAAAGCTCAACCCGAATTTTAGCATCCGCAGGAACCCAAGCACCATATGATGCGGCAGTCGCCGCGGGAGGATCATCAGTAAGGTAATGGTATTCTGATTCCCCCACATAATAGACCTCAACAGCCTTAGCCCAAACAGCATAATTTCGACCATTCAACAAGGTAGAAGTAATAGATAACCTCTCACGAGACCGAGAAGAACGACTAACAGCGGAAGTAGAACTAGAGATAGACTCGGTACCGGAGCCCATTGCAAATAAAGTCAAGAGCCAAAGAAATCAACAATCAATAAACAACCAAAAATAGAGAGGCTGCCACTATAATCACATATGATCCAAAAAATACCAATGGCTCCACCAATAAAGGAGCATATCAACAGCCCAACATAAACCACTGGGGAACACTAACACTCGAACCAGATCGAGCTAGAAACGCCATTAACGGAGATAGAAGCTGAGCATTAACAGAGAAAGAAGTAACAAATCAACAGATTATGTCCGAAAATAGAAGATATACCGCAAGAGTCGGGTAAAATAGCAACGAATCCATAGATCGGAGTCTGAAAATACCAAAAAATAGGGAACCCAGGCAGGAACAGTACCGGTGAACAGTAATCGTGAACAGTCAATGAACAGTACTCGCGAACAGTACCGATGAACAGTACTTGCGAACAGTACCGATGAACAGTACTCGTGAACAGTACCGATGAACAGTACCCGTGAACAGTCGATGAACAGTACCCCGTGAACAGTACCCGATGAACAGTGCGTAAACAGTGTTGTTGTAGGATTTGGATGAGTGTGGGTAGGTTGTTTTAGGATTGTAAAAGGTTTGGGTAGGTCGTTTTAGGGTTTTTTTTTTTTTTTTGTTGGCTGCCGAGAATGGGTGGCTAGGGTGGGAAGCGGCTATGGTGGGAAGCGGCTATGGTGGTGGCTGTCAGAGGTGAGGGTTTAAGGTTTCAAGACCGGTTTAAGAACCCGCTCTGATACCATGTTTGGAGAGGAAAAGGTGTGTAAGGTGTTAATTAACCTTCACACATAACCATTTATTTATATAAGGAGATAGTTTGTTACACAATGAAATTAAGCAATGTGGGACTAAACACAATATACTAGTATACAAGTATACTAGTATTCCAACAATACACACACACACCAAACTTCTAATAAGGGCGCCCTTACCGTATTACGGTAAGGACGTCCCTTTCCTGACCAATTTGCGATGATCTGAGCCGCTCAATGTGTTTAGAACGTGATTTTAAGGGTACCCGCGAGAAATTAGCAAAAAAAAAAAGACCGAAAAGGGCTTGATCCGAGCAGTTTTTGTTTGTATTTTATTGAACGGTTCAAATAAAAACTGCTCAAATCAAGCTCTTTTGGTCATTTTTTTTTCTGAACACATTGAGCGGCTTAGATCATCAAAATTTGGTCGGAAAAGAGGAGAAAAGGAAGCCCTTACCGTAATACGGTACAGGCGCCCTTATTAGAAGTTTACTAATATATATATATATATATATATATATATGTATATATATATATATATACGGGGTAGTTCCGGGGACAACTAATTAGAAAGGGTGTTGGGTTCTAATGTAAGCAAACACAAAAATTCTTTATATATCTCATTTTTGTAATTCAGGTAGCAAATTTTGCCAACCAGAGTTCCTCTTTTATTAATCAATCCTAGTTGATCTATTGAATGATATTAACTTGCTACAAACTACCTGTCATGATCCTTTACAAGTTCTTTAATTTGCAGTTCGTGCCATTTATCTTCCTGAACTTTATTGTCTAAATTGAGTTGGAGATTACAGGCCAATTGCAGTTAAGGGATTGAGTTCATCTTCTCTGCACTTATTATATTATGAACGACTTATTAAAGGTCTGTATAACTACATTGCTTTCCTAAGACGGAAAGGAGAAACAACTATTTCTTCTACTTGTACCGGTCATTTTCCTTTTGTGACATGTATTCGTTATTTGGAAAATCTTAGAAAATGTTCATCTTTCTTGAGGTGACTAATAAAATAGTTTATGTTTTTCAAACACTTTTTTTGGGAAAGTTTCCACGCGCGCGCACACACATTTACGTACATATGTATGTATGTTTGTATAGATATATGTTCATTACAATATAAAATGCTTCTTAAAGTTTAACAGTGAAGAAGGAAAGAGAAAACGATGAAGATGAGAAACCATGAGACGTTTTTCTGGTCTAAAGGAGTTTTCTCATGTACCACTTTAGTATTTCTCATATATAAATCTAGATTGATTTCCTTGACATTCTAACGCTTCTGGATGGGTCGATGTTAAGAGTTCAAATTTGCTGGAAAGATGGAAAATAGCAGTGGCCGTACTGCAGTAGATGATTGTATACTTGCTTGTTGTTCTTCAGGCATTCCGCGGATAGATAAGTTGGAGATTGAGGGCAGAGGCTTCCACACCAACTTATATGCTGTTCGTGGCGTTTATAGTGGAGGAAAGGAGGGCAAAAGTAGGATCCAGTGGCTTAGATCAATGGTTGGAAGTCCTGATCTTATCTCTATTCCCGGTATGGAATCATTGTGCTGACCATTTACAGCTAGGCATATGTTTTTGATAAGACAATCTGTTTCTTTTATTTACTCTAAATGAAAAGTGACAAATGTAGTTCTTAGAGTTTGTCCCATAATGATTGATTATAATCTCCAAAGCTGGTATGTAACCATGCAACCTCTCCACTCTTTCCCAGTTGGTTTTGGGTTGGTTATTTTAACCTATGTTACCAAGGAATGCTACTACCCTAGCGAATTGCATACCAATATGAATGTTCTGAAACATGGTACATACCAAAACGGTAAATATAGCAATCCAAAGCGATCCAAAATTGTGAATTTAGCGATCCAAAACAGTAAACATAGTGATCCAAAAGGTAAATATAACAATCCAAAGCAATCCTTAAATATTTTCCGAAAGAAAGTAACTTCATAATATAAAAATCTAAAGAGAATGGAATATTGGTGAGAGAAAATGGAAAAATTCGGTCACTATGTTCCTAGAAATGTAATTTTTTCACAAATAATTTGGAAATTGATACTTAATTTCACTAAATGTTTTATCCCAGGGAAGGGTAAGTTTTGATTTTGATATCTATAGAAGGCTACCCCTAGCGTTCCACAATTTAGACATGTGGCGTACCACGTTCCCATTCCCCGTTCCACACAGGAGTTGGTTGTCACTTGTGGGGTAGTGTTAGAGATTATCCTTCATCTATTAATCATTATCTCCTAAACAATTATTCGAGTATAGGCGCTTCTCCACTCATTGTCAATTGATTTTGTTTGAATTGGATGCTATACTTGTGGTAGAAGTGGAGTGTATGTGTATGTGTTGACTGCCTTGTGCTCCAGATGTTTTGCCTTTGGAAAGACATGTCAGTTAGTAGTCTAGGTTTGTCTGCTGGCTAAAGAGTAGTAAATGTGTTCACTTATTTTGCCCACTATGTATTGATTAAGAACTTGTTTGATCTTGACTGAAAATGTCTAGGCATAATTGGTCCAAGTGTTTGGACATCGGACGTTGACTCCAAATGATTTTGGCAGATAGGGTTTTTGGTAGAGGTGGCAAATAGGCGGGTTTGGGCGGATTGAAACGGGTTGTGGGTTGAATATGGGCAGGTCGAATACGGGTCAATAATTGACGGGTTGAAACGGGCCGCGCCAAATATGGGTCAAGTCACCCCCAAACCCGACTCGACCTGTTTTCATTCCGTTTCTCCCCTCGTCATTCTGATATTGGTGAAATCCACAACCACGATCAACCACCACCCTCCTATCCACCAAACCCACTCCCTGCGTTCTTTTTCCATAACCACCACCATCGCCACAGTACATGTAACTCAAGAATCACAAGTAAAACACGCACAATTTTTTTCCAAAATACTCTAATTTGTAGACAATTATCAGCAAATTCACTTTTTTTCAACGAAATAAAATCAAGAAACAGATTTGAAGCAATGAGGGGTTTTGAAATTAGCTTTGGGTGATCATGAGACACGCTGGTGAGAAGTTTTGGGCAACGGTAGACAGTATAGTGTGAATTTTTGATTTCTGGTTTTGAACTTGATCGAGGATGCCATGATTTACAACATGGGCAATAGCACTTGGATGGCGTGGTGGTGGCAAGGTACAGATGTGGCGATTGACAAAGGCAGAACCAGAGATGAGGGTTTTGCTTATGATTTTTGGCTTGATGGTGGTAGTTGATGCTTGAGGTGGAGAGAGAGACAACAATTTTTTTGTGATGACTCTTTTAATTTCGACCCATATTGAACCCATTTTTAACCCATCTAAACCCATTTAAATATGGGTTCAACCCATATTAACCCGTTATACTGTATGGGTGGATTGGGTTGGGTTATAAGTGGGTGGAATTGGGCGAGTTAAAAAATGTGGGTTGGGATTGCCACCTCTAGTTCCTGATACTTCAAAATTTTGAAGCTAAAGGGACAACAGTCTTTATCTTTGTCATAAGACTGGTAGACAACATTTGATCCCATTTCTCAACCACAAGACGATCTCTCTACGTCGCTCCTCATTCACCATCGCATCTTCCGCCGCCTCACATATCGCCTTGTGTTATTAAATCTCCTCTCGTATTAGTATATGTTGCTTTCTCACTGTGGGAGCTCGTCCCACATCACTTGATTATCGCCTCGTAAAACCATGGGCCAGCACTGCTGCAGCCTCTGGACATTATCAACCAATCCAGTCTTCCGTCCGCTAACCTTTGCGGTCAGCTCTGCAGCCAGATCTCTTATCAGAACCTCCATGACCGTCCACATCTGCAACAGACCCACCCACCGATGCTATCCAAACATCACCCGATGATGGAGGCGCTGATGTGGTTGACAAGGAGACATCGAGATCTTCACCAGATCTTCCATTTTACCACTTCGGATTTTCGTTAGAGTCACTTCCATATTCATGAGGATGTCATTTACCTTGGGCATGTGCACCATGGTAGGCACTGATACAGTGCTTTCTTAGGGAGTGTCAATTCAGACAAGGCAACTACCTTCATTTGTGTTTTGGTAGTTATGTTTGTGCTCTATCTACATGTGGATATGTTGTGTCCATTAATAGTTTTGGTGGCTCTACCTGCCTTCTCCCTCACACTTCTCCTTTGATTAAGACTTTGACGTGCATTCGCTTTCTGTTACAGAAAATAGTGAAAGCTGTCAAACGAAGTTCACTCAATGTCGTTTATGGTCATATAGTCTTTATTATTATAAATTATAAAAAGGTAAATAAATGAATCTAAAGTTCTCAATGTCTTTCATTTAAAAGATTTGTTAGTGTTTACATAATTTCTGAAATTCAAAAAACAACTATGTGCTCCCGACATGTTTAGCGTGTGTTAGGCAGGTGTCTGGGAGTTGAGAAAAGTATGTGCAAAACATGTTTCCATTAATATATAAGATGAGGTTTTTGCTAGTTGAAGACATCGGCACTTCAGCATCATTCATCAAAAGATCCAGCTGAAAATATATAAGATGGGATTTTTGCTTGCTAAACATGGTGTGTTATTGCAGGTGAGACTGGGAGAATGTATGAAGCAAATGTAGATGACGTGGGTTACAGGCTTGTAGCATTATATACTCCTTTTAGAGAGGACGGAGTTGAGGGCCAACCTGTTTCCGTATCGACAGACCAAATTGCAGTTGGTAAAATATGAACTTGATTTCATTTTGGTGTCTTTACTTCTTTTATGCTTTTGCTGTATTTCGATGTTCCACTACATTTGTAATGTACTGTGGTTAGTTTTTAACTAATATCATTCCACAAACATGACTATAAGCAATGTATAAATTTCGTTCCCTGTTGGATTTGGATGTAGTAAGAGAGGACTTCTAGTTATTTAAAAAATCCTGTTCTTATTTCTTATTCGGCTCTAAAGATTTCCAGTTATTTTTCTGTTCATTAATTCTTTAGACGGGGGCTTCATTCTTACTTTTTTGGACATAGCTCTTCAGAGTGTATGCCACAAAATTTTAAAAAATAGGTGCCGGTCCTACAAGCTTACTTTTTATGTGACGTTGTGGTAATTTCCGCGGGCAAAAAATAGTTTGGTTGTGTAGGCTGTGCTCAATGCCTGCTGGAAGTCAGTTCAAGCAGGTCATGCAGATTTTTGCACTCTGCAGATCTGAAGAGGGGCACCTGAACCCAGCCTTTGTGGAAATCATGCCAAACATTTTTGTACAAAAACAGTAAATGGGGCCCAAGGTTACCTGTTCCAGAATTCCTGTGAATGTTTAGAGCCCTAGCTTCTCTACAGGACTTAAAAACTCAGAGACCCACCCTTCATTAATGCCATTGTTGAATTTTTTCGGAAAACCTTGATTCATATGCTAATGTGGAACATGTAGTCATGTCAATGACTCAACAGTAGTTTGAGAGTTTTGGAGCCACAGAGTCATGGAGAGTGAATGAAATTCGTAATGATGTAAGAATCTATAATATTACCCAGATATGAGCACCGACACTCCTAAGTTCCCAGTAAGTGGAGATGCGAAGGTACATAAGTTTTTTTTGTAGAAGTATGGTGAGTTTTTGGTAAGTTGAGTTATATATCAAGCACCAAAATACTACTACTACACAGAGGGATGCCCTGGAAAATAGACCGACTCCAAGTCTGGAACAGAATGAAGATCGACAAACAAAAACAAAGAAACCCCACCAAGACCTTTCACAAGTCAAAAGTGAACAAATCACCACCACCAACCGAGCATAAAACAAAGGGACTTCGCAGGTGCATCATGGATCACCTGAGAATGTATGGGCAAACAAATCCATGTCATAGATATAAAAACTTGATGTGAGAGTGGGTTCATTTCTCTGTTATGGTGTTGATATATCCTATTCCTTGTGTCTTTCTCATACTACGATGCAATGCTACCTAGTTGTTTTTGGTTTTTGCTGAAATAGTTGATCTTGCTTCATACTTTTTTCTTCTCTTTTGCATCTAATTTGGTATTTGATTATATTGTAGAGCCTGATATTCTTAAAGAAGTGAAGCAAAAGCTTGAACTTGGATCTGTGAAGTTCGAGGTATGATGGCATTTGTTATTTAAAATCTGTTTCGGGTTGCTTTCTAAGATTCAACCTTGATATTAGTTTTTTCTTCTCTTTCGGTTTTCTTGTAAATGGTATGAAAATTCAGATTGCTCCATGGATTGATATATCTTTACCATTTCTTTAGATGTGTTACATGTGCAATAAAATAAAAAACTCCACAGATATTTACTCATTCTATTGGGGTAATCAATTCCAATCATATTTGCAATTTCAGATTTAATTGCAATCCCTCAATAGTAGTGTCGCATGTACCTTTAGCCATAGTTGAGTACGATTATTTCCTGTCAGTTGAACCGAGGTCTCTAATTTCGTGTTAGTTGCGTGCTTGCTTTTGTAGCATCCCACGCCAATCCTTGGTCCAATAACTTGTTGAAGCCTAACCACAAGGCCCAAAATGCTTAAGCCCAAGTTGTTAGTAGACTAGTAGTAGCTTACACGATTCCTTATGTACTTAGGATCACCCATATAGACTTTCAATGTAGGACGGGGTGTTTCAACTTTTGTAAATTGTTTAATATGAGCAGTAGTGAATGAGGGAGAGAGTTCTGTCTTCTTCAACTGGAAATGTCCACCAGAGTGCCCCAAAATTCCCCCAGTCTTATCGCAAGGAAAAAATTTGAATATCTCAATACACATCTGTTTCTGAATTTTGTGTGGACAAAATTTCCTGAATTTGCGTTGAAGATGCTCTGGTATCAATGGTGCTCTTAATTAATGAGGAGTTGGCTTTAATTTTTTGAAGAATACATGTTAATCTCCTTACGAACCATCTTAGTTGGGTTACTTATCTTTAGAGAAAAAAGAACTTCAATCTCCTAATTGAATTCTGTAGAACAAATGAAATTTAATCATCCAGGATGAGCTCACACTCTGCATTTTGAACAGGCATTGTGTGACAAGGACAGATCTCCGAAAAAGGTATGTTCTGGTCCAGCTTCTGTTTCCTGTTTTTAGTTTTTCCATTTTACAATCTCGAAATGGTAGAAAAATGCTCTCTTAGTGGCTTCATCTTTACTGATAATCCAGGTTCCAGGATTGGGTAGTCTTGAGAGAAGAATTCTGGAGGTTAATAGAAAGAGAATCAAGGTTGTGAAGCCTGGTTCTAAAACTTCTTTTCCCACCACTGAAATACGTGGAACGTATGCTCCTCCATTCCACGTAAGTCTTTTTTTAGAATTCAATATGGTTTCTAAATCTCATTTCATATGGTGCGAAGTTTTTATTTTGTTTTCCCAGTTCTAAGCATCTGCGTGTAGCTGTAAGCAGTTTAAATATAAACAGAAAATTTTCTCTTAGAAGTTGCATGTTCCACAGGGAGGCCATTCCATGCAGTGAATTGATTTTCCTTTGGAACATAAGTTTTAGTTCAAAACCATTTCTCGATTCCTTAATTGCTTGCTTTACCTGAAGAGATCTGCTGTCCAACCTTAAGAACTCTGATAAACCCCCCCCCCCCCCCCCCCCCCCCTAAGAACTCCTAATTTGTTCTGCTTCATAGGTTGTTTTGGTAGTCTTGTATTGTTACGATGCAGAATGGCGGGTGATTAGGTGTTGTACTCGTGGTGGGTGCATTTGTGGGAAAGGGTTAAGTCCTGATATACTGGTGATTTGAACTACTGACTCATAAAAGTAAAGGTAAAAAATTGAAGATAGATAAGATTTGTGCAGACTGCTAGTGGCTCATCAGTTGACAGTTGCCAACCTGAAACCATGTTTTTAAAGGCACAAGAATCAACCAATTTTGATGGGTTTTTTTTTAATGCCTTGGCATTTTGTTGTAGTAATAGTAAATAACTAAAAATAGTTATCCTAGTGCCAGGGAGATCTTGTAGACACCTCCTTTTCGTTTGATATGCATTTTTTGGATGAGAGGGGGAAAAGGGCTAGTGAATGCGGAGGTAAGTACCACCAAACAAATCTAATGCGAATCCACCATAATATTAGCAGAAAGACTTGCCAAGTCCTGGAATGAAGCATCACATTATCAAGGCCCCAATTTACAAGATCTTCTACCGTGTTAGCTTATCGGAAACAATGAGCTATAATGAACCCTGAATCAAAATGCTTAGCAGTAGAAACATACATACCCTTAATGGTTGGCATTTCGTAATTATGTGTGCTAAATCTCATGTAAGTTTTGTTTTTACTTGACAATGATTTCGGACACGATATTGTCCAGGTGGAGCTTTTCCGAAACGACCAACATCGAATAAGGATAGTAGTCGACAGTGAGAATGAAGTAGACTTGCTGGTGCAGACCCGTCATCTGAGAGATGTCGTGGTGCTTGTGATTCGAGGCCTTGCTCAGCGGTTCAACAGCACTTCCCTCAACACTCTTCTCAAAATTGAGAATTAAATCGATGTATATATTTGTAAAATGAGTCCCCTCTCTCTCTCTCTCTCTCTCTCTCTCTCTCTGTTTTTTTCCCTTTTACCTCCCCTTTCACTGTCTTGTTTGGGTTTTCCAGAGATTCTCGTCAACAAAACAACCATGTGTATATTTATTTGTAATGTCCAAGAACCAGTGCACTAGTGCAGCATCAGAGGGATGTGGGATGTTAAGGGTATATTACTATTACCCAAATATCTATTGTTTGCAAAAGTCAGTTTTGATGAAATGCTGATGATTTATATGGATTTGTTTTCACGACGTGATTGTTGATATTGAATTGAAATTTCTGGTTGGAACTTTTATATCCCACCCTACAATTTTTGGTTACCTTCAAAATCAGTGAAAATGGAAACTCACATCCCTATCACCTATAAGTGTCAATGTTTGTCCGTTTAAGGTCTCTTAGCAGGATCTACATCCTTGATAATAGGTTTTAACTCCCTCCGCCCCTTTTTTAAGGCCACGTTCCAGAACATCTTTTTAAAAATTAAATATTTATTTTACATTTTCAAATTTAAAAATAATGTAAATAATTTTTTTTTTTGATTTTTTTGGTACCATTCAAAAGATCTTAATGACATTTATCAAACAAAATTTATATTGCTAGGAAAATTATTTGTGTAAACATTATTTTTGAGTTTGAAATTACTTTCTTAGCAAATACTTAAAATTGGTTCTAGAACACAGCCTAATAAGAATCTTACTTTGTAAATCCAATTTTTTATGGAAGTATTATCATTATACTTTAAAAGTAATAACTTTTCCTATTTACCGTGTATGGATACATCATTATTACGGCAATGGCTATGATGCTCTCAATTGTTCCTAACCATTGGATTGTGTGAGTTCATCTTTACCATTGATTGTCAAAGTATTTTAGTAATAAGTGTTGTAGCATAGCCATACAATGTAGTAAGTGTAACCATATAACATAGTAAGTGTTGCTTTATTAAATAATATGTAAATCCTAATTGCGTGGTAATTAATTTTGTGATTTTTTGGCGGAAAAATAGTAAAACCATCTTGTTTTTGGTGAAACCACCTTACAAAATGGTTTCAAAATAGAATACTGAACTCTGAAAAAGGGACGAAGGGAGTATAACTGAAGAATTTGTTCAAGTTTTCTGCAGTTTGATTATATTTATGTTTTGGGTGGGGGGGGGGGGGGTTGGTTTTGTTCTCCTTCATGATGTGTGAGCAACATTTATAAGCTGAGCGGTTAGCATAAGCGTGTCAGGATTGAATTGCAGTTCAATGTTGAATAGGTGTAAGCCTTAATCTAGCTTCTAAATTAAGTTAAAATTGTGGCCAAGGAGTCTTGTCAGCTGTCACAAAGTGGTTCTTGTCTTGCCTCAACAAAGAGGACTTAAAATTTTGCAACCATTGTGGGAAATACAATTAAACAAAAGCTTAAGAGCAACATCGGGATTAAACTTAAATTGGAGAAACTAACTTGTGGAAACAACAAATTTTGAAGTGGACATGGAAAGGAAAATATAAATTGGTGTAGGCGCGGTCACAGTTGTTAGCTTACCATTCGAAGAAGACTATTTGACCCTTCAATAACAAACAGACACGTGGCGGTGGGACCCGTGTACGGGGAACGGTTGACCACTCGATGAAACAACGACACGTGTGCACGCGAAGCCAACAGTCGTCTCTGCGGAAAACCGTCCGCGGAAAGATGTGACCATCGCGGATCACCCCCGCGGACACCACGCATCGATGCTAGCGGTGGGATTCATACTACTATTCTACGAGTCTCCCCGACCTCGCGATTACAGTGAGGTTTTCACCAAAAAGCCCTGGGGGTTTCCGTCCTAAGCCTAGAGGCAGGGTCCGGCGGGAACCCCGCGAAGAAAGAACGATCGTTGCGGGTCGCAACCTCGCTCCAGCGGGAATTAGGGAATTTCTTGTGGCTTGGTGGCTTGGAGTTGGAGGTGTTGCCGCGGAAAAATGAGCCTCCCCACAGAAAGGCATCCGCGGGAGGGCAAGTTTTCTCAAGGCCAGGAGGTACAGGAAGGACACGTGTCGGGAGTTGATAGGAGCGCCGTCCTGGGCCTGACCTAGACCCAGGTGCCCTATAAATACCCCTGACATTCCCAATGATTGATGACGACCGTTTTCGAGGAAAAGGTGAGTGAGCACTGAATTTGAGAGAGGAGAACATTCATCCTCAGAGAAAATGGGTGATTTCACTCGCTCAAGCCCAGGGAAGGTCGAATACCGCGTGGAAAACAAAAGGGACACATTGCTTCTGTTCTTTCCGTACCTCCTGCTCCCACTCCTTCACCCCGCAAGACCTCCCCTCTTTCCCTTTCAACTAGTTATCGACTAATCGCACCTCTCCAGCTCATGGATAATTACACATAAGCAGTCTCACGCGTAACCCACTCACTACATTTAGGCGACTTTGCTGGGGATGTGTCTTTTGGTTTATGGTTAGTACTCGTTCCAAAGAATACGTTGAGCCGCCGCGTCGAAGAACAATGGTGATGCAAGACAACTCCATACCAGCCCTTGAAGAGGTGGGAGAAACCAACAGCGCAAGTGTCGCTGCGCAAACATTGCGTGCCCTCCAGGACGAGCAGCGTCAATTTCTCGAAACACAGAAGCAGCTGCTCGCGGCCTTTACAGACCTCACGGAACTCATTTCGGAGGCTCTCCCACGAGCCACAGCTAGCCAGGGTGACGAGCTCCCGCAAACCTTAGTTGGCGGAAGCAACAGCCAGACAACACAGCACCTACAACCTCAAATCCCTTTATCCTCCCCGCATCCCTTGCGTGGGGTTCTCGTCGGAGGAATTGCAGCAAACTCCGTTGAAGCCCGCGGAAAGGAGCCTGTCACGAACGGAGCGGGTGCACCCTCGTTGGGGCCTTACATCACAATGGCGAAAGTACAGGCTTTGTTGGCCCAGCAAAAGGCCAGTGAAACAAACCAGAAGGAGTCAGCTATGGCCCAAACCAGCACCACCCCTTCCGCTGGACAATTTATAACTTTGGCCGATGTGCAAGCTCTCCTCACCAAAGAAAAGTCAAAGACAGTTCTACCTTCCTTAACAAGCCCAGACATCCATCCTCCCTACCCGGTCACAGTCTTATCGTTGCCCTACCCGGACGGGTGCACCCCACCAAAGTTCGTGAAGTTTGATGGCAAGGAGGGTAGCGCAAATGAGCACATGGTTCGTTTCATCGAATCCCTTGGGGCCCATGCGTCGGACTCCAACTTGCGCCTCCGCGAGTTCTCCAAGTCCCTTATTTCCCGAGCATACACATGGTACGTCAATCTCGAGCCTTATTTGATAGCCACTTGGGAAGAAATGGTGAACAACTTCTATGCTAAATTTTTCCAAGTCCGCGAGAAGGTCACAGTAATTAGCCTGACCAAGGAAATTCAGACAAGCGCAAAAGACGTGGTGGATTACATTAAACGATTTCAGGATCGTGAAGTCGACTGTACTGAGTCAGTCAAGGAGGCTCAGCTTGTCGAGATGTATCAGGGGAATGATGGATGAGTTTAAGATGTTACGCGTAAACTTGAAGTTGGGAACTTTCTCCGCTCTGCTAGAATCCGCATACAACATCCGCCACGTGGTCAATCTGCTTAAGAGGAATAGCTGGAAGGGTAAATCCGCAGTCACTGCAGTGGCCGTCGCGGAAGCCTCGCGAGGACAACAGGCCGGTGGCGGAAGGAAGCGAAGGGAGCGCGAGCCCGGACCAGCCCTAGACTACCCATGCACCATTGAGGAAGTCCGCGCCTTAGTTAACGCCTGGGTGGCAGATGGCGAATTGGAGCTTCCCTCAGTGGAGTATGAGCCAACGCGGGAAGATCGGGAGCATCCGCGATACTGCATGTACCATAGACATACCAAACACCCGACTAGCGACTGTTGGTCCCTCAAAAGGCTTTTCAAGAGAAAACAAAATGCCAATGAACTACGGATGGGCGCCACGACATCCGCGTAGAGCCCTATCCAGCTCACAGTAACAACAATGGTGAAGTCAACATGGCGGAATGCTACCCGTTCATGTACGAGGTGGAAGGTGGCACAAATGACGATTATTACCTATAAGAAAAAGAGGAAGGATGGGCTTACATGGTCTCTTGCTTTCGTCAGAACGGCGCGACTCCCGCGGTCGTACCGGATCCCAACAATTTAGCCAAAACGCTATAAAATAGCATGAAGTTCCGCGCGTTCTTTGACAGGTTTGGCTTTACTCCATTCGCGAGGTTGGAGATAACCAAAGCGATTATCAACATCGCGGAGGTTCACCAGGAGTCTTGCATGTCCGTGGAAGGGTCCCTCCCGGGGACTATTCGTGACGAATCCAATTCCGTCACCTTCTTAGACGTCGATCGGAAAATACTGCACTCCTACAACCACCCGCTGTACGTTACCTCCCGCGTCAACGAAACCGAGCTGAAGAGAAATTTTCTCAATGGTGGGGCTTCCATAAACCTCATGCCTCTTTCAACGTTCCGGCGGCTGGGGATCCAAGATAATCGAATAGTGGAATCACCAATTACTATCATGGGCTTTGGCGGCGATAGAAAACGATCTTTGGGATATGTCGTGGTGGACTTAGAAGTGGGGGCAATCCGCTCTGCTACCAAATTCCATCTCATTGATGCAGACCCAAATTATCACATCATTCTCGGACGAAGTTGGATGCACAAGTACGCGGTTGTACCATCTAGTTATCACCAATGCATGAAGGGAATCTGGGCTGGAAAGAAGGTGACCATCCGCGCCTCCGAAAACCCATTTGACACGCACGAGGCTCACCTTTTCGGACGCTGTTTATTTCTCAGAATTGGGCGGCGTATCGCAAGCAATAACAACGAGACCGCGCGGTGTCAAAATTCCAAAATGGGAAGATATCCGGGACATAAAGCATGAAGGAGCGGGAAGGAGCTCATCTACGTTGGAATCCGCGGCCCCCAGGAAAATCATTAAGACAAAGGAAGGGGGCAAAACTGTGTATCACTTATGACTGTCCGCCGGGCAGTGGTCGATGAAGAAGCCGTTGGCCCCGGCGGAACGCGTGTTGCCATGGAAGAAGAAGTTGTTCAAAAACCAGAACCCGCTCCAGAATACATGCAAGACCAGCCCAAACCACAGGCGGAGGACATGGAAGAAGTTGATTTGAACGATGGGGTACGGAAAAGAAGGCCAGTGTTCATAAGCAAAAAATTAAGCCCGACGTTCCGCGCGAGACTAATTAAGTTGTTACGCACTAATTCTGACGTCGTCGCGTGGTATTATGAGGAAATGCCAGGTTTGGACCCTGAGCTGGTGGCGCACCATCTGGATGTTTTTCCCAATTCCAAACCAACAAAGCAGTCGCAGCGGAAGTATCACCCAGACTGGAGGAAATCAGGGTTCATTCGCCCCATCCAATACCCCGAATGGCTCGCAAACATCGTCCCTGTCAAGAAGAAAAATGGCCAAACTCGAGTATGCGTAGATTTCCACGATCTAAACAAGGCATGCCCGAAAGACGAATTCCCGCTCCCACACATTGACACACTTGTAGATGCAACCTCTGGTCACCAAATGTTTTCCTTCATGGACGGATTCAGCGGATTAAGGCAGCTTTGGTCTCCCCTCAGCGGGTATAATTAAATCAAAATGGCTCCAAAAGACGCGGAAAAGACGGCCTTCCGCACTCCATTGGGAAACTTCCACTACGATGTGATGCCTTTTGGACTTAAAAACGCGGGGGCAACATACCGGCGCGTCATGACAGCGATATTCCATGACTTGATGCATAAAATAGTGGAAAATTACGTGGACACCCTTGTAGTGAAGTCCAAAGAACAAGAGGATCACCTCGCGGACCTAGCTACCGTTTTCGCTCGATGCAGAAAGTTCAACCTCAATATGAACCCCCTCAAATGCACATTCGGTGTAACCGCGGGAAACTTTTTGGGCTTTCTCGTACATCGCCACGGGATCGACGCGGATGGACCCAACCCCATTCTTAGAAGTCACTCAAGCGGTTCCTAGGGAAAGTATCCTACCTACGACGCTTCATCCCGGCACTGGCAGAGATTGCAGCCCCTTTTACGGACTTATTAAAAGGACACGCGAAGTTCGAATGGAAAGAGGAGCATCAGTAGGCATTCCAGCGGATTAAGGCGGCTTTGGTCTCCCCTCAGATAATGGTGGCTCCGGTATAGGGGAAGCCATTGATACTTTACCTCACTTCCACCCCAAAATCCATTGGGGCCCTGTTGGTGCAAGGAGCGGACGAAGCGGAGCGCCCAGTTTACTATATTAGTAGGAAGGTCGAGGGAGCGGAAGAGTGATACACAGCTATCGAGCGACATTGCTTAGCCCTTGTCTTCACCGCACAGAAACTCAGACATTACTTCCTGTCCTTTCACATACAGATAATCACCAAATACGACCCCGTCAGATATCTCTTGTCTAGACCCGCGCTCACGGGGTGGGTTGCGCGATGGTTGTTGGCACTCGCAGAGTTCGACATTTCTTGTGCCTCACTAAAAGCCATCAAGTGTCAAGCCTTAGCGGACCTCTTTGCTTCGTTTTCTCCGATATAAGGAATAACGCCCCAAGCGTAGGGCTTAATACGTCGTTTGAAGCATAATAATCCGGAAGACCGGGATCGTACCCACGGGAATAATTATACGGCTTAGCTAGGATTTGTAGAAGTAAGCAAGGATTTCGGCTATTAGGTAGCCAACAGAATTTTACTTTGAAACGGTGGAAAAGAAAGGCTAAATTGAAACGAATAAACTAGGTAAAAGATAGGCTAGGTCTAGGAATCACTAGCACTCATGACTCGGGCTAAATCACGTTTTCACCAATTCACGCGGTTCAAGATACGCAATTAAGGTTCTTAAACCCGAAAATAGAGATGGTTTGAAAATCAAGCTAGCTCTAGAACTCATTTGGTAAACACCTCGAGCGATAGAGCTCTAAGCATCATGTGTGGTGAGTAGGCGATGCTCCCACCTACACATGATCAAAGAGGTTAACACCTCGGCAATTTACCAAACGAATCCGAACCCCACATCAATTTTCAAATCCAAAAATTGAAGCTTTATTGATGAAAAATGCAATTTTCGCCCAAGCCATGGGATGCTAATCATCCCATGACCCAACCCTTGAAACTACTCACACATATCTATGAAGATAAGAGCAAGCAAAAATCTACTTAGCATAATTGAAAGACAAGACTAGAATTAAACTAGAGATTAAGATAGATCGGGAATAAAGTAACAACTTTAATTAAAGCGACAATATCAAAAACTAACTAATTAAGACAGAAAATTAAATATTGAAAGGCTGAAAAGCAAGAACATTCAAGAACAATTTGAATTGCAAAGAAATCTATCCTAGATCTAGAAGTTATGGGTACATTTCTGTCCAAATCGTGCAAAGGTGACATAACGGGGTATTTATACCGCCTCTGTTTCGTGCACGGAATATCCCAAAAGATGCTCTGAAGATGCCCTGCTAAGCCCCTCGATACCGATTGCCAAGCCTTACACTACTGAGATAAGAGCTCAGTACCGATTGGAACAATTCCTTTCGATCAATACCGAACTAGTTAGGGCCAGCGTTAAGCAGGTCGGTACCGATTGGAGCAAATCCCTTCGATCGATAGCGAGCTCTTATCAGTTCTGAACCTTGTCTTCTTTCCGCCTTGGCCACGCCTTGCCTTGCTTTGGCCATTCCCTTGTCTTGCCTTGGCCATGACTGATTCTACCTTGGCGTAGCTTTGGCTGGATAACTTCTGCCTTGGCAATTCACTGGCCGTTGCTCTTCCGCCTGGGCTGTTCTACTTTTGCCTCGGCTGGGTCACGTCCTAGCATTGGCTCTGCTTTGGCTCTTGCTCTGGCCGTCGGCAACTTCAGGCCATGACACGCCTTAGGCCACAAAAGCTCCTTATTTGGCGATTCGCCTACAAAACGGCACAAACGAACTCTACGAGCAAACATATTCAAAAACAACTAATTAACAAATAAAATGAACGAAACCTAGATACTAGCGCACCCTTTCATTACATTTCTGGGTGCTTATCACTCTTGGCCCAGTTTCCGAGTGGGCAATGCGAGCCGCTTGAAGAGTCTTTACCCGGAGAAGGTTTCGAAGCTCTCGCGGCCAGCGCGGATGACCCGCACTGGACGCTCAGCTTCGATGGGGCCGCGGGAAACGGCACAGGAGGTGCAGGAATAGTGTTGAGAAATGAGGAAGGAGAGAAAGTCCATTTGGCCTACAAATTAAGCTTCCTTATTTCCAACAATGAGGCAGAATACGAGGTGTTGATCCTGGGCCTGTTGGTAGCAAAGAGAAAGGGATCAAGCACCTGAAGATAGTGGGAGATTCAAAACTTGTAATTCTACGAACAAAAGGGGTCTACGCATTGAAAGAGCCGACATTGGCCCCATATCGGACAACAGTTCAAAAACTGGTAAAATTCTTTATAAAAGTGTCAGCATCGTGCATAAGCCCAGGTCGGAAAATCGTTTCCCAGATGCCCTTGCAACATTGGGGGCAAGAACGAAATTTGAGGTGGAAAGGGCTTGTATAGAAATCGTGAAGGTGTTCGAGCCATCCGTTCTAACAAACTTGTCCGAGCCAACGGAGGATTGACGCGGAGCCATTAAGATACAATTGGCTACAGGAATGGGGCATCTGCCTGCCGCGAAACTTTCGTGCTTCCTAATCTTGCACGGAGAATTGTACCATCGCGCTCCGCAGGGATGGCTCGCGCGCTGTGTTGACACAAGAGAAGCGGAAGAAGTTTTGAATCGGATCCACAACGATAACTACGCGGACAACGAGACAGCTCTGTATAGGAGGATTCAAAGACAGGGTTACTACTAGCCCAGCATGAAGAAAGATGCAGATTTAATTGCGAAGAATTGCACATGGTGCTCCTTATACGTGGCCAAGCTTGAATGCCTAATGGCAAACACCAATGATCAGAAGGGGCATTGGAGACAGGTGTACATTGATTACTAACGGGAAGGGTTCTTACCTGTGGGGCAGATTGAATCCGCAAGGGTTGTCCGCGGAGCACGACGCTTCTTCCTGTAGAAAGGGATGTTATTTAGGAGAACCCTCGACGGGACGCCGCAGAGGTGCATAAACAAGGAAGAAGCAGAAGAAGTTCTACGAAGTACCCACGGGATTGAGCATCAAGGATGAAGAATGCTCTACGAACAGCTAGTTCATTTGGATATTTCTGGCCCACCAAGGAAAACGATGCTAGGCAACATGTACGGAGGTGTCAGGCGTGCCAAAAGTTTGGTAACTTAGTCCATGCTCCTTCGGTAGAATTGCACTCCATCCGCGCCCTATATCCCTTTCATATGTGGGCAATGGATTTGATAGGGCCGATTAGGCCGGTCTCGCGGAAGAACAGATGGATCCTTGCAGCTACAGAGATTTGTACCAAGTGGGTCGAGGCGATCACATTGAAAAGGGCCATGGGGGACGCGGTGGCATTGTTCATCAAGGAAAACATCTGCAGGTTCGGCATACCCAAGGTGATCCTATCAGACAACGGAACCCCATTCATCAACCACCACGTGGGAAGCCTCCTCGACGAATACGTGATTGACCATCACACTTCCAGCGCGTACTATCCGCAGGGCAACGGACAAGTAGAAGCGACGAACAAAACTCTAATAAGGATCCTCAGCAAGCTGTTAGATGAGCGCGGAGGGACATGGGCTGATCATTTGCCAATAGCCTTGTGGGCATACCGCACGTCGAAGCAGAAATCCACCCGCGCCAGCCCTTTCAGTCTGGTATATGGAGCCGAGACAGTATTACCACGGGGCGCAACGTCCCATCTGCGCGAATGATCCTCGCGATGGAGAGTTTCGCAGAAGGAAGAAGGGCAGATTTAGAAGCCCTAGAAGAAAGAAGAGCCATTGCAGCCACTGCTCATAAAAAATATTGGGAGTCCGTAGTGCGATACTACAACAAAGGCGTGGTGCCGCGAGTATTCAAAGTGGGAGATTTAGTATGGAGAGCGACCGTAGCGGTAATGAGAGATCTGAAAACCCCAAAGTTCACACCCAAATGGGAGAGACCCTATGAAGTAACCAGTGTGTCCGCAGCCGGCCAGTACCGTCTAGCTCGCGTGGAAGATGGATTCCGGACGGGGGCGGTCAATTCGAAGTATGTAAAGAAGTTTTACCCCTGAAAAAAGTGCTGAGATATTTACTTTGTTGGCAAAAAACTACTGTTGTCAATCCTTTTACAATTGTAATGATGTAGTTCTTTTGCTGTTGTCAGCTCTGTTATGTCATTTTGAGAGAGAATTCGAAACATGTAATGCGTATGGAATTACCAGGTCCCTTTAAGGACGTTAATTTTATGAAAAAAAGCGTTTTTATGGCCTATCCTGGATTTGTATGATTTGTAGTTCCTGCACGGTATTGCTCACTGACCCGCGCGTGCTTTCATACTTAACAATTATCAAAGAGAGATAATGTTAAGTCGCGAGAGGTCAAAACATGACCCGCGTGTATTTCAGGATTTAACGATTATCAAACAGAGATAATGTTAAGTCGCGAGGGGTTAGAACATGACCCGCACGTGCTTTCAGACTTAACGATTATCAAACAGAGATAATGTTAAATCGCGAAAGGTCAAAACATGACCCGCGTGTATTTTCGGATTTAGCGATTATCAAACAGAGATAATGTTAAGTCGTGAGGGGTCAGAACATGACTCGCGTGTGTTTTTAGACTTAACGATTATCAAACAGAGATAATGTTAAGTCGCGAGGGGTCAGAACATGACCCGCGCGTGTTTTCAGACTTAACGATTATCAAAGAGAGATAATGTTAAGTCGCAAGAGGTCAGAACATGACCCGCGTGTATTTCCGGACTTAAAAATTATCAAACAGAGATAATATTAAGTCGCGAGGGGTCAAAATATGACCCGCGCGTGCTTTCAGACTTAACGATTATCAAACAGAGATAATGTTAAGTCGCGAGGGGTCAGAACATGACCCGCGCGTATTCCTAGACCTAATGATTATAGAACAGAGAATGATAAGTTGCGACGGGTCAGAACATGACCCTCGTGCTCTCACACCTAACGAAGGCCAAGCAGAGATAAGGCCAAGCAGCGAGAAAGCACTCTGCAGATCTAGAATTAACAATTATAAATAAAGTCTGAATTTAAGCGACTGAAACAAAAATCCGAATCACGAACTATTGATGCAGTGACAATTTCATGTCTTATTCAAAAAAAAAAAAAAAAAGAGCAGAATACATGTGCGTTTAAAAAAAAAAAAGGGGCTCCCCTAGGCCGATCAGTCCACGAAAACAAGCTCCTCCGGGTCGGGGTCTGCAAGGTTCAACGCCCGCCGCCGCTAGTCTCGCGTCATATTGGGAGAGGTGGTCAAATCTGGCCTCCAGATCCGCCAGGTGCTGCCTAGCGGACACCAGCTGCGCAGAAAGACTTTGTATTTCAGGCCTCAAAGCCACTCTCTCTCCCGCGGTCCTAAGCGCGGAGCTCCTCGCGCTCAACCAGCCAAGGTCGAAGCCCATGGCCGTCATGTCCTGTGCGACCTCCTGAAGAGCGGTCTCTGTCTCTGCGGAAAAATCTCTAAAGCGTAGCTGCGCCCTGGGAATGAGAACCTCATGCAGATCCTTTAGAAGTGCTTATCACCGCAACCTATCCTCTAATAAGGTTTGCACCCGAGCAAAGGGCTAGGTCGTTGATAGCATATAAAACCGGTAAGACCGGGATCGTTCCCACAGAGAAATCTTCTTCAGCGAATTTGGATTAGATAGTAAGTATGCAGCGAGGCCTTCAAGCGGCCAACTCGGTGATTGATTTGATTAACGGAATTTGAACTTGAAATTTAACTAGATTAAAGATGGTCGAGTCAAGGGATTGACTTACCCACGACTTAGCCATAAAACGGTTCCTTCATCTAACTCATGAGTGAACCGAAACCGTCCGGATTCCACTTGAAGAATTAAAAACTGAAGACTACTTATAACTCAACTCAAGGCATTAATTCAAACTGAACTCATTTAACGCAAGTGAGAGACGAAAATAGATCGTTCGCACGCGTAAGATTATCGAGCATGTAGCACAAGGCGATAGACTTCATTGATCAAAGAAGCCACCGACCCCATGATCAGTGCAGGAAATCATGAGTTTAATTTGTTCAACACCTTGAAATCGAACTAAAGTTTAAGCGAAACCATTTAAACGACTAATTCATAGGGTTCATCTCACCCCATGACCAAACCAATTGACTACTCACTCATAGGAAAAAGACTAGAAATTATGCTAAAAAATGAAAGCATGCTTAACCGATAGAAATGGAAATAAACTTGATATTAGCAAGGATCTCAACCGTAGCTACAACATTAATGAACGGAAAATTAACAAACGACAAATACTTGAGTTATTAAGGAATTAAAGACAAAAGCTTGAAAGCAATGAAAATGGAGTTCTAGGAATAAAAAGACTTAAAACATAAATATCTACCTATTCTATCTATATGAGAGAGAGAGAGAGAGAGAGAGAGAGAGAGAGAGAGGCCTATTTATACAAGGCAACTCATCCTCTACCAAAATATTCCTGAACTTGCCAAAAGTGGCAAGTATTCCATAAATGGAAAGTCCAAAAAGCAGTAAAAATATCTGCTGGAGACCAATGTTATCGATACCATAAACAAAGGTATCGATAACATCCTTCAAATTCTTCCCCGGAGAAAAGAGTTATCGATAACTCAAACCAAATGTTATCGATACCCTCAGGTCTGGACAACTTCTGGACCAAAATGGGGCCAATGTTATCGATAACAAATGGAGTGTTATCAATAACATTCTTCAAAACTGCAGATTTCAGGTTGGCTTTAGCTTCAGCAAACAGCTCCCAGCAATTTCACAGCTTCTCAGCACTTATTTTCATTCTCTAAAGTTAAGTAAAGGCTACATTTTAAACCTTTCTTTTACCTTTCCTTTACTTTAATTTATTTAATGAAAATAAGAAAGTACCCCCCATTTGGAAACAATGGCATTACCAGAATTTCAAGATTCTCTTTAAATCAAAATGTCATCCCCCCACTTTTAGTACAAAATGAAAAACTGCACATTTTTCTCAAGAGAAAATGGCTCAAAATATGACCTTGCTCTTCGAATAAAACCTTGTAACTTTGTAGTTACTCTTAGAAAAATTCAAGGATCAATTACCGCCATTTTTTATCTCGAAAATCGAAACTTTTTCAGAAAGTCATTTTTCCATACTTAGACAGATTTTAGGGGGCCGACAGGGTCTTCGGGTACTTGGAAGCTTTTGGAGCATTCCTTGGCGTTCAAACGCGCCTTATTTAAATGAATTACCTGAAACACACAAAAACCTACCTTACGTGCAATATCGTATAAAAACGACAATAAATATGTACAAACACAACAAGCCAGAGGACTTAAGCACCAAGAATATGCATTATTGGGTGCTTATCAAGAAGGAGCCCCCCGAGTCGAGCCGACCGAGGGTTGAAATGAGCAAAGGTCTCTGGATGAGCTCGACCTATGGCGTTGAGGAGGGGGTGATAGGCTTCGTCCACGGGGAAATCCGCGGGGAACAGGCGAACCGGCACCTCCATTTGGGTTTCCATCGGCCCTTTCCCGAGGTCTGCGGCAGGGCTTCATAGGCGAGGAGGGCGTTCCTTAGATTCCACTTCATTCCTGTTCTGCTCGCCCATCTCTGAGTCCAACTCAGCACCAAAATCCCCGAGAGCAGCACTTTCCTAGCCTCCCAAAACATCATCAGTCTGTATGAAAGTCATGTCTTTAAATAAGGAGTTCAGATCTGAGTCAGTAATGGAGGTGGGCCCACCAATAAATTCTTAGTTTACTTGCAGCTGTCGGTCTCTATCCACTGGGAGAGGCTAAGGTGGCGGGGTAGGTGTGTGCCTCGCGGATGGGCGAGGAGATGCAATCTGGGAAGTGGAGCATGCTGGAGAACGAGGGCTAGTCCTACGTGTAGTTGTGTCCTCCCCAACAGATGACCCACGACCTTGTAGGAAAGGGGTTTTAGAGACGCCTGGAGAGCCGACCGCCACACGATCCAAGAAGCTCGCTGAAGAATGGATGCTGGCACTGGTAGACTATTGTTGCGATCCTGAAGGAATAGCGGAGGGCGTTGCTTTTTGCTGGGACGCGCCAAGGGCACTCGCTGAGCGAGAAAGGAGTCCCCCGACGCCGTCATCTTCTTCTTCTCTCAAAATCTGTGCTGCGGCCATGGAGATCGGCCCTGCGGCAGCCTCTGTTTGGCCAATGGACTCGCGGGAACTCGCTGGAGGCGGTGGCTTGCGGGCTTCTGAAAGGGCTGCATGAGACGGAGAGGGATCTCGATCAGCGGAGTAAACAATGACATTATCGGATTCCTCAGAGGAAGAAGACGGGTTCGTAGAAACAGTGTTGGGGTCCCCTTTAAGATCCATAATTGAAGGTTCATCAGGTAACATACCTCTGATCACCACGGAGGTTTCGGGCTCGGGCTGCGGATAGGGGAGCAGTCCTGTGCGGGGTTGAATAAACTCCACTTCCTTATCCCAGCGGCATGTCCCGTGGCAACGTTCCCTCCGAGGACGAGAGAGCGAGCTTGTATGGCATTAAGGCGGACGCTCAGCGGTACGTTGTCCTGATCATCGTTGTCATCATCATCGATGTCGACATAAACATCATCGTGACTGCCATGCCCGCGTCCTCTTCCCCTTCCTCATCATCAGACTCAATCACCACTGTTTGACAATTTTCAGTGAGACGGGTTAGAAACTAGAAGAAAGCGAACGACAGAAGCAATGTGGCAATAAGCATAGAACTTACCTTCAAGGCGACGCCATTTAGCCAGGGCAGCAGAGGCGCACCCCATCTGCTGCTCGTCCACGGCTTGTTCCCCTTCTTCTTCCTGCCCAGCAGTTGCCGCCAGTTCAAACACCACAAAAGTATTGGCATCTAGGTCCCACTGCGGGGAGAACAAGGAGAGCAAACAAATACGTATGAAAAGACAATAGCGATAACAAGGGTAGAAACGTATGCAGAAGCCGCAAAGAAGCACAACTAGAGAGGGTATAAGTCAAGAAAATACCGTGCGGAGCCGCTTGCTACAGCGCATTTCCGCTACCGTGGGCGCCCTTGTAGAAGATGGCTGAGAAGACCCTTCCGCGGCCCGAGGGTGAACCCTCCCTTGGGGACCCCGCGCTGGAGCCGGCCTCACAGCCATTGGAGCAGCGGGGGGAAGTCCTAGTGGGAAAGCCACGTTCAAGGGTGGAACATCCGTTACCACCCACATGCTTTGAGGTCCACGCCAATCGACTCCCTAAATTTCTGTGATGGCTCTGAGCGAGGCATCCCGGGTGCGAATTTCATGTGCCAAAAGAACCTCCGCCTCCCTGCCGACTAAGAGAAGAAACGCGTCCAAATTCCCCAGCTAGAATTGGTAAAACTGCGGCGTATATTGCCCTACCTCATCCCGACTGGGGATGGGAAGGTCCCCGAGGCTCGCCAGGATATCAGAAGTGTGTGGCCGCGTGAACCAGCGCTGAGAATCGACAAAGGAAGACAGCTGCGGGGCATGCCCAGGCACTCCTTGGTCGAAACTCAGCTGCCGCGCAAACCGGTCTGGCTGGTAGACAGACACTCCGTGGGCCTCGCTATTGAGGAAGAGAATCCATCCCGGGAGGACGATAAGGGCGGAACTGATGACCGCCCGGGCTACGGAGTTGTTCCCACTCGCGGTTGAGAGAGAGGAGCGGGTGCGTAAGAGGCATTGCCCTAAGCCGACTACACCCGGAGTGACAGAAGTATAGGGCCGCAGAACGAAGTTCTCCGCGATGTCACACACCACGTACCAAAGCGCATCGCTGCTAGTACTGCTAGTACCGATCCATCGCTCTGACCGAGACCGGCTGGCGGATGCCTGAAAGGCCCGCGGAATGGGAGCAATAGTCGGAAAATGCTCAAAGAAGTAGGCAAGGAGGAAACCTGTGTGAACCATGGAAAGGTGGTCACACCTCCCATGGGATCGTGCGAGATCAGCATGGACCAGGTCCAACTGACAATGAAGCGACCCCAAGACCAGAGGAGCCAGCGCAACACACTCGCCGCGGGATAGGCGTACAGCGAGTGGGAAGACCGCGGGGGAAGGGCTGTCTGCTGGGTAGTCTGGAAGGACAAAGTAGGACAGGAAATAGGCGAAGAAGCCGGCCATGTGGAGTCGCCCCTCATAATGGGGACCAGCGATGAAGTCTCGAGGTACCCCATCGACTACCGTCCTCGCGGGCAGAAAATCCTTGAAAAAGAAGCGGATCCAGCTTGCAAAGGAGGTCTTCTTGGCATTCACAGCGGCAGCTTTGCGAACGCCCCGGGCCGTAAATATGGGGCCAGACTGAGCCAGCTTGCCCAGCTTCCGCAGTTCCGCGGTGTCTTATTTATCCGCGAGGGAGAGGTTGCTGAGGTCAAGGAGCGTGACCCCACGTAAGGGAAGGTGGGTGAGGATCACCACGTCTTCCAATGAGATGCCACTCTCACCCCACGCCCATACGAAGGAGTGTGTGTCGATGCTCCAGCGTGAACATGCATGGTTCAAATTCCTAAGGGCCGCTCCCTGCCTCGGAATGCGCAGGCTTTGCGACAACAGTACGGCATCATAAGTACCGTTGGCCATCAAGATCTGCTTGAGAGGGGGGTTACCTACAACCTCGTCGACCCACTCGGACCAGTCCGAGGGTGGCGAAGCCTAGGCCCCGAAACCGCATTCGGAATAAGGGAAATCCCCCGCGCTCTAGGCAGAGACGCAAGATTGAGGACGGATTGACCGACTCCGCGTCCTCCACGTCGGCAGGAGTCGTAAAAAAAAGTAGGATTGGAAGTAGAGGGCCCCTCAGTGTTGTATGCTTCCGCTAGGGCCCAAAAGGGGTCCCCCACAGATTGAAGATACGGGGCCCTTCTCCATTGATCCGCGGTGGGGACTGGTTCTTCGATGATTGTGCCTCATGCTGCCATTTGGGAACTTTTACGTAAAGTGAAAAGGGAAAGGTGAAAGCAAGAAAAAGATCGCTCGCAAGAAAGAGAAGTAAAAATGACAGAGCTTTGACTAGGGTTTGAGCGGTAGGTGAAAATGACGGATGAAAAGGTTTATATAGTAAGTCGGTTGTAGGAACATTTATGGCAGCCGTACATCAAGAGTCGCATTAGTGAACGAGGCGACGCTGTCTGTTCGAGCGCCTACCATAACTCAAGAGTCGCGAGGCAGTTTGAGGGTGCTCGCGGAAGCTTGGTATATTACACGCGCGGGCGACGAGCTTCCGTCAACCGCGTGAGAGGGCATATGTAGGCGCGGTCAAAGTTGTTAGCTTACCATTCGAAGACGACTATTTGACACTTCAATAATGAACAGACACGTGGCGGTGGGACCCGCGTACGGGGAATAGTTGACCACTCGATGAAACAACGACGCGTGTGCACGTGAAGCCAATAGTCGTCTCCGCGGAAAACCGTCCGCGGAAGATGTGACCATCGCGGATCACCCCCGCGGACACCACGCATCGATGCTAGCGATGGGATTCATACTACTATTTTATGAGTCTCCTAGACCTCGCGATTACAGTGAGGTTTTCACCAAAAAGCCCCGGGGGTTTCCGTCCTAAGCCTAGAAGCAGGGTCCGACGGGAACCCCGTGGAGAAAGAATGATCGTTGCGGGTCGCGACCTCGCTCCAACGGGAATTAGGGAATTTCTTGTAGCTTGGTGGCTTGGAGTTGGAGGTGTCGCCGCAGGAAAACGAGCCTCCCCACGGAAAGGCATCCGCGGGAGGGCAAGTTTTCTCAAGGCCAGGAGGTACAGGAAGGACACGTGTCGGGAGTTGATAGGAGCGCCGTCCTAGGCCTGACCTAGACCCAGGTGCCCTATAAATACCCCTGACATTCCCAATGATTGATGACGACCGTTTTCGAGGAAAAGGTGAGTGAGCACTGAATTTGAGGGAGGAGAACATTCTTCCTCAGAGAAAAGGGGTGATTTCAATCGCTCAAGCCAAGGGAAGGTCGAATACCGCGCGGAAAACAAAAGGGACACGTTGCCTCTGTTCTTTCCGTACCTCCTGCTCCCACTCCTTCACCCCGCAAGACCTCCCCTCTTTCTCTTTCAACTAGTCATCGACCAATCGCACCTCTCCAGCTCACGGATAATTACACGTAAGCAGTCTCACGCGTAACCCACTCACTACAATTGATAGGCCAAATTAGGCTTAGAGTATTCACAATGGCCTAACCAAAATTAAAAAGTGGTTAAGGTCAACAATGTTTGTTTAAAATAGTGTTCACATTGAAATAATCAAACTTAACACTCTCTTAGCCACTAACCAAAATTTGGCCGATGAATAATCAAAACTAGCAACCTTTCGCCATTAACTTAATTTAGTGGACCTCATATCTCTTAATCAAGCACACCTATCAGTGTACAAAAATCTTCTGTGTGTGTGTGTGTGTGTGTGTGTGTGTGTATATATATATATATATATATATATATATATATATATATATATACACCTTTTCCAACAATGTTTTTAAAAAACAGTTTCAAAAACCTTTTTTTTGCAAAACTATTTTTGAAAATTATTTTTTTCAAACAAAAATTTAAAAATTTATTTTAGTTTCAAATTTTTTTCAAAAACTGTTTTCTATTTAGGAAAACAATTCTCCTTCAAACATGAAATTTTTTTCTTTCAAAAGTTGATTTTGAAAAACAATTTTTTCAAAAATTGTGTTTGGAAGACTATTTTCTATTTCTGATAAGCAATTTTTATTGGCTTGTAAACTGTTTTCAAAACAACTCTTTTCTACCAAAAGAACATTTGGGCTGCAAACATTATTTCAAGGGTCACAATAAAACCTTTGTTGTGGTGATTGATAATCTTAGGACCTATTTGATTGGAAAATAGTCCAAAGTTTATGAAATAGAAATAGAAATAGAAATAAGCTTCACTTCTATGAGGAAACTAGGAGTACGAAAAAGCCCCTAGAAAAATAATGGAATTGCATGGCAAATGGAGTAGGGTGTTAGAAATTTTCTTTTTGGCATTTTTAATGGAACGAAGTGTTGTAGGTAGCTCTCTATAGCACGAGCACCACCTTAAAAAAACAAAGTCACTTTTATGTATTACTGAGATAAAATGGATACAACCGTATACATCTGTTAATATGCCAGATTCAATCTGAATCCGATCTAGAAGAATTCAAATCCGATTACAGATAATTGCTGTAATTATCCGTTTGTCAGATCCTGAAGAATATCCTATCCCCGCCTAGTACCAAAAATGCAAATTGGCTGCCATGCATAAAAAAAATTAATGTCCAGCCGGTCCCTCTTTTTGAGTTTATGGCTTGGGAGATCCTTATTCTCCAAGTATAAATGCTGTGTAGGTCCTTGGAGTGTATTTTTACCATATTATCCTGATTGCGCGCACATCCCCACACACGCGCCCAAACACGAGTTGTGCCCCTTCTTGCACGCACATGTGCATATCCAGCTTGCTGGCTCTCTCTTTCTTTCTACGTCACAAACAGTGACGCCCTCTTTCTATCTCTCTCTTTTATTTCAAAACATAAAATTCAAAAGAGATTTTTACTTCTAAGTACAGAAAAGTGACACTTAATTTTTATTAAGGAGAGATGTAATAATTAATTACCACTAGGTTCACTTTTACAAAAATACATTTACCATCAATGAAAGTGTCACCCTAGGATTTTTGGGTATGCTAGGATTTTATGGTACCCTAGAATTTTAGGGTTTTAGGGCACCTTAAGCTTTTAGGTTTTAGGATACCTTAGGGTTTAGGTTTAGGCGTTTTCATAGAGCCCTAAGGTTTAGGCACTTTCATATGAGTTTTAGGGTGCACTTTCCTATTATAGAGTTTTAACGGTTTAGGCACTTTTATAGGATATCCTAGGGGTTTAGGCATTTTTATAGGGTACCCTGAGGTGTAAGCACTTTTATAAGGTGCCCTTAGGGTTAGGCACAAAAATACACTTGCAGAGAAGTGACGTTAACAAAAAAGGGAGTGGCAAAATCAGCAGCCTTAAGTTTTATAGTATTAAAATGAGAGAGTGGGGGACATTTTAATGCGCTTGGAGGGACATTGAATGCACGTGATTTACCAGGAAAAAAAGATGTGCACAGCTGCCCTTGGCCTAAATTTTGAAGTGATTTTGAGTGTTTTGTTAACGCCTCTAACGATATCAACGAAGTTCATTTTTTACAGAGACCTTAAACGACATATTTTGAACAAAATGAGCAGCTCCGATCATCTTTGCGCGACCCAAGGCGGCAGAAAAAGGGCTCTGTGCACAGCTGCTGTGCATGTAGAGTTTTCGGGAAAAAAAAAAAGGGTGGTGATAATGCCAAAACTGTTTTTGTTAGTGCCAAAACTCCAATGCATAAAAATCTTATACACTGCACATGGTACAAACCTTTTATGCACTAGAATTTTGACACCAACAAAAATAGTTTTGGCATTATAATTACCCAAAAATACTAGTGCATGACAGGTTGCACATTTAATATGCCTGGAGGGAGAGAACTATGGTGCGCGACAAATTGTGCATTTAATGCGCCTGAAGGGTGTTTTTGGAAGGAAATTAATGTACAAGACTTGTTGGGCCATAGACTTCTTTTGGAATTGATAGACAGGACTTAATGGATCGTTAGCCACTTAGGCAAGACTGGCCCAGAAGAAGCCCTTTGATAATTAATACCTTTTAAGAACATGCTAAGAACAATTGTTAATGAACAAAATGTTCTTGGTGGGTATTAATTATCAAAACATGTCATTGGCTGTCATTTTCCTAAAAGAAATTTAAAAAATAAAGCCCAGTCCACTTGCTTTTTTGATAAGGTGTCGTGTCCATTTATTGTAGTTTCCAAAGCCCAATGTCCACTATTTATTTTCAACGGGACAAAAATAGCCTCACTTGCAGAATACACATCTTCTCATCGTCATTTTCATTGTCAAAATTTGAAAGCCACGATCCACCAACGGCCACAATCACCACACCACCACCACCACGCCGCCAACCTCTCCTGCCCTTCCTCGCCTGGCTGGGGCCGAGTCACTCGGCGCAGTAAAAAAAACTGCTGAAAAAATCACTTTTACCCCACGATATCCCACTTTCTCTCTTTACAAATTAGGCCGTCGCTGATGATGATGCACGACAGCCGACGATGGCGAGAGACCATCTCATCTCATCTCTCCCTCTCGCTCTCGCTCTCGCTCTCGCTCTCTAGATCTGGAAATCTCAGCCTCCATGGCAACAATTGTCAACGGGGAAACTCTCATATGCATCAACGAGCTTCTTAGAGTCGTTGCCGGAAAGTTGCAGTCACCAGTGGGGGAGGAGGAGGTACGAAGTCCGTGGAGGGAGAGAGAGAAGTTCCCTTCTGGGAGCTATGGAGTTCACTAGTTTACTAAAAATTTTTGTACACCATGTGTTCGTCAAAATTCCTAATAGAAGAACCAATATAGCAAAATAGGACTAGTTGACCTGACTGATCCAAACGTCCTTGCATATAGTTGCTTGGTGATGATACTAGTCGTTTATTTTTGTGTTTTTATAAAAATACCAACTGTTTGGCTTCAATATTCATATCTTAAACTCTCGTGAATACTCACTAGAATAATTCTATTACAGTTTGATACCATTGGTATGCTGTAGTTGATAGTAGAATACAAAGCTTGAAATCTCATGAATATTCAGTTCATAACTGAATACTGTTTCTATGTATGCTTTCTACTATTGTAATTGAAAGTAGTGATACCTCACTAGTTTGGACACCAAAAACTACTGAACATCCACCGGATTTGGACACCGAAAACTTTACAAAAATCGACACTTTGTTATGAAACCTAGTGAACATTCTCTAGATTTGAGCAAAAAAACATTTTTCAAAAATACTGGTGACAATTCACTAGATAATATCTCGGGGGCATTCACAAGGTATTTTGGAAACTGACACTTGTTACAAAAACTAGTGAGCATCCTCTAGATTTGTGCATAAAACACTTTTTAAAACATTAGCGAAACTTTACTAACTAGTGAACATTAAAAAAAAACACTAGATTTGAAAACTAGGGAACATTCTCTAGATTTGAGCAAAAAATACTTTTTAAAAAAAACTAATGACAATTTAGGTATTATCTCGTGGGCATTCACAAGGTATTTTGGAAATTGACACTTGTTATAAAAACTAGTGAGCATCCTCTAAATTTGAGCATAAAACACTTTTTAAAAAACTAGTGAAATTTCACGAACTTTTAATTTGCAGTTTTTTGATATTAAAGGGTGTCGTTAGATCATGGATCACAATCTCACTACTTTTGTTTATTAAAACTAGTGAGGTATCACTACTTTTGTGAGGCGTACTTATATATTAAAACTAGTGAGGTTTCACTACTTTTGTTTTTACAAAAACTACTTAAACCTACTATACTAATCAACAAAAACCAACTCATTCTAATATCTGTATGCATAAGCTGTTTTTGGCTATGGATGAAAGTTAGTGTTCTAACTTTTAGTTTTGCTTTTGAAACTTAGTGAATACTCACTAAAAAAAAAACCTCCGTAGTTCTCATATGAAAGTTAGTGAATATGCACGAGGTTATATTTAGTGAACATTTAATAACTTTTTGGGACAGTGTGCTTTGCTATTTACACATCCAAAAAAAAAAAAAAGTGGTATGTTTTTAATAAGTGAATGAGTACTTTTTCCTTTTTAATGGGAAGACTATTAATTTATTATTTTTATACGGTTATTTGTCTTAATAATTTGTTCATTAGATAAGTTTATTAAGCTAATGTCTCGATTAGTTTGAGGGATCGAACATCCCCCAATTTTGAAATTTTTTTCATCCCTAGAATAGGTCTTGATGATGTTGCGAATGGCCCAATCGTTCTTCCGAATCTTGTTGTACTGGACCTTCTTTGATATGAAGGCATCGAAGAGCAACCAAAATGGGGTCTTCTTCAATACTTCAATTTTTCCAGTTAAGAATGTCTTCTTATCAATAAACTCGAAGAACGGTAGAAGGTTTGATCAATATTGGAAGTATTTTGTTGGAGCTTTTGCACGTTTTTTCTTTTGAGGGCTTTGGTGGTTTGTACAAGGCTCTTCTGTGTAGGCCCTTTTTGTGCACCTCTCTTCTGTGAAGGAGTTTTTGGAGGGGGGCTTTCGCAACTCTTCTCGTTGAGGATGTTTCCTCAATTGGGCTGTCCTCTTCTGCCATTTTTTTGCCCGATCTTCGTCTAAACTCGTACCTTAAAGGTTCACTGGGTTGACTAGATTGTGTTTCCACCATTCTGCAATTAGAACACTCAGTATATTTTGAACAACAGAACTAACAAACTAATTGATGAATTAACAACAAAATCTGCACAAAATGAAGAAGTGAATGCTCACTAAGTTTCATGCATTCCCCAAAACAGCTTAAGCATACCAATAAAAGTAGCCAAAAATCCATACAAGTTTGAAGATCACGGTTTGTCCTAATTATCAGCTATGGTACCATTATGCATTTTCTCAAACAGGACATAAACCTTTTACCAAGTGTCATTTGAACAAATCTAGTGAGCAGTCACTAAATAACCAAAGATTATGTGATTTTTGGCGCATTTCTGCTAGTTTGGTAGATTGATTGATTCTAATAGTGTGTAGTAGGTTCTCTTTGTAAAGATTGTATTACGGGTTCTCCCCTGAGATTCTTGTTTGGTTGGCCATAAAACGCTTCATTTACCAAAAAAAAAAACTAATTGATGAGTTAACAACAAAATCTGCACTAAAGGAATTAGTGAATGCTCACTAAGTTTCATGCATTCCCCAAAACAGCTTAAACATACCAATAAAAGCAGTCAAAAATAACATACCAATAAAAGCAGCCAAAAATCCATACAAGTTTGAAGTGGTACCATTACGCGTTTTCTCAAACAGGATATAAACCTTTTTACCGTGTCGTTTCACTAGTTTTTTTGTTTTTTGAAAAGTGTCGTTTTTGGTAAATCCAAATCCAGTGGATGTCCACATTCATTACTCTAACTCACGAGGTTATATCTAGTGAAGGGTCACTAGTTTTTTTTGCAAAATTCTTTTATTAGGAATTTCGACTAACACATGGTGTGCAAAGTTAGTGACCGACTCTAAACTTCATAAAACTCTTTCGAACAAAGCTACAAAGCTATGTCGAACTATAGAACAAATCTAATGAGCAGTCACTAAATATTTTGAAACCCTACATAATTCGAAACCCTACAAATCTAGTGAGCAGTCACTAGATATGCATCCATGAATTATCAAATCAGATTTCCAAGAAAAAACAAAAACGAAACTTATATTTTGACAAGATTTGGAGATCCTATGCACACTTTACTTATGCATGTGTGTGTGCGTAATTAGTAATACAGACTGAGATCTGATTAGGGAGGGTTTACCTGAAAACAAGAAGCCCTGAAAAACCAGTTTAGGGAAGAGTAACAGTAGAACAGTAGAGAGAGATTGGTAGATACGTAGTAGTCGTGAGTGAGTAGTCGGAGTAGTCGTGTCTTCTCTGTTGAGCTTCTCCGATGTGAGTAGTCGGAGGAGTCGCGTCTTCTCCAATCAATCGGTTTGAGAAGAGTAACAGTAGCATATAGGTTTGGGAATTGGGAACAGTAGCGTCTCTCTACGGAGTAAACAGGGGTATTTATGTCTTTATGAGACGCGTGTGGACTGTCTATGTTGTAAAATTACAGTATGGACCTGAGGCTTTTGGAAATTCTTATAGTGGACCTCCCACTAAATCTCCCTAAAAACATGTCTTAGCACAGCCAGCACTCCCAACAATCAAAGTAAATACAGCCCACACATCAATAAGATAACCAAATCAAATCAAATCAAGCTGAGCCTTGTGTCCCAATAACCATATAAGCTTAATTTATTTCAATATTTTTCGTTAGAAATAACTGTAGAAGACTCTATCATAATCCATCAAGTTCTCGAGTACCCCTTGTTCTCCAACAAATACAACTTAGAACAAAGAAATTGGAATCAACCTAGCAATGGAAAATTTAACCTAAAAAATGTCCGACCCAAAAGACTCGTTAAATTTTTTCAAAATTTCCAACAACCCATTCACTATAACATCATGATGAAAGAATGAATCAAAAATTTAAAATACAACCATTAAAAGAGGACATATGAACAAGAAAAGCATTAGAAAAATTAGCTAAAATTACCGTCTGATGATGACAAAATCAATCTAGCGAGCAACTATGTGAACAAGGTGACGACATCTCTCCGATACCCTCTAACCATTAAAAGCCTAGGCACATTTTCCACCAACAAATCCATGTACTCCATGTAAAAATATGCAGGGTGGTTTACAGGAGGCGGCGGTAGACTTACAAGCACAACCGCCGCCATTCTTGAGTACCTTAATATCGTTGAGTTCAGCTTCAAGGTGGTGTAAAGGAATTTCTCCACCTGTTGCTCGTTGACAACTACTGCCTTCCCATCGGCCATCAGAGGCGTCTTTTCTCTCTCCGCTTTCTCCTTCATCCCTAACAAGTAACTAGAGATTCGCTGCTGGGCCCCAGTGAACGCCTCCACTGATTCGTCCTGTTGGGGCCCACCCTCCACATGGACATCCCAGGTCTTCATCGATACAACAAACACTTCCGCCTGCATCCTAAGATCGTAAAGGAACTTCTTGACGTCGGCCTTTAGCTCCTCCGCGTCAGAATCCTCCTCGGCAATGCAAAAAACTTGAATCTTACAACTCTCAAAGCTCTCCTTAGTAAGAAGAAGTTGGGAGAGCAAAAGCATTAGACCTCCGTCCCTCACTATCCAATACAAATCAATGGTTCCGTACTGTCTCTGATACTCATTCGGCCACTCGTCGAGTCCCTTGACAATAACAACCGCCTTGTTAGCAACAATGCAGTCGTTTATTATCCCTACAAAGGTGGCGGGGATTTCGGTTAGGTTTTCGCGACGCCAAATTTCAGGGTACCGCATCACCACGATATTCGGCTTGAGATTTCCAAGGCCCATAGTTTGGACGATTCCGCGGAATCCGTCAGACATATTGGGGGCCACGACAATCTCTGCTACGCCTTCACACCGTTTGTAGTCGATATATGTACTAAGCTGCTTGCATGCAGCCTTGGCATCTTCGGCACATTCATAGTAATCTCCGTCGAGTATCGAAACGAAGATGGACATTCCGCGGCCTTTTTTCTTCATGCAGTTGGCAAAGTCGGCGAGCTTGGGATGGCATGGTACATTCTCTGGTAGCTTGCCCCAGGGGCGGCAGAATACGAGGGGAATAGGGTACCAATTTTTTGGGTGGACTTGGTTTGCTGCAATAACAAATATAGAGGTCAACAAAAACAAGAATAGCTATGTGACACATAAGTTAACATATTTTATGCACATGTAGGAGATCGAAAAATTAGACGACAGAGAGGAAGAGAGAAGAGAAAAAAACTATAGTTGGTGGTTTTCCAAGAAATTAAGAATGGGTGAAGCATGTAATTTTAACTTATTCCATGTTCATTTGATCCTCATTCTATTCATTCCAATCAGTAAACAAAAAGCCCAGCAAAATCCAAAAAAGGAGAAAGGAAAAAACTGCAAACATAGGTAAATCGTCCACGGGTGAGCCAAGCCAAGAGTTGCCCAGGCTCAACTCGAACTATTTTCTTAAGCTCAGGCCCCAATCAGCCGACTTTGAAGCTTACTTCTCTAAGACTGTAATTTACTGCAGACAAGAAGGGTGGAGTTGACCCCTGATATTAAAGGTCGAGAGGATAATAAGTCATGCAAGGTAGGTGGTGTTACTAGGCCCTACGTCACATGATAGTTTAAACAAAACATGAAAAATCTGTAACCTCCCTCCTTGAATTTTCACCAAATGTTTTGACAAAATGTCTGTATATAACTTCTACTACTAAGCGTTGACAACCCATTTGTCTTGGGCCTAATCTGATGGATGCACACAATACAGATTTTATTAAGTCAATCACCAGAAAATGTACAAAAGCCTGACCTATTAAGTGCAAATGATGGCAAAACAACCAATCTGGGAAGGATGCTTCCATAAGAAAGATACAAGAAAACTAGCACCATACCACAGCTTTGATACCTAAGCAATTATCAAGATAACATACTATGGTTTCAGGATAGGTATACGCACCTCCTAATGATCGCAGACTACGCAGTGCTAGTTGAAAATATGCACTTTTGAAACCATCACCCCAGTCTCCAGCTTTTCCCTTAATGCTTACGTAATAGTATATTAGACTGGCTAGGGCTAGAGAGACCACAGTGAAAGACCATGAAATCAAGAACATAATCACTGCAAGAGAGGAAAAAAAAAAGCAGCTGAATATTCTTCAGAAATGCACAAAATGACAGATGCACAACCACGCATGATAAAACAATGGGCCATAGTGTATAACAATTAAGTCCTTCATACAGTCCACTAGTATTTTTTCGAAAAAGAAACCCAAACCTCTTCAAGATCGCTAAAAAATTCCACAGACCAGCAGATCCAAAACAACTAAAAGCTATGATGGGGTTGGTGGGGGAAAGAAAATGCCAAGGAAATGATCATTTGAAGGCTGGATTCCATGGACGAAAAAGAAAAAAGAACGTTAGAGCGAATGATATTTCAAGTCCTTAATAACATTTCTCCTTCTCGCTTCTGTGGCTTGTTATCAGTACCATGTATAGATGTTTAAATTTGGCAGAGGACATAAAACCCAAGGAGAACAATTTTCCTCTTCGCTTAATTATCTTTTTCCCGTTCCTTCAAGTAATTCCAATTTCAAAAAAATAGTTTAATCTGCCAAATCCAATAAAATTAAACAAAGTGATGAGGCTAAATGTGTGAACCAGATGACAAGAAAGCATCATTAATGAAGTATTACTATCTTTGCTGTTCAAAAAAAAAGAAAAAAAAGAAGCATACCTATACAAAGTGATGCTCCAATAAGAGAAAGGCTCCAGTGGTGAAATTTCCACCGAGGACGCCAGCTGGGAGCATCTAAAAGATCCAGAAGGAAGCAAGACAAATTCACACCGGTATAACAGAGAAGGAAAAACATAGTTACGGTAGGTGTGATAAGATCTAAATTCCCAATTATGACACACCCAATACAGATGAAGGCAGTAAAGAGCGTGGCAATATGAGGTTCACTCCCATCAGCAACCTTGAAGTAGTTGAGAACAGGGAGGATGTCATCATTGGCTATTGCCGCAAGCAGACGTGGGGCCCCTGTCATGCTCTGAAGTGCAGCACCAAGTGTTGAAAGAATAATTCCAACGTACACAATTAATGGGAAAGGCCATGCGACTGTAGCTGTTAGTAGCCTGCAAAAGTAGTACAGTTATGCCCTAAAATGACAAGTGAATCAACGGAACTTCAAACAACCATCCTTTTTTTTTTTTTTGATCAGTTCAAACATCCATCCTTTCCATCTGAGATCAACAGCATTGACAGCGACTCAACACTGAATCTCCATACATTCTGTATTCCCAAAGTATCATCTACAATCCTTCCTAACATGAATTACGCGTGAACAAATTTTCTTTGTTAAACAGTCAATACCGAAACCAGTGACTAACCCTAAACACTGTATAGTAGAAAGATCCCAACACGAGAAACTTCAACGAAGAAGATATTATACAATATACATATAGCTCAGGACTCAGACGAATCTGCGCTTTCCATGTAAACTAGCAACAATGTGTCTAGGCAATGAAATACTTGCTTTTGCAAAAATTCCACCCCAAAGTATTCATCGAAAGAGGCCAGAAGAGAGTCAGTCATATAGTTTATAGGTCATCACCACTGTTCATATCATATTATCATACCTCCTAACCACAGTTCTCCAATAATAGAAAAGACAGTTTATAGGTCGTACTACGGAAACGAATTCAAACTAAGCCTCAGTCTGAAACAATTGGCATCGGCTGCATAAACTGTTTTCTCCACTTGTCTCGGTCAATGATATACAATCAATTACGATTACTGAACCCATATCGTTGTTTTAGTTTTTACACTAAATCCATATCCATTTTTTAGTTTTTACACAACACCTTATCTCAATTTAGGCCTTCCCCTGCCCGTAATTTCCATTCAAAGTTTCAGTTCTTACTGTTGCATCCATAGGACCTTGGTGTATGTGACCAAACCAAGGTTATCAATACCGTTCTGAACCGGCTGGTACATACCGTTTTTGACAGAATCCGGTACCCTACATCTCTAATTCTATTCCAGCTCAAATACTGGACGGTACCGGAGATACCGGATAGTACAGGACTACTTTTAAATTTATTTTTTTCTTCAAGTACCGGACAATACCGGTCAATACCGGACGGTACCGGACAAATACCGGAATATTTTTTTTATTTTTTTTGTTTTAAAAAGTGTATATTATACTATAAATTCTTTTAGGTAGGAAAATATCTCTAATAGCGATCAATCCGAAACGGTACCCGGTATCTCACCGGTACCGGTACGTACCGTACTAGAAAAAAGCGGTACACTAGCCGGTACGGTATTCAGAACCTTGGACCAAACGACCATAGCCTCTCTTGCAACTTATCTTCAACCGTATTGCCAAATTATGGTTTAACAAACAATTTCAATATCCAAAGGGATACACCCCAGCAGCCAACAGGCAGCCTCCCCAATATTTGACTAGAGTCGATTTGAAATGGAGGTCTTAAACTTGAACCCTCACCTCAACACGATACCAAAAATAACTAAGTGAAGGAATGCTCGTCATCAAATAACACAAAGAGAGTGTCCAAATGGAAAGAGTTTAAGCAATGGACACCAAAGTTCCAAGGCACATACATGCTACAATCAGACATAGATTAATGAGCTACCTGGCCTGTCTTGAGGCAACAATTTAATAAACCACACAAAAGGAATACCTGTCTGTTAAAAGCTTCTCTCTGGTTGCTAGAGCTCCAAATAACAAAACAGAAACTATATATAACCCAGAAGTAGTGAGAGTTGCAGCTAGTGTTCCAATAGGTATAGAACGCTGAGTATCTTTCAGAGAGGCAGATCGATTAGAACCTGCCATAATGCCCGTCACAGCAGGAAAAAAGAGACCAACCAAGGCACTGACAATTAAGGAAAAAAATTATACGGGTCAGAATAGCCAAAAACAAAACAATCTCATGGCAAATCCAATTGTAGGAACTAGTTATATATGGTTAAAAAACTTCAACAGATTAGCCACTAAGGAATACAATTGTTAACATAACAGCTGAATACAATAGACAACTACTCCAGCTATTAGTAAGTTATAAAACATTCAGAATGAAACGAATAAACAAACAGGAAGGAAGATTCTGATAAACTTTTGCCCATTGCTCCCTTGTATATCAATGCCACGACTGGCATTTTAAAATCTCCCTTGATTCCATGCCGTTGAAACCACGTAGGGCAAATACTGAGACTCAATATAAAGGATGCTAGGGTAGGTGAGCCAATTGTGACGTTCCAAGTATCCCTGCAGTTTTAAGCGCCAACTGCTAACAGTGGGGATAATCCTAGGTTTGAATCTTTCTAGGACAAAAAACTGGGATGTTTTTTCCTTCCAAAAAAAAAGGGAGCAAAGAGGGACTAGCGCTAGAAATATTTACCTAAACAAATTTTGCAAGGGGTTCTCACATGGTCAATAAGGAAATTTTTGGTACAAAGCCATCCCTGGGTCTTCTTTACTCTTGGTTTATTTAGTTTGGCTTGTCTCTTTCTCTCATAATGCGTCGATTCATTTGGGGCTCAAATTTCATGGAATCTTGATTTCTTTAAGAATCTCCATCACAAGAAAAATGAGTTGGTTTCTTTATTACCTATAATCAGGTCATGTAACCACTTAAAAAGAGTGGACAATTCATCCACCATTCATCAGCCTTATTCTTGCAAATCTTTCTTTGGTAAAATCATTACAATCCATGGGTTACTTTCTTTTGCTCCTCGTTGATTGAAACGATGCTGTGCCTCTTAAAGTACAAGTGTTTGCATGTTCTATTCCGCACAAGAAACTCAATCAGAATGATATGATTCGGAAAAAGAGGCAAAGTTGCCTTTGGTTCCATAAGGGTGTGAATTGTTAGTCTCAGTCAAGCTTTGGTTTGTGTGCTCAGAAACCGACCGCCATGGGAGAATTTTAGTTTGAGGTTATGACCAAACCAATAACAGCCGCAGCCTCTTTAATGGATTGTTCCCTTGCCTAACAATAGAAAGAAGAGAAAGATCCTAATGTACCATCTTAGACCAAAGTAAATCCCTGTTCCCAGAGGTATAACATCCCTAGAATGGACGAGATCCCCTGTTTATTAGGGCTATCTATCAGATGGGAAGAATTAGTTTGGGATGTTGATTTAAATTTGACTCTGGCATCCCTGAAGGTGGATGACCATCTGGCCCCACAATTAGTAGAAGCATTCTGGAGGTGAGTAAATTGTCCATGATTTATGCAGTCCATTGCCCTTTAGTAATGGCTTTATTGAAAAGATCGCTTAGTAGGGGAGATGGATTCATGGTTCCTACTTCTTGCCTTCAGATGTTGATAATTGCCTACAGAGGATTTGAAACCACTAAGAAAGCTCTAGTATGGATTTACCTATTTTGTGCTCCGTTTTGGACGATTCGGTTGGGGAGAGAAGCCAGATTTTTTTAGGAAGGTTCAAAGAGGTAGGTAATGGGATAAGATTAGTCATTTGTCTTCTTTTTGGGCTTCATTGTCGCCCACAAAGTCTCAAAATGCTAGCAAATTGCTCTCAATTTCCAACTAACCCGTCTAAGCCCATGCAATCAAGATGGAAGTGACTAACAATCTCCTCTACCTTCCTACATGCAAAACTGATTGGGAGGAAATACTCCTCCAGCTACTGGCTCAGCTGTCCACACACAGGAAGAAACCTACGAGGCAACCGGCAACTTCAAATAGGCTTCCACCGTTCCACGTGCAGGAATGGTGTAGTTCCTAAACAAGATGATAAATGTCAAACTGAGAATCTACCCTTGCCACTCATCCACTTCATCACATCCTCACCTCTAACAAGCTTTACCATATAAGAGCCTACAAAAACCTCACAAAATAACTAGAACATCTAGATGAACCCATAATTTTGGGCGATGAGTTTTGGCAAAATCAAGTAGAGCAAGAAGGCAAAGATTGATTATGCACAGAGATGTAACACTTATCGATAAGAAAGATACAAATCCGGTAAGAAAACACGCAATAAGCAATAGCTATACATCCAACACTTATTGAACATCTCGTCAAGAAAAATAACATATCTATGATGAACCAACTCAAACAAGCAACGCAAGTTATTATGAATCAAATAACAAGCCAACACCATTTGTCACAAGCATCAAGATTTATGAAACTTACTTATAATTCCAATCTGTTTTTCCTGCAGGATCAGGAATTCCAGCACTGTTTGTTCTTTGATAATCTGAACTCCAGTTATCTTTGAAAGTTTGCAAACTCAAGCCTGTGATTCCGGCTGTATCAAGCATTGCAAGAGAAGTTAGTGAACTCTATCAATTCCCCAAAACTGCTAGGTCAGTTGTATAGGGTGAAGATTAACGAGAGTCCTGCGAACCATATGTTCCTAATACTGTGCGGGACAGTACAACGGCATTTGCTTTGAATAAAAGCAGTGAAGGACACGAATCACGATGATAAAAAAAGAGAGGACACCAATCACGAAGCCAAATATAAAATACAAATCAAACTGCCCATGTAAATTAACATTTCATTGACAAAATTTTCCTTTTTACTTTTTAGAAGTACCATTTGCTTAAGATAGGACCAATCCTCTACATATTAGCAGTCAGTACTGAAAGGAACATAACATGTATTAATAGAGTTGAAGTAATGAGTAAATCATTGTTGTTTTACACAACTCAACCAAGCAATGGTAGCCAGCAGCAACCCACCATCACCCATAGGGGTAATTGACTGTAATTCAACACAAACTTTGAACACCCATAATGGGACGGGCACAACGCAAGAAGAACTTGGATACAGAGAAAGAAGGACTGCAGCAAGAAGTAAAGAAGCACACAGATAGTACATTTTAATCCTTCTTCTTGTTATTCTGAGTATCTGCTGAAAACATTTGACCTCATGCGAAAAACTACATCACTATCTACAATCTAGTTTCCAACACACTTAGCCCTCTACCTGTGTTGCTTATTTTCCTAGAAAATTTGTGTAAGATACACTTTTGGATTAATTTCTGAGAGCAAAGGTAACCAGAATGTTCATAGTTTGAGCTGAAAGCCAGAAGTTAGGTTCTATTGCTCTAGCCAACAGTGATCACAGGTCAACGATTTTATAGAACTGCTCAAAAGAAAGGCCCAACGCTACGGTGGTTCAGTCAATTAAGACTAAGTAGGTTAAGGATTCAAAATAAAATAGATACGTTTTTTAAGCTGGAATGGCAAGAAAATAAACTCGGGTTGTCTGGGGATATGGGTAGGTAGGATTCCGTTTTCATCTTTTTTAACTTTTCCCATTTCCAATTCTTTTTGAGAGGGGGTGCATTGCCCTAACGTTTCTTTAACCATAATGCCCACAAACACTGAGTATAAGAGGCTAGATTAGCGTATACAATTCTGTGGTCTAGACAACATGCACCTTAGAAAGGAAAAGAGATGAACAAAATGGGTATAACACACTCACATGCGGGATGATCCTTCTTCGCTGCAGCAATACCAATAAAAATGCAGAAGATTGAGAGTAAAACGGGTATAAGAAAGGCAGGTGCAACCCGATTTATCATCTTCACGCCACCAAACACAATAAAGCATATAATGATTGTCACAACAATCCCATAAACTTGCAGATCGTGTAAACTTGGACTTGGGATAGGCTCTGCAACTCCCGTGGCATTAACATTTGTTAAAGTTTCTGCACAAATAATGGAACGAAAAATCATTAACATCACACAATCGAAATATTTGGACTGTAAAGGCACAACTACAATCAACCAACCAGTAAGACAAGACCAGCCTCTCACAAACGCATAGAAAGTTATAAATAAACCATTGTAACAACAAGAACCCATTCGTTTTGGGATTTTGGATTTATAGGTAATGAGTGTAGAAAAAATAGAATAACGATTGAAAATAGGGGTATTAGAGAGAGATAGAGAGAAAAATGAGAGTAATGATTGGAGGAAAATAAGGTAATGATTAGAATCCATAACCCTTAAACGAACGGGGTCCAAGACTCTCACAAACGTAATAAATGATCTTTGGAAAAAACAAGACAAGAATATCAATGTAACCCATAACCAAGTTCAAGAAAAGCCAAAACGAAATCAGTATAGAAGGGGATATGCTAGAAATTTCATGAAACTCAAATTTAACTGCTTACGGAACAAATGTAAAACTAGACAAACCCACTATCTGGTTGACAAGCTCCACAGGGAATCATCAAATGCAGAAAGCCAGAAAGAATCAGTATGACTTACAACAAAGATTTATGAACAACAAGACTGAAACATCAGTCCTGAGTTTTCTCAAAGACATTGCCATTACCTCTGAAAATCCCAGCACTTGGCACACCTTTTAGAAAAGTCTCTACAGCTCCCAACACATAACTGAAAACATAAGTAAACAGAATACAAGGACCACAGTAGACAAAGGTCACATCTCCATCAGCCTCATAGACCTCAACCATAAAAAATAGCATGCCATAACGAATAACTTAACAATAAACACTCACAGAGCTCCAGCGACTGCATTCCCAAGAAAAAAACATAACCCTATGCTGACTCCAACCTCTGGACCCAAGGCTCGACCAATGAGATAATAAGGTCCCCCACCCTAGACAGACAGTAGATGTATCAAGAAAGTGAACTAGAAAATTTCCACCGCTAGACTACATGGAAAGAACCAATTAGCCTTTTATGTCGGACAAGTAACCACAATTGACACGAGAAAAGATCAGAGAAAATCATCCTTTAAAGATTAACATAACTTAAGAATAGGCTGACATATCGTGTAACTATCAAGTAAAACATTCAGAGAATATTGTTATCATTAACATTTACAAATCTTTTGTTATATAACAGCAAAAGCTTCTTTAAACAATAATGCATATAACTGTTTTACTAATTACTGTCTCAAATCAAACTCGAATAAAGTAGTATCCAAGAGGGTGATTTTATGCACCTATAGTATTGCAACTATTGCAACACACTAAAGCATAGCTCAGCAGAGTTATTGATTCCTAAACAAGAGTGAGAAAACTGATAATAGTACAAGGAAAAATAGCTCCAGAACTTGACACGTTTGACCTATAAACTGCATAATAAACAAAAGATGCAAACCTAATTTTCTCTCGCATGTAAAAACTAAAAAGGATGCCACTTCGACATTTTGATACCAACCAAATCTAATTAATGCACCCCAAAACACCTCCAGTGCTCCAAAACATAACTGACTATTAGTGCTGGAAGACCCAGAGTTCCGTTTCTTACATTAACTTAGTAAATTCCACCAAAACATATAGGAAGAACAACTATCCATCTTACCTTCATTGCACCATTTGTTGCAATGGCACTCAATGAAATTGAAGTCAGAAAAGTACAGGCGCCACAAAAGGCGACTAGCAATAATGATTCGCCGATCCCCCCCATTCCAACAATCCTGCAATTTCCACAGAAACAGAAAAGTAAATGGCTCAAATTATCTCCAATTAACTCCCCCCTTCCACACCCAAAGAAAGAACACGAAAGCACCTAACGTGTGAAAGGAGAGGAAAGTTACTGAGACAGCATGCAAAAGTGTCATATACACGAACTCAAAATAAAGTTATGTAACTTATCCAGCATATATCCCAGCAAGACACATCTGACACAATATGTATAGTAAAAGGCCTCAACTGCAGATATTTAATATGCCCAATTAGAAACATATTAGCAGAGGCAGGCCCACGATATTGGTTTAAAATAGGATAATCGCAAAGCCAACAAAACAAGCATCTGTCATTCTTAAGTTTACCAGGAAAATCGAATGTAGTAGATTATTCCCAAAATGTTTTGCAAGCATGGAACAAACACCCCCATCATTGTCCCTGATTTGACACCAGTAATCTGCATCATCAAGACAGGTAAGAGGCGTGAAAATGCATTATGAATGAAGTATGGCCCAATCTCTACAATCACAAAGGAAGATTTAGAAATTATAGTAAAGCCATGACCAATATGTCAACCTTCAAGCCTAAAAAATGGCACGTGTTTTATGTCAAGTAATGGATACGAGGTTGCTTTTGAATGAAAAACATCTATAAACAATTGTATATAACAGCTGCACAGGTTCATTTATTAGCTTCATTTCATTTACACTTCTAATAATCAGAAGACTCTTTTCCAGGGATTATAAATTGGGATGTAACCTTTAATTTTGTGGGGAGTTGATTTCAAAATTTGAATATCAAGGCTGCGGTCATTGTATTTGGGGCTGTGGACCTTGCAGAAATCGCCTAACCCTTGCGAGGGTGTAGCACTCTTTCTCTCTTCTTCTTCTCATGCTTTTCTTTATTCTTCTTTGCGCACTTACCCAAGTAGTATTCTTATTTCCCCACCCAACACCACCACGATTCTTGTTGTCAGCGGCAATACTCAAAGTGTCTTAAACCGTCCTACATCACCTCATGGTTGATATAGTTCAAATAATCGATATTTTCAAATTTTATTTTCCACCAATCAATGTCTTGTCAGCGGTACATAATGGGGAAGAAGTGACATAATAGTGAACACGGAAGAGATATAAGTGAATACAGTGATTACACCGATTAAACCACGATGAAAAGTTTCATTATTCCACTTCACTAGAGTTAAAAAAAGAAATATAGAAATCCAAGGAGCAAGATTCGACACTCGACAGACAGTTGAAACTGTACTAAAATTGCACTGGATGTAGATGCATTTCACCAAGAACTAACTACTTCATGACACCCTGATACTATAATAGAATGGTTAAGCTATTCACAAATAGAAGGACAGTTTTACGGGATATTTTGCAATTTATCCGACTACCCTTCGTTTATTCAACTGAGCATGTAACCCTTGATAAAAGCCGACCCCAAATGATCGGGACCCAATGTTTGGTTTGGTATGGTTTCATTTTGAACTAACATTAGTTTCATATTTCATACTCTGAGCAAGAGTAACAACAACAGAATCCATCTAGTCCATAATCATTGGGGGTATGGACAGGGGAGGATTGGAGAGAGACCTAACCTTTTGCAATATATGCACAAAGTGGCTGCTCTCGGAATACAACTGGAACAGTGGCCCCCTATACCTCCAAGAACCAAGGAGCTAAAGGAGTGTTTTGCTGGGGAATCATGCCCCCAAATCAAAGCCGAAAGGCATCAAAAAGGGTAAATCTAGAGACCCAAATCAATTTATGTGCACATTACCATGCTTAATATTGTAAGACACTCACTCAACGTGAAGATAGAAGAGTTCCTCTAGATAAGAGACTATCATTACGTAATTTCACCAAGAAATATATTTCCCAGAACAACATGTAGAAGCAACTATTAATAACAATAGATTGTAGCATCACTACCAGCCTACCACGCATTCATAACCCTAGAGTAATACCACTTCTTCAAAATACTAATATAACACAAAGGCAAGGGAAGATTCAGGGATCACGTGCTAACAATGCTTACAACAATTAGGTACCTTTGGACGCTCAAGAGTTATAGAAACATCCTCACCATCTCTGGGACTAGAAGGCGCTGGAATCTGCTCCCCTGTCATACTGAAATAAAGGAGCCTCATGAGCATAATTTCAAGATTCAGAGAAATGAAAAATAAATTCTGCACGAGTAAATACCATACGTACAGAAAAGACATCCTAAACCCAGCAGATATTGAAAAAACAAAGTAAGAGAAAATGGCAATGACCTTTATCAAGTGAACAAAGAGCTTGCCACAAGTTGAAAATAAATCAAAAATATTTCGTTGGAGAGGGAAAAAGGAAAGTTGAGGCATAGAAATGAATCAAGTAACACATACCTCTTAAGGCCTAAAATATTCACAAGTGAATCAAAGCCAAACAATTCCAATTTAGATTCCCTCTGGGAACCATTGGCTCCAACATGAGTTGGCAACGACCTTTCGCTTGAATCAGAACCTGAGTTTGGCTGTGTGCTTACTTTAATTTTCCTGCATCATCAGTAAATAAATGAACAAAACAATCTGGCTGCGTGCTTACTTTAATTTTCCTGCATCATCAGTAAATAAATGAACAAAACAATCCATAAAGAGCAACATTGCAAAATCATGTATTTTCCAAATTATAAACATGTCCATAACACTACATGGTTTCCTTTGCATAACAGCAGAAGTCCAAAATCATGCATTTGCTGAAGTTCAAACAAAATGTGCACAAAACTGCACATTTTCACAAACATACCTTTATCTAAACTATTCTTTCTAATTAAGGCCATATATGCTGACACCAAGCTTGAACGACCTTCAACAAAAGGGTACCTGTACCTGAAACCAACACAGGTGGGTAGGTAGAGAATGCCTAGGGGTGCGAGACAACTCTCTCTAAGAAACTCGGCAAAATAGCCCTGTTGATGAGAAACACCCACTTCAGAAAAAGGAGAGGGATGTTCTAACAGGCCTTGGATAGAAGAGAAAACCTTTTACATGGTAACATTAAGCCTAGCTTGAATGCAACCCAGTTGGCTAGAACCTTTACATCTGACAAGGGAGGCAAGAGCTCAACTACTGCACAGCTTATTGGTGTCTTGATCCTTTTTCTTTTTGGTAATGCAGGGTGTCCCGGGCCAGCTTACGCTCACACGCTTATGCGTGAGTGAGGTGGCCCCAAGAGTTGACCTTAGGAGGGAGCACACCCGTAAGTCCCAGGCCAAGACCACCAAGCCAACCCCTTGGTGTCTTGATCCTTATTTCTTATTAGGGTCTTGCAAACCAACACCCACTAGATGGTGCATATAATATAATGCCAAATCAGTTCGAATTTCAATAGACTTTTCTCCGATGTCAGTATACATTTTATAGATTATCCACTGCCCTAAACGGTTTTTTTTTTTAATAGGCAAACTGCCCTAAACGTTGAGCTTAGCATTTTCTAGTTATTAATAGGAAACAACCCATGATAGGCAAAATCGAACTCTTATACAAGTTAGTTTCGCGTAAAGCAATAAGCACCCAATTGGAGATCCAAACAGGCTTTGCAATAACCAAAGGAATAGTTTTTCACAAACGAAATCAATAATACGGTACACAATGATAAACCCAGATAGGGAAATAAAGGTTCTAGAGAGAGAGATTGGGGGGTTACTTAGGGAAAGAAGTTGGATCGAGAGAGGACATCTCGAGAACGGCGCGATCGGTGTCGTGAGCAACGACCGGACGGTACTTCCTTCCGACTCCGAGACCAACGCCTTTTGACGACGACGACGCCGCGAATTCGTTGTCGTCTGAACCCTCAATCTCCCCATTATCCATTTTCTTTCTTTGCTAAAATCCTTAGTCGGATCTATAGATCCAAATTTGAGTCCGGAGATTGCTGGTTGAGAGATCTCAGAAGACCAAGATTTGAAATGCGAGATACTCCTATTTTGTGTAGTATTTTTATATAGAGAGACAAGGGGGGAGGATTTTGGGCAGAGAGAGAGAGAGAGAGAGAGTTTGGGAAGGGCGTTATTTCGGAGAGAGAGAGAGATGTGTGTGGGGGGGGGGGGGGGGGGGTTGGTGGGGGGGTGGTGGGGGTGGGGTGGCGTTGTGGGGTGTGGCACGCTGAATACGAGAAAACGAGTGATCTAATTTACATGCGCGAGAGCATTATTCAACAAAAATGCTAAGGACACATATATTTGTACACATATTTTATACATACATTTTTATGGGGCCCACCTCGGGTCCCATCAATATGATCCGAACCGCTCATTATTTTTAAAATAATATTTTAAGAGTTTCTGTAAAAAATCAATTCGATAGGATATCGGTAAAGGCTTTTTCAGAAATCGCAGTCTGAATCAGACTGTTTCACCCTATGATTTCTAAAAAAGCCTTTTACAGAACTCTTAAAAAATTATTTTAAAAATAATGAGCGGTTCGGATCATATTGGTGGGACCCGAGGTAGGCCCCATAAAAATATATGTACAAGATATATGTAAAAGTGTATGTGCAAGTAGCATGACTGGTTATTCAAACACATTTTAAACTATTAAATTTGTAAAAAGAAAATTCAGAGCGTAAACGTAATGCGAACAGAGAGTAATTACGTGAATTAGGAGAGAGAGAGAGAGAGAGGAGATGTCTTCATTGATTAAGGGCTCGTTCCAGAACCAGAATAAGTACTTATTTTTTATCTAATAATAAGGTGTATTACTGTTTGGGCTGAATTAACTCAAATCAATCGACAAATAATTGTGTGCGGGCGTGCCAGAAAAGAAATAACTTCAAAGAAGAAATTACTCTTTTCAAAATGATTTGAAACAACTAATTTCAATCAGGCAATTGTGTTATCCGTTCGATTACCTCAACTAAGAGGATTTTTCCTTAAGGTATCAACCAAATAAAAGATTGACGCGCTTCGAAATCAGAAAAGATGATTGAACACAAACGAACCTGAATTTAATCAAAGGTGAGTTTGTATACAAACACTCTTAAGATTCTATCAAGAATAATAAAGAAATGCAAGCACACTGAATTTAATCAAAAGCGAACTTGCAAACAACTATTCTTTGGTAAGAAAAGAACTTAAAAGAAATAAGAAAACTTGAATTTAATCGAAAGTAGTCTTACATGCAAATAAGCCTTCAATTTACAAAAAAGACCCTATTCTAAACTAAAACTAATCTAAGATAGATCTCTGAGCAATCATTTTGTATGAATTGTCAGATGATATGGATTTTGTCGTCCCTTTCTCTTCAATTGCTTCTTCTATTTATAGACGCTGAACTTGCCTTCGATCCCCACGTCTTCGATTGATACCCACGTTGGCCACATAAAACGGTTGAGGGGGGTCTTCGAACGGTTATCCTGATACTTCCAGAATTCCTTCTTCCCCTGCTCGCTTCGATCATGGTGTTCATGGCCACTTCCTGGATCGTGATTCCTATTTTCAAGCAACGTGAATTAATGCAACGTGCTTGCCTTCCAAAAATGATTCCCTGCAATTGCACCTAACCTCACTTATAAAACAGGGCAGCGAGGACACCGTTCGATGATTGTGAAGTCCAATTTAACGGTTAGATCCATCACCTCCAAAACCATTGTTTAAATACTGCTAAAACGACACCGGTTTATTCTAAAACGACACCGTTTGCTATTAAACAGTGTCCCTTTTAACTCCCGCAATCCTCTGTAATTGGTACTCGACTGGGACAGGTTTTATGCAACCGCCGTACCGCTCGGGGCCACGTGGAATTTTTTCATTGGGCGGCACTTTTAGGATGTAAACACACCCCCCGCATTAACATTTTATTTATGCTAAATAAATGTTAATGGCACACGTTCTCTGCCCACATCCCTTCAACTTCGGATGCACGAAGCATGACAGGATGTTATTCCCATGCACGTCTATTGAGCTTCCCAAAGATAGCTACAATAATTTCCCTATAAATGGCAGTTAATGATAGGGTTTAACGAATTACATTATCCTTCATAAACCCTTCGAATTTGAGTCTTTTCTGTTAAGAAGTCTTACATTTATGGACTCTCTTCCAGAAATTAATCTTATTTTAGACAATCTTGATTGCCAAACCCCTTTTCCTCAAATGTCTCCTCCAAACTCTCCTCGAATGTTGGCAAGCAAAATCCTTTCGGATCGAACATTCCATTCCCCCAACCCATCTCCCACAGGTTGGGACTCCTCTTTAACCCGTTCGAACTCATTCGATGGGTCCAACTGGGGCTCATGGGAAGATAACTCTACTAATATCAACACTGGCACCATTCTGGTCAGGTTCGATCAGCCTGATCCTACACCTCATAAATTCCATCACTTTCGAACTCTGTTCGCAAGCCAATTCCTACCCCTGAGCAGCAACGACACTGTTCACATGGGTATGCTCGAATCCATTTACTCCTCTCTCAAATTTTCCCCTTTCCTGAAACAAGAGGAAAATTATCTGGGGCCTGCCCCTTACTGCGACTTCAAACGCATGGCTCAAACCCAACAGTCCCTCTGGCTCACAGAGGTGCAAACTCCACACTATCCAGCTGACTTCGAGGAAACCAACAAACTGGCTCCTCTTCCTGAAGAGCCTGACTGGTTCAATGAGGTGAATAACCTTGCCGTCAATACCCCTCATTTCCAATGGCAATATGGTTATTCCATCTACCCTGCTGACAAGAGTAAAGCTCTACAACTCCTGGCAGCCTTCTCTTTCCTGGATATTTCTACCCTGGAAAAACAAGTTCCACTAACTAATTTTAAGTGGGCTTGTGAGACATTGGTGTTATGTTCCATCCCCTCCACGGTTTCCTATCAAATCCACTGCTTCCTGGACTTCTTACCAGTGATCAAGTCATGGCTCGAAGCCAATACCGCTGCGTATTGCTTCGATCAAACCCTTCAAGATTATGATCTGGCCAAGGAAAGGATTGAGAAGCTGCATGACCAAATCCATAACTTCACTGCTGAGTCCTTCGAAGTGGTGCCAGGCCATGCTGACAAAAGGCTTCGAAGGCGCTTCAAAAGACAACAAATGAAGCGTCCAACAAAGGAAGCTCGGCTTCGAAGGAAAGCCAAAGCTTTGGTGCTCTGCTTTAGGCCCTTGTTGGAGAAAAAATTGGAGTCAGACTCCAAAGAAGACATGAGGAAAATGGAGCTGAAGAGGGACGCCCTCGCTGAGTCCCAGGCCCTTCGAAGTGAGATCACTCAGCTTCGAAGTCAACTGGTGTGCGTGGAAACAGCTTCACGCCTCTGCTTGGCTAGGACCTGGGATGATCTTTCGACCGTCCTCTCGGCCCATGAGGCAAAAAGTCCCCCAGAGGGAGGATCCTCTTGAAGATTCTCCTTTGGGACTATGAAGATCACCAATGGTCTTCATTTTTGCTTTTTTGGGACCAGAGTTGGTCCTCTCTTTTTTTTGTTCAGACCTACTTGGGTCTGTTTTGTACTTAGACCTGCTTGGGTCTTTTTTTTTTTATTAATGAAATGAAACTCTTGCTTGGCTACTCTTGAATCTTTATAGCTTCGATTATGATAACTTGTTTGTGACTTCGAATGCTAAAGGTAACTTTTATAGAAAAGCTTTTAGCATCAAACCACTCAACACTAAATCAGCCAGTCAGAATCATCAATGTGTAACCAAACTTGTTTACACTACCGCTTGTGGAAAGACTCCCATATGGAAGGAACATAAACTTTCAGATGTCTTCCATTTATCTTCCTTCGATGAACATATCCATTCAAATTTCTCAAATGATAAGCTCCCCCTTTTAAGACCCTATGGATTTGAAAAGGCCCATTCCATGTTGGTGCCCATTTCCCTAATCCATCCTTTTTAACTCTCCTATCTCTAATAGGGAGGATAACTTTCCATACGAGGTCTCCTTCATCGAAGCTTCGAAGAGCCACTTTTTTGTTATAACTTCTGGCTATTCTTGCCTTTTGTAACATAATCTGGTTTAAGGCTTTTATTCTAGCCTCATCAATATCTTCCAATTCCATATGCATGGCTTGATGATAAGATCCTATATCTAAATCATTTTGACATGCTACTCGCTGGGATCTTACAGTGATCTCCATGGGTAGCACAGCGTCATGCCCATATGTTAGTGCAAATGGTGTGGTGCCCGTACTAGTCCTTTTTGTATTCCTATATGCCCATAACACATTAAGTAACAGATCATGCCAAATTTCTGGGTTTTGATCCACCATTTTTTGGATCCCCTTCTTGATAATTTTGTTAGTTGATTCTGCTTGACCATTGGACTGAGCATAGTAAGTACTAGTATATATTAATGAAATTCCATGATTCGTGGCGAAATCCTTCACCAATCGTCCTTCGAATATGGAACCATTGTCCACTGTTATCGTTTGAGGACTCCCAAACCTGTATATGATCCCTTTTATGAAATCTATCACGTGGGTTTGTTTGACCTCCTGACAAGCTTGGGCTTCTACCCATTTTGTGAAATAATCAGTAGCCACTAGGATAAATTTATGCTTTTCCAATGAAGGAGGATAAATCATTCCAATCATGTCCATAGCCCATCCCCTAAAGGGCCATGGTTTTATTACATATTGCAAATCTGTGACTGGCAAATGCTTGAGTGGACCTGTTTTTTGACAGGCTTGACACCCCTTTGCATAATCTATACAATCTTTGAGGATGGTGGGCCAATAATACCCGTATCTCCTTATTAACCATCTCATTTTTATGCCAGCTTGATGTGCTCCACAGATTCCTTCATGCACTTCAGCCATTACTTTAAATGCATTTACTTTGCTCAAGCATTTCAAAAGAAGACCATCCATTCCTCTCTTGAATAGCTCATTATTATACATTATATAGTTCATTGCTTTCAACTTGGTTGCCTTATCTGCAACACTATCTGGCTTGGTTAGGTATTCAATCAATGCTTGCCTCCAATCAGCGTTTTGATGAGTTAAAGCATCGACTTTGAATACTTCGAAATCCATCAATCTATTGTGTAACATAGGCAGGGATTTCCTCAAAGTTAATTGACAAAATTCCTTGTCAATTTCTGATAAAACTTTGTAGCCAGACGCTCTTTGAGCTATTTCGTCAGCCTCTTCATTAAAGAATCTAGGGATATAAGTTAAAGTAAGCATATAGAATTGATTCATCAACTTCTTGGCATGTTGATAATAAGTTATCAGCGCTGGACTGGCACATTTAAACTGTCCATTTAGTTGGTTAATCACTAACTGAGAATCTCCAAAGATTTCAGCAACACTAACCCTTAATTTAAGCAAAATTTCTAGTCCAACAATCAAGGCTTCATATTCTGCCTGGTTATTGGAACATTGTCCCTCACTGAGTCGAAAACCATATTTGGTTTTCAAGCCTTGGGGGGACTCCAGAATTATGCCCACTCCAGCCATCTGAATAGTTCTTGATCCATCGAACCATAATCTCCATGGCTTGATTTCCAATGTACTAGCTTCCAATGTTCTTGGTGCCTCACACTCATTTGGATGATCGGCCAAAAAATTGGCCAATGCTTGGCCTTTTATCGACTTTTGAGGCACATACTCAAGACAAAACTCAATTAAAGATACTATCCATTTCCCAATCTTCCCACTAAGCACTGGTTTAGAAAGCATGTGCTTAATTACATCAGTTTGAGAAATAACATAAGTTATTCTAGGCAACATATAATGCCTGAGTTTCTTAGAAGCATAAAATAAAGCTAAACATAGTTTCTCTACTGCAGCATACTTGCATTCACAAGAGTTTAAAAACCTACTAAGATAATAAACTGATCTTTCCTTGCCATCCTCATTGTCTTGAGCCAACAGAACTCCTATTGAATCTTGCGTTGCAGCTAAGTACAACTTTACTGGCTTTCCTTCAATGGGAGGCGCCAATACAGGAGGGTTGGTTAAGTATCTTTTGATGGCTTCGAAGGCTTCATCATGCTCCTCTGACCACTTGAATTCTTCCCCTTCCTTTGCAACTCCTTCTTAGTAGAAGGTGGTTTAGCCTCAATGATGGCCTTAGCTTTGTTTCTGTCAACCTGTATTCCTTTGCTGTGAACTAGATATCCTAAAAACTTCCCAGCTGATACTCCAAAAGCACATTTCTCTGGATTTAACTTCAGCTGATAGCGTTTCATTTGTTGAAATGTCTTTTCTAGGTGTCGTAGATGATCCTCATCAGAGTTTGACTTCACAATGATATCATCTATGTAACACTCCAGAAAAGTTCCCACTAAGTCATGAAATATAGTGTTCATTGCTCTTTGATATGTTGCCCCAGCATTCTTTAGCCCAAATGGCATTTTAACCCATTCGAAGATGCCAATGTTACCTGGGCAGGCAAATGCTGTTTTATGCACATCTTCTTCTGCTATGCAGATTTGATTGTACCCTGAATGCCCATCTAAAACAGACAATATCTTGTGGCCAGCAGAACTGTCCACAAGTGTATCCACATTAGGCATTGGGTATTCATCCTTAGGAGTCGCAGTATTTAGGTTTCGAAAATCAACACAGATTCTGATAGTTCCATTCTTTTTAGGGACTGGAACTATATTAGATAGCCATTCGACATACCTGGCTGTTCTAATGAAGCCTGCATCTAGAAGCCTCTGCATTTCCTTTTTAACACCTGCAATAGTTTCTGGACTCATCTTCCTAGTCGGTTGTTTCACAGGTTTGAATTGTGGCTTGATAGGTAACCTATGCTCCACCAATCCCCTGTCCAAGCCAGGTAGTTCCTTGTAACTCCATGCAAAGCATTCCTTATTTGCTTTCAATAGTGCTACCAATTCAGCTTTCATACCAGGTTCAAGTTGTTTATTAATAAGCACTGGGTTGGGATTTTGTGCATCTCCCAACCTTACTTCTTCCAACAGATCTTGTGATTCAACCTGTTCCTCAGAAGTGAGTTGGATTTTTTTCACATGAGGGTTATCGTTCTGTATAACCTCTTCCCATATGTTCTCTTCTTGGATCTTCTGTTCGACCCCCAGAGCAACATACTTTACTAAAGCCAATGAGTTGGCTTCCTCTTCGGCCTCTCTCTTGGATTCACATCCAAGCAGCATCATCTTTTGGGGTGTCTGATTCATAATCAACAGCTTGTTTCAGCTTCGATTTCAGCTCTGCCAATTCCCCCAGTTCCATCTCGTTGGCTGGGTAGGTGGCTGCTTGAAGTAGTTCACTCAAAGGAACTACATCTGATTTGTACATTTCTGCTTCAGCAAAATTTGCCGTGGCACCAAATGGATGTGGATCAGCTTTGACTCCTTCAACACCCACTTCTTTGCCTTTGTCATACTTAACAATCATTAATTCCTGATGCATAGAGGAAGGAATACATCCGTTAACATGAATCCAATCCCTTCCCAATAAAGCATTATATTTAGCATATGTGTCAACTACAAAGAAAACAGTATCAGTTTCTATTCCTCCTACTGCCAATCTAATGGAGATGATTCCCCTGGCATGTTGGCTTTCCCCAGTAAATCCTGCAATGGATGTGCTGGTTGGAATCAATTTTGCTTTTCCTTTTCCTAACTTTTTCAGAGTTTGGAAAGGCAAAATGTTCACCGCAGCCCCATTATCCACCAAGATTCTGTTAAGTGGGACTCCATCAAAGTGTGCAGTGATATACAATGGACGCAAATGCTGTCTCATTGCATTAGTAGGCAGTTTAAATGGATATGAAATTTCCACATAATGTAAATCTATTACCAGGGGGTATTCGACGTCGGACATGGAATCTGACACGAAACAAGCACTTTCTTTTGAGCTTACCTCCAAACTTTCTTGATTCTGCTCAATTTCACGTACCAAGTTCTTACCCATCTCGATCTGAGATACTTCTTTCAAGTCACAGTCGTTGCATATGATATTTAACTCCTTATCACTCAGAGTTTCTTCAGAATTTTCTGGCTCACCCAAGTTCGACCAAGCAGTATCTTGATCTTTGAACGTCTGACCATTTGAGAAGAAATCCATAGAACTTGGATAAACCATATTAACTTGTACTTCTGGCTGATCTCCAAATTGGATTGTAGCCACTTCTTTGATTGGTTTAACTGCTTCGATCTCCTCAGCATCCTTCTTTTCGAATTCTTGTGTGGATACCTCCATAGGGGAAAAGGTTCCTTCCATCCCCTGTTGTTCCACTACCATGGCCTCGAGCAAACCAGTCTGATAACTAGCTAGCGAGTTAGGAGAAGGCGGATCAAAATCCTCTTCGAGCATAGCAGAGGGAACCTTTTCCAAAGTCTCCCTCTCGTGATACTGGGTTCGAAATTCCTCTGGGTCCCTTTCGATCCTATCGAACCGTGGATTAGGTTTTGCCCATCTGCTTGATTCTTCCCCCGTTGAAGATTCTCCTGACTGGAAGAGCGTATACTTCCTCTGGAGCTTTCTCTTTTGAGTTCTTGAGAGCAATGGAACCATCTGTGGTAATTGAGACTTGGGATCCCTAATCAACACCCAGTTGCCAGAGTTCGAAACTGGTGGCTTGAAAGTTCTGCTTGCATTCCTGTTTGAACCTTTGTATCCTTGGAACAAATCGGGTTTAACTTGCTTCAGAAACCAGTCAGGAACCCCCTTCACCAAGGTAAATTCTTCTTTTTTAGCCTCTTCTTGCGCCTTCGATGTTTGGCCAATATTGGCCTTCTTCGAAGGTGGCAACTCCCTTCTGTGAATAGCTGGAACAGGGCTAGTAGGCATGTCCCTTTTTGGTGTCAACCAAGACTTGCTGTCACTTGGCTTTGCTTGAACTGGGGTCATTCTTTTCATCCCCATTTCTTTTGGGAAAAAACTCACGCCCTTTCTATCCAAGTCCTTGAAAACCAAATAGTTGGCCCTGCATCCTACACACAGGCACTCCAAAAATGAGGCTTCTAGCATAGGCAGGTGATTATTACCTGGGAATTTCTGCAAAGAAAAACCATCATTGGCTCGCCTATAGGACCTTGGCCTCGCTCCCATGCCTCGAGGGTGGCCAGCGTATGGCTTGCCCCTTCCGTATTGAACAGTATTCATGTTCACTGGTGCTTCTTTGTCTTGCCAATACTTCTTGACAGTTTGAGCCAGTGAGGAGGGCACACTGGTGTTGACCTCTTCTACCTTTGGAAAAGGCACTGCATCTATCCCCATAGTCTTTTCAGGGAATTTGATTCTTCCTTTCTTGATTTGTTCCTGAATTCTGTCACGAAAAACATTACAAGATTTAGTTGAATGAGACCAAGAATCATGCCATTTGCAATAGGTCTTTCCATTCTTTTCTTCCACTGTGGGCAGTTTCATATTCAAAGGCAGCTTAATGATTTTCTTTCTTAGCAAGAAGTCAAAGATCTCATCAGCTTTAGATATATCAAAAGAATATACTTTAGTAATTTCCTTTTGTTTGAACTTCTGCCCAAGAGAGACATTCTTCTGAATTAAGGGCTCACAAACACAAGGTTCGTGCTCTATAATTTCAGCAGCATCTATTTCATAATTAGGATCCCTATAGTATGTTGGGTAAGAGGAATTATGCCTATCCATATCTTCCTCTAGCAGTGATTCATATCTAGCAACTTTGTAGGTTAGATCTGCAAAGTCTCTAAATTCTGTGGAATCAAACCTCTTTCGAAGCTCCCTTTCTAAACCATCTTGTGCTAATCTCACAAACTCTGCCTCTGGCAGATGGAGTTTGCACTTGGTTTTAGCCCTTTTGAACCTAGATATGAAATCTGCTATCTTTTCATCTGGTTTCTGTTTTAACCTAGCTAAGTCTGCCATAGAGACTTCAGGTTCAGCATTAAAGAATTGTGCATGAAATGCCTCTTCCATTTGAAACCAACTTGTTATCGACTCTGCAGGCAAATTTGTATACCATGCAAAAGCTGGCCCAGACAAAGAATTTGGGAACAATTTCAACTTCATGAAACCATTCTGAGCCAAGTTCTTACATTGGGCAGAAAACCTAGCAATATGTTCTATAGAAGATTGTCTCCCATCTCCATAAAACAAAGTAAAGTCTGGGATTTTAAATTCTCTAGGGATCTGGAATGTTGTATCAATCCATTCTGGATATGGTTTTCTATAGATTTGAGGTTGTACCCCCCGAGTTCGAGGCCCACAAACTTCTTGTATGAGATCCATAACTTGGTCTCTTAGTATTGGATTGCCTACAAGGAAATTTTGTTCTTGATTTCCTACCGGTGGATTTGGTTCTACCAAGTCATCTCTATGCGTTTCCCTTATAGTGTTAAAATCCTCTTGGTTTCCTCTGGGAAATCTCCCATACCAAGGTTGCTGCATTGGGTTGGCCGTAGTGTTCACCCGAGCAGGCCTATGGCCTCCATAAACCACTGTGGTGGGATTTTTGGTGTTTGGGAGACTTTGACGAGAAGGCTGTGCGTTATCCCTCGTTTTCTCAGGCCTATAACCTCGTTCTAGCTCTACATCATCCTCCCATCCCCCAAGTGTGGGTTCGAAGAGAGGATTAACGCTTTGCCTGTCTCTAACATTTCTTGGAATTCCAATAGGAATTCCATGGGATTGGTCTGGGATTTCGAAGACAGGCTTTGTAGGCTTCAAAGGCTCATACCAAGATTGTGGTATTTCCTCTGGATACATTTTTTCCTTGCCCTTTCTAGACCTTATCTTACCCTGACCAACATCCTCTCCAAGCCTTCCTTCGAAGGGACTTTGGTGAGTAGTTGAATTAGCATGATCATCTAGCCCAATATTCCCTGGACTGTTTCTTGTTACCTCTAAGTTGGGCAACCTACTTCTTATGCTTTTGATCATGGCTCTTTGGGTTTGAGCCATCTCTCGGAAAGCTATCATCATTTCTCTGAACATTTCCTCCTTATCATGGTTTTTACCACTGGCTTGTCCCGTTTGGAAATTTGGAGGCCCTTCATAAGGAGGTACTTCATAAGAAGGCTCCTCATAAGGAAGCTCTCCCATTTCGGGAGCCAATTGGGGAAACTCATGATTCATAGGCGTTCCCTGTTCCGTGGCCTGTTCTGGCACAGCTTGTTCCTCTGGCACTTGACCACCAACAGGTGTCCCTATCTGCTTTCGAAGCCTTGGCATTTTGACACCCTCGAGTCCCACCGGGCGTGCCAAAAATTGTTTGGGCTGAATTAACTCAAATCAATCGACAAATAATTGTGTGCGGGCGTGCCAGAAAAGAAATAACTTCAAAGAATAAATTACTCTTTTCAAAATGATTTGAAACAACTAATTTCAATCAGGCAATTGTGTTATCCGTTCGATTACCTCAACTAAGAGGATTTTTCCTTAAGGTATCAACCAAATAAAAGATTGACGCGCTTCGAAATCAGAAAAGATGATTGAACACAAACGAACCTGAATTTAATCAAAGGTGAGTTTGTATACAAACACTCTTAAGATTCTATCAAGAATAATAAAGAAATGCAAGCACACTGAATTTAATCAAAAGCGAACTTGCAAACAACTATTCTTTGGTAAGAAAAGAACTTAAAAGAAATAAGAAAACTTGAATTTAATCGAAAGTAGTCTTACATGCAAATAAGCCTTCAACTTACAAAAAAGACCCTATTCTAAACTAAAACTAATCTAAGATAGATCTCTGAGCAATCATTTTGTATGAATTGTCAGATGATATGGATTTTGTCGTCCCTTTCTCTTCAATTGCTTCTTCTATTTATAGACGCTGAACTTGCCTTCGATCCCCACGTCTTCGATTGATACCCACGTTGGCCACATAAAACGGTTGAGGGGGGTCTTCGAACGGTTATCCTGATACTTCCAGAATTCCTTCTTCCCCTGCTCGCTTCGATCATGGTGTTCATGGCCACTTCCTGGATCGTGATTCCTATTTTCAAGCAACGTGAATTAATGCAACGTGCTTGCCTTCCAAAAATGATTCCCTGCAATTGCACCTAACCTCACTTATAAAACAGGGCAGCGAGGACACCGTTCGATGATTGTGAAGTCCAATTTAACGGTTAGATCCATCACCTCCAAAACCATTGTTTAAATACTGCTAAAACGACACCGGTTTATTCTAAAACGACACCGTTTGCTATTAAACAGTGTCCCTTTTAACTCCCGCAATCCTCTGTAATTGGTACTCGACTGGGACAGGTTTTATGCAACCGCCGTACCGCTCGGGGCCACGTGGAATTTTTTCATTGGGCGGCACTTTTAGGATGTAAACAATTACACAAAAGAGTGAATAAGTACTTATTTTTTAAAAAGGTAATTTCAAGCTCAAAAATCATGTACTTAAGCAAATAAATTTCCTATCACTATGGATCTTGTTTGATAGATCTCATTGAGATCTTTGATACGGTACAAAAAAAATTTGAAAAATTATTTTTCATTTACATTATTTTTGAGTTTGAAAATGTAAAAATAAGCTGCTTATTTGGGTTTTGTGGAACAAAACTCCAAAATAAGTATTTATAAAATAAGAAGGTTTCTGGAACGGGCTCTAAGAAGTCATTAAAGTGCTTTAAACTTAACTATGTGTAATCAAAATTAGGGGTTGTTCTTTAAAAAAGCCAATGGTTTTCCCGCAAAAAATGAGCCAAACAGAGCCATAAAAAAACGAAAATAAGCCAATAAGTCAATTGTTTCGTCTTTATTTAAAAAAAATTAGATTTCGGTCAAAAAATTTTACTTTTTAGATTCCTCTTGTCATAAAGATGCAATAATCCCCAAAAAAATTGACAATAAGTCAAATGATACGAAAAAATTTTGAATAAGCACAAAAAATAAGCCACTTTGACTTATTTATCCGAACACTCCCTTAGTACTATTACTAATGCATGAAAAGTCCACGCGCCGTTTAGAGGCAGTGTGGATAATTTGATTTTTTCCTTCCCCTTGAGAGGAAGCCTGTGCTACGTGCACAGCACGCTGTGCACAGCGGCTGTGTACATATCCCATTTTCTCCCGCCTCGGGTAGCAAAAAGATGATCGGAGCCGCTCATTTTGTTCAAAATATGTCGTTTAAGGCCATTCTGAAGTGATTTTGGGTGTTTTGTTAACGCCTCTAACGATATCGAACGAAACTCATTTTTTACAGAGACCTTAAACGACATATTTTGAACAAAATGAGCGGCTCCGATCATCTTTTTGCAACCCGAGGCGGGAGAAAACGGGATCGCTGTGCACAGCTTGCTGTGCACATAGAGTTTCTGCTTTTCTTTTGCCAGTTCTTGAAATACTCCGTAATGGCGTTGGGGAATTTGGGGTGCAGTGGAATTTACCGTAATTTATATTTTATGAATTTAACTTCAATGGGGTTTCCTTTGTTTAAAAAAAAAAAGGCTTAAATTTTTAGCACAGTTTTATATGTAAATTATTCGAGTGAGATATTGTTTGGAGTCTTTATTTATGCAAAATTAGACCGTTAAGATTTACGATCATATATTTTTAATGGGATTTTGATTCAATGAGATAGACAGATATACTGTAATATTTGTTTGATGAAACTGATTTATTTAAACAAAAATTTGCACATCAAGATTAAAACATAGACAATCCAATCATCAAATTACAACTTTTAGTGGGCTCTACAAGCCCCTTAAGTTCTCTCGAGTCCATGAGTGAAGCCGACTCTTTTTTTCTTTTCTTCCCTTGTTTTGTTTCTTATTTTTCCTACTATGACCATTTTGAGTCCATGATTTTTTCTTGCGCTTCTCGTGGTTAGGACCCTTTTTTTTTTTTTTGGTAAGAGGATAATTGCAAGGTACTTAAATATGTGATTACTGAAATAAGAGTATAAGGTGATTGAATTAGTTAAGTTCAATGTGTATTTTTCTCGATAAGAAATCGTTTGAGATTGGTTAATTATTCTGGGCAGCTTGCCCTTAGAAAGGGATTCCGTTCCGTTTCCAAAGCAAGGGCCCGTAATTGAGGAAGCGCGAGAGTGGATGGCAAGCGCTCGGAATACAAAGTCGCCACTTAGATTTGAAGGTCTGACACCTAAGAAACCATATTTCGAAGCACCTGCCGCGCTATTTTGTTTTGAAAAGTGAAGGAACCAGTCCATCATAACCATATCTGGGTTCGGGAGCAATGTTACAAGAGGGGAAGGGTTTTAAGGCACCCCTCTCGCCCAATCCGAAGATCGGTCTCTACTTAGACATTTTGTGAAAATATTTGTGAATTTTCTTTTATTAATTAATTTTTAGCCAATTAGGACGGAAAAATAGTTAATCGGGGATTAATACTGTAACAGTTTGCAGGATGTGATAGATAATAGTACGGACGGATGAAATATTTAAAAATAAATGGGATAAAACCCAACATTGTGACTCGATATCAAAACAGTGCTTCATATGAATTTGACGTGCACAGTGGCCAACTTGCATGCATGGATCTACGTACATGCAAACTGACCAGTGCGCGCCAAAGCCATATACGCGCGTGTGCTTTAAAAACCTCACACAGATTGAATTTTATTCCCTTCTGGGCTCTGGAAGGACCAGTGCACACCCAGGGAACAAACCAAGCAGTTTATATGTACAGAAAGTAATTTATAGTTACAATCAGAATGAACAAAATTGAAATGCAACCCTTAAACAATGGGGATATTTAAACAAAGGCCAAAGCCAAGTTGCCCATGCAAGAACAGTTACTGGAAGTAGACTGACCAGCGTGCGTGTCTCACTAACCGACGCGCGTGGGTCATGATTGGACTTCCAGGAATTGTCTTTGCATGCCTGGGCTCTGATACAAATTCAGAAGCATCCCAGGGGCATTCCAAAGAAACAGGAAGACATACTGAACTGAGGTAACAATTTTTTTTTACATATAAAAGAGCTAATCAGGTTTTATCATGCATCACAGTGATTTATAACTCAATAAAAATAGGAAATAATTAGCATCCCCATCCCCACGTGGACCATCGCGTGCGACCCATTACAGGCTAGTGCGTAAGTGAGTCCAACGCGCGTGGGTGTACTAGTTACTCGGCTCTTGTAACCCTGCTGACTTTAGGGACAGAACTGGTATTGATTACCAGCCTTGGCCCTACCAGCCCCCCTCAGGGATCAAAACAGTAAGCAAACAAGAAATTTATACTTTTGCTTGAGTGATAAGGAAATGGATTGAACAAGGTGATAGGTCATGTGAAATGAGTGTATGAAGATAGCAAGAGTGATAAACTAGCAAGAGTATTAGGGATTGTGTAGTCTTTTTTGCTTGATTTTTGTTAACCTTGGCCTTAGAAGATCAATGGGGTATTTATAGGAGAGAGGAAGAAGGGTTGTGGGTGGCAAACAAGGCCATGCAATCGGCCAACAAGGCTGGTTGGCCTTACTTGGTGGAGAATAGTTCCAACAAGGTGATGGAAGAGAGTGTGAGGGTGGTGCACCCCATGCACCTGCAACAGCAATGCTGGCGAAAGAAAACGGGGTTCTACAACCCTGTAGACCCCCTGATGATTATAAAATCTAGCTGGAAAAAGATGATAGGGACATGCGTTAATCAGTGCGCGTATAAGTGACATCATCGCGTGTGTGTTCCACTAATTTGCGCACTGGTCAACAGTCAAGGCTTTGACTTTGACCAACACCTGGCAAGTGGATCAACGCGGGTAAGAGCTAGTACGACGCACAATGGTCAAACTTAGGATTAGGGTTTTAACTAAGGGTTCTCGGGTCCACAAGGGGCAAAAGGAGTTCCAATCACTCCAAGTTCAAACCTTTCCATTCTCAAGACTGATTTTCGATCTAATTCATCATCGGGAAAACAAGAAACAGAAAAATAAAGTAAATCAATTGGGAGATCCAGATTGGGGTGTCTACAGTAACCCCTTTTTGACGGCACGCGGAGCACCATTGACTGGTACGGGTAACGTCAAAGATTTCTAGACACCCATCAAATCTGCCCAAAAGCCGATTAAATGGAAAATGCAGACAAATATGTAAAAATACTGTGCACCACTGGATCGGAGAGCGGATCGATTGTCAATGTGAACTCTCTTGGGGAAAATAAATAGATTCTGACGGATAGATCGTCGTTGATTGAAGAATGGACGAATTAAAAGTCGCTGAATTGATGATTGGATGGATAGTTCGTCGCTGAATTGATGATTGGACGGATTGATCGTCGTTGAATTGATGATTTAACGGATTGATCATCATTGAATTGATGATTGTACGGATTGATCGTCGTTGACTTGATGATTGGACGGATTGATCGTCGTTGAATCGAAACTTGGACGGATAGATCGTCACTAATTGATACTTGGACGAATGGATTGTCGTTGAATTGAAATTGGACAGATGGATCGTTGCTGAATTGATGATTGGACGGATAGATCGTCGCTGATTGATACTTGGACGGATGGATCATCGTTGAATTGACGATTGGACGAATAGATCGTCGCATGCGCGGGTGAACCATTGCTGGAGATATAAAAAATGCTCCGGATTGAAGACGTTAAGTCAAAGTGACCCCAAAATTGTTGTGAGGCCACAAAAAGAACCCATAGGTTGCTAAAGGAGAGATAAACATGACTGGGCCTGACCCGAAGTTGGATTGATAATTGGACGGATGGATCGTCACTGAATTGATATAGGACGGATGGATCATCGCTGAATTGATAATTGGACGGATGAATCATCGTTGAATTGATAATTGGACGGATGGATCATCGTTGAATTGATAATTAGACAGATGGATCGTCGTTGAATTGATATAGGATGAATGGATCGTTGCTTGTGCGAGCGGATCACTGCTGGGGATATAAAGATGCTCCAGACCAAAAATATCTCAAAATGCCCCCAAAATAACTGAAAAGCCATCACAAATTCCGTTGGGTCCCTGTAAGAAAGACAAATGAGATTGGGCCCGGCCAGAGGCTGATTTGGGCCTGAGGCCCATTTTAAACATCGCGCGATAGACCCACTCTCGCGCGCGCGAGATGCTTTTACAAGGCCCAGACCCAGATCAAGCTCAAACCCAGCCCATGCCTGTTTTCTTCCATATTCTCAGTGGGGACGTTTCAGAAACACACACAAGCGGTTTCCGAAGTTTAAACATCCATTTCCATTCTCAAACTCCTTCAAACACAAACCAAACCAAACCAAACCCTAGGATTTCTTCCAAAATCATCGAAACTAAACATACTTACTCATCCATGGCGGACCACGGCGGTAATGGTGGCAACGGGGAAGTAGTTGATCATCCGGAGGACCAGGGAGGGCCCGTGGAGGTCGAAACAGGAGATCAACAGTCGACGGAGGCTGTTGCAGATGCAGGTGCAGAGGCTATAGGTGGCAGCGACGTGATCAAAGCCGTGAACAGGTTGGTGGCGAAGTGCTCCGTCGTACATCGAAGGGGGAGCAGCGCGCGATGGAGGATCTGAGGGCCGTGGGGCCCGTTGTTCAAACACTGGACCGAAGCATGGCCGTGTGAGGCTCGGTGGTGACTTGGAGAAGTTAATGGAGATGCCGGCAGTGATGGTATCGAGCCGAATGGTGGATCGATCTCCCACGCGTAATTTGACGCATGGAAAGGAACCCATAGTAGCTAAGAGGGAGGCCGAGAAGTTATAGGGCGGGGATGTGATGTTTCAACCAGTAGCCCAGTCTTTGACTTATAGGCCAATCACTCAGGAGGACTTTGTGGAGTACTTGAGTGATGAGAGACTGGCGAGGCTTCTCGAGGAGAATCCCAGAGTTGGAGTGGCTGTCTTGTTGGCTCGAGAAGAACGACAGAGAGAGATAGAGGCAGCAGAGGTGGCTGTGAGAGCCGAAAGGGCCAGGGCTGAGGATGAGGAGGCTTTGAGAGACATGGAGGCCAGGGAGAGGGTCGGTGTTGAAACGGTTGGGCCACAGGTGACCGCTATAATGGAGGCAGAGAGGTTGATACGTCCTGACTTTTCAGCGGAGGCGTACGTGCCTCCCACGTCACACTTGTTTGTGCCGTCGGGTTTTGCGGCTTACATCCCACGGCGAGGAGAGTACGACGCCGAGGTCATGCTGAGAGATCCCAAGACTCACATCTCGAACACTTGGGCAGAGGTATATACTTGGAAACCCCTTTTCTAATTCAATTTCATATTTGCTTGCATGTACTTGAACTTAGAAGAACATGTGATAACTCCGAGTTGAACCATGCCATGATGATATAGTCTTTGTGACATATACCATGCATGTAATAACTTGAACCAACCATCTGTCGTAGGCTACATTGATTACCTAGAACTTGAAAAAGGAAGCCCCATATGCTGACATATTCTCTTATTGTTCATCTTTGTGTTTGAAACAGAAGAGAGTAAGGCAGAGGGATATTCACGGCTTCAGAGGTGCGTGTAGTTCCTTGGAGCTGTACGAGGGCCTGTCGCCGAGAGTGAGACAGCTAGTAGACGAGGTGGGTTTTGGCAAGTTCATACGAACTCTTTCCCAGGTCAGAAATGACCATGCTATTCTGGTAGCACTTGTAGAGAGGTGGAGGGATTCCACCAATACCTTCCACCTACCACTTAGGGAGATGACAGTAACGCCCACGGATTTCGCAGCGATTACAAGTTTGAGGGTTAGAGGAGAGCCCATCCCGTTTGACTCCTGTATCCTTGAAGATCGGGCGACACTGGAATGGTTTCTGGGAAGAGTGCCCAAAATTGAGGAGGGGATGGTGAGGTATGAGCAATTCAAAAGGTACCTAGATAGAAAGGTAACCACGGAGCAGGAGGCAAAGCAGATGGCGAGGGATATCTGTTTTACCTTTTTGGTGCCTCCCAATACCCGAGCAGGCGTAGCAAGGTGCACTCATTGTACCTGCCAGCGTTGAGGGATTTGAGGATGGCCTCACGCTTCGACTGGGATGGAGCAGTACTTGGTGTAGCCTACGGCTTCCTGGGGGACTCATCAAGGACGGAGGAGGGAGCAACTGGATATTGGAGGATCTGGGAGGTATGATTTCAATAGAGTAAAGTATGATTTCAAATTATACTTGTATCCATTTATTGTATAGCTTGATTGAACACATGAGTTTGCATGATTGTATATCCTTTGACTGATGCACTTTGCATGTTTGAACATTGTACGGCTTTGGGCCTACGAAGTGCTGCGGATGTATCCGCCGATGTGCAAGCATCCTGATCTGAGCACCCTCCCTCGCGCGCTCATCTAGAGCAAGGAGAACATGGGGACGAAAGAAGGTAGAGGCGATCTAAATGCCTTCCGGTTGTATTTGGACGAACTGAGAGCATCACGGGTATAACACGAAAAACTTTCGTAGTGAACCATGCCTTCCCTTTATTACTTTAATGCGGTCGTTGATCAATTGTATGAACTACCTGTTTGTCCTCTTTGCAGATCAACCGGGATCATTGGAGAGTGGCAGGGCCAGAGCCTGAGTACTTACCTAGGAGCAGAGTTGTCACAGCTAGCAGAGTGTTGCTGGAGTCGGCCTTTGGTTGGCAATGGTATTTGGGAGATCAAGTGACACGTCAGTCACTCGGCTATGCTGAGTTTCAGGTACTGAGGCCACTTCCACCACGGGCTTTTCATACTGGCGAGTACACACGGGCAGAGCTGGAGATGTTTACGCAGCCTGACATTGACTTGGCGCGCTACTTGTGATCCAAGCGGGACTACGCCACCTACCAAAGAGACTACCTGGCAGGACCGCTTGGAATTCGAGCTTTCAGAGAGGCGCGGAGCCAGGCTCACGGGGCTGCAAAGGAGAGGAGAACTACTGGAGAGAGACAGAGAGGAGATGAGAGCATGGTGAGATGGAGCCTGAGTGGTTCAGTCAGAGGTGGACCACCAAAGATGCTATGGAAGGTGTCAGCGATGGACGCGCAGGGGAATCCAGCTGAAGTACACCTTGTTCCTGCCAGGGTTGAGCCTGCACCTGTTACTGTCCCGGTAAGAATAACCTTCATTCCTGCATTTCGATACACTTGAATTATTGTTGAATTGCTTGATGATGTCAAACTGTATGTAGGTGCCTGTTGAATGGGTGAATGAGGCCGTTCACCATATGCTTGCATTGGAAAATGTTGTGAGGAGAGCGGCGAGTGGTTTGCCATTGGACTTGCACTATTCGGCACCAACTCCACCACCGGCACAATCAACAGCTGTTCAGAGATCTCAGGTATACCCTTCCGAAAACGATACACTCCTGCTTTCGATACTTACTATATAAGCTTTCGATAAATATATGTTATGATAGCCTTAAAGAATTGGTGGAATTTACCTGCGCCCAAACATTTGATATACAATATGCACAATTTAGGAAACTTGTAAGCACTGATCTATGGGTTAACTTTTTTGTACTTTCCAATCCTTACGTCTGTTTATGATGATTTGCTTTTATAAGAAAAAGCAACTATAGCTTTTTCCCTTAATTCTGATGAGAATTCTTTTCAGGCCATATGGGAATTCACATTATTCTTTTTTTCAAAGGGATAACCTCTCTCAATAGGTAAAGCACTCATCTCTCACTTCTCATTTGCATGTAAAATCAGTTTGGCACATTCATGAATGTTACCTTGTTTCAAGAATTTAACTTTTTGTTGTAAGTTTTTTGTAAGGTGTTTTGTATTAAGTTTGTAAATTGCCTTAATGCTTGGTGTAACGTTAAAAAATTATGTCATATATTCGCTTATTAGACTGCTGGCCTTTGAAGATGCTTAGTGTAATGTTAAAAAAAACATGTCTTATATATGTCATATAAGAAATTATATACGTACGTTGTTCATTCTTCTGCATTTTCCTAACATTCAATTGTTAAGGGGTAGCAACTGAATAGGGCTCTCATGGTTTGATTGTCACTTTTCCTCAATCTTTGTTGTTTCTTGAACCGATACACGTAATCTTTGTTTCTGCATATTTGTTTGAGATTTGAAGTTGCAGAACACTAAAACATTGGCATAGGTGGAATTGGTAGAATGTTTAGGCACGTTTGTCTCTTTCTTTGGTGATTTTTGGTTAACTGCATGTGTATTGATGCTTGGAAAGAATGTTATTATGAAATTGGTGAAAGCGTTTGGGCTGCCTTTAGCATAAGATTGGTAGTTGGAATTGATAAACTACTTCATTCATAATCTATTTTGAACTTGTCCGAAAGAGACTTGAATTGTGTTGGTAAATACTCCCTTCGTTCTATATTGAGAGTCCACCATGAAAAGTCAGGTCGTTTTTCAAATCAAAAAATTCAACTACTTCTGTGTATAATTTTTTGAATTTTTTCGCACCAAATTAAAATACTAATCGAGATCTTTAATATTGTGCGAAAAAATTTGAAAAATAATGCACCGAAATAGTTGATTTTTTTATTTGAAAATAGTAAAAGAGAGAAAGTGGGACTCTCAATATGGAACGGAGGGAGTATTATCTAAGATACAAAACATGCTACGAAACTTGGTAAAGCAAAAGCTTTACAATTTTGAACCAAATTGCATTGTTTGACACATAACTTTAGGTCTTGTAGCCAATCTAATCTTCTTCAAAGACGTGTAAATCATAATCGTTAAAGACATCTATCTTCCTCAATAACTGGTTAGTAGCCTCAATTTGGTAATGGAATGATTCAAGTCCTTATACATTAGGGGAATGTAATGCAAGTTGAAGCTAGACATTGGGGGAATGGTTTCAACCTCTTTATTTTGTACATCTTCCAAAATGTTGAAGCAAAAGTTAGGAGAATGGAAGTTGAAAAAAAGCAGTTGCAATGAATTTGGAAGCTTTTTCAGAAAGCTTAGAGGGCAGGTCTTTGTGCTGTGTTACTTGCCCTTGTAGAAGTTAGGTATTTATGGTGGAATTAGAGGTGGCAATTCCAACTCATATTTTTTAACTCGCCCAAATCTGTCCACTTTTAACCAAACTCAACCCGCCCATATTATATAATAGGTTGAGATGAGTTGAACCCATATCAACCCATATTTACATAGGTTTAAATGGGTTCAATATGGATTAAGATTAAAAAAATCCATCCTTGCACAAGACTCACTCGCCTTCTGTACAAATCATGTACTAAACAAAACAAAAGCAAACAGAAGCTTGATTTTTTGCTAGAAAAATGGGTTCAGTGAGTTACATCCTCACAAATTCTCTCTCTCTCTCTCTCTCTCTCTCTCTCTCTCTCTCTCTCTCTCTCTCTCTCTCTCTCTCTCTCTCTCTCTCTCTCTCTCTCTCTCTCTCTCTCTCTCTCTCTCTCTCAAAGACCTCTTGTCTCCCACTCAAGGACCAAGACTGACCAACCCCAAGAGCTATAAGTTAATTGCCCTTTTTTTTTTTTTATCGAAACTCAAAATTTTTTTAAGAAAATTTTATTTTTGGTACTTATTTTCTCTTTATTCAAAAAATCATGAGTTTCGCTTATACGTTTTTTACTTTTTTGATTCATCTCACTGAGACGAATCAATAAACTACAAAATTTTGATGCAAAATAAACAAATAAAAAAAATTTAAATAAAGAAAAAAATCACTCAATTTTTAATCCAAATGCACCCGAAGCCGGCATTGGTATACCAGATATTTTAGCTTAGGTATATACCTACATTTTGATTCCCTTCAACACGTATATATACAAAGATCTCCCCTATTTTCCAAAAAGGGGAGAAAAGGAAGTAAAATAGGTCGGGTCGGGTGGGTTTGGACCATAATTTTAAAAATTTTCGATTCCTCTCTTTGAATAGAACCAATAATTCAAAAAAAAAAATGACACGGAATGTACAAATACAAAAAAATGCATTACTTGCTTCATTTTTTAAGCAATCCCTATAGCTCCTCTCCCTCTTTTGGGCTTTTTTTCATTTTGTCCTTATTCAACTTTTTTCGCGTTTGTTGTTTTGCGACTATTATTTTACGATTTTTAATTCGTTCCAATCAGAAAAATAAAAAATTATGACTTTTATCCAAATATTTTTGAAAACATCCAAGATAAAACCCAAAAAGCCGGTTGTTGGGATTTATCTTGAATAATACAAAAAATATTATGGTAAAAGTAAAAAAAATTACTTTTTCGATTCTCTTGTCGAGACGAACTAATAGGGATAAAAAATTTGTCGCAAAACAAACAAATATAAAAAAATCAGAATAGAGACCCAAAAAAAGTCACTTGACTTTTTAATTTAAACCTAAGCGGTGGCTTCGGCGAATGCAACAAAGATCGAAACTGTACAATCGGTGCAATCATCGTCTTTCAGACAATTCTCTGATGCTGACTCTGACTCCTCGTCGAAATTATGTTACTTTTTGGAAATGGGAAAAAAAAAAGTAAAAACCTAATTTTTAAACTTTTTTTAGCCTCTAATTGCTTCATTTTTATTTTAAAAAATTGAGTTTTAATCATAAAATTTTGCTTTTCTGAATTCCCATATTGAGACAAATCAAAGAGGGGAAGGAAAACCCCAAAAAAAAAAAAACAACAAAAAAAAAAAGAAGGGGAAAACGGATCAGGTCATGCGGGTTTGGATTTGGCTTGACCCATATTCGACCCGACTCATCTCAATCCGTTTACTTTTTGACCCATAGTTGACCCGCCTATATTTGATCCACTATCCGTTTCTACCCACCCAGACCCGCCCGTTTACCACCTCTAGGTGGAACTGTTGATGGAAGATGATTGATCTAAGAGCAAATAACCTGCATGCACGTTTACTTAAACTCTTACCTTTGGAAAATCTAATCTATCCAAATCAGTTGCTCTGCATATTTGCTACTTCTTTTCTTCTTGACGTGGACTACGATTTGTGTTCCATGGGGGGCCTATTTTGAGAACTGCTGGGGCCCTTACGAGATTTTTAAACATTGCCTCCATGCCTTTACTGAACTTTTAAGCAAGATGCGGATAATGGGCGACTTAATTACTTCATCTAGCTACTAATTGTTGTGTCTCCAATGTGTATTTCTTTGACGGTTAATTTTATAGATGTGGCATAGGAACCATTAACTACCGTAAGATCATCCATCAATTTCTTCGTGGCTGCTTGATATCTTCTTTAGTCGTTATTCTTTTGGTGTTAAGACAAGTAGGGTAACTAAGCTTCCTTTTTCAATTCATTCTTGCTATTGGTTTTCTCTCCACTTCTTTTACGAATTATTTAGAAATCTGCATGTTTATTTTTATGTTAGATTGATGCAGGCATTAAGCATCCCAAAGAAGATGAAATAAGCTGGAGCTCACCTCAGCTTTCCTTTACCAAGGTAACTTTTATTGCATAGTTTTTACACATAACATATGCATATGTGTGTGTGTGTGTGTGTACTGTTCGTGTGTAAAAATGAGGGGGAACGTTTTAGTTAGAACCTAAAATATTCTAAAACAACCACACGTGTGTTTCTTGATAAACCTAGGTTCAAGAACCAGGTAATGGTATAACCAGGTATCCAATATAAACCTAGGTCCTTCACTCTTTGAAGTCTATACATTTTAGAGAGAATGCTCAAGCAAGAGCATTGGTAACATTGGTAGAACCTGGGTCAATGCCCTTCGTCTCCGTTCAATGATAGAACCAAAGTCTATATTTTCACATTGGTGACATTGATATTTTATAACCTTTTTACCAAGTGGACATTGTTTAGCTTCATCATTTCCAGAGGTCTGACGAAGATTTACTTCTCAAGAATTTTGTTCCATATTTTGTTATATTTGTTATTCTGTATAAATGGTTGTAGTTTTGTTATTTATTTTGTCTTTTTCCTTATTATTTGTTTGCAAATTTTATGGTATAGCTGCTGCCAACCAGTCTCAGACACATTGATGCAATAGAAGTTGGTGAATATTAGTTTTCTTCAAAACTGGAGGGAAAATTTTCCCAGTGCGTGTTGTAAACAACAGGTTGCACAAAGGATGGGTTCAGTTTTGGATCGAACATAAGTTACAACCCAATTTTAGGCTATTATTTGTTGCAGAACAAAAGTGGATATTTGATGTTATTATTCTAGACAAACAACTTAGGCGTGTTGATTATAACTGGGTTACAGTTACTAATGAATTGGATATATATTGCACCTGCAATGCCTGGTGAGTATGCCTTGACTAAACTTTTAAGCAAGATGCGGATAATGGGAGACTTACCTCATCTACTAATTGTTGTGTCTCCACTAACCGCTTTTACTCCACATCCACATTCCAACCCAAATAATTTAAAACTCATCCATTTGAACTCTAAAACCCAAAAAATCCTCTTCATCGGGCATAATTCTCATGCCTTGCATGAGCCCGAAGCTAGTTTTCTGAAATATCTAAGACCTGCTTTTTTAGCTTTATCTTGGATATTTTTATACTCCCTCCGTCCCTTTTTAAGTGTCCTGCTTCGTAATTCCAACTTATTAAAAAGACATCATTATTATACCTTTCACATCAACTTTTTCCTCTACTTTCCTTACTTACCCCCATCATCATTACACTTTTACTCACTAACTTTTCAAAATGAAATCTACTTTTAGGGACAAAATAGACAATGCACCAACTTTTACCCACTAACTTTACAAAATAGACACTTATTAAGGGACAGCCCAAAATAGAATACCGGACTCTAAAAAAGGGACGGAGGGAGTAAATACTTATGTGTAAAAAACACTACAACATAAACAGTCTATTGCGAGGAAAAATTGTGAGGAAACTCCTTTTCCTCACAAATAGTACACATTCAGCGAGGAAAAAAAATTTCGTCGCCTTTAATAACAAAACTAGCGAGGAAAATATTTTTTGTCGCAAATTATATCCATTTAGCGAGGAAACATAAATTTCGTCGCCTATAAACCTTTTTTCGTCGCATATTATTCTCATTTAGTGAGGAAATGTATTTTCCTCACTATTCATGTTCAATAGGCGACAAAATGAACTTTTCCTCGCTGTTGGTATCCTATAGTAGCAAGTGTAAGACATGATTTTCCTTAATTGTATCAAACGATACAATTAAATAGTGAATGACATCATATATTATTAAATGGATCATGAGTTGGTATGTTGAAAGATATTCAAATTTATCCTTAATTTTAGAGAGATCATTCAATCATCTTATTTTAAGAGACGTTATTCAATCTACCTATCATTTTAATAGTTTGTTTAATAATAATATACTCATCTAATAGAATTTTTACAATTTTGGGTGGGTAATTGTCAGTGACAAGCTACCCATAATAATACATTGAGCTACAAGGTTACTATGGGGCAACTTTATAGTTACGAATTGAAAAAAAAAATTATCTTAAAAAATAACTATGAATCTATAATATTCTTGGTCTTTAGCGAAATAAAATTATGCCAAACTAACTCTTAGTGTATTGGACGGTGATGGCTCTCATTATTCATGATATGATATTTTTTAGATTAATTGTTTGTCTTAACGAAAAGAGTTTAACAAGTACAAAATTATGGCCAAAAGGAAAAAATTCACTAAAAGATGCAAAAAATATCAAACACGTACCTGTCTTAAAAAATATGTTGTGCTAGCCAAATATTGGACTTGCTCAAACAAAGTTCAGAGTACAAAAACTCGAAGGATCTTAATGTTAGAATATTAATTTGAAAAGGTGGAAGACAAGATAACAACATGATATATAATAAAAAGTTCACATTGCGCCCGGAAGTGTAAAGTGGTGCCGGTGGTAGGTGATGCAGGCGTGAAACGCGGAGGTCCAAGGTTCGATACCAAGGAGCTTCAAAAGATGCGGATAGTCTCCTTCTTTTTGGATTCGGTGACGATTTTTTTAAGAAATAGCGAGGAAAAAAATTGTCGCCTATTGTATAAACTAGGCGAGGAAAATAACTTTCCTCGCAAATAGTTTTAGCGACAAGGTTTTAGTGAGGAAAATGGGCGACGAAATGTTTCCTCGCAAATACCATTAGCGACGAAAACTGGTGCTTTAGCGAGAAAATAATTTCCTCACAATAGCCCGTTCATGTTGTAGTGAAAAAAAAAAACTTTTTCGATTCCTCATGATCTCGTCATGACCAATCAATAATTCACAGAAGTTTTTTGGCGCAAAACTAACAAACCCGAAATTATTTTTGTAATAAGGACGAAATAAGAAAAAGAAAATTCTAAAATCAGTCCAATAAGTTGACAATAGTAAGTGTGTGAATGTGTATTAAAGAGTGTAAAAAATAAACATAAATACATATTTTTTTTGCCTTCTAGTGTGCTTATCATCAGCTCAGTGAGCTGACAATAGCAAGACCTATAAGAATTAATTCTCCCCAGGGCGTGCACAGAAGATCAAGCTAGGCCCCATTAACTTTGCACGGAAAAGATTAAAAAAAAAAATGATGAGAAATTTTTTTTTGTTTTTTAACTTTCTGGGTGTTTATTTATCAAGAAAGTTTAATTTTCTTACTAAAAAACACTTTCCTGCAAATTAGGTCTTTCTAAAAAGAAGAAATTTTTATTTTTTGCTAATTTCTTGTCAAGAGAACACACAAGAAACTAAATTTTATTTTTCTTTACTTTACCTCACTTCATATTTCTTGGGAACCATTTCTCGTATAACATTTCCGAAAATTAAATGGAACCCAAGAAGAAAGAGAACCCTTTGTCACTTCGTGGGAATACTGGCAAGATAAAGATTTCGTAGGACGTCGATTTTTGGGGGGAAATTAAAAAAAAAAAGGGACACCGTCTTCGTTTCTTAATTAGAACGTAGGGTGAAAATGTCTTCCCAAAGAGTATATTCCTAGTTTTTGGTGTTTGGCAGCACATAAATGGAAAAACTTTTTCCGCGGTAAAAGATTTTGGCCCAAAGCCGAAATTCGAATTCTTTTTTGAAGAAATATCTAGTTGGCTAACTTTTCAAATTTTCATTACTAATCCTTTTTGTATCTTCATGTTCCTAACCATCCACTCTTTTTAATGAATCCTCTGTTATGGTAATATAGATAAACTAGCGTTAAAAATTGCATTTCCATTATGGCCTTACAAAATGACAATTACTTAAATACGTTTGTATAAATCGCTAGGAAAGCTAAGGGGCCAATCGGTCAAGTTTTACAGTATTACAATTACTTGAAATGCGTTTGGATAACATCCTTTTTTGATTGTGGCTTATTTTGGCTAAATAAGCCAAGGTGTTTTATATTTTTTTTTATCTCTATTCAAATTTTTTTTGCATTTGCCAGTTTTTTCGTCGATGTTTTGAGAATTATTGCTTTGTCATAACGAGAGGAATCTAAAAATAGTAAAAAATTCTGATCAAAATCTAATTTTTTTAATAAAGACCAAAATAAGCTAATAAGCCCATTTTTTCATCTTTATTAAAAAAAAAAGTAGATTTCGATCATAATTTTTTGCTTTTTAGATTCCTCTTGTCATGACGAAGCTATAATCCTCAAAAAATCGATACAAAATTAACAAATATGAAAAAAATTTGAATATAAATAAAAAAATAAGCCACCTTAACTTATTTAACCGAAATAAGCCTAGGTAAGGCTTTGACTATTTCCGGAGGCCGGAGCACAACAATTAGTTAATTCACGACTGCAATCTTGGTAAGTCATTTTCCTGCCGAATCATCGATGATTCCACCATTGCAAATCAAGAGCACTTGGCAGGAACTGAATCCCATTCTCTCTCTCTCTCTCTCCTATATTTCCTACCACGTGACATTCCTCTCTGCCCCCATGCATCAATTTCACCAATCACCTTCGAAGTTCTATGTCCGCATCGGGATATTTTTTCAACGTAGTTCAGAGAACCATTTTTTAGAACGTATCGAACACCTAAAAATAGAAGTTCAAAAATTATTTTACATGTAAAACATTATCTACAAAAATAATTTTTATGGTAAACTATTTTACGTGAAACAAACAACAGCTTTGTTTGGTTGAGAATTTAGTTTAGTTTAGTTTTGGTAGTGGGTGGAGAGAGAAATAAGGTAATGATTGGAAATATGGGTAATGATTAGAGAGAGATAGAGAGAGATGAGAAAGTAATAATTGGAGAAATAGGGTAATGATTGGAAAAAGAAGTAGGGTAATGATTGAAAAACAAAATAAAAACTAAACTAAACTTCGAAACGAACATAGCCAGAGCGATTCTTGAATAAATTGTTAATTTCTTGTTTACACATCTCCATGAGTTAAGGATTCATTTGAATGGGCCTAGACTTATTTTTAAGGCTCCGTTTGTTTTGATAAAATATTTTCCTAGAAAATGTTTTTCCCATTTTTTGATGTTTGGTTAGAAAAAAAAGTTAAATATTTTCCGAAGCGTGCAAAACATTTTTCATCATTGGAGCACAAATGTTCTCATCCCAAATTCTTCGTAAATCATTTTTCCCAAAAGCACCATCCTTAGACAGAATTGGAGTACTAAAGGATGTTTCGTGTTCAGTTTCAAAATCTCACATCGTGCCATACAAAAATAATGTTGGAGAGAGAGAGAGGGAGAGAGAGAGAGAAATTTGGAGTCCCACATTCAACCTGATTGAATTTCTGGAAGTTAAGGACATATATACATAAAATAAGTATTAAAAAAAAAAAAAACTGTCTTTTTTACTTATATATTTTTGTTTTTTGAATTATGAGTTTCGATCAAAATTTTTTATTTTTTTGATTCCTCTTGTCAAGACAAATAATAAGTCACAAAAGTTTGACACAAAATAAACAAATGCGAAAAAAAATTTGAACACAGACAAAAAAGTCAACTTTACTTTGTAATCCAATTAAACCATGCTCCCTAAAACTTGATCAGCTAAATCGGCTCAAGCCATGAATTCTGACTACTTCAATAGAAAAGCAGATTAATTTGTAATTCAAAGATAGGTTTAGTTGTATTTCTAAAAAGGAAAAAATACTATCGATAATTTTTCATTCAAACCCCTACAAATTAATTGGGAACATGGGAGAACCCATAATTCAGAATCAACAAAGCAATCAGATTCAAACCCCAAACAAGGAGGATTTTTGCAAAATAATTCTTCCCAAATAGACTCTTGGGTCTGTTTGATTAAAAAGAAATTTGTGTTGGAAAGTAAAAATAAGAGAATAAATAAATAAATAAAGTGTAATTTTTTTTCCTTACACGTATCAGTTAAATGAATTTTTTTAAAGAATCTTGTAAGAAAAGAATGTAACTACTAGCTTACCCTTAACATAGATCATGGATCATGATAGAAAATAAAAGGTTATGAACATAATAGAAAGTGCTATAAAATGGGTAACTTTCACAAGAAAATAAAATTTTCTGGTGTTTTTCACAAGAAAGTGGAAGCTAATATACTCTCATGCTTTAATGAGTTGTACAAAAAAATTCACTTTCTTACACTTTCTTGCATTTTAATTTCATGCTAATCAAACAACAAAAGAGTGTTGTATTTTCTCTTTCTTTTATTTTCTATATACCACTTTGACTCTATGCAAATGGACCCTTTAAGAAGCCCATTTCCAAGTCACCATTCAGTGGTGGAGGTGTGTAGGGGCCCGAGGGAGGCCCGGCCACTAGAATTCAGAATAAAATTTAAAAAATATATAGTATAATTAGTATTTACATATTAGAATACAAATCTCCGACAATTTATGTGATTTTAATTTGGTCTAGTGAATATTTAAAATTATTCTACATTCTCATGTAAAAATTTCTCAATTCTTTTCATAGATGAAAATAGAAACACATGAGCATTGCAATTGCCGACCAAAAAACAAAACAATGTCATATACAATACATTAATGTACTAAAAAAGTTACACGATATGCTGAAGTACATTTTTGAATGAAAATACTTTTCTTAAGTCGCCCCCCGTTCTAAACTTCTGGCTTCGCCACAGTCACATTTTGCATCGGGCTCCTCTTCTCTATCATGGCCAGCAGTGTTCGTTGCGACCATCTCTCTGTTCTTTCCCCACACAACCGCATAGACTAGCCCAATAAAAATCAGGACTGACCCTACAACACTTGACATCGGAAAAAAATAGTTTCTTTGTTATCAACCAACGTGTATCAAACTATTTGCTCGAATTCAAAGGGAAAAAATGAAATAGAAGAACTTATACGTACGTACCAATATATAATTTCTCTTGCAGAACCATTCAACTGATAATCGCTGCAATGATCAGCAGGAGTGGGTGGAACGCTCAGAAGAACAGAGGACCTTTCTTTTTATTACCCCATGACATGAGGTAATATGCAAGTGCACTACACACAATTGCCTGAAATAATTTTTTTTGAAAGGCAAAAATTTTATTAATCTTTGAAATTGTTACAAAGATTAATAGAAATAAGGAATGATGGCATCAAAACCCTAACATGAGACCCAAACGATTTACATACAATGCTACAAGGAATTCTATGCCCATCTGAGACCCAATCCCCAAGTTTGGCAAGAAACCAAATATGGGAAACCCATTAGAACGAAGCCCACACCTGTTAGCCAAAAAACCCGGATAAATAAATGAAGGGCAAATTTTCGTAGTCGTCCTTCTAGTCTTACGGCTGTCTCAATTTTGTCCCTCTAATTTTAATTGTTTCAATTTCGCCCCCATAGTTTATTTTACGTTCTAAATTGATAAAATCTTTAACACCGTTAATGAAGCAAACGGAAAAATATGATTAAAAAATTAAATGCTCCAATTTTCAATCTGATTGAACCGGTACGAAGATCTTATTTTTTTGATCATTTTATCCTAGATGGACGTAATGAATTTTTGGCTCTAAAGCTTTTCAACGAGCACCCGAAAACTCCTTATTTAGTTTCAGGGCTCTTTTCGGATGCTCATTGAAAGGCTTTAGAGCCAAAAAATTCATTATGACCATTTAAGATAAAATGATAAAAAAAAAAAAAGATTTTCGCATCGGTTCAAACGGATTGAAAATTGGAACACTTATTTTTTACAACGTTTATATATTGGGCCCGCATAATTAGCCATGCAGCCCGAGATATGGCGCTGGCTATGACGATCGGGAAAATGCCCAAAAAACAAGTTGTTGCTTCGGGTGCTTGAATTCCCTTCACCGGCCAATAATGTTTTTTACGTACTTCCAGACTTCCAGTGGATGCCGGATGCCCCCGTGAGCACATGTCCATGGTACAAGGACAACAACATTGCTCCACCCACACGAACCAAAGTCCCCAAAACCTTGGTTTGCATGACCCAGCTCTCCTGTTGATTCCCAGCAGTTTCCAGCCTACCAAACAGTGATTTTATATCAAAACATCAAAATAAAAACAAATGGTATGCATGTCATGATCTTTATGCAGCCTACCAAACATGGGATTTATACCAAATCATCAAAATGAAAAGAAATGGTATACATGTCAGGGGCGGACCCAGGATTTGGTTGCACTGGGGTCAAATATCTATCACACATATAATTTTTTGGGATCTTTTTGGGCAAAAATATTACCTTTTGGGGCAAAATTACGAATACTCCTCAAAACTATACCTGCTCTACGAGTATTTTGAAACTCAGCAGGGTCGCGTGACCCCGCTTGCCATAGTGTGGTTCCGCCACTGCATGTCATGATCTTTACGCAGCCTACCAAATAGTGATTTATAGGTCCAGTGCGTGAACCATCAGGTAGAATAGGACCACATTGAAACGATCTCGCGGCCAACAGATCCCAATGGATTGATGTACCGGCCGGTTAATCGAAGTCCCAGCCGATGTTCTTTCTCACGCCAAAAATAAATTACAGTAAAACTAAATTAAAGACAGAAAAATAATAATTAGACTGAATCACAAGCCAACTGGCCTCACCCCCTTGATCCCACAGTAGTTTGATTGCTCAGATTGGGAGTGATTGATTGATCGTATTACTTCTCAAAACCCTAAGAACTAAGAGCATCCACAGTGATATAATCAAAACAAAAAAGGTTTATAAGGTTAACAACATTTGCTCAAAAAGAGCTCACATTAGAATAATCAAACTTAGAAATATCTTAGCAACTCATCAAATTTTGGCCATTGGATAATCAAAACTAACAACCTTTTGCCAATAATCAAATTTAATTGTCTTCACATTTCCTCAATCAAGTACACCATCATTACACAAAAACCTTCTTTCTTCCATTTTCAACATGTTTATAACAAAAATACTTTTAAAAACAATTTTTATTTTTTTGCAAAAATTGTTTTTTTACACATTTTTTTTATTAAAACTATTTTTCCCAAATTTTTCTAAGCAATTTTATTTCAAAACAGTTTTTTTTATTAAAACTTTTACTTCAAAAACTTTTCTTTTGAAAAAAAACAACTTTTTCTATTCAAAAATTGTTTTTTTTTAACTTTTCCCAAAAAATATATTTAGTTTTCAAAAAAACTATTTTCTCTTTTTCTAATAACCTATTTTTATTAGTTTGATGAAAACTATTTTAAAAAAATTATTTTCTATGTCACAATTTCTAGATTTTTATAAGTTAAAAAGGTGATGTGACAAATTTTGGTTATTCAATTTGATTGTACCATTGTGGACCTCTACATTCTTAACTTTAGCAACCCCTTAAATGGATAACCAAAAGTTGATGTGTCAACTTTTGATTATCCACTTATGATTATTCCACTATGGATGCTCTAAAGTGGGTTCTTTGGGATTTGATCACTCAAATTGCGACTCACGGAGAGTTAGGGCTTTTGTAGGAGAGATATGGGAGATGATCTTTTCAAATATTATTTGGTCTTTAGATATTCGCTAATTCAAATATTATTTGATCTTTTCACTTCACAAAAATACTTGTTATCGTCCCCAAGCATTGAAATTCTGCGATATTTTTAAAAATTTCAATGTAGGAAATATCAAAAATATTACCTTAAGAAAAAATTATTATCATTATTTTGTATAGAAAAAGAAAATAAGATAGTAGAGGGCGAGATCAAATTGTTATATAAGGTCACATAAAAACTAACCATAGTACAACAAATATGATTTAATTCTCCCTAAAATATGTCAAGGGCAATTTGGCCATTTCGTCTCCAACCAAAAAGAGAAGTAGAAAAGGAGAATGCAAAAAGATCCACAAACTCCAAATAGAGAAAAACAAAACAAAACACACTATAGGTTATTTTGGCAACACATGGATGTTGTTGTTGTTGTTTTTATCTTTATTCAATTTTTTCACATTTCTTAGTTTGTCAAACTTTTTTGTATTGATTTGTTTCGACGAAAGGAATTGAAAAAGTTAAAAAATTATGATAGAAACTCATAGTAGTTTTTTAAATAAAGACAAAAATACCCAGAAAAGACAGATTTTGTTTAATTCAACTCTATTCTCTTAATCATTTGTAAGATTGGAGGTTTTTGGATTTTTTTTTTCTTTCAATTCTACTCTGACTTAGATATGATTTAGCGGAAACTTTGTTAAATTAGGTTCTTCAAAAGAATTATCCAAGTCGTGATTCATTATGAAATCCTCAAGTATGGTTGGAAATTAGAATATTAATTAAAAGAAAAATTAAACCAAGCTACGGAAGAGAACATTTTGGCATTATAAATAGGGGAACTTAATTAGCCATTTTTTTTACTTTACTTATTTAGACGCTCATTCTAATGTGTCTCTCTCTCTCTCTCTCTCTCTCTCTCTCATTATATTTTCTAATTATCTCAATTCTCTCTCATCCAAACATTTCTCTCACATTTGATTTCTCTTTCCTAATCTTCTTTCATATTTTCATTCCCCTAAAATCTAAAAATAAAACATGACTCTTACAAAAACAAATGTGCAAGGAAAACATGGCAAAACATTATCTATTCACAAAACATGGCAAAATCTGATCGAGGTAGATGAACAAAATAAGATCAATTAAAAAATATGACAAAATCGAAAAATATGGCAAGTTTCGAAAAGTGTAGGTTTCGATCGGGGTAGATGAACAAAATATGATCAAATAAAAAACATGACAAAAATCAAAAAACATGACAAGTTTAAAAAAATGTAGGTTTTAATCAAGATAGATGAACAAACATCATCAATCTCCTTATATGCATACCACACAATGAATTCATCCTGATCACTTGGATGTTTATTCAAATCTGCCATAGATTGGATGTTTAGGTTTTCAAGACCTTCTTATCTATCAAGGGAAATAGATTAAAGAAAATATATGAAAAAACATACATACAGAATACATATACATATATGGATACCGAAATCCATGAATTCACGCCAAAGGATGCCGAACTGGATGAAGACAGGGCCGACATGATTTTCTGAAGGGATCGCTGCTGCTTCTGCGTACCGCGATTCGGGTCAACGCACTGATAAGGATTCGGGAGTGGACGGAGATAGCGGTCGGTCTGAAGTGGAAGGCCTTCATACGGCGGTTGAACAGGAGCAGCGGCGAAGGAGTTATCAAGCATGGGAGGTTCCAGTACGATCTCCACAGTCGTTCCAGTACGGGTTGTCAAAGTTTTGGAGGTGACAACGAATTTGATTGGTGGATGGGAATTGGCGATTGATTTGGGGTTGTGCCTTACGCTGTGGATTTCTTAGCGTGGTTAACCCAGGAAAATTGTGGACGGCGGAGACGAAAAGGTGGGTGAGATGGCTGGTGAAAAAATTTCGGAGTCAATATGACTGTTTCAAATGGGGAACTTAAATAATTGTGGATAATCATGAAATGAAATATAGAATATCTATATTAATTTATAACTAGAGGTATAATAGGGCAACAAAGCATTTTCAAGATGGGAAAGTAACTATTCAAAAAAATAAGATGGACACCCAAATAAGTCCTCTAAATAGGATGTCTATTTAATTTCTTCTTATAAATGTTACTTATTTGAGCATCCACAGTGGAATAATCAAAAGTAAATAATCAAAAGTTGTCACATATCTTTTGGTTATCTATTTATTTTAGAGGTTGTTAAAGTTAGCAATATAGGTGTCCATAATGGCATAATCAAAATTGAATAATCAAAACTTGTCACATCACCTTTTCAACCGATAAAAATCTTAAAATTGTCGCCATATAGAACAAGTTTTCTTAATATAGTTTTCAAACTAATAAAAATAGGTTATTAGAAATAGAAAATAATTTTTAAAAACTTTTATTTTGAAAAAAACACTTTTGTGAAAAGTTTTAAAAAAACAGTTTTTGAAAAAAAGACACTTTGGAAAAGAAGACAGTTTTTAAAAAAATATTTTTTAATAAAAACCAGTTTTATTGTTTTTGCAAAATAAAAAATAAAAAACTTTTTTTAAAAGTATGAGAGAGAGAGAGAGAGAGAGAGAGAGAGAGAGAGAAGGTTTGGTTACTGGATAAAAGTTGCTAATTTTGATTATCCAAGGCCAAAATTTAATGAGTTGCTAGGGATTATTAAGTTTGGTTATGCCATTGTAAACATTTTTTTGAGAAAACATTGCTAACTTTAGCAATTCTAAGTTTTTGGTTATTCTACTTGGATGCGCATCCACAGTAAAATAAGCAAATGTGAATAATCAAAGGTTGTTAAAGTTAGCAATGTCAAATTTCATATTGGTTTTTTTTTCCATAATCAAAATTAATGGGCCTTCCAAACTTTTTCTCCTCATTTCATGCATATTTTTTGAAGAAAAAAAAATCGTTTATTAAACAATTTTTGAGAAAAAACAAAACAGTTGTATAAAAAAAGTTTAAAAAAAAAAGTTGTCGCGTAAAAAAAATTTCTTTTAAAAAATACACTCTTTGTTCACTTAAAAAATGTAAATACAGTTTTGAGAAATTTTGAAAGAACTGTATTTACACAAACAGTTTTGAAAATTTAAAAACTATAAATACAATTTTTTTAAAACTGATTTTGCGTAAAAAAACAGTATTTTAAAAGTTGTGTAAAAGAGTTTTGAAATTTCAAAAATAGTTTTTAAAAAACACACACTTTATTTACTTACACTTTTTAAAATTTTTTAAAAAACAGTTTTTTGTAAAAGAAAGTTTCTGAAAAATAAATTTTTTTCAAATTAGTTTTTGAAAACATTGTTGAGAGAGGCAAAAAAAAAAGGGAAGAGAAGAATTTTTGTGTAATGATAGTGCACTTGATTGAGAGAGAAAAAATTTAGTTATTGGCAAAAAGTTTTTAGTTTTAATTATTCGAAGACCAAAATTTGATGAGTTTCTAAGATGTTAATAACCAAAAAATATTCATAATAGAAGAGAAGAAAGTCATTAATTGTTTTCCAAAATTAAGAGAGGGAATCGATATATTTTTGCCAAAAAAAAAAAAACGTAAATGGAGGGAAACAAGGGGGGGGGGGGGGGGGGGGGGGGGGGGGGGGGGGGGGAGAGAGAGAGAGAGAGAGAGAGAGAGAGAGAGAGAGAGAGAGAGAGAGAGAGAGAGAGAGAGAGAGAGAGAGAGAGAGAGAGAGAGAGAGAGAGTGTGTGTGTGTGTGTGAAATTGTAGTGCTCCCTTATTTTGGTTATGAACTAAAAGTGAATATTGTGAAACTCAATATTGTTAAGTTTAGCAACCTCTTAAGTGAAGAATCAAAAGCTGATGTGTCAATTTTTGATTATCCTTTTTTGATTATACCATTGTGGATGGCCAAAATTTGATTAGTTATTAAGAGGTTGCTAAGTTTGGTTGTTCCAATGCGAGCTCTTTTTTAGGCAAATGTTGTTAATCTTAGAGCATCCACAGTGGAATAATCAAAACAAAAATGTTGCTAAGGTTAGCAATGGTCATTTTTAGTTCATAACCAAAATAAGGGAGCACTATAATTTCACTTTCTCTCTCTCTCTCTCTCTCTCTCTCTCTCTCTCTCTCTCTCTCTCTCTCCCCCCCCCCCCCCCCCCCCCCCCTTTGTTTCCCTCCATTTATGTTTTTTTTTTTTTGGCAAAAATATATCGATTCCCTCTTTTAATTTTGGAAAACAATTAATGACTTTCTTAATTTCCTTCTATTATGAATATTTTTTTTGGGGGGGGGGGGGGGGGGGGGGGGGGGGGGGAATAGAAATGAGAAAGAATAGTGAAATACCTTAATTCGACGACGATGAGTTGAATTGTAGATGATCGATAGATATAAGCTTCACTTTTTGAGGGAAATAAAAAGAAATAGTTTGTAGGTGAAGTGAAGAAGATATAAAGTAGGCGAAGAAGAGAAGAAGAAAATACTAGTAAAAATATGCATGTATACAAATTTTGGAATTAGTTAACTTATGTGATATGTGGTCGATCCACAAATTTTGATTATTGAAAAAGCTTGCTAGTTTTGGTTATCCAAAATTCAAAATTTAATTATTTTTAAGAATGTTGTTAAGTTTGATTATACCATTGTGAGCCATCTTTTACACCAACATTGTTAACTTTAAAAACAGTTGGTTTTTTATTATACCACTGTGAATGGCCTTAGATAATCAAAACTAGCAACCTTTTGCCAATAATCAAATTTAGTTGTCCCCGTATTTCCTCAATTAAATACACCATCATTACACAAAACTCTCTTCCATTTTCAACATGTTTCTAAGAAAAATACTTTTAAAGTAGTTGTTATTTTTTTGCAAAAACTAATTTCTTTCAAAATAGTTTTTTTTTTTTTTTGCAAAAATTGTTTTTTTTTCTTAACACTGTTTTTTACCAAAACTGTTTTTGTAATTTTTATTTTTGCAAAAACAGATTTTTTTATATTAAAACATTTTTTTCAAAAACTTTAAAAAAAAATTTCAAAACTGTTTTTATTTTAAACTTTTTCCCAAAACTGTTTTTTTTAAATCAAAATTTTTATTTTTTCTTTTTCCAATAAACTATTTTTATTAGTTTGAAAACTATTTTTAAAAAAATTGTTTTCTATGTCACAATTTTTAGTTTTTTATAAGTTGAAAATGTGATGTGGTAAGTTTTGGTTATTCAATTTTAATTTTAATTGTACCATTGTGGACCTCTATGCTAATCTTTAGTAACCTCTCAAATGGATAACCAAAAAATGATGTGACAACTTTTGATTATTATTCCACTACGGATGCTCTTATACCCGTAAAATCGAACCAAAGATGCAAATGAGGTTCAAACAATACAGAAAATGTTACTATCAAGCAAAATCCCAGGAAAGATTTCTCAGTTCAAAAATAAAACCCCAGGAAGGATTACTTGTTACAAATGGCTGTATGATCAACATTTTAACACCCTTTTGAGGGTGTTTTTGCTGATCCTGTACTCCGGCCCCCTGGAGCAAAAGGCTTGAAAATTCAAAATAAAAGTTCATTGGAGATAATGGTTGATAGGATTTCGACTTATAGGATTCCAAAATCCGATAACTAGTTCGCGGCTACCCAAAAAAAATGGAGCAAAAAAGAGAGAGAAGATGAGGAAGAATTCATAGCAGAACAAACAAGGAACTAGAACTGGAAACTGGTTTGACTAGCTAATAAAAAGCAGTTCTTAATACTTTGATGATGAACATAATCATTGCCAGACTGATCTCCAAGCACCATGGATAGGCAGCATTATTCCAGATTACATAATCAACTAAAGACTAACATCTTCTCCCTACATTTCGACGCGGTCCCACTCCGATGATCTGTCTTGAAACCCATTTTCAAGTGATTGAAGCCCATTCTGAGCCAATCTGCTCATCATAGCAAGACCTGAAAATGCCGTTTTCATATCAGAATCTGTCGGGCCCGATCATATCAGGAATGACATGTGAAACAAATTACGAGTGAAAAGTAAGTTCATCTCCGATTCCCTCGCCCATAAACTTGCATCAATCTAGGAATAAATCGCAAATACTTAATTAAAAAACCCGAAGACGATTATAATTTATATGCATGTAGGTGTTCAGTCTAAGTACCTTCAACAACTCTGTAGAGAGTCGACCACCAGCTTTCTCCAGAGACGTGGTACTGGTTTAACGTACTTTCAATGCATTCGTCGTGTTTCCCCTCTAAAACTTCCTGGAGAGTGACGACAGCATCCTTCGTTCTCTTTACCATATTGCTCTCCTCCCCCATTTCCCATGGTTGAAGATTTATGTGTGAAGAGGTGAGGTTAACAGCAAGAGCATACTGAGCAGCGGCTGCCCAGTGGGAAGAGGCTAACCACCTCCTCCCATCTACAGGAATGTTCTCTTGTCTCTCAGACTTGTTCTCTCCTCCTTCCCCGATCACCAAGCTCCGTAGATATTCAGCATTTGCAGCACCTGTACTTTGAACCATCTTAGAGAAAGCACTTGTTTCGTTCAACAATAGTTTCTCCGGGGTCTCATACTCGATGACCTGAAAATATATGTTGAAGGTTTCTTACTGACATTTCAAGATCGAAGAAACAAAAACCTCAAACTCAAAGACAGATCAGGATCCCCCTCCCTTGACTCTCATGTGAGGAGAAATGGGACCCGCCGCAGTCTTGTTTTGACGATTTGAGCCCTTCATTTCGTAGGTCTCAACATGCATATAACACTAATGCATAAGAACGGTTTATGGGATGTCGCTAGGCATCCCAATGACTCATATTTATCTTGAGAGAAATGCATTCAAATTCAATTATGACCGTCTATCTCTCTCCTCAATTGGAATCACATAAGGGATGGCAGACAACTATATATGGAAATCTAATTAAGCTTGTAATTTGTTAGCAGTTAACTGGTTTCGAATGGCTTCCTATTGGCTTTTTGTTCACCAAATGTGACATCCATTGGTGAGAACAGAAAGTAGGGAATAGGAATGAGCAAAAAGAAGATCTATAGTGAGGGCATACTTGACCAGCATCAAGCACGAGAATCCGGTCACTGTCTATAATGGTATTCAGCCGATGAGCAATGATGAGCATTGTGCAATATTTAAATTCTTCTCGAATGGTTCTCTGGATAAGCGAGTCGGTTCTAACATCAACAGCTGCTGTTGCTTCATCGAGAACAAGAATCTTTGATCTCCGTAACAACGCTCGAGCCAGACTCAAGAGTTGCCTCTGTCCAACACTGAAATTCTCCCCTCCCTCTGAAACCTAGACACAGACAAAGAAAAATCAAATTTTCAGGGCACACCTATCAATTCCCTATTTTTTGCGATAATTTGTTTCTTGGATGCAAAAAACTTTGGGAATAGGTCATGCATTGCTAGTACCATGTAATCAAATGTTAGACTTCACCCAGAAATACACAAAAAAAGCAGTTTAATTACAATCGTCGAATTGTATTTAGGTGTAAAAAAAGTTGCTATCAGAACTGCTTGAGGTCGAAGCAAGCAGGTTTTTGCCTCTTGTTAACTGTATGATAAAAAACTATGTCGTGAAACAACCAAAACCTTCATTTGAATGAGGCAGTTTGAAAAATTCAGTGGTCTGTCCTATACTAGATCTATATCCATCCGCATATATACTAAGTCTCGACCAAAATATGAATGACATGTGATGATTTTACTGAGACTCTGACATGTTGACTTGACTGCATATGTGTAACAGAGTTTCCAAAGCCTCCAATCACACAAAAGTTTCATAATGCTGAGAGGAAATAATAGGAAAGAATCCGAATGCTGTGACAATCTAAAGTGGCATCATGGTGAACTGAACAGCCGTAATATATTATAGCAGTACAGTTATGTTGTGAAAATATTAAAATTTGTCCCAAAAGAGAGAAGATTATAGATAGGAGATAGAAATATTTTTCTATGCACACTTCAGTACTCTGGTATTTCTTTAGCTAGTAGTTTGACAAAACAATCGGAAAATATTAAGAAAGAGCTTGTACCTCAGCATCAAGCCCCAAAGCATTCCTTCTGATGACATCCTTCAGATGAGCACGCTCTAAAGCCTCCCAAAGGTCAGCGTCATTGTGTTCACTGAAAGGATCAAGATTAAATCGAACAGTACCTATCCAAAGAAAACGACGGTCAGTCACTAATTATGTATGGTTGGGGGATGTGTTTTCGGAGCAAGGAACAAACGAATTAGTTAGATAAGCCCAACAAACAAAACACTATGGCATATCAGCCTTCTTTTCCACGTACTTACTTTTACAAATATGCATGTGCAGCTGTTTTTCAAAAAAAAAAAAAAAGTTCAAAAAAGGCAAATATGCATGCGCAGCACTAGTGCCAGTCATATGTGTTAGAAATGTAGCTTGCTTTTTTCTGTCATCGTATAAGAAAGTCCATGAAAGAATATTATCGGCCAGAAAACATGGATCAAAAGCATCGGTGGTAGGCTCCTAACCTACTTTGACGTCATTCTATCAGACAGTTGTGGGGAACTCCCACATATAGAAAAGGCTACTGGAGAGTGCCACTTAGCACATTGAATAGTTACGAAAAAAATCAACCAGAATTTTGTGAGATTTTATTCTCCCCAACACAATTGAAATTAGCCCCCTAGACACACGGACACAATCCAACATGGACATGCTGACACAGTGGATTTCTTTTTTGTCCCATACTCCCCCACTACTATCCATATCATGATATATCATTTTTGTATCCTTATTTTTCCATCTAGGTTTTTTTAACCATGGGAAAGTCTCCATATATTCATAGAAAGATATTATATGACAAGTAGGTCTTTTTATCGGATAACTACGTCCTCTAGCTCGAGGTTTCCATTTCTTCACAGAATCACAGTAGTACCCTCTTACCTCGGCTTTGCTAATTTTGATGATTTTTAAACTTTCCCCATAAAGAGATAGACTCGAAACGATATCCGTTATGTCATTGACACCCTTTCGATTTTTGATACATGTAGGACACGGCATACCTAACCTAGGGCAAGTTTAGAGTTTGTATTTGATACTTGCACTGTATGCCTTGTATAGTTATATGTGATTCCTTATTCCAAAGTAAAGAAACATATGAAAGTTAACAATTGTTAAATCAATAGGCCCATACTTTGGCAGTATATGACAGACTCCTCAATGTTGACCCACAAAGGGAAGCAACTTAGGTGATTCTACCCAAATAGAATGAAGTTGAGTATGAAAGCACAATCACATTTTTCAACTAACTCAAACGTCACAAACTTTTAAATTATGTTGGAGCTATAAATGCGCATTCTTAAAACAATATGAGAGAGCACGAATAAAAGACAAAAAAATAAAAATCCATTCATTTGTCAAAGCCTATCTGGAAATAGCTTTGTTCAGATATAAGTAACATCTAGTCATTTTTGTCAATAGGTTTCTAGTGGAATCTTTCACCAATGGAGTTATACGTTGAACGCTAAAACCAAGCTATCTTTTTATTGCGACAGAAAAAGGAGTGATTGGCCTCAAAAAAAATAAAAATGCTATAGTGCTCATGCATAAAAATAAGGGCACAAGCATAAATGTTACTGAAGAAATGGGTAGAGCTGCAGCATTACCAAGAATAGCAGATAGTCAATGATCAGAGATTGAGAAGTGGAGCGTAAATCTCCATGTCCTACCATTTTATCAAGCAACAGTATTCTAGAAACGGGATCAACGTTTCGGTTTTCTATGAACATATATAGGAGAGGAATTATATGCATCCAACGCATGAATGTAACAACTTTTTAGAAACAAGGATGGATTAAGTACCTGAAGACTACTAAGAAGCACAGATGAAGGAATTAAAGCATGCCAGCTCAAGAGAGAAGAAAACAATAAAAAAGTAAAAGTAAGAGAGCATGGTGTACTTGGAACTTAAACTGTTTACAACCCACATAGGGATAATGCATACCTGAGAAAAGAACTGGTGATTGTGGTATAATACTCAAAACCTTACGGAGATCTGTCAGCCCTATCTTCCCAGTATCACAATCATCAATCAGAATTTTTCCCTTTTCCAATTCAACTAGCCGAAATAAAGCATTGAGCATGCTAGATTTCCCTGCACCGGTCCTTCCAACTATGCCTACCTTCTGACATGGCGAGATTGTGAAGGACAGTCCATGCAAAACAGGAGGAAGCTCAGGCCTATAGCGTAACACAACGTCTTGAAATTTAATCGATCCTAATGAGGGCCATCCAGGTGGCGGACGGTTGGTCTCAATGACAGCTGGAGCCTCAGATGGTAAATCTATGTATGTGCCAACACGCTCAACGGAATTTAGACTATTTTCGGCCCTACTTGCTTGTCTCAGAACATTACTCAGTAGATTTGTGATGTTTAGAGAATAACTAAGAAGCAAACCCATTGTAGCTGCAAACGCCACCTTGTTTTCTGCTCTTCCATTTTCCATGACAGCAAAAGTTGCGGTCATCCAAATCATGATGCCTCCTAATGTTTCTAACCTTATTGTAAGCCAGCGGTTGGAGCTTATGTTAGCGAGGGTGAATCTAATATTGTTATCCATCGATTTTCCATTAATGTTGGACATCCGGTCGTATGCTTTGTAGGCACGAATTGAAGACAAACCATTTAGCGCTTCTCCAAATTGTGCATAAACTGGAGATCTAGTTATGGAATCTAAGCGCTTTACTTCCCGACTTGTGCTCTGTCAAACAAATATGTATTGTTTAGTCAGGGATACAACAACATAGGGATGTGGAATGTGCAATGAGAAAAATATTTCATGAGTTGCATGTTTTATACATAGTTGTCAGAATCGTACGATTCACGATTCGTATCGTACGATTCGATACGATTCGGCGGGTAATCGATACGAATCGGCTGCCGAATCGGAAATAGCTAAGAATCGTAAGTGAATCGGTGATTTACGATTCGTATCGTACGATTCGATACGATTTGGTGGGTAATCGATACGAATAGGCTACCGAATCGGAAATAGCTAAGAATTGTAAGTGAATCACTTAAAATTTCCGAAATTCATTTTTTACTCTTGTTTTGCTTCTTTTGTTGTTTGAAAACGGTTCAAATACTTTTTGAAGGTCTAGTATTGTTATATGTCATCTTTTGTCTATGTTATATGGATAGATAATAAGAAAAATGGATTTATTACGAGAGTAAATCGAAAATGAGGAAGATAAATGGAATATAACAATCCTATAGACCTTCTAAGGGTTTGTTTTGTACTTATAACTCTTTCATACAAAAAGAACCATAAGTAGGCTGGATTTGTCCCACATCGTTTAATTATCTCCTCCAAGACTAGTATATAAGCCTGGGCAGCCTCTCCACTCTTTGCCAATTGGTTTGGAGTTGGATGCTTTAACATGGTATCAGAGCTAGGCTTTCGGAGACTTTTCCCCTTTGTTTGTGCCATAGTTGCACTTTATTTCATTGTGATCCGTGTGTTCCGGATCCTTTGTTGACCTCTCCACGTGCGAATCAGGGGTCGCACGTGCGGGGGAGTGTTGGGATTTGTCCCACATCGTTTAATTATCTCCTCCAAAACTAGTATATGAGCCTGGGCGGCCTCTCCACTCTTGGCCAATTGGTTTGGAGTTGGATGCTTTAACATGGTACCAGAGCTAGAGTTTCAGAGTCTTTTCCCCTTTGTTTGTGCCATAGTTGCACTTTATTTCATTGTGATCCGTGTATTCCGAATCCTTTGTTGACCTCTTCACGTGCGAGTCAGGGGTCGCACGTGCGGGGGAGTGTTGGGATTTGTCCCATATCGATTAATTATCTCTTCCAAAACTAGTATATGAGCCTGGGCGGCCTCTCCACTCTTTGCCAATTGGTTTGGAGTTGGATGCTTTAACACGAATCATCATCTCTTGGTAGTTGCAATAGAAACAACTTACCTAATATTCCACGTTATTATCAAATCATTATTTAGAAGAAAGTATTTATTGATTTAGGCCTAAATCTTTCATTTGTAGTATATATTGTTGTTACCCTAATCAATAAGCATAGGTTTCTATGCATTATAGAAGTCATGACCGAATCAGAGCGATTCACGATTCGATTCGATTCACGATTCGAAAAATGACCATTTCGATTCTCGATTCGATTCACGATTTGACAACTATGGTTTTATAGGACAGCATTAATTGCAGAAGCTGTGTAAATGTAAATAAAAGGGATAAAGCTTTACAAGCGAAAAATATGTGATTAGCACAAAATAGTCAGAACGACATGTGCCTGAAGATAGTAGGGAAAGGTGCCTAGTCAGTATGTTTTCCTTTTATCTAGGACCAGCCCCGAAAATTATTATATAAAAGAAGATGGAAAAAGGGAAAAGTTCTGTGGTCACGGTCATTTTTTTTAGTCTCAGGTCAGGAGTCTTCCTGTAACTCTCTAATGTGGGGTAATTAGGTAGTTTAGTATTCTTGGGTCTAGATTAGTGAATTTGACTATTGGCACCCATTTCCCTTCTCAGTAAATTTGACTATATTCTACTAAGAATATGGCTCGAAGCCAAACTAGGAATGAGGACAAAAAAAGCATAATATTCAAAAATCAAACTCTGTCCGCACCCATCTTCCTCCCACCCACCGTAGACCAACCACACACCTCCCTTCCAGCATAGCCCAGCCCCTCTCCCACCCTCCCTATAATGACCCGGCCACAATATTTTCAGCTGAGCCGACAAAGTACGTCTCCATATGGAGCCCGCCCTAACACATCACATCATGGGACCCATCCAAGCACTTCTCCATAAGGGACCCGTCCAAGCACGTCTTTAGGTGGGACCCGGCCCATTGCTACAAGCTTTGAAACCATTGGTCTGACTTAGCCCTGCATAACATGATAACTTCGGATTTGGGCTGCATGTTCACAACCTTAAAGTATGGGGAAAATGATGGCCAATGACGTGTTTTGATAATTAATACCCACTAAAGACATTTTCAGTATTAACAAATGTTCTTAATTTGTTCTTAGCAGGTATTAATTATCAAAACACATCCTGGGCTGTCATCTTCCCTAAAGTATGTCGTGCAAACTGAACTTTTATTCACCAAGCGATTGGTACGCATTCATGGACTGGGTTTTTTTTTTTTTTCCTTCCCAAACTTCACTTGATTGGCATCAAGCCACATAAATTGTGGGTTCTTAGACTTGGGACAACACATCCTAGCCTCCCAGAGTCCTCGGCCACGTCAGCCCCTCCCTAACTGTACGCTCCTTCCCCCAACCTCTCCCCCGTCACCACAGGCCCTCTTCCTCTCTAGCTCCTCAGTTATGTCTTCTTCTTCTTTGACCACTTTCTCTTACCACCTTATCCACTCCATTCCATTCCAAACCCAAACGCAATCCGTAACCTCAGATCCTAGGAAGGGGATAGTGCGGAGCAGCCGGTAGTCGCGGGATGGTGGACAGCAGAGATCAAGAGGGTGAGTGTGAATTTTTGTTTCTATTTTTTTTTAAATTTTCTTGGTGGTGTAGAGTGAGAAAACATGGCTGTAAATGGAATTACCTGTTAGTTCGGTGTTTGTTTGGAGATTACTTTTATGCTTAATATAAAATTTAATGGAAATACAAATACAACAGGGACGATGACTTGGATTACTAGTACCACAAAAGTAAGAATATATCCAGCTACAAATAAATTTCTTAGTTTATCCCTGCAGCATAGAATCTAAAAAGGGCTTAACATCCCAACCGTCAGGAACGGGTAATGAATTGATCTTGCTTTCCCCTTGAAAATGTGACATTTGAAAGAGCAAAGTATCAAAGAAGAAAGTAAAAAGAAAGAAATCTGACCTGATAATATAGGTAGGCTGCATAGAACAAAATCAGCAGTGGCATTATGGCCCAAAGGGAGATGGTGCTCACAATACCAATCAGTGCAAAAGTTGACAGTAGCTGCCAAACTTGGCCAAGAAACATATTCGCAAAATTAGCAACATTGCGGTCTATATCACCCAGATCCTTTGCAAATCTGTTGATTACCCGCCCGATTGGATTGGTCTGAAAGAATAACATAGGAGCTCTGAGTACGGACTGTAGCATGGTATCATGCAATCTTCTAGCTGCGTGAAGACTTGATGTGATTAACCAGAAAGAGTTTAACAGGGTCACCATCACCTGAATAATGCACATTCAGGGTAAGTCTCCAAAGTAAGCGATGAAAGGGACCTCAAAATGTTGCAATCTAAAACAGCATGCACCAGCACACAGTGAGTAACATTGGCTTGGTTGTTCAATGTCATGAATCCTGATACTACCATATTGATGCATATAAGTGTACACGTTTTTCTGATGTTATACAAATGAGGACCAAGAATTTTGGTCATGTGATTGAAAAGAATGAAAGTATTGAACCAAAGAGGACATACACAACCGCGTTGAAATTTGGAAAAGCAATGTTAGGAGGATGAAGTAAGTTGCAAGATCAAGTTTCCAAGTACCTGACCGAATGACAAAAGTGCGTAAATCAGAATGAAGAAACCCGGTCCTGAACTCGAACTGCCACGTTTTGTCCAAAAACTTAACCATGTGCTACTCGAAACTCGAAGGACTTCGGTCAAAATGTAGCACATAAATAGGACCATGACAACCCAAAAACCTCCTAAAGCATCTTTATACCTGAGCAGATAAGCAACAAAAAGTACTCAGTATATGGTACTTTTGGTAAAGCTACAGTGCAGTAGTGCACTACAAAACATTCGAAGCAACCTATGTTAGGGGAGACATAGGTATATCGATTTGATAGGAATCAACTGAATGAACCGATCAAGCCCTTACTAATATCAATGAGTTGATATTTTACGGGAGCTCTTAAAAACACGTTTTAAATAAATTGAACGGCTCCGATCATTTGCGTGGGAGTCATACGCAAAACTTGTGTCAAATATTTTGTGAGCAAAACACAATGGAAAGCTGGAATTAAGTTCAAATTCTATTGATATCAGCATATCAGCAACCATTTTCTGCAGTTAAAATACAAGGGAATGAAAGCAGGCAGCACCGCAGCAGCCAATTTTCGAGACATAAGTCACACAAACAGCTTTGTTACAGAATACTGGAAGCAATCAAGGAGTCAATGAACGGTTAGTAGCGTCACAGTTTAACTTAAAAATAACGTAGAATACTACCTCGTTAAGACCTTCCAACTGACAACACCTGTCTCCCTTTCTTCTTGCTTGATAAGAACAGATTTTCCTACTTTCCTTGTACTTTTCGGGTTCCCACTTTCTGGTAATCCATTCTGCATTACACTATCAGCAGACTTCGAGGGATTATAATCACTATTATTGTCGTCCTCGTTTTCATCCACATGCTCTTCCATTTTCCCCGCGTTCTCCATAAGCTTTTGGAACAGTATGCCACTTCTAGAAAGCTCCTCAAATGTTCCCTCCTCCTTGACCATGCCTTCATTTATAAGAATAATTTTATCCACCTGAGGAAGAAAATGCAGCTGGTTTGTGACAAGCACTCTGGTTTTCCCTTGCAACTCTTCTTTGATGCAGTCGTTAAAAACCTGGACATATATTTATAGGAGATTAGACAAGAAGAAAAATGAGGTACGAAGGGAGATTGAATTAAGAGTGTCCAGGTATATTTTGAACACCGGATGACATTCTGGAAATAAATAAAGAAAAGATGAAAAGGAGAAAGCCTTATCAGCTTGGGGAGGAAAGTTTATCAGTTTCTGGGGATCTTTTATCTATATAAAATTCCAATAAAAATGACCCTCTATGTCATAGAAAAGCATAGAAGACTAATGCTACATATAATGACTGTACTCTGACAAATTTCTGGATCGCATTTCTGCATTTCTTTTTTTAATTGGTTTCACATGATATGTTTACCTGTCGACCAACATGGGCATCTAGAGCACTTAAAGGGTCATCGAATATGTATACATCTGCATTGGAATACACAGCCCTGGCCATGGAAACCCTTTGCTTTTGCCCCCCACTAATATTCACACCTCTTTCACCAATCTCTGTAAGATCACGACCCTGAAAGAAATATTAAATAGACAAGGATTCAGGTCCATGATATTATTTAACATGCTCAAAACATTTTATAAACAATCAAACAAATTAGAACTTATCGACATCATACTGCCTCCGTCCTAATTGTTTGTCCATTCCAACTATCATCCCAAAATAACGTCTTCTATTCCACTTTATCACTATTAAGTGTATTGAAAAGCTTTGTCTAAAATAACTAATTGAGATAATCAAACAAATTAGAACTTGTCGACATCATACTGCCTCTGTCCTAATTGTTTGTCCATTCCAACTATCATCCCAAAATAACGTCTTCTATTCCACTTTATCACTATTAAGTGTATTGAAAAGCTTTGTCTAAAATAACTAATTGAGATCTATTGAACAAGTTGTAATGACAAAATGCAGTAAATGGACAAACATTATGGTACAGAGAAACTAAAATTTACTTGTCAAAATCAAAAGATACTGTACTTAACAGGAAGTAGGTCGAGGTCGTGCTGCAATGCAGTTACATCAATTGCCTTCCAGTATCTAGAAGATTCAAAGTTAGAACCAAATAGTATGTTCTCCCGTACCTGTTAAGGATAAACTTAGCACATAAGATTCATGAATATCATGGGGTTTAATGGGCTCCAGCATAGACCCTAGAATGTTCAATGTTGTAAATCTTCAGCTGTGAGACCTAGTTTTCATAAAAGATGAGCATGCTGTAACTCACAGTAGCATTGAAAATCCATGAAATTTGGGGCACATAAGCAACGGTTCCCCTGATGACAACAGTTGAATCTTCTACAGGCGGAAGCTCCCCAATCATTGCCGATATAAGCGACGTCTTTCCTTCGCCAGTGCCACCAACTACTGCAACTAGGCTGCCAACTGGTATGTCCAAATTGATATTTGACAATGTGGGTTTCTCTGCCTGGACATATATTAAAAAAATTTCAATTGACAATAAATCATGAAAGTCCACATGATTCCCAAAGTTCTCAGTAGGTGGAAAGTTTGAACTATGTAGTTCGTACAACTAATGGCTGGAAAGGTAAAAGTTTCACTCGAGAGTTTGCATATTGTGTTACACTTTAAGTTTGGCTGGCAACTATAATGTGTTCTCAGCTCACTGACGCAAACCTTAACTATTGTACAACTGGGGCTGCCGCATAAAGGCATCGGCTATAATGTTGTATTTTATCCTAGCTTAAACAAGAGAGCATTCACCATGCATCTCATGAACTTTTTGTTGTCAATAATTACAAATGAGAGTTTTTCCTTACATTTTCCATCAGTGGCCATAGAAGGAAAATAGCTTGCATTGCAAATGTTTCAAGCATAAACATAAATTTATTAAAGCATTGTCGTGTCTTAATCTCCTTCTAATATAGCTACTCTAAAGTCCCATTGCATCCCATAAGTTCTATGCCATCACAATTAGAGCAAATACGGAAATTTATTGATTCTGTATTGTACACTTTCTATTTACTTAGACATTAAGTTATGCAAGTTCTTGCTAAATAAACTAGTAACCCAAACTTCTCCATCTCTATACACTTCCAAGCTTCTAGAAAAATTCCACCTGCTCTTCAAACATTTCCTTTTCTATATTTTCCTTCACCTCAGTTATCCTAATTTAAAGAAGAATTTGTTGTAGGTGTTAAATAATCTGCTCAATTGGCTTAAATGGATTTCATTTTATAGTTTTCAAATACAGCTCTTGCTTTGTTCTGTTCGTATCATCTTCCTCAACAAACAATCTCTCATCCTAACATACAAGGCATGATATAGTACCTATATATATGTACACATTTGTATATTTGTAATTCTCCCTCCTCCATTCTTTATCGGGACCTTAAGATGTCATCATAAACAGACCAATGTAAGCTTTACTTTTTTACCATCTTTGACCACTTTCCTAGTTTCGTATCCAAGGTATCTTTAAAAAATTTCAGAAATCCCTATGTCTAGGTAAAGTTTTATGACAGGCATTTAATCTTTTAGTTTCTTCTTTGAATCGTTTCATTTCATCAGCAAGTTTCTTCGACGATGTCTGAGTAGATTCCCCATGAACTTCTTATCTAACTCTTTTGAAACAACCATGCTCGTTTCGAATGCTGATAGTGAAACACCTAATTATGAAACATCCTGATGTCAATTGGTGCCTTTGGCAGTTGTGTTATGAGTTTAAAAGTGCTACCAATTTTCAACCTTAACTTAATTGGTAAATGCAAAAATTGTCATAATACTACAACACATGCACACAACACACATACATAGAGCGAGGAAACACAAAGCAGCACCACATGTTATACACAACCTAAATAGTTAAAGTTGAGCTAGACCTTAGAATCCCATGAAAAGTATCCATCCTTGATTGAGATGGCTGGAAGACCAGGTTCAGGAGGAGGGTTAGGTAAAAGAATTCTCTCTTCAGCTAAGAAAAGTTCCTCCAGTCGTTGTAATGACACATTTGCATTTACAACCTGTAAGAAATGTCATCTTCAAATCACAGAATATAAGGGAAAAAGTTGTAAACAAATAGGCTGCATTTTATCTGTTTATAAAAGTACCATATGCCTCAATGACTTTGCAAAACAGTTTTCATTTAATTTCTCTGTGAGGTAAATGTCCATGTTTCTTCTAGCTAAACTTCGAAAGAGGATTCAAACAACTTTGTAGGTGTTAATGCCATTGTACCATTTTAATTGTTCTAGCCTCTGGATTCTATTTCTGGTAACTAACTTTGGTATCATTTCAGATGGTGAGCACTGATTCAGTGGTCAGAATCTCAGCCTACTAACCTCTAGATTGTGGGTTTGAGACGACAGCAGTCGCTTGGTGAATCTAATACCAAAGGCCCCTCCCTGACACCCTTTAGTGGGTTCTGAAACTGTTCTAGACATGATTGAAGCTCCACTGGTGCATCAATTATCGGAAAAACATGATCTCTGTATAAATGTTTCATGGAATTGCTAAAACCAGTTAAATGACCTTTTTTTGATCGGTATCATTAATTGCTAAGATCAGTTAAATGACCTTACCATGATGCAGGAGTGCTAACAAGAGACAAAGAAAATTATGGCTAGAACCACATGTACTCCTGCCTTTGACTTCGAAATTTTACGTAGGATCCAAAACAACTAAGTCTAATTGTATGCTGAAAGGGCATTAACTGTAAAAGAGTTAAGGAGAACAAACCTGTGTTATTAAGTTTGGAAGCATGTTTAATGGCATACGTAGCACTGCGAATAGGGACATGCATGTGAAAGCCCTTGAAGGAGTCAAATCCCCACCAAGCAACGTGAACAACCCAAATGATGTCACCGTTACAAGCACTGGAATGCTGTTTAGTATGAAATTGTTACACTGCAGGGAAAAGACGAAGTTCGTATGGCATATTCCATGGTCAACATACTTGTTTTACATTCACTCTCAGATACCATCAATATCATGGATTGCTTACTGTCGACAAATGCCATATAGAATGTTGTTTCATTAAGAGATTTTGAAAATTAAAATCTTGTATTACATGCACAACTGAACTATCCTCATGTCAATTAGTAGGTAGGGGGAAACTGGCTCATTAATGCCATTAAATATACTTTTGTAATGCACCTGTCGATTATAATTTGTACTAGATCATTAAGCGATAGATAAAGCAATCATGATATGGTAACATGCACCTATTTCCAGTCGTGCTCAGATATAAGATAAAAGCAGTTAGGGGAAAATGAGTTGAGTACGGTATAATCCACGGCCAACATACACATTCTGAATTTACTAAGAAACTAGGGTAGTGATTTTTGCAGTCTTTATACCCACACTTCTGTTTTGTGTCTTTATCCTATTTGAATTTACCACATTCCCATTTATTTACTACATTCGCATGGATCAAGAGAAAAAGGATTGTAGATGGTAAATAGAGGAAGGTGCAAACCAATTTGCAAGAAACTACTAATGTCATGGATTGCTTTTAGCAAACAAATTGTGTTTACCATTGTGATTCATTGAGAGATGTAAACATGATAAAAACCATCTTGTTTTCCAGTGTTCCACATGCTCAACAGAACAACGCCCTTCAACAAAATAGGTACTCGAGGGGATGCATATTTGTTAACAGTCTTGGAGGAAAAGTGCACAAGAGCCACTGCACACGTGGATCTTGCCCCTCCCCTTACACTTCGTGTAATCCACCATGAGTTGGGACCAACAGAGATCTTTTGTACATCACACCTATTGAGTCTAGGATTCAATCGTAAATAATGAAATAGCATTATGATTGGGAAATTCTACACTGTGTTAAGTAAAGTAAGTCAATAACTGGTAGTAAATACAGAATAGTGCATCAACAAAACGGACATGGATACGACAGTAAAGAAAGCAATGTTATGGTGGTGTCTCTGAAAGTGATAATGCCAAGAGATGGCTTTGAAGATTATGGTTATGTCATACCGCTGACAATAGTTGTGCTTTCTGAAACCATGAGAGTTCATCCTTCCTCATGCTGCGAACTTTGGATTGGAAACTCTCCTCCCATGCATAACATCTGAATTTGTTTAGCATTAAATCAGATAATCACTACTAACATTCTAACTGTATATAAGATCCAGACAATCCAAGCAAAGATGGGAGTATACTTCACGGTGTCCATGGCAGCCAAAATTTCATTCATTAGCCCAACTCTCTTATCAGTACGTTGCAGTCCTTCCTTGGATAGTCTTCTCATTTTGCTAATGATAAATGTCTGTTCCGACAAGATAAATTAAGAGTTTTGAGCAAAACAACTGAAAAAAATCGAAGAAAAAGTCACAAAATCATGAGCACTAAAGTAAGTAAAGAACAATGCTGCCCAGACACCTCCTGCAGCTTGTGATGCCTATCTAAAACATTCACCACAAAGTTTGCACTGTACTGTAAACCATCACCCTTCAAAAGCATGACCAAAGGAAGTCTAAAGTCTGAGGTCTATACAAGATCCTTTCTTCTCCAGAATATCTTCTGAAGTAAGGAATCACACACAGAGAAACTTAAACTACCTAATAAGGGCTCATCAGGTTATGTCACCAAAATTATACTGGTAGGAAGTTCATTAAATCTTACTCAATTGACTACTCTCTTGACTTGTTCTACAAATTCGATATGTTTATGCAGATTGGCGTTTCGGTTTGCTTGAGCGTCTGACTCTTCTCTAGTAAATACTCTCCGTCTCATTTTGTTTGTCCATGTTTCAAATTTTGGGATGACCCAAAATGCATGTCCACTTTCGAAAGGTAAATCAGAAAAGTCGGTTTTCCGATACTATCCATTACAAATTATCCAAAGTACAGTTACCAAAGGGCAATGGGGATAAGGCGGACATGTTTCCTAGGAATTATTTGCTTGAAAGGTTCGATTCCAGTAAGGAACACGATCCCTTCTCCGTGGTAGAAAGGCTGTTTCAAAACTTTTACTTTTACTCTTACTCGTTGGAGTAAGTTTCCAAGCGGATGTGTAACCCCAATAAGAGGATCCTGCGACTGATTCCACCAGTAACTATTTCAATTGAACATCGGCAGTCAGACTTCAAAGCCAACCAACCCTAGCTTGAGGGACTTGAGTAAACTTACCGCTGTCATATCCAGTGGACATGAAAACATTGGGAAAAATTAGACCCCATGTGAGACTGTAGCCAGATGACCACAATCCCCAAGGAGTAAAATATCAAAAGTCTAAACATGGTCAACCCTGACAACCACTACAGTTGGGAAAGATTTTGTTCAGATTTCATTATATAGACTCTAGAACTTTTCCAAAGTAACGAAAGGAATAAAGTCAGAGACAATAAGTCTTTAAGAAAAAACATTGACCCATACAAAATACATCACTAAGATAGAACCCATATGAAGGTGTAGGGAAAGCACAGTTACCTGTATAGGGAACATTAGAACTAACATTAGTGAACCAAGAAGTGATGCCACACCTAGTTGCTGGTAAAGAAGGACCATAGCAATGGTGATTCGAAATGGAGCTGACCATAAACCATGAAGTTGTTGGCATATTTGCTGAAACCAAGGACATATAATGTTACTATTCAATCCAAGCAAATGCAAGAAACAGAAAACAGATAGAAAAGAAAAAAAATATGGCAGACACAGTAGGCATCAATATCAGTTGCAGAAATCAGTCAAGCCACATACCAGAAGATCCATTGCTTTCCGATGAAAATTTCTAACTAAAGCATGTCTACACATCCCAGATTTCTTTTCTGTCTTTAACGTTAAAAAGTTGTACTCTAATACATTGTGTCAAAATTTTCTTTTAGAAAAAGAAATCTCGACATTTTGTTTGAAACACCAACAAGATACCAGTTGCTGTCTTAAATAAGAAACCATATAGTGAAAATTACCAAGTTGCATCCATAAAATTGAAAAAATACAAGTCCTTTATACTTGACAGGCAAACTCTAATAAAAGGCACAATTGCTATGCACTTTCTAAATAATGCCCTTACTTTTGGGTCATCCTTAGCACTCTTCACCGACATAGATAAGTCTCATGGAAAGTTCTGACAAGTTGGATTTAGCAATTTGCTCTGTCTCATAATGGTCAACATGATATATATTTATCTTATGCAGCACAGAGAACACAGGAAGAGCACAAACCATTTACTGATATTGCAAAATCGCCTTCAAATTTTGCACTTTTGGTTACCACAAATTTAGACAATATGAAATCTTTAAAAAAAAAAAAAAAATTATTATCGGGTACAATCGTGTCTGTCTATTAGTGAGGTGGTGTGCATGAGCAAAAACATTGAAGATAGCATGCCTGAAGTGCATTAGCATCTGTTGTCATCAAATTTGTTATCTTTCCCGATGGGAACTTCTTGCGACTCTCATGCGTGAGCCTTAAGGATTTGCGGAATACAGCCGCCACCTACAGACAAAGGAAAAGAATTAAGTCAATGCTTTCAAATTAGCAAGAAATCATAGCATTCCAGAGAAAGATATTCATTTATCCTTGCCATTATTGCCAACCATCAGGGTTGACCAAAATTTCGTACACTTTCGTAGACATTTGAAAGTGGGGGATAACACCGCAACTAGTAAGATGGCTATTGATTATTACTGCTTCAGAAATTGGGAGGACAACAATTTCAGTGAAGTTCTTTTTGAAGTAAAAGAGGTGATTTACTTTTTTCAAGGAGGACCTTTCTCTTCTAATAAATAAGAAACCCTCCATGCAGTAAAATTATCAGCTGATTTTAACTCCTCATTCTTCATCTTTTCAACTTTTATTTCACTTCTTCTTGGTCATTGACTTTTTATTGTATCATTCAGTTTCCTCCATGCAAAGTTTTTTCAGTCAAAATCAACATTTAAATTTGCAATAAGACATGCTTAAAAACCAGGTCAATTCCTATCAAAGTCTAGAAGAAAATCGATAAACTGGTGGACCAAAAGATGTAAATTGAATGAAGAACATGATTTTGCCACAACTCCACCTAATCACTATGTATCCTCTAAGAAGCCGGGACACGGATACGGGATACAGACACAACATAACACGGACACGCGGAAACGAAATTTCTCCAAAAATTAGGACACAGACACGTCGGGATTCGTCAAACGTAAAGTGTATTTGTATTATAGAGATATGTTATGATCTCATATAAACGTCGTAGAAATTTTATTGTGTCCTTAGCATGTTCCAAGAGTGTTGCCGATGTGTCCTAGAGTATCTATAATGTGTCTAACTAAAAGAAATATGATAAATTCATTAGACAAGTAATTAGGCATGTCCAATACGTTTCCGGACAGTGTCCTATCATGTCCGTCACCGACATTTGTCGTACACGAATAAGTGAGGCCCGTAGATGTGTTAGTGCTTCTTAGTGTATGCTACAAGAAAAATGTTAGAGTTTGTCCCACATCAGTTAGTTATCTCCTCCAAAGCTAGTATATGAGCCTAGGCGGCCTTTCTACTCATTGTCAACTGGTTTTGAGTTGGATGCTTAAACGTGGTATCAGAGCTACGGTTTCGAAGAATTTCTTTCCCCTATTTGTGTCATAAGTGCACCATTGTCTGTTGTGATCCATGTGTTAGGGATCGTTTGTTTACCTCTCCACGTGCGAGTCGAGGGTCACACGTGACGGGTGAGTATTGGAGTTCATCCCACATCGGTGAATTATCTCCTCCAAAACTAGTATATAAGCCTTGGTGGCCTCTCCACTCATTTCCAAATGGTTTTGAGTAGGATGCTTTAACATAACACATAGCCCATTTTGCAAATTTATGCTGTGTTTAGAACCAAGAGAAGGAAGGGGAAATAAAAGTTATCCTTCCTTTCCTGTTTAGTTCATTCGAACTATCATTTCTTATCCTTTCCTCTTTCCTTCCTCATTTCTTTGTTAAATTAGTTACTGTCTTCTTTCCTTTTTCCTTTAAACCAAGCAACATAAATTTATTTTCCTTTCCCCTTGAAAACCAAACAAAGAAAAGTTATTGCTTTGCCTTTAAAACTCTTCCCCTTTTTCTATCTTCCTTTTCCTAAGTTCGAACCACAGAGGTAGGTTGAAGTCCGAAAGATGGGGGAAAGGAAAAGAGAGAAAAAAGAAGCACCATGAGTATTAGAACAAGTAATGCTAGTGCAGAAAAGGAAACGTGTTAGTTGAAAGAAAAAGCAAACAAAACTGAAGGACATATGCATAAGCAACCCATATATGCATCTACAACATTGTAATTGGAGAGAGAATTTACCAAAGTTGATCTTAGCCTGAAACCAACACGCATAACATTCTGAAAATATTGAGATTCACATAGCACTCCAAGTGACTGGAAAAGGGAAAATCATCCTGTCAATGCCATTATTACAAACAACAAAAGCAGCCTCCATGATCATTGATCTCTTGGAGGAAATAACTTAGAAAAAGAATGCTTGAAAAGTAACTGCCTGAATCTCCTTTGGACAGAAAAATGAAGTAATCATTTCAAGCGTAAGGTAGATATAGCCAGAATCAATGAAGTGTGGAACATGATGCTCCGAAGAAACTTGAAGTCCTCTTGGAATGATCTGATATTTGCTTGTTCAAGAAGCACACCTCAAATTCTTTAAAAAAATTAAAAAAAAAGCAGCACCTCAAATGTAATTGTAGCATTAGCATTTTAATGTACTTCTCTTTTTTCCCTATTCTATTTCCAGTAAAAGAAGCGTTAGTTCGATACTCATTGGTGTTTCTTTGCCCTTTACTATACTTTGGAGACTGTATCTCCCATTTCAACACGTAGGCTCTGTTTGTTTGGGGTGAAAATGATTTCCCAAAAGTATATTCCTAACTTCTAGTTTTTGGTGGCACATAAATGGGAAAAACTTTTTCCGCGGTAAAAGGTTTTGGCCCAAAACAGTGTAAAATGATTTACGGCTGAAATCTTGGTAAGTCATTTTCCCGCTAATGATTCCACCATTGCAAATCTAGAGCACTTGGCAAGAACTGAATCTCTCTCTCTCTCTCTCCTTCCTTCCTATATATACATGTATACATACAAGGATTCGTAATTATCACTCCAATCTATACTTCCTACCATGTGACATTCCTCTCTCCCACTCCTTAATTTCTCTTTGCCATGTGCGTCCATATATACAGTGGAGGGCCCCGTGCACCAATCGCCTTTGAAGTTCTATGTCCACACTTCATGGGACATTTTTTTCAACAAAGTTCAGAGCACCATTTTTAAGAAGATACCAAACACCTAAAAATAGAAGTTCGAAAATTATTTTACATGTAAAATATTTTACGTCAAAACAAACAGAGCCGTAGAGAGCCTCTAAAAATGAGATGAGCTTTGTTCATCCTCCACTTAAGAGGGTGAACATTACCGTTCTTCCTATTGGTTGAAATGGTGTGGATCCCACCACAAAGTGATGTCATGCTTACCAAAAAGTGTATTGCACGGGTGGGACCTACACCATTTCAACCAATAAGAGAGAGAGTAATGTTCACCCTCTTTTAAGGAGAGTGAACAAAATTGCACTCTCTAAAAACTTAATTCATACTAGTAACACATAATTTCTTTTATGGAAATATGTAGATATATTCCTTCAAGATGATAAGCCTGGAAGATAATTAGCAATAACTAGACGCGAGTAACAATATTTCAAAGGTCCAACCCAAATTCATCCTAAAATCATGAAAGAACTAGCAGTGGAGAACCACAAAAGCAAAGGACACGTTGAAAATTTTATAGGCATAGACTCATAGTTCAATGTCACCTCAATATGACCATAGGAGGACACCTTTAGATAACAATATTAGAGGTAATTCATGAAATTCATATCCTGCAACAAAGGAAAAAATTACACAAAATGCCATGGGGAGAGCCGAAAAGTGGCTATTCAATGAATATACTAGATATTATATCTAACAAAAATGCTTTAAGGCACTAACAAGGGTAGAAAACATACCACCCCAACAAAAATTAAGAAGGCATAGATGTACCCAATCCATGCTGGATCACCTCGTTCCATTGACTGCAAGCAGTAACAGGTTAATCGTTACTTTGTAGGCCAAATAGAAAGTATAAAGCTAAGTAGCATCCTTTGTGTACCTAAAACTTGAAAAGTAAAGTAAGTATGCAGGTTCGAAAATCTATATTCTATCTATGCGATAGAACTTATGACATTCACTCAGGGTGTTTGCCATATAAATATGCTTGCTGTCCGTAAATATTGTTATTCATAATGTCAAGCTATTTCTTTCCTATATTTACTTCTTGATGGTTGTGAGGGATTTAACTTCTATTTAAGAAGGGAAAATTTTAAAATGGCACCTGAATTTTGCACCAAATGTCACAGAGACACCTGAACTTAAGTTTATTTCAATTACACACCTGTACTAACAAAATCCCCAAATTTAGACACCTGAACTTAAGTTTATTTCAATTAAACACATGTACTAACAAAATTCTCAAATTTAGACCCCCGCCGTTATACTCCATCCCAAAAATTGCTGACATGACATCTCCAACCTGTTTAGGTTGCCCCATTGCACATGTTTCCAACAGAGGACAATGCACCCAAGCGAAACCCATAGGCAGACTTTAGGTCTAGGGTTGAGAATATGTACAATAACCTGAAAAGAAGGGGGTATTGACAAGTTGATATAAATTGAAAGATCCATACTCTACCTTATAAGGCAAAGCTTATGACCTTCATACAGTGCTATTAACAATGCTTTAGAGTCAAGATAGACATTTTTCAGGTACGCGCAAGTACATCAAAAAGTTCTCACTTAAATTTCCAGAAGTACCAATAAAGACTAAACTGATTCCGACAAGTCTATGTTACTGCTGCATATTTCACAGCCATAGGAACGCGGGTATATTCATGATGTCCACTATATGTAGATAGAAGTCAAGGCCCCTTGGACAACAAAAAAGTAAAGTGGCATACATTGTTATGAATCTGCATGAGAAGAGTCATAGGGCTAACCTTTAAGAGATGATTCAACAAAACTGGCCCCACAAATTGGGAAAGATCATTGCCAATCTGCAAGACCATCAAAGAAGGATGATCAGTGTCAGTATTCATAAGACTGAATAGGAAAAAATGTTTGAATAAAATCTGTTAGAGCTTGTCCCATATTGATTAATTATAACCTCCAAAACAAGAACATGAACTTGCCCCACATTGGTTAAAAATTGTTTTTCAATAAGCCATTAGCCTGAGAGTTCCTTGGTGAATGAAAATTTACGCCATTGGCCCATAAGGGTCTTTCTACAAGGCTAAGCTGAAGAGCAAACGAACAAGGCATGGTCAACAATGAGTTTATAAACTAACTAAAATGTACAAGCATGGTTGAAATGTTCATTCTACGATCTACGAAGTCCCTTTTAAGACAAGATACATGATGTAAGTATGCAACCGATACAAAGCTTTAAACAATTGATTGAATCCTGATGAACAATGCAATAAGTAAGTTTCCACAAATGGCAAGTAGCATACGGTTATGTAAACCTAAACCGAAAGATCACAAAGGAGATCTATTGCCTAGGCCAATCAACTTGGCCGATATTTGTGGCACATGATGTTGTTTGTTGTTATCTGAGGATACGAAAATTACGAATGCGTTTTCAAAGTAAAAATAAAAAAGTCAAGAGAACAGAGTAATTACTTTGAAAATGCCTCCAAACCAGAACCTGTAGAAAAGAAAATACAGAAAGAAAGCAATGAGAGAAAATTGTTTACAGATAAATCTTTACTTTTTGAAATGTTAATGGTTTCATGAAACTCGAAAAATAAAGTAAGGAGATTATACTAAGCATTTATTCGCTATACCTTCCTCCTAGGCTACCATTTAAGGCACGTAAAAGCCAAGGTTTAGACCTTTTAGATTCATAAGCCCAACAAATTTGGAACCTACAAAAGCCAAAAATCAATACACATTCTGTAGGACAACCATACATTGAGCAATGAGCGTTCAACTTTGCATGCACAAAAAAATCAACAAATTGCGAACTTTTTAATTAATGCCTCAGTCTGATCCCATGTGTCTAGCTTCCAGACATCCTTCTCATTGATAGGCCTTTTATAGCCTTGCTGCATGAGTGGGGTCATCCATCCGAAACAAATTCCTACAGTAAACCAATGTACAAACTTAGACGTAAGCTAACCAATCTTTAATAGACCCAATCTAACTTAATTATCACAAAGAAGGTGAGGGAAAAAATTGTTTTCAAGGTACAGATATTGTTGAAGTCCACAAATAGGAACATGAGAGTGGACCAAGTACAAAAGAAAGCATGCTAGAATAACGACGCGAACTCATCCAGTGCATTTTTCTGGATTAGTTAGGAACATGGAAATGGACTAAGCACAAAACTTTCTCCGCATCCAAGGGGACCACATATTCGACGTTTCGTTTCAACTTTTGCAGCTAGGAAAACATGATTAGCTCAGAAAACATGGTATGGACATTACCTTCGCGAATTTTTGGTATTGTTTAATACCATCGATATTAATTAGATGAGATCACTTTTCCTATGGCACTTTATAGTACTTCACAATTAGTCTACTCTACCTAACGCAATTACGCAGCCAATGATTGATTTATTCTGCTACTATAACAAAGTCATTTCACCATTTTGGTTTCTGTGTTTGGCAACAATTTTGGTATTCTTCACATTTGGCGACAAAACACCCAATGATATTGACTACTTACTGGAAAATAGGTTGGCGTGCCTCTCTGGACAGATATGCTCTCCCCCCAAAAGTGCTTCATACTCCATGTCATCAAGAGACTCATCCCTCAAAGGTATGTACCCAGGATATGGATCCAAATGAGGAATGTAAACGAGAAGAGACACCCCAAGCAGTAGCTGCATCAGACCAATATTATGTAGCAGTATGTGAGATAGAATTTATTGGGACTTAAAGATGAAAACCCCTAAAGTACATGAAACTAAAATTGTGTTCAAATCATAAACTTTTACATTTGTTCATTCCCCTCATAAATCTAAGGAAAATGCTAATGACCACCCAATGGTTTGTTCATGGCCTTGATGGATGTGCAAGTGTATGCCAATGGTTGAAATGTGTATAGAAAATTGTTGTAAACATGTGAAATGTGCAATGGGGTTTTAGCTATCTTGGTATCATCCTTGCCTAATTATAGCCCTCCGTGGTGGTGTTCCTTATAATAGCTTAAGCTTTGGGGACTACTGGTAACCTAACATGGTATCATAACTCAGGTTGCAAGAGGTCTTGGGTTTTGGTATCTCGTTTTGTATTTCTTCCCAATCTGCATTTTACTTCTCCCTTCTTATTTTGTTCTGCTCTATCTATGAAATTTGCATCTCCATGTGCATGACGGGGTTGCACGTGAGGGAGGATGTTGAATAGCTTGATATACTTTGTTGGGCCTATTTCCTAATAGCTTAAGCTTTTGGGAGTACTGGTAACCTAATAATGACTACGAAACATTTAATTGTTTAGGAAAATAACCTCAAAATTTGAAAGTGCAAGACATTATTTTGTGTTTCTTCCCTGATTACACAAATTTAGGTCTTGAATCTACATTTCAACCCTGAGGGTGGGATGGGTACCATTCAGCTAACAGTCCATTAAACACATCATGGTGTTTAATTACCCTAAATTCACAGTAGCATTGGAGTATGTCGTTACCAAAGTGCAGCTTATTGCCAGCTCTGTTTCATAACCAGTAAGATGAACTGGGCAATCAAAGAGAAATGAACCCAATGGGCATGGAAGGATCAAAAAGGCACAAACAGCAAACCTGAATAGCAAGTGTGCTGATGTACAGATACAACACCGATCTGCACAAGTAAAAACAAGCATAAGGATGCATAGCCCATTGAAATTACAAAGAAAAAACGGACATACCGCACCTCTACATATATTTCTACTTCAGCGATCATCTCCGTTGTTTAAAGGGGGATCAGCCACGAAATTGAACGCAAGTACATATATTTTCGAGAAGTACAACAGTACATAAGTTTGCATTTGAATATTTCCTTGAACGTAGTAGCCAGTGGGAGTATATTGAGGCATATTCCTTAGATTTTTTGTATTCTTTTTTTTTACAGGCGCAACAGGCTTCAGATTCAAAATTGAATATTCTTCATGCAAATTTAGGTAACACGTTCAGAAAATGATCCACGAGCCTTAAAGGATAAACTTCAAAGTATCTTTGAACATTAGACACCAAAATTACAGGTATATGAGTATATTCAATCTTCAAGCGACTTGTCTCCCATAATCTTAGAGAAAGGGGTTTAACACTAAGAGTCTAAGGCATCTCGAAGGATGCATTTTATACTTCGTAAACCTTAAACTACAAGGAGCACACCCAAGAGTCTCTGTGGGCTCTAGCTCTGGTAAAAGTGAGCATGGTCGACCAACGGTGGGTCAGGCCAGATAAATGAGACTACGGATGCCTTGTAACCCTTGGCGGGGGACGAGGTACTTTAGAATCTGTTTCTAAACAAGGAAAGAACAAAGGGTTTTCTTGTCTAATTATCTTCCAGTATTTTGAAAGTTACTCCCATATTTGCCAATGGAAAGAGTAGCATAGACAGGTAACCTTGCAAGGTATTCAACCCCTAATTCCCTGCTAAGTTTGCATCTTCTTTGAGTTCTACTCTGAATAACCCTGCCACCCAACAATGCTTTGGTGTTCCACTACATTTTGTGGTTGCATTTTTCTGTATGTAGCTTAGCATTTTCACCTAATTAAAATTTCCTAACTTTACCACCTACTGCCTTCCTTCAATTTATCCCAATACACACATATGTTAGCAAGAAGTTGAAAAGAATCGAAATTCTGTGAGAATAGAAAAAAATTTCATGGTATCCATGAATGAGTCAATAGCGTAGATAAAGGATAGACAATGGACCTAGTGTAGAAATCTGTCATAGGAAGGATGAGATTGAGCATCACAGCTTCCCCCACCAAGACATAAGCTACTCCAAACCGGATATACCAGCGGAACTCTCTGATATAGATTCTTGTTTCTACCCCAATCATAACCAACATGGAGCACCAGGCAAGAGCCTCAATGATCAATGAAAATATCTGTAATAGAAAAGACATTCCTTATTTTACAAAAGAAACCGCATTAAACCGCAAAATGCTATAACTGTTTAATAGTTTAAATAGCATTTAGCATAATATGGGACTGTCCTTCCAATGGACATTACGTTAGCCAATGAGTAAGGATTATTTTCCTTCACAGTCCTAATTATCCGTGTGCGCTTCATCTTCATTCGCAAAAAAAAATGAAGCATTTTATACCTCTTTTTTTCCGAAAATAAAAGATAGATTCATGAGATGCACATTCCATAACAAGAGGAAACAGAATCCATGTGCAATGAGGTTTGGTGGTGAAGTAGTTTATTTAGAAGATAGTTGCAAGAAAAGCCATTAAAGAAGTTCCTTTCCTTCTATTTCTCAAATGCTAGAGAGTAACGCAGAGATTGTCACCCCCACAATTTTCGGTATTTCATATTCCAGGCTCGCTGAAGCCTTCCACGTACAAGCTCCCAATAGGAGTGAGCCAGGCACTACTGAAGCCATCTAAGATATACAGAGGAAATTTGAGCTACTACATAAATGTGAACATCAATAAAGATGGCTCACCGAACATTACTAGTCTGTCTTTGAGAAAAGGATAAACATCAGCAGCATTTTGTGTTCTTCCAGTTTCGTGAATTTTCAAGGGCGAAAAAGCATGCTTTCACTGTTTGTAGATATTTTTGGTTGGAAGCAAAGATGTCTTAGTAAACAAAAGAAAAAAGTACCACATTAAACTTGAGTATCTCAGTGAATTCGATTTAGAAAGAAGACTTTTAGTGTTGGTATTCATTTAAACTTCTGGGATCGTAACCACTGCAAAAATATTGAGGGCAGTACCATTTTAAATCACTAGTAAAGGTTACCTTAAGAAAATACTTCTATCAAATACAACTATCCAGTACCATTTTAAATCTCGACATGGTATGTAACAATTATCCATATAAAGGACAACCGAAATACTTGATTCCTGTTACACAGACGACATGGAGAAATCTTATTAGTCACGCAAGTGTATCAAAGTGATGCCTACAAGCCTGGTCCCAATTACATTTGTCAGCTAGGAGGATCCATTTCCTGTAGTTGCTCTATCACTCTCAGTAAGTCCTTTACTGTCCTAACAAAATAAAATAAAGAAAGCAATAAAAGTGTAAAACTTTGTTAAGATTACGCAAACTGTAGGAATTCATCAAGGCCATGAGCAAATCTGATTAATTGGGCTGTAAACATGTGGTACATTATATGATGTCTTACGCACATAGAAACAAATTTCACTGAACCTAATCATACGACACATTTAACTATTGACATGAATTTAAAAGATGGGAAAAAACTAACAATTTCAGATTGCATACTCATAACGGAAATGAATGCTAGAACAGAAAGACAATTGCAATGTTTATTTTGGCAAAAATAGCATAATACAGAAAACAATAAAACACGCACCTCAAAGGGAGGAAGACCAGTCTGTCCATCCAAATTAAATATTGAAATCCCCATAACCAATCTAAACAAAGGCTCAGCAGTACAATAACCAGCCAACAAACCCAACAAGTAACTGTAGTTATTTGATCTCAGGCGATACCTCTGGACTTTAGGATCCTTTTTAGTTAGCCAAATCCGATAGAAACACAAGCCTAGAAGCACCAAATGAGAAATACCAACCACAAGAGAGTCAATGCCACATGGTGTATAATCACCAAAAGTGCTATCTGTTATGCTTGCCCAAACCCCATTTGCAACCGGCCGACAATACCAAGTCAAAGCTTGAAACCCCATTTTCAGTTGCCACCCACTAAAACTTCACCACTAAAAGCACATTAGGCACTCATAATTTCCTCTTCGAAATAAGAAAACTTTTCAGGTACTTGATCAAGTTCTGCGATCATCCAATTCTTCCTTCACAAAAAACCAGCCCAATAGCATTTGTTAGCCCAGAAATAACTCCCCACATTCATCACAAATAACACTTAGGCTAGAAATTTATTTGAACATGAAGAAGTCAATTTCATAAAATATCAGACCATGTAACAGGACTGACATAATCGAATTCTAGCAATGATTAAGATAACAATCATTGGTTCTAAAGACTAGGTTCTGCGATTCTAAAGACTTGGTTATCTTAAAAAAGAGCAGAAGGATATCCATCCAGTCTCCATTTGGTTTCAAGAAAGCAAAGAAATACGAGAGTAAATCTTTCAAAATATCAAATTGTTATTCTTTGTATCAAAATGTTCAAACATCCAAGCCAAAACTAATTGACAAAGAACACAGAAGCAATGAGTGTAAAGGCTACCCGGGCTTATAAATTAGTTTTAAAGGTAGTATCTACCAATTAGACCAGACAAGTTGTCATGATCCAAATCATAGATTAAGGCCCCCGACCAGCTGGTAATTCCATCCCAATCAGGCCTACTACTCATTCAGTTATGAAAATTGTTCACAAATTTGCGTAATTGAATGATAATAGGTGCAAATCACATCCTAGAGCTAACTAAGGCTCTGCTTGAAAATAACTCACGCTTGAAAAGTCGGTAAAACAATTTTGTGACAGAGTGTGGAGCTCCGCATCTCATTTCTCGCTTTCTGATTTAAAAAATTTGCAATATTACATGAATTCACAATGCTGGCGTACAGAATTGTCAGATTAATCTCTCTCTCTCTCTCTCTCTCCGATCTTTCAATGCCCATCCCCAACTTCTTTACTCCTCACTATTCAATTTAGTTTTCTGATCAGCTTATGATGTGCTCAGTAAGCATGAATGAATACCCTTTCCCATTCATACATGCTCACACAAATGTCACAAACTTATGTATTTAGTTATGTATATATGTTTCAATGCTTAAATCTTCTTCATTTAGCTGAATCAAATAGTTGGATGTTGATTGTACCACCACAAAAGTACACTTCCATTGACTAGTTATGTATTTTACACAAGTACATATAAGTACAAAAAAACACTTTAGGACACCTCACTTTTGGACATTTCACTCTCACGCTAGAGTTTGTGTCTTCAATCTCATAGTCTAATTTAACACCTCACTCGCACTTGAGACATACTCCCTCACTTACAAACTTACACATCCCCCTATTTATGGGGAGCAAAGCAAGTTTTTAGCTAATGACAACTCTTGAAGTTTCTAGAGAAACCGGAGGATCTAGGGAATATTCTGCCAAAATCCAGAACATTCTAGTAGACCTCGAAATATTCCAAAAGAGTTTGGAAGATTCTAGTGAAGCCTGGAACATTCAAGAAGCATCTGGAAAGTCAGTGGTGACTCCCTTATTGCAATGGTCGATCTCTTCAAAAATTGGAATATATAGTCCAAACTATCAATTGATTTTTTCTTGAATGCAGGATTCTAAAGTATTGGGGATGTTCAATTCACCATTTGCAATAATAGTTGAATTAATGAACTTGGGAATAAAAATTTCATCTGAGCTTTTGTCCTGCAAAATATTTCCTAAGTGAACCAAAAACTGGAAAACCAAAGGGGAAAAAGAAAAAAAAAAACACTTTTTGTGAAATCCTCCGATACGACATGTATGTTACGTACATTGGAAACTATCTACCTCCAAACAAACGTTATAGTGGAAAATATCAACATCGAAACAAACGAATCGTAAGTGTATTATTTGAAGAAAAGTGTTGGCAGAGATTAGCTGTTACAGCAGTACTTATGCAAAACAATGTTAACGAGCGGAGAGACTGCCCAGACTAATCTACCAGTAGTTTCTATGGCAGTCTTCAACCAATGTGGAAATCAGAAAACACACACTGACAAGAACCGAGAGCAATGATAAAATCCAAAACCCACATTTTTTCCAGAACCACACAGAATCAAGAACCAAGTAAAGAGAACTAAACATTATCCCGGCCAACACGGATATATATATATATATCCGAAATCCAAGATTTAACCCAGATGTTCGATTTGCCTTGTTCTAGCTACGTTAAACTTTGTCTGCGCGAACTATATAGCTAGACTAGAAGAAGAAGAAGAAGAAGAATGAGGGAGGGAGTGGGAAAATACCTGTGAACTGGAAGAAGCATGCAAACTTGGGAGAAGCTAGCTAGTGGAGTAGTTCCGACCAGCAGTTCGTTTAAGGTGATATTATTGCTGCATGTGGAGTACGAGATTGGCTTTAAATAGTTGTCAGTCACTCACTGTGGATGAATTTCCAGAAGTAGTGGTGAAACATATATATATATATATATATATGTATAGGATTGAATGAATTAAAAACGAAAACAAAGAAAAATGAGTTGCCTAACAGTCATGTATTGGCACTTGGCATTTGGCAATTCAAACGTCACGGCTTACGACCCCCTCTCACTACCTTGGGAGGGAATAAGACATATGAATGAGAATAATGCCAGTATATACATATATGTATATCTATTTATATATATACCTCTGTAGATACTTAGATATGTGTGTGTATTTAGACTGTTTCCCTGAATATCATGATTTGAGAGCGACAGAGAGAGACTCAAAATGATTTTGTCAAAGTTGTAATAATTAAAATTATTGTTTTTAATGTACAAAAATTAGGTGGCCCGAATGAAACGAGAGATATGGCATTGTCAAAGTTGGTGTCAATTTTGATATCAAAGATAACTTTACCACAGCCCCTTTGCGATCAATCTAGTCATCAAGGTTTGAGATTTATTCTCTTCTAAGATCTATATCATGTTCAAAACTCTTCAAGTTGCTATCAATTCTTTTGGAGTCAGACCATATAGAGCTTTGTTCTTACTTTAATTGGGTCGCCCACCACTAATGGACGTTGATGTTAGTCTTTGATAGCTAGCTCACGTACGTGTAAATTGACTTGCATATCTGAATTATAAAAAATGAAAAGAAAAGATAACATTAGCCATTTTGTGATGACGACGGTAATAGAGGAACTTGTATTTTATTTTATCTTAAAAGAAAACTTGAAGTTACAACTTTGATAGTCTAAATTGCTTTTGAATAAATGTTATTATCAGGAGATGTTAAAAGACACATTAATTTGTCACACCTTAATTACACCCCTCTTACATACATATGGGTCCCTAGCGGATCTCTAGCATTTATCGTGAAATTTTTGCACAAGCATATAAAAGAGGTGTAGTTGGAGTGTGACACATTGATATGTCCACAACATTTTCCATGTTATTTGGCTTAAAATGGCATTGCAAATTCAAACATCTCGGCGATGATTTTGGAAGTTACCATATTTTATTTGAACTACTAGAAATTCTCTCTCTCTCTCTCTCTCTCTCTCTCTCTCTCTCTCTCTGAGTGAGTACTAGTGGGGGCAGGATTTGAGGTCAGTTGGATTAGAGAGAGCAGGACAGGGTTTGATTCTTGTTGGGGTGTGGGGACGTCTTAATAGGGTGGGCCATAAAAATAAGAGACTTTTTTTTGGTTGGAATTCATGGGGAAACCTAATACTCCCTCCGTTTCAAATTGAGAGTCCCTTTTGGGAATTCCAACTATTTAAAAGGACATGCAATCATTACACCTACAATACCTATCATTTCCACCATTACCCCTATATTTTACCTACTTTACAACACTTATATTCACCTATGAGGGACATTTTTGGAAAATCACCAAATTTTTCCTTCCATTTTTGGAAAAAGACCATCATTTTGGAACAACCCAAAAAGGAAAGATGGACCTTCATTTCGGAACGGAGGGAGTATTAGTGGTGTAGTACGCATTAAAAAAATTCCGAAAATTGGGTGAGGTAGAACCTGTTTGGTGCTTTGCTTATTCTTATTTTTAGTGTAAGTAGTAAGTGATTAGCAAATCTCAAGACAAGAAGATGATTTATTAGGTTACACTTGGTTATTGATGATTGGTTTCTCTTAACAATGAGATGACAGGCCAAGTGAGAAGCCAATTGTTTATTAATTATTTACAAGCAAGAAGTAGATTTGGAACCACACGGGCCATTATTGTTTTTTTTGGAACTTAACACATGTTAAACAACAACCAGTGCTCAAAGCATAGTGGCTTACTACTGTAATGGGCCGTTTGATTCGCGAATTAATTGTTTAGGATAAGACTAAGGGGCTGTTTGATAAAACTGAAAACTGAAACTGAAAGCTGAAAAATTAAGTACTGGAAACTGAATGCTGAAATTTTTAAGCTGAAAAGCTGTTTGATAAATATATTAAGTACTGAATTAAAAAAATGATGAATTAATTTTGTTCCAATTCTCTCTTAATTAACTAACGGTCACAATATACTTTTGGTAATGGTGGTGGAGTGATGGAGTGGTGGAGGTGGTAGGAGTGGTGGTGGTGGTGGTGTAGTGATGGTAGTGGTGGTAGAGTGGCGGTGGTGGTAATGATGGTGGTGGAGTGGTGGAGGTGGTGGTAGGAGCAGTGGTGGTGGTGGTGGAGTAGTGGAGCTGGTGGTGGTGATGGTAGTGGTGGAGCGCTGGTGGTGGAGTTGGTGGTGGTGGTAGTGGAGGAAGTGGTGGTGGTGGTGGAGTGGTGGTGGAGCTGGTGGTGGTGATGTGGTGGAGGTGGAGTGGTGGTAGTGGAGGTGGTGGTGGAGTGGTGGAGGCGGTGGTGGTGGAGTGCTGGTAGTGGAGGAGGTGGTGGTGGTAGAGTGGTGGTGGTGGTGGTGGTGGTGGTGGTGGTGGTGGAGTAAGTGGTGGTGGCGGTGGTGGAATTGGTGGTGGTGATGTGGTGGTGGTGGTGAAGCTAGTAGTGGTGATGTTGTGGAGGAGGAGGGGTGGTAGTGGAGGTGGTGGAGTGGTGGTAGAGTGGTGGAGGAGGGGTGGTAGTGGTGGTGGAGTGGTGGAGGTGGAGTGGTGGAGGTGGTGGTGGTAGAGTGGTGGAGTGGTGGAGGAGGAGTGGTGGTAGTGAAGGTGGTGGTGGTGGTGGTGGTGGTGGTGGTGGAGTGGTTGTGGTGATGGTGGAGGTGGTGGTAGTGGTGGTGGTGGAGTGGTGGCGGTGTAAATGGGAGTAGTTGTGGTGGTGGTATGATGGTTGAATGTAAGTATACAAAAATTCAGCAAGAATTAAGTAGTTCAAAACTACTTAATTTTTTTCAACTTTTTGGCCTATATTTTAAGTGGTACTTAATTTGTTAAGCAATGTAAAATGTAGTTATCAAACCTACTGAATTACTTATTACTTAATTGATTCAGTATTAAGTGCTGAATTTAGGTTATCAAACAAGCCCTAATTGTACGATTACTAGCATATAAGTATATACTATTTATATCTCTCATCCTAATATGCTATAGGGCTCTCTTAGGGCGCTCGTTGAAAGCCCTCAAGCCAAAAATTTATTACTGTATGATCATTTAAGATAAAATAATTAAAAAATAAAATCTTCTCACTAATTCAAACAGATTGAAAATTGGAACACTTAATTTTTTACACTGTTTATATATTAAAAAACATGATTAAAAAATTCATAGCTCCAATTTTCATTTTCAGCTTTTTGACTTTTTGAATTATGGTCAGAATGTACTTTGAGTATGGTAGGAGTATTTAAAATATATGTGCAGAATGTATTTTGAAACTGTACTAGTGTTTGGCAGATGAATATTGAAAATAAATTATGGATTGATTTTTTACCAAGTTGCCTTTATTATTGTGTTAAAAATGTGTGAATAGTTATTGATTTCTCCTTTTTATTAAGATTTTCAGGTGGTTCATATCGATTACTCGCATATTAGTATATACTATTTATATCTCTCCTCTTTATTTGGTTATAGAGCTCTCTTAGGGCACTCGTTGAAAGCCCTCAAGCCTTATTTATTATGATCATTTAAGATAAAATGATTAGAAAATTAAAATCTTCGCACTGGTTCAAACAGATTGAAAATTAAAGTATTTAATTTTTTATACTGTTTATATATTAAAAAAACATGATTAAAAAATTCGGAGCTCCAATTTTCAATCCGTTTGAACCAATGTGAAGATCTTATTTTTCTAATCATCATATCCTAAATGGTCATAAGAAATTTTGGGCTCTAGGACTTTCAACGAGCGCCCTAAAAAAGTCCTATAACCAAAAAATTGAAGGGCATAACTGGAAAAAGCATTTCTGGACCGAAAATGGAAAAATGCAAAAAAGACCTTTGGAGCTCAGTTTTCGTTTCTACCTCTTTTGACAAAATCAGTGAATGGCTTTTCCCGGAATGAGTTTCAGAATGGGGCTCCCAAACAGCCAAAATGAAAATTAAAAAATGCAAAAATGCACCTCCCAAACACCCCCTTAATTCACGAGATCATCTGATTACATATGAGCAAAATCATTACAAAACTATTTGTACCAATGCTAAAAAGTTTCGACTTCGGAATACATGCAGTTACAAAGCAGATGCTAATTAGCACCTTAACATAATGTAGAACTGGAAACTGTACTCAATAAGCGTAGAGCTGGAGGGTAGCATTACCGAAAGTGGCGGACACGGTTCATAATTTACTGTCAGAACATCGACACATGGGACCGGTGAGGTATCTCTCTCTCTCTCTCTCTCTACATGTTCACACGGTCCCAGTCGATTGTTCTATCTTCAAATCCATATTCTGATTGGTGAAGCCTGTTTCGAGCCAGCCTGCTCATCATCGCGAGACCTGAAAAGGGGAAAATCGTCAATCGGAAATAATCATTAGAATAGTTATTCAATCAACTCTTAATTTTGGTGTTAAACACAGAAGGACCAATATTCAAATGCTATTCCTAACACAGGCTGAATGGCTGATTCATTAGTTCCTAATACCAGCAGCTAACAAAAAATAAGATAAAATAAAAGAAAGTAAACTAGAATAAGATTGCGTCAAATGAAGAACTTGAAATGGTAGAACCCCTCTGCTAGGTCAAAGTCTATATTGTTCAGTTTTGGTATAATTCTGTATGCTCATTTATGCAAACAAGTGGAAAGTGGGAACTACTTTCAGCTTCTTTAATCATCAATTAGAATGGAAGTGTTCAAATTCTTAGTTCCTTCTCATAAGCACTCTTTGACCCCCGGAACCAGTTTTGCACAACACTTTCCGTAAACTGTTTTCCACAAAAATATGGTTGTTTTCATACTTTATTCACTTTTAAGCATAACTAATTTTGAAATATGAAAACATTTTTGATGTTTTTTTTCCCTCGAAGAGGGTTCTTTTCCAAAACTTCCCCCCCCCCAAAAAATTTCCGGAAACCGACAAATTTTTTATGTTCTCCGGGAAACAAATCCCAAAAAACAGATCCTGAAAAAACTGCAACCAGGCAAATAGGTAAGCAAAGTGGGTTCAAATGCGAGAACATTATACATCCAATGATACAAATTCATACCTTCAACCATTTTGTAGAGAGATGACCACCATCTATCACTGGGAACCTGGTACTGATCAAGGGTCTCTTCAATAACTTTGTCATGCTTCCCTTCCAAAACACCCTGCAGAGTTATTACCGCATCCTTTGTTTTTCTAAGAATACTATCATCACCCTCTATTTCCAACTGTACGAGGTCATTATGCGAAGAAGTGAGACTGACAGCAAGGGCAAACTGTGCAGCGGCAGCCCATCGAGATGAAGCAAGCCATCTTCTCTGCCTATCTAACTGTCTGGTCTCTTCTGTCTCCAATTTGTTATCCCCTTCCCCTAGTGCTAAGCTGCGCAAGTACTGAGCATTTGCAGCACCCGTGCTCTGAACCATCTTAGAGAAAGCACTCTCATCATTTTGCAGCAGTTCCTCAGGAGAAGCATATTCTACAACCTGGATAGAGGCACAAAAATACATAATTATAAATACACAGAAATTACACCCTAATAATGGTGTCAATGGGTGGGTTTGGCTGCATTTTTAAATGTGTTGGGACTTAGGTCCTTAATGATTGTTAACCATACCCAATTAGCTATAATGATTATTATCCATATCCAAACCAACCCAATTATTTTAAGTGAATCCCAACCCATCTACTAAGCCAATTGCATATCAAAATTTACAAATATGAATATATGTGCACAGATGGTGCGTCATTAGGATTATGGTGGTGGTGTAGTGTTAGTGATTTTGGTCTGGGATTAGTGGATTTTGGTGGGGCGGTAGTGGTTTATGGAGTGTCAATAGCCAATATGTTGTGCATTGGTGAGTGGGGTATGGTGATAGAGGTTAAGGATATGGCAATAGTGACTGTTGGCAACGATGAGTGTAGGGTGAACTTATTGAAGAATGTACTCTGAACCCATTTAACCGTACCATTGAAGACTCATTCTGTATGGGATGAATGGGATATAAACTTATAACAATCTTGATCCATGTCATAAGTTGGTGGGTTTATGGCTTGAATCAAGATTGACGCTCTTATAGTACCAAAGACCAATAATCAGGTTAAAGTTGGAGGAAACAAAAAGAAAACATACTCGACCAGCTTCGAGCAGAAGAACTCGGTCGGAATCGATGATGGTATTCAGCCTGTGTGCAATAATGAGCATTGTACATGATTTGAATTCTTCTCGAATGGTCTTCTGAATAAGAGCGTCAGTTCTAACATCAACAGCGGCGGTTGCTTCATCTAGAACAAGGATTTTTGATCTACGAAGCAACGCTCGAGCAAGACTTAGCAGCTGCCTCTGTCCAACACTAAAATTCTCCCCTGCCTCGGAGACCTTGAGACATCAAAAAACCGAATTAGTATGGCAAAAGGTTGACATTTCTTTGAAGGTTGAGTTAATGACGTATATCCGACCTGCATATGTTGTCTAATAGATCGATGGAAACTACATAAATCTTATGGACCAAGTTGATGATGAAATTCAGCTTAAGGAAAATTTGGCAATAAATGGATCAGTTCCTAACCATATTAGACACAAACAGACCAGTAAATTATGTTAGCCACTCTCAAATATTTCTAACATACTATCATCCTTTTACTTTTTTCTGAATCCTATCGAAATTAGGCTTTTGCACACAAACAAAGAAAATGTTACATGGCCACTCTTTATTAACTCCTGTTCCAACATGTTATCCTTCTTTTATGTTTCTCTTTTGCATCCTGTATCCAAATTACTCTTTGCAAAATTAGTAAACCAGCTGTGTTTACGATCAAGGAAAAAGAATACTAGAGTTAATAATGTTAATCAAGAGTATCTGTTTAATACTAAAAGCTCAAGTACGATTGTGATGGCAAACTTCTCATTTAAACGGAAATTCGTCTGAACACTAGCATTATTTGTGGATGCACAACTATGAAGATCTCGGAAGCATGGATACTCTATTTTAGCCTCCGTATCTCGTACCGTATGCATATCAGATACGAATACGATCGGATACGTATACGTTCTGGATACTTATCCGATACATTTTTTAGAGTATCCAAATTTTAGATTTAATTTTTGGTATCCCGATACGTTTCGGATACGTTAAAAATGTTATTACTTAAAATAAATAGGTCAAAACTACAATTAGGACTTTATATTTATTTTCCCTACCTGGACAAGTCTAAAACAGAGAAGAACGAAAAATGAAAGACAGAAAAAAGACGACAATATCTCTCACTCGTCTCTCAACGACGACGACGATTGCAAGTGTTTCTCTCTCGTCTCTCTGTTCTCTCTCGTCTTTTTCTCTCTCGTCTTCTTCTCTCTCGTCTCTCATCTCTCTCTTGTTGTATATATATAGGCATATATATATATACCTATACGGAAATAAATATCTCTCGTCTCTAGTCTCTCTCTCTCTCTCTCGCTCTCTCTCTCTCGTCAGATTTAGGGGTTTTTTTTTAACAGTATAATCTGATTTTAGGTGAAATGGTGAACTTGGGTAATGGAAAACTTCAATCATTAATGGAATTTTATTTTTATTTATTTTTATATTCAATGTATCCCCAACGTATCGTATCCTACTTTTTGAAAAAATTACGTATCTGTATCGTATCCATATCCGTATCCGTGCTTCTTAGATGAAGATGAAAAATTCGCCATGCAAAACAGGATAGGAAAGCTTTACATTGTTCTAGAGGGAAATCATAAAGCTTCAGAAAAGCAGATATGAGCATATACCTCAGCATCCAGCCCCAACGAATTCCTCCTGATAGCATCCTTTAGGTATGCCCTCTCTAAAGCCTCCCAAAGGTCAGCATCATTGTGCTCACCGAAAGGATCCAAATTAAATCTCACAGTTCCTAAACAAAAGAAAAGAAATAAAGGAAAGAAATGATCATGTAGAAATAAAGGAAAGAAATGATCATGTACCTAGTTAAGGATCCTAAATAAGTTTCTGAAAAATTCTCAAAGAACCTTAAAATTGTCATGGTATAGAGAAGCTGGCATGGCTGCTTTGGAATCGTTTGGATGCATTTCCAAAGTAACTGAAGCTCAATACAATTAAACGGGTTCTCGATGTAAATTTTTTGAGGAAGCAAAGACTATTGATATAGGTATGTAGCCTGACAGAATCCACTCCTCAAGAAGATTCTTTATCAATCTCATGCAGATGATCAACTAAAGGGCTTTCCAAGTTCAAACCCTTTCATAACATAATAGTGAAAATAAATGCAAAGTCCCGTACACACTCAAGGGAAACTCATAAAGATAATGCAAATTGAGATTAACAGAATAATGAATCACTAACTAGTTGGTCAAAAGGTTTTTCTGTGATATAATGTTTTTATCCCTCCCTCATTTTGAGTTTTCATCTTCATGAGATCCAGAACTCAACATATAGGCTTTGCCAAAAGGCCTTTGGCCCAATGGCATTAGGGGGTGCACCTAAGTGCTAGGAGAAAGGAGGTCAGGAGTTCAACTCCTCCTCCTCCTCAAAGGTGTTAATCTAGATGTTCTAACAATACTGACTTTTGCTGGTATATATATAAACTCAACATAGAGGCTGGTAATTGCCATAGGCCCGGATTCCCAGAAAAGTTCGAGGTCCAGACATGTAACTATTATAGGCCACACTAGCAAGCCAAATTTGTCAGAGAAAATCTGTTTGTTCTCAATCCAAATCATGGTATTGATCGGTGTAAAAGTTGTGGTAGCCAGTGACGGGTATCGGGAGTATTGGCCATTGTGTAATACAAATCGAACACCGCCCTTGTAAATTTTTTCAAGCACTAGGAAATGTTGAAAAATTAAATAATCCACATGTTCTAACGTTGTTTATAACAAAATTGAATTTTTTAAAGATTTCTAACCAATATTTGACTTTTAGAAGTACTTTTGTAAAAATGATTAAATCAAATGACGAGTTTTACAACAATTAACATTGATATTTTCATAGGGATTAAATCTCCTACAGTACCCTACTATTAACGAATATTTGCAGAGCCAAATACACGGAAGACAATGATGGAGAAGCATGTGATACCTAATAAAGAGTCAAATTCAGAAGGTTGAATCTCAAGTCAAACAAAGCAAAAAAATCCATATGTAAACGAGGAAATGCAAAGCCACTGTATACATAGTTATCGCTATATATACAAGTGTCGAGAGTTTTCCTTTCTGAAAAAAAATGTGGTCTCTTAAGTCTGAAACTTTGAATGTTCATAGAATATCTATAAAAGTGACAGAATCCCCTATTTTCATCCGGTTGAGGAAATGAAATCGAAAGAATAAGGAATTGAATCTTCCCTTACATCAGTCATTTTTATGATTTTATCCATCTCACAAGAGAAAATAAGAATTGCAAAACCTAACTATTCTAATGAAACGCACAATTGATGTTACTATTATTACCTGAGAAAAGAACAGGTGACTGTGGTATGATACCCAGAACTTTACGGAGATCTGTCAATCCAAACTTTGCAATGTCATAACCATCGATCAAGATTCTACCTATTTCCAGTTCTACAATTCGGAACAAAGCGTTGAGCATGCTAGATTTCCCGGCCCCAGTTCTCCCAACTATTCCCACTTTGTCACTTGGAGCTATTGTGAAGGACAACCCATGAAGGACTGGAGGAAGTTCAGGTCTATAACGCAAAACAACATCCTCAAATTTGATGGATCCAGAGGAAGGCCATCCAGGAGGAGGACGATTGCTCTCTATAACAGAAGGACCCTCAGAAGGCAAATCTATATAGGTGCCAATCCGTTCAACTGCATTCATGCTATTCTCAGCCAGACTCGCAAGTCTCAGTACACCCGTTAATAGACTTGTAATATTTAAAGAGTAACTGAGAAGGAGACCCATTGTAGAAGCAAATGCCTCTTGGTTTTCTGCTCTTCCATTTTGCATGACAGCAAAAGTTGCTGTGAGCCAGATCATTAGGCCTCCTAATGTTTCCAGTCGGATTGCAAGCCATCGGTTTCCACTCATGTTCACAAGAGTGAATCTAATATTGTTATCCATGGATTTTCCATTCATGGTTGCCATTCGGTCATATGCTTGGTAGGCACGAATAGTTGTTAAACCATTTAATGCTTCCCCGAATTGCGCATACACAGGAGATCTGCTAACAGAATCTAAGCGCTTCACCTCACGAGCTGTGCTCTACAAAAGCGAAAAGTGCTCTTGTAAAAATTATACTTAAAAATGTTACAACTAATATCCATGCTAAACAGATAGTGAATCTTTACTCAAAGCATAGGCATGACAGCGTTAAGAAACAAAGTTTATGTATTTATGAAAACTGTAAAGGAAATAACACAAAATTGAATCTTGTCTTCATCAACACAGGCAAGCAAAAATATTCTTTTGCCAAACTGAAATCCATCCACAGACCATTTGGATTGCACTGCGCTATACTGCGCTTATAAGCTCATAATTGTAGTCTGAACTTAAGCATTGGTGCCATAGCCTATACAACTTCTTTCAAAATCATGTAAACGGGTGATAACATGACAATAATGAAATGTGGTGCTGTAAGATTTCCTAGGAAGTTAGACGTACCAATCATCTAGGGAAACGTTCGAAGGCATGGCCAGGAAAGTTTTTTACCGTGTATTCCAAATCAACATAAATCCACACAAGAAAAACTGCCCTAAGCAAAGGTTCCACAAGGATAACACAAAGAACAGGTTGATGAAGGGTAAAAATGTTTGACTCAACTCTTAACTGTGAAAGATTAACCAGATACAATGGCCTATAAACCAAACGTTTAAAAAAATTGCGGCTAGCGATACAAAACTGTTTAAATTGGCTTGAAAGATTTTCCGAGGGGAAATGGAAATTTGTAGTTTCTCACAAGTTGCTAACTTGCTATAGAACAACTCGAGTATCCTAACTAATCTAATAGTTCAGAATTCATGAAATTGCAGCCACCGATACAAAACCGTTTAAGTTTGCTTGAAAGATTTTCTTTTGGGAAATGGAAATTTGTAATTTCCCACAAGTTTCTATTGAACAATTCCAGTATCCCAACAAAACAATACAGAATTCATGTAATTCATGAGTAAACTCTGATGGGTGCATGAGGTGACAACAATGATTTTCTCATATAAGTAGAAAAACAACAAATATGATAAATAGATTTTGCATACCTGATAATACAGGTAGGCAACATAAAACAATACTAGAAGCGGCAATATGGCCCACAAGGACATGGTGCTCACAATTCCTATCAACACAAATGTTGACAAGAGCTGGGAGACTTGGCCCAGAAACATATTCACAAACACGGCAACATTCCGATCTATGTCACCAAGATCCTTTGCGAACCTATTGATAATCCGTCCAAGGGGATTGGTTTGAAAGAAGACCATTGGAGCTCTTAATATTGAGCTAAGCATCGCATCATGCAACTTTCTCGCTGCATAAAGGCTTGAAACAATCAACCAAAATGAATTTGCCAGCGTCACCAAAACCTGAATCCAGACAATGTACAATCAGCTTGTGTGATTATATTGTCTTTTGCTTCACAAATTTTTTAAAACAATTTTGGCAAGGTCTAAAGAGTGGCTGTATAGTGAATGTCATAGAATAGGTCAATTGCATGTTTAATGACAGGTAAATGAAATGAAAACCAATTAACAATTGACTGGAAGACATACTTGACCAAATGATAGAAGTGCGTAAATCAGATTGTAAAAACCAGGCCCATAGCGCTTAGAACTGCTTTGATCTGTCCACGTACTCAACCATGTGCTACTTGAAACTCGTAGAACTTCTGTTAGGACATAGCACGAGAAGAGTATCATAACCACCCATAGGCCTCCCAAAGCATCCTTATACCTGCAAAAAAAAACCTCAGGAGTAACAATATCAATGGAAAGTTTTATCATAGTCTGAGGGTTTGAAAAATTGTCCACTGAATCAGACAATTCACAATACTTTATGCTATGTTTGGATTGGTGTTTGAGAATTTTTTTGAAAAATAGTAGGGGTAATAAGTGGAGAGAGATAGAAAGAAAAATGTCGGAAGTTGGGGGAATTTTTTGAAAAATTCTTTTTGAATTGTAAAGAGAACAAGGCATAAATTTGCATCAGCACATTGACATCTAATATCACTATAAAGCAATCAACGTAAATTTTGTACTCATCACCACATTATAAAATTAAAGAATTCATAAAGAATCCCAAATCAACTAAAAAGTACGTTAGAACTGGAATACCAACCGTTGAACAACAGTGAAGATGGGGCATGTTAGTAATTCAGAAGCGATAAGATATAGTATCTGTGTAGTATATATAGTAATAAACTCCAAAGGAGAAAGATCAGATAAAAAAAGAGCCTCGCTTCAGGGGCAAATGGGAAATACTGTATTGTCTTACCTCTTCAACACATTCAAGCTAACAACACCTGTTTCCCTCTCTTCCTGCTTAATAAGGATAGATTTTCCTTCTTTTTTTGTTTTTGTGGGGGCTGCATCTTTAGGAAACCCATTAGTCACTCCATTAGCAACAGGTTTTGAGGTTTCTTGACTAGCATTTTCAACATCTTTCTTCTCTTCAACATATTCTTCCATCTTTCCAGCATTTTCCATCAGTTTCTGGAAGAGGGCACCGTTATTTGAAAGGTACTCATAGGTTCCATCCTCTTTCACCATACCTTCATGGACCACAATAATTCTATCAACTTGTGAAAGAAAATGTAGCTGGTTCGTGACTAGAACTCTTGTTTTTCCTCTTAATTCTTCTTTAATGCATTTCTCGAAAACCTGCAGGTGCAAATGGCACTGACCAATGACAAAAGGAAAGAAAAAAAACACATGCTCATGAATACTACATTGATATCTACAACACGTCGGCTTCACACTTGGACACGCGGGGGACATGTAAGCGACTATTAGTAGGTCAAAATGCAATTTTAGAAGTTGAAGGGCCAAAATTGCCATGGATGATTAGTTTAAAATACTTTTAGTGACTATTGTCTTTTATCATGCTTATATTATTAGGGTATTTGTTCGTAATTTGATAGAAATACTAAGTACATTTTATACAACTTTTTGAAAGTATATACATCTAACACGTATCCTTGTCCAAAACTTGTCGTCTCAACACTGTGTCGTGTCATGTCATGTCTGTACAAAAGCCCTATACCAGAACTTCTACAAACGTTTACATATGTTGCATAGAATTGGATTATATATGTTGCATGCAATTGGATTATATGGTGGCATCTTGCATTAAGGACATAAGGCTGTTAATTGTAGCCCACGGACAAGGAGGCTCTCTCTAATTAGGTAATTACCGAAGCAAAAGGGCCTATCTCGCAAGTTTCCCCATAACACCTTACAACAGTCAGATCCAACTAGATGCAGAACTAGATGCGACAATGATAGCTGATACCGATGTCATTACAATTGGATCAACAGTTATCTGTTATCCCAAAACTTAACTTGTTAGCAAATGACCCGCACAATGTACGTCAACATGTCCAACACCCTCCCTCATGCGCAGCCTCATCTTGCTCGTGTAGATGGATACATCCATACGTAGTTTGAAACAAAATGTGAAAGGGAGAAGCAGAATGCAAACATAGAGACTTGAACCCAAGACCTACTAGAAACCTAAGGTATGATATCATGCTAGGTCACAAATTGCCCAAACTTCAAGCTGTTAGGGAATGGTCCCCACAATGTATATCAAACTGTCCAATTATTTACCACAGGATTCATATCTAAAATAATTACCTGTCGACCCACATGAGCATCTAGAGCACTTAAAGGATCATCAAATATATAAACATCCGAATTGGAGTATACAGCTCTTGCCATGGATACCCGCTGCTTTTGACCTCCACTAATATTAACCCCTCTTTCACCAATTTCAGTAAGATCACCTCCCTAGTAAATAAGCCATATCAGGCACAAAAGACATAATTTCAGAAACGGCTCATAAATAACAGTAAAGACTCTTGAGCTTTCATGAGAAAATATCAAAATAGTAATACTCTGCTTCATACTCACAGAAAGCAATTCAAGGTCATGCTGCAATGCAGTCACATCTATTGTCCTCTCATATCTTGCTGGCTGAAATACAGATCCGAATAAGATGTTCTCACGTACCTGAACAGTGAAAATGAAAGTCTCAAAGTTACATTTCACGAGCACCTTGACACTAAATTGTGTGCATACGCTCATAATTGTGTGCATAAAAAATGGTGTCAAATCTCAAATTATCTGGTGCATCGCTTTGATGAAAAAGTGAATTGTGAATCGTAAAATTCACTAGATTGGTTATAAAATTATAACACAGTTTTATATGTCTATCCATGTACATATGCTCACCACTAATCACTATAACTACACTAACTACACTCGATCGTACATATGCATTAGTAGGATAAAAATCAATATAACTAATTGATTTCTTATTTTCCTTTTCATTTCATGCATTGTTCGAACAAACCATTGAACCAAAACTGAATCATAGTGGATCGCATGAATCGCAGAATTGTAGTGAATCACAAAATCCATTGCAAGATTTTTTTAATTTCTGATTCAACAGCAAGATTCTGATCGAATTGGTTGAAAGTTGAAGCTTATCCCCAATGATGAATCACACAATTCTAACAATCATTTGGTATGAACCACTTATACACAGATTTTTCACTTTAACCATGTCGATATAAGTATCTAAACTATTAATAATTGTCTCTGCTTCACACCATCAAGGACTGAGATTCATCATAAATCAGTAGCAGTACTGAAAAGGTAAATATTTAGCTCAGCCACTTAGATCAGCCCAAAACAAGCATGTTGTACTTACTGTTGCATTGAAAATCCATGAAACCTGTGGGACGTAAGCAACTTTTCCTCTGATAACAACGTTTGAATCTGCTATGGGAGGAAGCTCTCCAAGCATTGCCGATACTAGTGATGTCTTACCTTCTCCCGTACTTCCAACAATTGCTACCAAGCTACCCGTTGGGATATCCAAATTAATATTCGACAATGTCGGCTTCTCTGCCTGTATTTAAAGCAGAAGTTAAATAATCCCGCATTTCAGGAAACAAAAAATTGAATGATTATTAATTTTCAAACAAAATTATCAAGGATGATTTGGAAGCTCACAGGAATCCAACTCACCTAATGCCAAGGAGAATCAGCCACTTGCAACTTTGAAATACTTAATCTAGTAATTTTAAGTTTCTAAGTTCTCCATAGTTCAGATACATACTGACATAGCGTATTTCTTAACCAAGAAGTTGAACAAGCTTAACAAGGGTTCTACATACACGTAATAGCAAACTACTGAGCTTTCAGGATGCTTAAAACATCTTGGAAAACAAAAGTTATCAATAAAATAACCAGTCAAAGGCATATTCTGGTATATACAGGCAACCTGAGTATATGTATCTATATGTAAATACATCATCGGCAAAAATATGGATACAGAAGATACCGGTGAAAAAGAAAAAACACGAGTTTATATGAAAAAAAATTGACTCACAATAATAAATCAACTAATCAATAAAGCAACCGGTCAAAGGCATATATACCTGATAAACATATATGCAGGTATACACCCCTCTATAAGTATCCTTATGCAAATATGATACACATCCATGGGAAGAAACAAGGTTATAAGGTTGACCTTGGAATCCCAGGAGAAGAATCCATCTTTGATTGAGATGGCAGGTAGTCCTTGTTCAAGAGGTGGATTTGGTAGAAGCATTCTCTCTTCAGATAAGAGAAGTTCCTCCAGACGCTTCAAGGATACATTTGCGTTTACTACCTGTCAAATTAGAACAGCATTGAAGCTCAACAAAATGGAATCACTTTATAAGTGCACTCCTTATATTTAAGATGTCACGATGACCAAAAAATTGAGCAAAAAGGTAATACCACATTAGATGAAAAGAAAGGCCAACTAAACCTGCTAATTACTAAAAACCCAACAAGAACTTTTTCAAATTAAAACTCACCTAGTAAATGCATACAAAACTCTGAAAAACTCTCATTACTTTCAAAAATAAAATTGACATCCAAAAGAGATACATATACAAAAGCGTTTTAAGTGACCGCTACTGATCAAAACTGGTACCAGCCATTCCACCTAAGCATTAAGAAAACAAATGGAAAACTGAACAAGGCAAAAAGTAGAGAAAAAATTTGCTAAAGCCCGAAAAGTAGTCAAGAAAATTGTCTGTCTCACTTTACCACATCTAAATCTCAAAGGTGCTAAAGTGTACAAGGCTAGGTTAAGCCTCCAGTATAATTTGCATGGACAAAGTATTGTTAGGGACTTTCAAAGACCAAAATCAAAAATAAGAAGAGGAAGATCAGTGATTGTGTTCCAAGCATTGACCAGCTAAGTGTGCTCAAATTTGATTGCAAACAAAGGCCAACATTTAGAAAACAACTACACTATTGTAGAGAAAGATAAATCCTATGTTCTAATAGTGATCTCCTTCTTAGTGCACCTTACCAACACACACCTGGAAAGAGCAAGGGTTACACAAACCTTGCTCTGACAGTTTAGGAAGTAAGGATGGACTGGACAATACTCTGTATTTATTATGCTCCCACACCTTCCCATGCAACTTCCAGTTGCATGTTTAGAAGCAGTCACACAAATATAAAGCAGTGCAAAAGACAAAAACAAAAGGGGGAACAACAGCAAACTAAGATACTTGAACTCAATTGTAAGGTGCCACATCGTCAATGTAAAGAAAGAATATGTGGAATATAAGAAAAACCCACCAGCTACTATTAACTTGAGGTTAACCTTTTGAGCCGGGTGGTTAGGCAAATGGTAAGCAGGCCAGCTGGGGCGGGTCGTTACAGTTGGTATCAGAGCACAACCCTAGTCTACATGGTAGGGGCCACCTCTAGAATCTAGTACGAGTACACTAATTGTGCTGTACAGAACTAAGTGCCATACTATGACCACCGGGGAAGGTTGCTGGGCCAATGCAATGAGGACGTTAAAGCCAAGGTGGGGAGATTGTAAGGTCCCACATCGTCAATGTAAAGAAAGAATATGTGGAATATAAGAAAAGACCCACAAGCTACTATTAACTTGAGATTAACCTTTTGAGCCGCGTGGTTAGGTGAATGGTTAGCAGGTCGGCTAGGGCAGGTCGTTACAGTTAATTGTAAGGTCCCACATCGTCAATGTAAAGAAAGAATATGTGGAATATAAGAAAAGGCCCACCAGCTACTATTAACTTAAGGTTAACCTTTTGAGCCAATACCCTCAAAGACAGATGGTATGATACCATGATCAAAAACAATTTGCCCCAACAAAAGCTTGAGCAATCTGGGAAGGGACTAAACAACACATATGAAGCTTCATGACAGTAACAATAAGGAATAAAAGAAAATAAAGCTGTCCTAAGGGGGGAAAAAAAATCACATCTCCAGCCTAACAAATAAGAAATTTCAGGTGGAATGAAAGTTTCTGCCTAAAAAGACCATAAAGACAGAACCTGAGTTATTATGTTGGGAAGCATGAATAGTGGAAAGCGTAGCACTGCAAACAAAGAAAGTGACGTAAATGCCCTTGCAGGTGTCAGATCCCCTCCAAGCAAAGTGAACACCCCAAATGAAATCACAATCACGATAACTGGAATGCTGTTTAGTATGAAACTGTTGCACTGCAAATAAGAGAGAAGGATGCAGAAATTTAAACTCCATCCGTGCCAAAATAAGGTTATGTTTGAAAAGGCACATAGTCTAAGAAAGCAATAATAAATGCTACTCACTCCATCTTTTGATAATTTTACAAGGCTTCCAATGTCTCAGTTACAAATTTCTAAGAGAAGATGATTGCTTTCTTTAAGCCTACCTAAATACTAGCCAGGATCCTAATCATTGGTTCAATTCATTTTCTCTATAGGCCTCACAAATTGCGCACTTGTCGTCATAAACATGCTGATTCAATAAGACAGTGCAAATGATAGCTGACACCAAATATTTGTCTCAGAGACGTCGTGTCTGTAACAAAAGGACTAAGAATCTGGATCAGAAGCATGTATGAGTATGTATTTGCATTGGATCCTAGTGATACCAATACTAGCGGTTCAGTGGACTTTGCATTCCTCTTAGTGTCAATTGTACCTTTGATATTATTTGTGCACACAAGTGTATATAGCATGTGCAAAATCCTTCTTACAAAAATGAAGTTAACCCAGCATATCCCACTTCAGCACCAAGGAAAAAAATGAAAATGTTCACTTATTGCAAAAAATTAAACTTAACCCCATTATCTATAGTAAACAAAATTTAAATGCTAGATTTTTACCAAACAGATAACTACGATTTATATTACTATTTATGTCGTTAAGTTTATACATGATATCAATTACCACTATAACAAATTGTTAAATATGCATACCGCTGCTAGTAATTGCGCTTTCCTGAACCATGCGAGCTCGTCATTCCGAACAGTTTGAACTTTGGATTGGAAACTATTCTCCCACGCATAACATCTGAAGCAATTATGAATCAAAGATTTATGATAATTTCACATTCCTAATGATGAACAAGTCTGAGACCAATCATTCAAAAAATGAACTTTACTTCACAGTGTCCATTGCTGCCAAAATTTCATTCATAAGGCCAATTCTCTTGTCAGTACGTTGTAATCCTTCCTTCGACAATTTCTGCATTTTGCTTATCACGAACGTCTGCCAGCACAACAAAAGTTAGAGACATCTACAATCATAATAACATTAGATAACTGCTTTGGGATGAAAAATGAGTAAAGAATATCTTGAAGCTACAGAAAGCATTCTTATAATAGGGCAAATTAATTCAAAATTACAGTTCTTACCAACCTTGAATTATTCACTACTTCACGAAAAGAATTTGAGAAAAGAATTCAAAAATAAAAGAAAGGAGACACTTGTTCAATGCATGCACTCTAAAAAATTTAATGCATGCACTCTAAAAAATTTAAGGAAAAATGCATGCACGAACAGAAGAGATGCCACTAGGCCTGTTACTGCAGAGATTCAAAATGAAACTAAACTGAGACAAAAGAACGTAAAATTTTGTTCGAGTTTGTGAGGAAACTACTTGGTATAAAATAAGGATATACATAACCTGCTAATCAGATTCTTCACGTAAATAAGCACTTTTTTCTAGGTGAGACATTGCATAGTTGGTAATATCAAAGACAGGATTAAATAACCGTATGCTGCTGTTATCGCAATGGAATTCCAATGTAAGCTATGAATTTCCGTAGTCCAATGTCTGCATCAAGTTATTATTTCTTAGACGCTAAGACGAACTCGATCTTCCACTGCTACAGGGTTTTATCCACTATCTGTCATAGGTTATCTCCATAAAACTCTTTTGCTGAAGATAGTCGCTCAACACATCTCTTTTTCTCTACTGTTGTTTTGACCAATGCCAGGAATTACTTACTACAAACAATTGCAGGTCTTCTCACTATTAAAAAAACTGTGTCTTAACTTTTTATAGCCATGAATGCTAATTATATTGGGCCTGTTCATTTTGGAATTTCGGATTTGGATTTTCGGTATTGAGTGGAGAGAGATAGAGAGTAATAACTGAAAGAAAATTTATTGGGAACCATGCGCAAAGAGAATCCCAAATCCAAAAATCCCAAAACTAACATGGTCATTATGTTCTAGAAAGAACCAACTTCATTCATCAAAAATGCATCAGCTCCTCATTCACACTATCCATCTTTCTACCAGTTCAGCTCCAACTTTTACCCCTACTTTTGGAAATTTTACAAAAGTGACTTACGAACATCTCCGTAAACAATTAATTTTTCTAGATTAAATTGCTTTTTACTCAAAAATCACATCAGTTGCGAAAATAATGGGTTCACATTTTAAAGTGAGATGCTACAACCGGCTCAATAGCATAAAAGAAGAGTAATAGAAGAAATGTTGCACTGCCTTTTTGGGAGGTCACAAAAACTTAGCAAGTACAGTGGCATGGTAGAGAGCGAGAGAGACAATATACCTGCAAAGGGAACATAAGGACTAACATAAGTGCCCCAAGAAGTGAAGCAACACCCAACTGCTGATAAAGCAGAACTAGTGCAACGATGATACGGAAAGGAGCTGACCACAAAGTGTGAAGTGATTGGCATATTTGCTGTAGAAAGAAAAGAAAGATCCATCAATAAAAAGAGAAAGAAACTTTTTCATATATGTGAACAGGTTAAAGTATTGCAGAGATACACCAGATCAAGCTAGACCAGTCTAAAAAAACAGGTAACATTTGATTGGGGGAAAAGTTACCCTATAGTTTCCTAGACTGTTACATTTGTTATGTCCTCCTTATTTCTGTCTGAGTATTAGCCAGGGCATCCTTGTTATTAATAGTTAATTTTATTGGGTGAAGGGGCTGATTAAGCTCCATAATCATTAACTAATCCTTCTTCTCTCATTCCTCTCTCTCTCTCTACTACATTCAAACCCTACCCACATTTTTGGAAAATATAACTACATGATTGACACCACATTAGATATGCATATTCATGGTGATAGTGGTAAAAACTTGCCTGCAGTGCCTCAGCATCAGTTGTCATCAAGTTGGTTATTTTCCCAGTCGCAAACTTTTTGCGACTCTCATGGGTTAACCTTAAGGACTTCCGGAATACAGCAGCAATCTAGAAACAGCAAGAGTTTCAAGTGTACATGTCAAGACTATGAGCAATTTTAAGCATTCATGGAATCATTAAGTTAGCAGTATAGTTAGCCTAGCAGACATAAGAAAACTTGTTAACACAACTGAACAACCTTCAAAAAACCTACGTTTCTAGCAGCATGATTGAAACCTGAACTCCCCCAACCAGAGAGAAATATATTTTTGAGACAACATAAGGAGAAACATAGACGAAAGATGGCATCTATAACAATACTAAAGACCTTAAAAAATAGTTTGAACCCTTTTCCCATCAACAAAAATCCAAAAAAGCAGAAGGAATTTGAAAGTGAATCAAACGATTCACCCGTTAGCAGCTATTTCCGATTCAAGCAACCTATTCGTGAACAGTAATGAATTGTACAATTCTAACAACTATGCTTATAAATGATGTTCTATCTAAGATGTCAAAAATTTATAGTCGATTTACTATATTTATGTCAATTAAACACCTATTGATGCTGTTGCCAAAAATTATGAGACTGCGAAATCAAAGTCATTTTGCTAGTTCGAGAACTCAATAACACTCGACCTCAAATCATGTAGTCATTTGGACAGAGGAGATAACATCAGAACAATTCAACAGAAGATTAGCGAAAGCCAAGACATTACCAGAGTTGATCGTAATCGATAACCAACACGCATGACGTTCTGAAAGTATTGAGCTTCAGCCAACACTCCAAATACCTGAACCAAGTTAAAAGAATCATAAAGTACTTAGTGCTTTGTGATCAATGAATAAATGGATTGGTTCAATTCAGTTTAAAAAAAGTGTTCAAGAGGAAAATCATCACACATTACTAAGAACTAATAATGTGCACAAGAGAAAATGATATTGACAATAGAACTGGTATAACACTAGTTATCTTCAAACTGCAACTAAGATTCAACATCCATACCTTCAGTCATACCCTAAAAAATAATGAATAAAAGAAAAACTTTTAAACAGGCACAAGCTCCAAAAGTCGGAGAAGATAGCCACAACGTTTTGGAAGTCTTGGAAACTAAACCACAACTCACGTTGTCAAGCATAATTAAAAAAGGCTAGTTCAGTTACTACACAGAAGATCAATGACAGTTCAAAAGCATACACTTGTATCGTATGAACAACTACACTGCTTAGAGCTACCGATTCATTTTTCGGTTTCCATTGGGTTATGATAATCAGGGGGACTTTTTCATTTTAGTACATTGCTGAAGACCAAAATGATTTTTTGAAAGACAGGAAAGCCCAAGGAAGCCATCATACAAAAGTTCAACCAGGCCAGTTGCCATGAAAAGCAAAGCAACTTTGTTATGGTTGTGATAGGTGCATTCCACTGAAAAGAGAGAGAGAGAGAGAGAGAGTTTCTTCAGGGGCAAACAGATAGGAAATTCACTGGGAAGCCTGTTCAGTTTGGTCTAATAACTCAAAAACTAGAGTAACCCTTCACAAAGAAACTAACCCATTCAAAGGTGAATGCAGTTAATAGTAAATGATAGAAATGATCCTAAAATGCATCAAAACACATAGTTCGGGCCCACGTTACTCATTAAAAATGCCCCTGTGACAGCAAGAAGTGGAAATAACTGTACAGGTTCAGCTTCCTATGTCAAACACATGGTATACTAGAAACAGCAAGGTCCATATACTCCCAATCAGTAAAATATCAAAATAAGAAAAGAACCAAAGTATACGACGGGTGATAACTCTGAAACATAAATGAACAAACATTTTAATTAAGAAAAGACAATCTAGAAAAGAAAACAAAAGATTCAACACATACCACTCCAACGAAAATTGAGAAGGCGTAAATATAACCAATATAAGGTGGATCCCTGCGTTGCATAGACTGCAAGATGAACATAAGATAAGATAAGTGAGAGCATAAAAAGGATACCCAATAATTCTAGCAGTGTCCACTCATACACTTATCAACTCATACTCTATTATGATGAACCTATAACAAATAATAAGCAGAATACCATCCCCACAGGGCAACAAAAAAGGAAACTTGATCAGTAACTCCAGCCCAAGGAAAAAAATACTGCCACGTGCATAAGTTGAGATTATTTGTTTAAAAGCGTAAGTCATCATTCAGCAATGAAACAGCATCGGTGATATTGAAGTTTGGAAGTTCTAAGAAGAGGGCAGAGATCAGCTCAGCTCATGGGCAAAGATCAGCTCAGCTCATGCGTCATAAGCCTAATTCTGCCCCTTGTTACCCCTGATCTAGTCTTTCGTTTGAACTATACATCACCCCGATAGAGGGAAGGCAAAGAATGAGTCAGCAAAGCATGGAGAGGTACCAGAGTTTGACAGGCACACATCAAGAGCATAGTCTTGACAGATTCGGGAAGGGAACATTTTTTCTATATGTACATGGGGAAAACAAATACACCCCAATGACCAGGTTATCTGCCAAGCGTCCTAGGCGCGTTAGTAGGAATTGGAAGCCAGAATTTCCCCTCGACAGGCATTTGGAGATAGGGGGTGTTGTCACCAAGATTCCCAAAAGCTGAAGCTGTTAGGAAATGAGCCAACAACCATATCAAGCTAGCGAAGTCTTGCAAAATTGTTTCGCTGTAGTGCTGTAAAGTAAATTGGCCAAATTTTATCCATGTATACCTCTCGATGCCAAATTGCAGAATTAGGATAGTCAAAATATGGATTCATGTTACCTTCCCATTATTTATCCAGAAGTTACATCAATATTGTGTGAACATAAGTTTTGACTTTCATTTGTTTGTTTCCAACTTGATTAACAGAACATAACTACAAAATTAGAGAAAAAAGTTTGTAAGAAAAGGAAAGGAAAAAGATAGTAGAAATATTCACGTTATATGTAAATTCACACCTTACAGAAAGTCGGAAACACCTTTGTCTTGAAGTGTAATGTGTGAACAAGTATAGAATTTGCAAAAAAAGTTTTCATGCCTGATATAACTACCACACAATAGAATCATCAACCGATCCTAACCACTATACAGAACGAGGCCTACTAAATCAACGAATAAAAAACCAAACAAATGAATATACAAATAACTGAACCAAGTAATGCATATCCGAAACGGTAACTGACCTGTAAAAGCTGGTTCAATATAAGCGGGCCCACAAACTGGGAAGCATCATTGCCAATCTACAAGAGGATCAAAAAAGAAAGATATAAATTATATCTTAGTGCAATGTGAGAATTTAAGCATTCAAAAACCTATCCTGATATAATTTAGACATACAAATACGATGAAAATCAGCAAAACGTTAAGCATATCCAGGAAAGACCGGAATTCTTTTTTGGACTCATAAAACTGTGTGTATAGCCGAAAACATTGCTTATTGATTCAGCAACATTTTACGGAGGTTCAGTAAAATTTTGGAAACACAAGGATTTTCAAGCCAATTGGCCATAAATTGCTCCACTTGGCCATGAAAATGAAAACGTGCACTTCATTGTGCCAACTTAAATTCGTTGAGTAGCATATTCAGACAAGAAGCTAAACTTGAATAAGGAAAGTTAGTATGAGTAATCTGCCAAATGATCAGCAACTCAGAAAAACTAAAAACACTGGGCAAATATTTAGTGAACAGCAAACGTTATCCACTGATTCAGCCAAGTTTGGCAGAGATACAGTGAATTTTGGGAAGCTGGGAAGTTGTGCTCATTAGCTGTTTTCTATCTCCTGATTTTCTTTAGTTCTCTTTCCCATTGTCTCTCAAGCTTTCATGGTTTAGTCTCGGTTATCCAGTATCTATCTCAACATTAATTGTCTTATAATGATCTTGATAAAACACTTGGTCGAACTTTCTCTGGCAAAATAGACCTCTCTTGGGGAGTGCCTTTAGGGCGGGTTGTAGCTTGTACTCAAAAGAAACCAACAAGGGGGTGAAGCAATACACACCTAGCATACAACTATGAGCAGGTAGGAACATAATCAAACAGCAGGCAATCTCATTTAGTATAACGCGTTCGACAGAGTAACAAATTAACTTCAAAAAAACTAATTAAAAATGTAAATTTGGTGTGCATTCATGCATAGACGTACATAAATAGGCGCATGCTCGTGTACGAATGTGCATGTGCATATGGAAGTGCTAATGTCATAGTGACTCCAACTAACACAAGGACCATAAATTAAAACCCATGTACTTGATAGAGATGCATTTTATACAGTTATAATGTCGTTTCATACAATCCAGGGAAGTTGATAAAGACAAGACAACAATCTTACTAATTCTAGTGGTTTTCAGGCATTATTCTATAATCGATCATATACTAAGTTTAGGATCAAATCTAACCCACCTCTTCCAAGGTGCTAATCTTACTATTTTAACTACTGACTTCCACCGATCAAAAAACAAAAAAACTAACCCGCCTCTCAGCTTTACTTCATTCTAGGTTCATGATGATAAGATAGTGTAAGAACAAGCTTTACTTCATTCTAGGTTCATGATGATAAGATAGTGAAAGAACAAAGAAAACGACAGAATTGAAAAATCACTCAAAGCAAAATTTTAACAGAAACACCGAGTTTGGTGAATGCAATTCTGCCTTGCATTAAGGCCCAAAGAAAGAAAGAAAGAACAATGAATTTATTTGCAATTAAGAGGCTGGAATCACCAAGAATTTCCTAAAAATTCACATGCACGAAAAGACTGCTGCTAAATCGGATGCATCACTTTTAACTTCGAAAGCAAGGTCCTAATGAACAATTGTCGAATGGGCTCATACCTTCCAAAAACCTCCCCACCAAAACCTAAATATAAGAGAAAAGAAATTAATAAGAATTTTGAAAATTTACTGACAATGTAACTAATTCTGCATAAACAATAACATATGCCACAAGAGATTATCAAATAGCAGCATATGTCATGCAAACGAAATCACAGGAATGAACCAATATCCACACCTTCCGCCAAGACTACGATGTAATGCTCTTAAAAGCCACGGTTTAGGCCTACGAGATTCTTCAGCCCAACATTGCTGGAACCTAGAGTCAACACAAATAAGACATGATCATGGCTGCTACGAAAATTTTAAATTCCCATACTAAGCAAAGATACATTCACAAAGGACTCACTTGCTGTTCAGTGTTTCAGTCCGATCCCAAGTGTCCAGTTTCCAAACATCCTTTTCTGTCAGGGGCCTTTTAGCGCCCAGCTGCATAAGTGGATTCATCCATCCAAAAGTAATTTCTACAGAAAAACAAGGGACCAGAATATCAATTTCGGGGAAGCACTTCAAAGAGAAAATTTATAGTACTAATGATATCGAAAAGAGTAAAAGTTAACAAATAGTTTTCTACACTTCCACACACACTGGCCAGAAACAAAGAAAGGCAAATGTGCACAAAGACTTTTGGAAGGACCATAAAAGCAAAAAAAAAAGTTCGAGCAACTGGCAGCAATATGAATAAACTAAAAAGTTACAAGAATAATTGGAGACGAGTCAAGCAAATGCAAACAGGGATAAGCCCAACTCCCAGTGTAGTTCTCAAATCAAGCAAGGGGCCAAAGCACCTTATATGATCACATTGCTGATTGTTGGGGCTTACTTTCCACAGTATAGCTGATACGTACCCTCCATCCTATTTTACATGTACTTCCGTTTTGGCAATCGATTAACTTGTCAAAGCTTGACAGGTGAAATATTCATCATCACTTCCTCATATCACCCGTTGTTCCATAGGTACAAAGGGTTTATTTTTTTCATAAATTCTGCACCCTGTCAATGGTACACATAAAATGGATGGGAGGGGCTAGCTCAAGTTATTCTCATCTAGGCAACAATAAGTGATGGATGGGGTTAAGTCATCTAAGAATTCAAAGTATAGTTAGAATAGAAGACATTTAACTCAAGAAAATACATACTGGAAAATATGTTGACATGCCTCTCGGGACAAACTTGCTCTCCTCCAGGAAGTTCAACATATTCAGTGTCATCAAGAGACTCGGTCCGTATTGGGGAGTACCCCGGATAGGGATCCAAACTGGGAACATAAAACAGCAAGAGTGCTCCAAACAAAACCTACGTCATAACCAATCATTACATATAGAACATGAATTTGTGTTGTGACTTAACACAAAATATAAGACTAAGTAAAGAGGACAGAAAAGGAATATTCCGTATTGGGTTTTCTTTTCTTGGTCTGCCAGTAAACATTGGTTACGGAGACTTGATAATTTAAGAATCTCTCTCTCTCTCTCTCTCTCTCTCTCTCACTTACAATGCTAGGATTGAAAAAATATGATCCACAAAGTATTCATGTCATTATGTCCGGATCATTACTTAGGGTCCCATATGGACTTTGGACACATTAGGATGCAAATAGCAAAATGAATATAAACTGCAGTGCCTTTAGCCAGTCATGGCCAGCCTAATTTGACAGTAGGCACAAGTTAAGGGACCACAAATGGGATCAAAACTCAAAGAAGACTGGTGGGTCCATAGGCCCACTAATGCAGCCTACCATTAAATAAAAAACAGGACTGTGTCTGAGTGAAACCATGTAATATCACCACTCTTTGATATAAATCTTTTCCATAAAAGTTCGGTTAGTCATGCCCAGAGTTACATAAGCAACAATCAGAGACGAAATAATTAGTAAGAGAAGATCACCAAACCTGGACGACGACCTCACTGATGTACAAATACAGTGTAGATCTGCATGCAAAAATAAAAATAAAAATTCCACCTTAAATTGTACTGAACCACATGAAGAAACAGCCAATCTCACAAAATCAGAATTTCCAAGCAAGTGCACATCTTCTCTGATCGGCAAAAACTCAAACTCTCTAAACAAAAGCACATTATACATCAGTTATTGAGGATATGACATCTTAAATTTTAAGAAAGCACAAATTCGCTAGACAACAAAACATCCTAATCGTTCACTCTAATATACTGGGGCAATATAATTATAACAGAATGGTGATTACCCAAAAAAAAAATTGGATCCAGAATTGAATTATACAAATCCACACATCATAACCACCTTATTTGTGCCACTGCCATCGTATTGCAGGGATACCACCTTGCACAAGCACGCACAAATAAAGAGGGCATAATATCAAATGTCCCATTCAAGCTACTCCATTTCATCCCCATTAAAATCATAGTTTCGTAACAAGTCTGTACTAGATTATGAGTAGTCATTCAACAACAAAAGTTACTTTTTTCCACATCAAAATGTTTGGTTTTCAGTCAGTACATGCCCATAGTAAATGGAGTCTGATTTAATTCCAGGTATGAATTTGCAAAGCATGGACAATACAGTTTGTTTATTAGATACGTGTTTACAAGTGCATAAGACAGGAAGTACCAGAAGATTAAGAGTTAAAGACCTAAGAAACTAATCGTATCCTTTCAAAAAAGCGTAAAGAGTATATACAGAACTAACCGGCTGTAAAATTCCTTCACTGAAAGAATGAGACTGAGCATCACCATGTCCCCTACCAAAGCATAAATTACCCCAAATCTGACATACCACCGGAACTCACGGATGTAGACCTTTGTTTCTACTCCAAGCATGACCAACATTGAGCACCAAGCCAAAGCCTCAATGATAAGTGAAGCTATCTGCAGAAACCATAATTAATTATATTTATCATAGGATAGGATCACAAAACTTCCAAGGATTCAGTAACTAGGAGACTTTCTACTGAACAAAACATTACCAGGGATAGACGTTGATCGATTAAGATTAAAAAATCATTCCAAAAGAAATAAAGTAAAGAAAAACGCCAAACAAGAACTTCCATATTGAATCACATTTTCTTTCCAATGGCTCCAATAAACCTGGAATAAAAATGTTTGAGCAACAGATAAAACAAGTAGACCCACCTCAAATGGAGCGAGGCCCAACTGTCCATCAAGATTCAAGGCTGATATACCCATGACCAATCTGAACAAAGGTTCTGCAGTACAAAATGCAGCCAACAACACCAACGCATAGTTGTAATAATTTGATCTCAAACGGAACCTCTGGACTTTGAAATCTTTCTTGGTCAGCCATATCCGATATAAGCAAAGACCCATAAGAACCAAATTGGAGATGGAAACCACCAGAGAGTCCGTTGCACAAGGTGTGTAAGCTCCCATTGCATTCTCCACAATACTTGCCCATACTCCATTTGCAACTGGACGACAATACCAAGCCAAAGGCTCAAAACTCATCTTCAATCACTTCTCTTCAGGCCTATCCGCGTCACTGTTTACACATTACAGGCGTTACTCTTCTTGAACTAAGATGAGTCAACTGTTCTTATGTTCAACTGGACACCATTCCTGCAATGGGATTAAACACAAGTCAACCATTAAGTATGTCCAACAAAAAATATTTCCAGGATTAAACACAACTCACCATTCCTTTATCGCACCAATTGATTTTATTCTTGTAATAAACCAACTCAATTTTCAAGGGGGGTTATAACAGACAAACAATTATGCAGGAGACATGAAGTTATGATTCAAACAATTAGGTGTTCATGTCATTTCACAACCAATAATATTTATCTTGAGGTGTAGTTTTTTGCAGATATAATCAAAATCCAGGTTCCAGACAAATGAGAAAAACACATTACTAGAATCATAAAAGGTGAATACTCAAGAATTCTATTTCTATTTCTTGAAACAGTCTCAACAGTACCATATAAAGAAAGTAGCTTTTACCCCTAAAAAGAGTTTAGGGAACAATTTTTTCCATCAAAACAGCGTTTGAAGGTAAAATATATATATATATATATATATATATATATATGCGAAAAGTTGTTTTTGCTTTGATATTTGATAGACTTTCAATGTAAGTAAAAACAGAACTACAAATTTACATGCAACAACAAGAAATTGCGATGAAATTCTCCGGAATTTGTTTTTGTCACAATCTATTACGATATAAGAATTATCTCAAATATTAAGATATATATATATATATATATATATATAGAGAGAGAGAGAGAGAGAGAGAGAGATTATTCTCAATTACTCTTCTTTTTGTTGCTCCATCGATCAAACTATCATGAATGCACATATTGTGAAGCAGAAGGTTTAAATCTTGACTCAGAAAATTACATATCAAAACGAGTTCTACTCCTACTTTACTCAATTCAATCGAAACTCTTTACTTTACAAAAAATTTCAAGGCTAATTTGGGTTTTCCAAATTTACCATTTCGTCATTCCTGATATTTTCACTTAAATATATACTTAAATCTGAGTTTGCTCATCATTTTGGCTTCCAAACGATGATTTGAAATATAAAGCAAAAAAAAAAAAAAAAGAAGAACTAACTTAATATACCAAATTTCTGGACTCAACCAAATGAATAGAGGAATTGATAAAAGCGGAGATTCTATATCGCCAGCTTTTCCGCGGCACAGAAACTAGAAAGGGACTTCAAATTAATCAAACCAATCAAATAATGGACTAAAAATCCATAACCAACTAAACAGGAACATCATTAATCACTCCAGAGCGTCATGAAATTCAGTGAAAGGGAAAAAGAGAAAAAAAAAAAAAAAAAAGAATCAACAAAATAAGCAATACCTTGGAGAATACCCAAAAAGGGAAAAGTATACTGATTGACGGGAAACAGAATGGAAAAAAGGATACTGATTGACGGGAAAAGTAGTACTAAAATCTTCCAGGAAAAAGGTGTGGAGAGAGAGAGAGGGGTGTTCACCTTAGGATGGTGGTGGAAGAGTTTTGGTTTGTTTTTCCAATTTTTCAATCTATCAAGCTAACGAATACGGAGTACGCCCTCCGTCCCATAATATTTGTCCGGTCCGCAAAACGAAGACTACAAAATCATGCATTTCTTTCAAGAAAAAATTCAAATTTTTTTCGCAAGTTAAAAGAACTCGTCAAGATCTAGTGAGTTGTTGAATTTTTTCTCAACTTTTCTTACAAAAATAGTATTATTTTTACGTCTCCGTTTTGCGGACCGAACAAATATTATGGGACGGAGTGAGTAATAAATACAGTAATAACCAATAATTCATGGGGGAGAAAGTGGGAGGAATAGCATCGGGTTCATGGAAATTTGGAACCGCACAGTTACGTCATCGCTTACGAGGTATATTTTTGTTATTTTAAAACTGCAAGTCAAGCAAATCCAATGGAATAATTATGCTGTGGAAATTTTGACTCCACGAAGTGAAACTCCCGGAGCACATATGTCAATGCCAATGCCAATGCCAATGCCAAATAGAGGAGAAGGCGTATTTGATTTTGCTTACCTAAGAGCATCCACAGTTGAATAAGCAAAATAAAAAGTTGTTAAAGTTAACAATGTTTGTTTAAAAAAAATGCTCACATTGAAATAACCAAATTTAACAACCTCTTAGTAACTCATCAAATTTTGGCTTTTGAATAATCAAAACGAGCAACCTATAGCCAATACCCAAATTTAGTGATCCCCATATTTTATCAATCAAGTACACTCATCATTACACAAAAATCTTATCTCTCAACAATGTTTTCAAAAACTAATTATTAAAAACTATTCTTACTTTTCTTTTTAGAAACTTTTTCTAAAAAAAAAAGTCATTATATGAACTATTTTTAAATTTTTTTTTTATGAAAACTGTTTTTTCAATTTTGTAAAAATTATTTTTTAAAAAAATTGTATTTACACAAAACTATTTTTTTACACATTTTTTTCATTAACTATTTTTTTATCCAACTATTTTTTTTCTTCCAAAAACTGTTTAATTAACTCTCTTTTTTCAAGAACAAATATTTTTTTTATAAAAACTATTTTTAACATGAACTAGTTTCTCAAAAACTAGTTTTTCAAAAGATTTACGTGAAATGAAAGGGGAAAATTTGGAGAAACTTCATGGAAGGAAGAAATGATTCCATTGGTTTTGATTATGAGCAAAAAATAACCAAAGTGAGACTTGACATTGTTAACTTTAGCAACCTTTAAATGGATAATTAAAATCTGATGTGACATGATTTAATTATTCATTTTTGCTTATTCCACTGTAGATGCTCTAATGCCAAATAGTGGAAGTTTTATACTCCACGAGGAGGAAGCCCTGGAGCACATATCAATGTGCGGTGAAAAAGGTTGTATATGGTTTTGCTTACCTATTGTCAAATAAGTTTGGATTATAATGTATATCTTATGAATATTAATATACTTTCATAAAAATATCAATATACTTTTTCTCAAATACTTATGCACCTCCATATTTTCTCACATAGAAGAGAGCTTATTGTAACATGTATGGAGAGGACTGCTATTTTAGTAGTAAAAAATATCTTCAAAAATAATCACTTTGCATGTGTACGTTTTATCGGAGGTTATTTTTTTCTGTAGCTCTCTCCCGTCATTACCCATCGATTGCAATTTACATGAGTACTGTGACGGTTATTGTACATGCAGAAGATAACCTATTAAAAATATATACAAAATATTTTTTTCTTTTCATTTTTTTTACTTTTTGAAGGAAAATTAACAAAAAAGATTAAGTAGTTAGGAAATGATTAAAATACATTAACTATTTCAACCCCAAAAAATAGTCATTGTTAAGAGCTAAAGCGTAAAATTGATGCCTTTAAGTGAGCTATAGTTTTCATGTGAATTCAGAGACAATAATACCACTCCAATTAGTTGTAATTATTTCCTACAAAAAAATGAGTAAAAAGCTAGAATTGTTTAACCCCGTTCGGCTAAATAAGCCAACTGACTTATTTTTTTGTCCTTATTCAAAAAAATTTCGTATTTGTTAGTTTTTCGTCAATTTTTTGGGGATTATTGCATCGTTATGACAAGAGTAATCTAAAAAGTAAAAAATTACGATCGAAACCTAATTTTTTTGAATAAAGACAAAAATAAGCCAATAAGCCAATTTTTTCGTCTTTATTCAAAAAAATTGGATTTTGATCATAATTTTTTACTTTTTAGATTCCTCTCGTCATGACTATACAATAATCCCCAAAAATTGACAAAAATTAAAAAATATACTCCCTCCGTCCCTTATTTATAGTCCGGTATTCCATTTTGGACTGTCTCTTAATAAGTGTCCATTTTGTAAAGTTAATGGGTAAAAGTTGGTGAATTGTCTATTTTGTCCCTAAAATTAGATTCCATTTTGAAAAGTAAGTGAGTAAAAGTGTAATGATGATCGGTAAGTAGGGAAAGTGGAGGAAAAAGTTGATGTGAAAGGTATAATGATGATGTCTTTTTAATAAGTTGGAGTTACGAAGCAGGACACTTAAAAAGGGACGGAGGGAGTAAAAAATTTTGAATAAAGACAAAAAAAAAAAAAAAAAAAAGTCAGTTGGCTTATTTAGCCTAACGGAGACTGAATGATCGTGAGTGGTTAAACTAATATGCACTTTTTTTTACTAGTGAGATAATAGCTTAGCTAGCATTGGTGTTTGAATTAATGATGGTGGGGCGCAGATCGATCGAGTGAATCTTAAATAAAGTGGTGGACCCTTTTGTTATTGACTTGCCAATCCCAATAATGTGGTTAGAATAATAATCATCATATAGTTATTTAGGTTACTATTGAGGAGGTGATAACGAAGAAATGCAAAATTATTCGGTGAGAGATGGGAATCAAGATAATCTTTCATATGATTCCTCATCTTATGCAAAATGGGTCTCATCATGCTTCTAATTTATGACCAAACTGTTTATTTAGTAGTACCCAATAAATATGTTCAACGTTCATGTAAAAAATCAAATTGATCGGAAATCAGTGAAAACTTGTTTGAATGATCTTAGTCACAATTGAAATACACGGTCAGACTCCGACCGTCTATTTCACTTGTGACAAATATGATTCATTCAATTATATATTGATGTCCAATAAAATTGATTTTTTATCAGGACATCAATACATCAAGACATACAATATGAACTATTCGGATCGTCAAATTGACTCATAATCGGTTCTATTTTACGTCACACGACATGAGGAATCATCATATGAGAATATCTTAGCTCGAGAGATGGTTCAATTTGGACCCGATTAGTGCCCTTCCTCCTGTTTAAACTGCTCAAACATTCTAGTTTATGATCAAACTATATTTTTCTCAAAAAAAAAAAAAAAAATTTTTGAGCGGTTAGAATAATTTTGATCGTATAGCTATCATTGTTTGGCCAACAAAATTAATATTGTCATGGATTATTTTCTTGACCTGTTGAAATAAAATGAACAATTCTAATCAATTTTCTTAGAATACTTCAATAACCTTCATCCAAGATGCACAAAACAATTAATCATCGGATTATTGTTGCGTTTGGACCGCCTTAACTTTTTTTTCTCTCCATAATTCACTTATTTTTTGTTCTTATACTTTTCTTCAAGTAAATTGGATAAAAAGTGTGATTAGATTTGTCTCGGCAAGATGAATTGAAAAGAAAAAAATATGAATCAATTTTCAAAAAAAAAATCCACAACAGACTATGAAGAAGCAAAAAAAAAAAAAAAATTTGATTTTTTGTTCTTATGTTTAGTGAAATTCTGCAAATAAAATATTCATCAAAATTCAAAAACAAATTGCATTTTGACTTTGTTTGTCTATCCAAACTTAACAAAAATGTCTATATTAATGCATGTTATTTAGTGATTGGCAAGCCTAGAGGTGAGATAAATGTTTCTATTCTTTTTAGGGGTGGTTTTGCTTTTATTATTTTAAATTAATTTTTATATTTATTCAAGTTAGTTTTACGTTAAGATTTTGTGAATTATTTTTGTCTCTATTCCACTTTTTCAAAGTTTGATCCATATTTTTTTACTTTCTAAATCCCTCTCGTAAAGATGAACCAATCTTTAAGAAAAAAAAATTAAAATGATTATTAACCTGAACTACCCCTTACTTAGTGTGATTTTTTGCCTTTTTATCTCTCTTTATTTGGTGAAGGTGGGGGTTAAATAAAATAACTCCAATTTATTTGACAATTACTAATTATTCAAAATCGTTGGCGTAGAATCCAAGATTTCCACTGCGTATTCTACCATGTGGCCATTAAATAATCGTAACAAATTGGATTATTCAACCGGGGTTGGTGAAGGGGAAATAAATTCAATTTAAATATGTTCAGCTCAGAGAATATCTTGATTTGTTCAAATAGATATCTATCATGACATGTTTTCGCCACAAACAAAAATTAATGTGGTATTTTAACAAGAATGACCTATATATGTTTGGGTGAACTACATTGTATCATCTCTATTTTTATTACTTTATATTTGCTCTTCCGAATAGAGCGCGTCTACGTAAAAGTGTATATGCTCTTAGCTTTGTTATGTAGTTTTATATGTCTGGATACAAAACTTTTGCACTAATTAATATAATAAACAAAATAATGAGGTGAAGAAGGAGCTCGAGGTCAATTTTCGATTTTCATTCCCACTTTTACCTTCTTGATGAATTTCTCCAAGAATATATGCATGATTCAAATACAGTCTTAAGGGTTTTCAACAATTTTTCCTTAGAATACCTATACTCCAGTTTTGAAGAATAAGAATAAACTGATTTCTCAAGAAGTATATTTTTCTCAATTTTCATGACAATTTTCTCCTCTCTGGACTCCAGTAGATTTTCCTAGAACAACCATGACATTGGAAAGAAAGAGGCTAATATGGGTCCCTGAAATGTTGGTGGTGATAAGAACTGATCATAATTGTTTGGGTTTGCAATGATTTGTTTATCATCCATATATAAAAGGATTCAAAAAATAACTTATATTTGAAGAGTGATCAGTGGAATGTTTGTTTTGACTCCCTTTTAGGCATTGACTAGTAGAAAATAGTCTTTTTCATTATCAATCAAAAGTCAAATGTACAAGTTTTCCTTGTTTAAAGAATGGAAATGACAGAAGAGTATTGAACACCAATGCGTATTATCTCACTAATAAAAAAAGGAGGCAGTTAATGCCACATAAGGATTTGTTAATGCCACGGGCATTAATTACGTAGAATGCTGAAATGGCTTAATTGCCCTCCGTCCCTAGTAATTGAGTAATACAGTACTATCATTTTGACTTCTCCTCTATTTAGCTTTCCTAAACTACCCCTAAGTAACTTTTCGTAACCTGCAAAAATCTCTTTGAATCCTTTCCTATTCCTAATCTAATTTACGCTTTGCTCGGTTCACATTTTGGAAAAAATTCTCGACTCAAAAAATACGCATCTACTTTCAATCACTACTCTCATTTCTTTCTTTACTCATTATCCCTATCTACAATCATTATTCTCATTTCTCTCTCTATCTCTCTTCACTCATTACATCTATTTTCAATTATTACTCTCATTTCTCTCTTCACTCATAACCCCAAATAATTTATCAAAAACTCATCTAAACACAGCATAATACTTCACCATCACAAGACCCCAACCAATGCCCTTTCTTCTACAAAACCCAATTACCTCCTCCTATGCTACGAAGGCATTAAAAGGATTAAACAATATTTCTATTTCCCAAATTGATAGATCCCTACAAAAAGACATGCAATTTTGCGATAAAAAAATAAATACTTCCCGCATATTTTTTTGAATTCCTTTGCGCCATATTAAAGAGCTCATGAAGTACTTTAATTTGGTGTAAAGAAACTTAAAAAATGAAGCTTGGAATTACTTTATTTTTTTGATCCGAAGACTTTGTAGGGGACATGCATTTGGGATGAATGGAGTGCGCCCATTCCACAACACCTTAAAAAATAAGTACTTATTTCATAATTTCAAACTAAAAAATAATGTAAATGAAAAATAATTTTTTGATTTTTTTTGTACCATTCAAATGATCTCATTTATCAAACAAGATCCATATTATTAGGAAAATTTATTTGCATAAACACATAATTTTTGAGCTTGAAATTGTCTTCTTAAAAATATGTACTTATCTTGAGTTCTGTATCGGGGCTAGTTATGCTCTTCATATTGAAATGTATAAATGAAGTTATGAAACATATCATAAATTCCTAAAATACACTTGGGCTGAAAATTATAAACCCTTATAAACATTTAATTTGGTTTCAAATCTTAGAACCCATATGTAACAGTTAAAAAACAAAAATAGACCTTAGGTATGTATAAGAATAAAGAAAATACCTTGAATATGATAATGAGATGGAGTAGTGGGGATGAGGATTTGTTGTTGTTAGAAGACAGATTCGTTTTTTTTAAGATGGGGAAGATGGAGTTTCAGCCATTCATTCCTTCTTTGTAGAAGAAAGGATTTTGGTTGGGTTTTGTATAATGGAGTAGTAGTAAATTAGATTAGAAAAATGGGAAGGATTCAACGAGATTTTTGTGCAGTATTAGTAAAGGTTAGTTTAGGAAAGCTATTTATAGAGGAGAAGTCATATATAACAATATTAGTTACTAGGGAGGGACAAGGGAGGGCAATTAAGACATTTCGGCATTTTACGTAATTAAAACCCGTGGCATTAACAAATTCTTCTTTGGCATTAACAGCCTCCATAAAAAAAAATGCATTTTTTTGTTTAACTACTCACATTCTTTTTCAAAACTCCAACAATACTATCAATTTCATTTACCTATTCCCTATTAAAATATATATTGTTCTCTTTACTTTTTATTTTCTTCCACACACACACACACAGAGAGAGAGAGAGAGAGAGAGAGAGAGAGAGAGAGAGAGAGAGAGAGAGAGAGAGAGGGGTTAAACAAAGGAATGGCTTGCCAATAGTAATTAGTCATATTTGGAGAGGTATTGTAGGAAAACTATTAAACCTAGCCTCTGTTGAGGTTGTTGGAGAACACAATTTTTGTATTTGGCTAGGCAAAACAGCTAAATTTGGATTTTACCTAGTTTATTGTACAAGCGCTAACCGAGAGGCATGTGATATTGGGTGCATTAAGAAGGAACCACGCTTTATCGGAAGAGAGAATTAATAAAATAAGGAGAAAAATATGATGACTCAGGAATTAGAGTGAAAGATAAATTTGAATAATCAATGTTCCCTTCTGAATATTAAAAGCAAACTATTAAATGTTTTTCAGATGGGGAGAAAATTGGGATGTATTAGTTTTTGCACTTGGAAAATTATCAGAAAGCTAGTACTATGTATTTGGAAGCCTGGAAATGAATTTTCTTGGATAACATGCATCTCTCTAATTTTTTACTACAGAGTCAACATGGAATTAATAATTTTGACTATGTGGAAACCTGAATTAAATAATTATATGACTAATTCCACTCACTACAAAAAAAAAAAAAAATGAAAGACCACCATCCTCACAATGGACAGTTGGGGATAAAAGGTCTTCACTTGAGTTTGATGAAGATAAGATTCACCACGGAGAGGTTGATTCAATGGGATCAGAGCTTAGATTTTCTCGCTTAGTAGTTCAAGTTCAAGTCTCCACAACTACTTGATGGTGCTAAATATAATAATTTGCGTCTGCAACACGCGATAGAACATTAGTTTTGGTTTTGTCAAAAGTGTTACATGCAATACATTATCCACATATTCGTTTTTTATCCATAAAAAAAAGAAAGAAAGAAAGAAATTAAAATAAAGACACGATGTAAGTGATTATTCATTTTTCATTTTAAGTCTTAACACACACAATTAACATACTAGCTAACAAACCCATTGCGGATGCTCTTAAGGGCAAGCAGTGTAGTTAATTAATTGGCAGCCTTAGGGCTTGTTTGATAACCTAAATTCAGCACTTAATACTAAATCAATTAAGTAATAAGTGATTCAGTAGGTTTGATAACCATATTTCATATTGCTTAACAAATTAAGTACCACTTAAAATATAGGCCAAAAAGTTGAAAAAAATTAAGTAGTTTTGAGCTACTTAATTCTGGTTGAATTTTTGTGTACTTACATTCAACCGTCATACCACCACCACAACCACCACCACCACCACTACCACCACCTCCACTACCACTACTCCTTCTCCACCACATCACCAGTTCACCACCACCAGCTTCGCCGCCACCACCACCACTCCCTCCACTACCACCACATCACCACCACCAACTCCACCACCACCACTTCCTCCACTACCACCACCACCACCAGCTCCACCACTCCACCACCACCACCACCACTCCACCACCACCACTACCACCACTACCATCACTACACCACCACCACCGCTCCTACCACCACCTCCATCACTCCACCACCCATCATCACAACCATCACCACCACCGCCACTCCACCACCACTACCATCACTACACCAACACCACCACTTCCTCCAATACCATCACCACCAGCTCCACCACCACCACCACCACCACCACCACCACTCCACAACTACCATCATTACACAACCACCACCACCGCTCCTACCACCACCCCCACCATTCCACCACCATCATCACAACCATCACCACCACCGCCACTCCACCACCACTACCATCACTACACCACCACCACCACTCCCACTCCACCACCACTACTATCCGCACTCCTACTACCTCCACCACTCCCCCCCCCCCCCCCAATTACCAAAAGTATATTGTGACCGTTAGTAAATTAAAAGAGAATTTGAACAAAATTAATTCATCATTTTTTTAATTCAGTACTTAATATATTTATCAAACAGTTTTTTAGCTTAAAAATTTCAGCATTCAATTTTCAGTACTTAATATTTCAGCTTTCAGTTTCAGTTTTCAGTTTTATCAAACAGCCCATAAATAAATAAATATATATATATATATATATATATATATATATATTGGCCTTCATCAGTCGTGTTGTACATTGAGGTTTCGAATATAGTTTTTAATATTATTTATACCTTAATCACGTTAATTTTTACTTAACAAAGCCTCAAAAGATATTACTTTCATGCCCTTGTCAAACACATCACCGAATGACAATAGAAAGATTTAGAATTGGGGAGTGATTTTACCACTGCCCTTTGTGACTTAATTAGATGATTTATTTTGTGAGAGAAGGGCAGTGACATTAATAAAAAGGAAAGTGACAAAATCAATTCCTGAAAATACATTATGAAAATCATATAATTTAATACAATACTAGCAATCAATTTGAGATTAAAAAAAAAAAGAGTCATGTACTTGCAATAGCCTTGTAGAGAGTATAATTTTACCTACAAAACGCCACCCACTAAATTTGGCTTTGGAGTTTGGACCATTTTTTCCAAGAGAGAGAGAGAGAGAGAAGAGGGAGAACATGAGACAAAAACCACAGGAGAAATGAGACAAAAGTTGAAGGAACATGTTGATTGTCTGTGTGTACATTGGCGTTCAAACCTCTCTATCATTTATGAATCTACTATGATCCAAAAGTTCCCCTTTCTCAATTACCACACACACTTTATGGCCACTACTACTACTACGTACGTACATGACTTTTTATCGTTTCATTATTATTATGGCCTTTCATATTTTTCTGAGGCTCTAGTTTGAAGATGTCGGAGCAGATTCCCAGATCATCACGATAACCACATTCCAATGATTGATCACTCCTTTTTTTTTTTTTAAAGAACAATCAATCCATTCACATCAAAGCCCAAAGGCCAAACAATGATTTCAACAAAGGATACAGGATTGAACCAAAACCCAAACACGAGCACTATTGCAAAAGCAGACCATCGAAAATCGTGGACATAAAACCCAGTCAAACCTTGATAGTAGAAGATCTCATAGGATCCACAGTTCAAACCAGATGGAGCACAAATGAAATCCTCTGTGGATATGCTATTCACAAGCGTCAATCGTCTGCGCGCTCTTACTGGAAGACCACGAAACATCGGCGAGCAAATACCAACAGAAGCCAGACAAGAGCAAACAAATTGCACATGTTGGGCCAAGTTGCAGGAATATAGAGTTAGGCTCTTGCCTACATATATGCTTACTGTTCTAGGACAAAACTACCCCTCCAATTGGGAAAAAAAAAAGATTCCAAAATTGGACCCTAGCCCATTAACTTATTTACCTCAAGATGGGAGAGTTCCAAATTAGGAGTAGCAAACAATATCGGTTCAGAGTGATTGATGTTGTCGACAAGTTCTTCAAAATACAATGAATATGATTATTGAAGTACTTTAAAAGAACCACAGATGGGTTTAATTGGATCGTCATTCCATTTTATGAATCTTAGAGGATCCATTTCCTAAATTTAATATCACTCGTAATCACCATCTTTAGTGCTGCCACTACCAAAAAGTTGAAAAGAAAGAAAGAAATGCTCTTTGCAATAGTAATTTTATTGAACCATATACTAACATTTTACCCATGATCTTGCCTCACCCTTATGCTACTAACAATATGCTACAAATCGAACTGTCTTCCCATCTTACCAAAAATAAATAAATAAATAAATTCTCAAATAGGTTTTTCGACGAATTATTCATATTCAATCATAATTTACAAAAAGTACCCTTTAAATTCACATCTGCTGCCTTAATCCAAGATGCAACATGGTATGTTTCACCAATACCCTTTTGTGCATAGCAGTTCACATGTTTAGGTGTATGCAACATGGATAAGTCATTGAAATTGAGCATTCATTTATCCTATCCATCAACCATTACACCTATGGAAGAAGAAACAAACACTAACAGAAACGTGATTATGACAACCACAATGATCTCTCCCGAATCTTTTTGGGAGATAGCTTCAGAGAGGGCAAGGAAAATTTGGATCAAGAAAGCAAAGACAGCATTTTCATAAATATAGACGTCAAGCAATTATAAGTCCGGTAAAAAATTGCACTAACAGAAGGGTCTTGCACAATTGGAACAATGGACCAATGCCTAAAACAGAGTTACAAACTTGTAGGAAAGATAAATAACATCAAAAGAATGAAAGGCCACACTAACCTCATAAATAGGGACAACAAAGCTCTTAATCACCCATCAGACGAGGACAGAGTCTGTCGCCGCAACTCTTCCTCAGCATTCCTCAAGAACTGATCCCAACCACTCCCTTCACTTGTATCCAAATAATCATAGGGAACTGCAGTTTTTAGTCCTGGCCTAACACCACACTGGCTCTCTACCATCCTAAAGTCTAATGTATTTCCATCTTCACTATCCTTCCCCAATTCCTCCCAAGTAAACAACAGTGGAAGCGTAAATGCACCCCAAGGGTTAAAATCCAAAAGCTTAACCCGACCGTCCTCTCTAACATAAACATCAAAGGTGTAATTCTCCAAATCAAATTTTAGCCTCACTTCATCAGTAAAAAACTCCTGAATAGCCATTTTTAGCTCATTTTTCTGCTCACAAATAGATGGATAAAACCCCGTGACCTCACGTTGGGAAATGCCAACTAGTTGATGAACGCGCACAAAGCAACGAAATTCCATCTCCAGCCGGAGAGAGGGGGCCCACTTTCGAAGGGCTATGAAGAAATTTGAGGGCCTTGATGAAGTTTTATCAATGCATGAATCATATGCATGACGAAGATCATGGACAAGTGAATCGGAAGATCGTAGCAAAAGTGCAATTTCACTGAAAGAGGTGCACTTGAGGGTCCCAGTGGAGCTGATCCAAGCGGAGTCTTTAGGTGAACTCCAATTCAGCTTAGGAAAAACAGCACCCCCAAGGGTCTCAATTGATTCCTTGACCTGGAATTCAAGTTCTGGGAATGAAGGTGGTGAAGTTTTTTCTGATTCATCGTCGGATCCTTCTGATACTACAAAATCTTCTTCCTCTTCGGGGTTATGGATTCTATTGGGCAAGGCATCTTCGTTTGAGATGGAAAGAGGAAGAAGGAAAGGCCCGGAATCATCACAAAGGTACTGAACAAAGGATTCTGGAAGTTCATGAATTAAGGTTCTTATAGAGACGGATTTGAATTTCGGGTACCATTCCTGAATCTGACATCTATTCACTTCTTCTTCCAGCATTGTTGAATAATAAGTAAATACCTCTTTCTTGCACCGTAAACAAAAGAGAGAAATCTCTGTTAATTGCTGCACAACATCCACAGCCAATAATCAGCAAAAATAAATTAGGTATACCAAAGAAGACAAAATAGCACCAATATCCCCACAAGCTTCACACATGATATAAAAAAATTGCCTAACCAAGGCACCCGCTTTATTTAGTAAAAATCAAACGCCCAAAAGGCATTGAATGACTGTTTGTATACCATTTTCATTTCTCTTTAGTTTTCTCGTACTCATTTGAACTATGCACAGCAATACCAACGTTAAAATTGATTCCTCTCAAATCCGTAAATTACATACCAAAGGCAAAGAAATTTAGTCGTCGTCATACAATACATCTTGAACCAAACCCAACTAAGAATTGCAACGAAAGAATGTCAAGAACGTCAGGCTACACCAAATCTTCAGACAATTTTAAAACAGGTTAGTCAAGAATTTCTCTCAATCTGAAAGTCTAACAATGAATTTTTTTCGAGAAGTAAAGTAACCCAATTGGAACCACTCGAGAATTCTCTGTGCAAGTCACCCAAGCGAAAAAGGTCCATGTGTCGAAATATGCTCGATTTGGGAATAATAGGCACGGGTCTCATTGTACAATTCAAATAAGGATCATGACTCTTGAATATCCTAAAATGTCCTGAAAAAAAGGTCCTTCAATGCTCGACAATCTTGACTCAAAAAATATAGGGAGCTACTACCCAACAGTGTGGGCTATCCTCCAGAACACCACAAAACAAATGCCCCATGTCCAAGTTCATAGATCGAAATCCTGACCAACTTTCATGCATTATCTCTGCTTCACCAAAAGAGTATTTTCCGTTCCAAAACTATCTTCAAAAAGATATACATAGTGGCAACGACGTTCTCAATTTTTTTACCCAAAAAAACGACGTTCTCAACTCAAAATGGATTTTTGCCCAAAAAAATAAAAAATGCACACACGCATGAAGCTTCACAATTTCTTTTTCCATTAAGCACATTAAAAGGTATAACAAGGCATCCACTGATAAAAATGTTAGGGTTAACGCAAACGCTGCCAAGGCCCTATTGAGAAAACAAGTAGAAATGGAAAAAACCCAAGCAACATTTGCAAGTGGGCATTGTACATAATGAGTAACATCCCAAATTACATTTTCACAATCATTGAGAAACTTCACACTTTTCCAAACTTTTCAAGTTTCAAATCAAGCAAGGCTTTGCAAAGTTTTTATTAATCTATAAACCAAACAGGAGTTCAAATTTCAAATCCATGAAAACAAAGTTTTACCTAACAAGGATTTCTCTCCCAGGTTTTAAATCCTACACTTTAACTGGACGTTCCAAATTTTGAGTTTCTACCCCAAATTGCACAGAAAGTCCCACATTAACTTTGCTAAGCAAAATGTCCAGGTCCAGAACATATTCCCGTTTACAGGCTACTCCATCTGGTTCAAAGCACCGAGACAAATTGCTTCCCTATCATACATCCTCAAATATCCAACCTCATATCAAATCCCAAATCAAGGTTCTTATCATCTCCATACTCTCTTATTTTCTAAACCATACCTGCAACTCACTAGATTCTGTCATAAGTTTTTAATTCTCCAAATTTAATCCTTTTCAAATTCACAAACTAAATCAAAGCGTCTTTCAATGAAGCAATTTTTTCTAATAAGTGGTTTATGCGACCCAGTTTCAAATGTTCAAACCAAGTGCTAAGAACCCCACTTTATTTGTAAGGGAAGGTTCCCAAGAGCTTATATGCAGTTTCAACCGACTAAAACCAATTTGTCTTCGAGTGGAGAGACCACAAAGACTCATATACCAGTACTTGACAATCTTTCACGAGGGAGGCCCGCTATTTAGCCAATTTGAATAATGATTAGGAACCCATGTGCATAATCCAGGCCCATTATAAGAATTGAGTCATTAATATTGAACCGAAATTACTGCAGAAAAATAGTTTGGAAACTATACTTAGAAACTCTACTCCGAACGGTGGAACCGTGGAACTTCAGTTTTTCCTCTTGTAGTCTAAGGATTTCCTACAACATAATGCTTCACTGTTGGTAGTTTTGAGGTAGTAATCAGTTTGTGTTGTTTTGAGGTATTAGAGCATCCACAATGTAATAATTAAAATCAAAAGATTGTTAAAATTAGCAATGTGTGCTTAAAAAAGTGCTCACATTGTAATAATCAAAGTTAGCAACCTCCTAACCAATAATCAAATTTGGGCATTTGAATAATCAAAAGTAACAATGTGGGACTTCACATTGCTAACTTTAACAACCCTCTAAATGAATAATTAAAAACTGTCGTGGCAAATTTTGATTATTTACTTTTGATTATTACACTGCGGATGCTCTTAGTGAGTTTGCGTTTTTTCCCATATGAGTACATCACCAATTCCACTCTCATTCTTTGTACTCTCAATTCTGCAGTATACTCACAGTGTAGAATTGGACAAAAAAGAAATAAAAATACAACTGAGAGATGTGTGTAAATGTTACTTCTAGTAGACTCTTTCAGTTGGACATTTTACCGAACACCTAGACTCACTACCTGATTATTTGAAGCCATAGTCCTAAAACCTATCCCACTTTCACGTTAAACATTCATAGGAGCATATTATAGATGAACACAATTTCATCACTGTTCATAATATACGTGCATAACAGGAGGTAGGGTACAATACAGTAGTGAGTTTGGAAAAAAATCAAGTTCTATTGGGCACACAAGAGGAATGAAAAATTACCACATTCAAGGGAGCTGAATTATTATGTCATCAAATTGGCCATGCACTGAGCCTTTTGGATGAAACACCTAAACTAATGCGTTCTTGATTGCTCCATTTTCTGTCTTCAAAATTTGTATTCTGTCGTAAAATCCAAAGAACTTCAATTTCCAACCCACAAGGAATGAAGGTAAGAATACAGAAATTAAATCAATCTTCTTCTCATCATTCTCACTAGGACATTTAGTCGAACGCATGGCTTAACACTAAACTATTGATCCCACGAAACTAAATCTATAACAATTTCATCTGAAACACTCACTGAAGCAAGCAATAAAAGTCAGCACCAATCGTGTTCGGGCAATGAAGCTTACACTCATTCACATTGGTTCATCCTGCAATGCCCTGGGCCTTTTGCTCTTCTAACGTAAAAGGTGGCCGGCCATTCGTCAAGGCCCAGGAATCCGCTGGACATCTCAGCAGCGGGATTGGATACCCGCATCCGATCGAAGTTCCATTTTAGTCCCCCCCCCCCCCCCCCCCCCCCCCCCCCCCTAACCCTAAGATAAAAGGGAGCTCTTTCTAGGTGGGTCGCTTCGCGCAAGACATTGCTTAGGACCAACGGGTCACACGACAGGTGCACGATCAACTTTGCACCTTCCATCCTTCGTCCCTTCGCCTATGGGCTTGGCAGGCAATAGTTAAAAACTTTCATCTCAAGACTTCAGACTGCCACAGTTTCATTCTCAAGACTTCAGACTGCCACAGTTTCATCTCTAACTTTCAAACCTAATTTTCATATTTAGTATGAAAGAAGGAAACAGTACGCAAAGGGACAAAGAATAAAGATTTACAGAAAACAAATTCGTTTCGAATCTTTTAAACATATATTTGGCGCACAATGATTCCCATTCAAGAACCAATGAATACAATAAAACTAACTTTACCCTAAACCAAAAGGAAAAAAAATATGAGACAGAGAAACATAGAGAGCGGTGGAAACACTAAAAGAAACAGAGCAAGAAGGCAGTTAAACGACACCCAGATCAGGGAAAGAAACAAGCATACCGTGATGAACAACCAACAGATGGGACACCAGAGGCGAAAGGTAGGTTTCAATCCCTTGGAGATGGGGTTTTGTTTCTCTTCTTGCAGAGTCAGTTCAGATTGTGGACAAAGCTTTTGTTTTCTCAACAAATTGGTCAAGTCCAAAGAAGAGTCCCAAAGTAGATTTTGGTGATGTTCCGGTTTCTTAAAAAAAAAATTTAGAAAATGAAGATAATTTCAAGTTCAAAATTTATGTGTTTACGTAAATAATTTTTCTATCGATAAGAATCTTGTTTGATAGATTTCATTGAAATCTTTTATACGGTGCAAAAAAATCAAAAAATTATTTTTCATTTTTATTATATTTGAGTTTAAAAATTGAAGAAAAATAATTTTTTAAAAAAGAAGGGTTAGTGGAACACCCCTTTAGTCCACCTTAAGTTTCAATGATGTGTAAAATCCATTAATGAAAATATTTTGGAGTTTAAGGTCCATGAAAAGATCAAATTGCCTTCAATGAGACAAGGGCTTTGTTTGGCTAACATAATAAAAATCTCTTTTTTACTAAAATTGATTTTAATGAGATAAGGGCCTTGTTTGGCTAACATAAAAATATCTTTTTTTTATTTTGACCGTTAACCGACATTGACTGGTGTATTTGTTCACTTTTGGTATATCTGTTGATTTTTTTGACCGTTGACCGGTGTATCTGTTCATTTTTTGTGTATCTGTTTATTTATTTATTTTTTTGATCATTGACCGGAGTTGAAGTTGACCGCTGTATCTGTTCATTTTTTGTGTATCTGTTGTTGATATATTTGAATTTTTAAGTGAAGGTTGTGGTGGTAGAAGTGGAGGTTGTGGATCTGTTTTGGTATATCTGATGTTGATATATCTGTATCTGTTTTGTGTTGGTGTATCTGTTTTGATGTATTGGTATATCTGTATTTATTTTGTGTTATGTTGGTGTATGTATTTTGGTATATTTATATCTATTTTTGTATCTATTGTTGGTATATTTATATCTATACATCTGCTATTGATATAACTGTATTTGTGTTTGTGTTGGTGTATCTGTTGCGGTATATCTATTATATCTGTTTTGGTGTATCTGTATCAGGTATTCTGTATCTGTTTTGTTTTAAAGAAAAAAAAAGACTTTGTTGTGGTAGTGGCGGTGGCTGTGGAGTGGTGGTGGTAGACATGGTCGTGGTGGTGGTAGACATAGTCACCTGACTCAAACAAAATATCATATAAACACTTGACGTATTAAAAATAGTCATCAATTAAACTCCTATGTACCGTCAACCTCTGTCTAAAATAAACGAAAAATATGTTTCTATCTCCAATTTTGCAAGAGAGAAGCTGGAACAAACCCCAGCAGATATTGTTGGTATATTTGTATTTGTTTTGGTACATCTGCTGTTGATATATGTGTATATATATATGTATTTGTTTTGTGTTGGTGTATTTGTTGTGGTATATCTATTGTATCTGTTTTGGTGTATCTGTATCTGGTATATCTGTATCTGTTTTGTGTTGTGGTGGTGGCGGTAGCGGTGGTGGGGTGGTGGTGGTGGAATGATTCTGGAGGTGCTGAGGGGAGGGGGGTTATGGTGGAAGTGGTGGTGGCGGAGGAGTGGTGGTAGAGGTGGTGGTTGTGGTGGTGGTGGAGGTGGTGGCGGCATAGTGGTGATGGTGGTGGGGTGGTGGTGATAGAGTGTCGGTAGAGGTGGTGGTGATGGTGGAAGTAGAGGTTGTGGTGGCATGGTGGTGGTGGTGGAAGTGGTTGTTAAGTGGTGAAAGTGGTGGTGGGGGTGGTGGCGTGGCGGTGGTGGCGTGGTGGTGGTGGAAGTAGAGGTTGCGGCGGCGGCGGCAGCGTAGTGGTGGTGGTGGAAGTAGTGGTTGAGTGGTGGAGGTGGTGGCATGGTGGTGATGGAGTGGTGGTGGGAGTGGAGGTTGCGGTGGCATGGTGGTGGTGGTGAAAGTGGTGGTTGAGTGGTGGTGGTGGATGTGGTGGTGATGGAGTTGTGGTAGAAGTGATGGTGGAAATGGAGATTGTGGTGGAATGGTGGCGATGGTGGTGGAAGTGGTGGTTGAGTGGTGGAGGTGGTGGCAGAGATGGTGGCGGCGTGGTGGTAAAGGTGGTGGAAATGAAGGGTTTGGTGGCATGGTGATGGTGGAGGTGGTGGCATGGTGGTAATGGAGTGGTGGTGGAAGCAGAGGTTGTGGCGGCACGGTGGTGGTGGTGTCATGATGGTGGTGGTAGAAGTGGTGGTTGAGTGGTAGAGATAAAAATGAAAAATCAACAGATACAACAAAAATAAATAGATACACCAGTTAACGCCGATCAACGCTAGTTAAAATAAAAATAAAAATAAAAATTTCAACAGATACACAAAAAATGAACAGATACGTCGGAGGGTATTTTTGAGAGATTGAGTGCCAATTGTCCTGGAGACTAGAAGGGAAAACGTAAATGGACTAATTGTGGCATAAACTCCTAGACTATGTCCTCCTACTCAATTTACCCTTGTTTTCTTTGATCGTCGAGGGAGAGAGAGAGAGAGAGAGAGGAATCGGAATTATGTAGAGAAGGAGGTGGGGTTGGATCCTGTCAAGTTACCTTAAAACCAATTATGTCCATTTTGTGGCCAAAACCTTTTCCTAAATCAAGGGCCGAGATCTTCCCAAACCATTTTCACTCTCTCTCATCCCTTCCTCTCCATCAAGTCCTCAACAACAGAAAACCCATTTTCTCATCCCACCATGTCCAGTACCCTCCACCTCTTTCTCTCCTCCCTCATTCTATGCCAATCCCTAATCCTTTTGGAACTCTAATCTGAAAAATTACAGTGATTCCGAAACCCCAAATTAGATTGGTGACTTTGGGTTCGTTGTACTACTATCAGAGTTAAATTACAAAACGAAGAAGCCCCAATTGAGCACAAGATCGATTCCCAGCTCAATTTTAGTATTCCTTGGCTTTTCCATGTGATGTCCAACAACCCAATAGAGGAGAATTTGGATCTGCGTTTTTCGATTCCAAGCTGAACGATGGAGGTGGGGTTTTGATTGGGTTCACTGGTTTGAGGTCACAAACCAAATGGCATTTTTTTTAATAGGCTCAGATTCTCACTATCAAAATCCAATTTGCTTCAATTGGTAGAGACGAGACTTTGGTGGTCGCCGGAAATTCGCTTTATGGGGTCTCTGTTGTTGAGAGAGTGAGGGGTGTTCCGCTTTTTAAAAAGTTAATTTTTTTTTTCAAACGGAGGTAATTTCAAACTCAAATATAATGAAAATGAAAAATAATTTTTGAATTTTTTTTTGCATCGTTTAAAAGATCTTAATGAGATCTATCAAACAAGATCCATATTGGTAGAAAAATTATTTGCGTAAACACATAATTTTTGAGCTTAAAATTACCTTCCTTTTCAAAAAGTTCTTTTTTTCCAAAACCGGAACACCACCTGAGGGTCCTGAGGGATGAGGAGTGGAATTGGTCTCGTTGGAGAAATTTTTCAGTGCAAGGGACACGTGGTGTCCGGCACCAATTTTGGCTGTTCAATAAGGTTTTGGACTGCTCAGATCTGTTCAACTGTCGAGGGATATTTTAATCATTTCACACTTTAAAATTAGCCGAATAGATCTGAGCCGTCTAAAACTTCATTGGACAGCCGAGAATGGTGCCGGGCACCACGTGTCCCGTGCTCACCCGGCACTAAAAAATTTCTCGTTTGGGGGGACGTCCGTTGATTTAGGAGAAGGTTTTGTGGCTTAGGTGCGGTTGTGCTTTCTTTAAAAAAAAAAAGAGTAATTTCAAGTTTAAATATAATAAAAATAAAAAATAATTTTTAAATTTTTTTTGTACCGTTTAAAAGATTCCAACGGATCTATCAAACAGAATCTATATTGATAAAAAAATTATTTGCGTAAATATATGATTTTTAAGCTTGAAATTACCTTCCTTTTCTAAAAATTCTTTTTTTAAGAAACTGACACACCTTTAATCTTGGGCACAAAATGAAATAAACCGGTTTTAAAGTAACTTGACAAGATCCAAGCGTAGAAACTAAACAAAAATTATATTGGGCCGAGTATAGTTGGCCCGAAGTGGAGTGGTGGTGTTTTGCTTTGAAGGAGGACAAGAGGGTAATTTCACATACCAACTCACCTAGGCAATTGCTAACTAAGGAGAGACATAATGGACCCTTAGTCAGTAGAGTTTAGGAATTAGGTTTTAGCGGATTGGGAAACGCTGTAGTGCGGCACACAGACCGTCGATCTCACCAATCAACAGTTGCGATGTGTTTTTAAAACTATTACCGGTAATAAATTATCTATAATGAAATCATTGATTGATGAGATCGACGATTATATGCGCCCTACACACGCTTGGGCCAAAATTTGCGGTCAGTCCCATTTTCTCCACCTAAGCTGCCATGTCAGATCGGTATCCTATCGGTTCTCCAGGTCGGTCCTCATAGCAAAACTCCCTCAGAAAGAAAAAACTGGATAAAGCAAGTCGCCATGTTTGTGAATTGGCACCGTGTGCCTTCAATCAACCATGCATGTGCATTTGGGCAGTGTTTGGAACATGAATGTGTTGATAGGAAACTCAAATTCAAAAATGAGTTCTTAGGATTGTCAACGAGATGCATGTCCTGAGAGCGACGGGCAATGGAAGTTTCCATTGGCAGTATTTTTATCATCAACAAACCATAGCACCAAGTAGATACTGTAGAATGCAAATCACAAAAATCATACAAATAATTCCTGAAATTGAACCACTTGCACTAATGAAATCTCAATGTTTTTGGGTTTCACTTCCATAAATATTCCTCAACACGAAACTCCAAGCTTGTTATACAAGCATGTGTACACTAAACCATAAACAATTCATCTTATGTTTACAACACTACACATTGCATAGCAATGCCTGCTCCCAATCTGAGAACTAGAGGCCAAACAAAAAGGGAAAAAAGTGAAGAGATACAGATTTAAAACAAATAAAATAAGAAAGGAACCAATGTCGTCTTACTAGTGCAACCTTGTCAACTCTTCCACTCTCTTCATAAGCTCCTCCACCGGAACATTCATTGCCTTGGAAATCTCCTCGGTGCGGGCCCGCCCAAGATCAAGGAATGATTCGATGAGATCTCCGTCCAAGAAATTCTTGGCATCCGACGTTTTCTTCTCATTGTAAAACGACCTCCACTGCTCGTGACTCAACCCTCCCACGCCCTTTATCACTTTCCTCAAGTTGGACTGTAACTTCTCAAAGAATTGGTACTGGTCATGAGGCAGAGAGGCAATGACGCCAATAACCCCATTAACTGTCCCAAATATTACAGTAGGGATCTGGCCCACGTCAGAATCTGGAAGGCGCATGACGAGAGAGCCATGTCTGAAGCGGTTGACGAATTCTCCAAGGTGGTACTCGCCGACCACCTCGAGGCGGCCCCGCTCCTCATCGGTGGCCCCCTCGCTGTTCTTTCTGACGGTAAAGAGGTTGAAGTTGTTCTCGCCGCCGAGGTAAATGTCGTCATCGAGAATTTCTACCGCTGACATCCAATTCGCGTTGTAATCTCGCGCTCTTTCCTCAATAGCACCCTCCTCGTGCTGAACACACCACCATACCAAAGAGTATTAAAAGGAACCTTACCGCAGTGTTTAACGGGAAAGAAGGGAACAATTAGGAGAGAGAAATCATGGAGAGTTGACCATGCTGAGCATATATTTTTCTTTCTTTTCTCCTTTCTGTAGGCTAAGCAAAGAAGTCTTTAACTTGTGGGCACATCTAAATCATCCAGTGGACATGATATAAAAATCACCCAGTGGACAAGAAATACACACTCAGGAGAGCTCATTGGATGGCCAGATTCCAAAGAAGCAATCGAATCTCATTAGAAGAAAATTTTAGTATTGCAAATTCTAGAGTCAACGCCATTAAGAGCATCTCCAACCCAATTCTCATTTTGGAGAACCAAAATAGTACTCCCTCCGTCCCAAAAAGCTGGACACTTGCACGATTTCAACCCTAGGAAAAAATTGCCTATCCATAATATTTTTTACAAGCAATATGGATCTTGTTTGATAGATTTTGATTAGATCAATTAAAAAAAGTATTGAAAATCTCATAAAACATTCTGAATTGAAAGATATGCGCAATTTAAAAATGACACGCAATTCCGAAAGTGTCTTAACATTATGGGACAGAGGGAGTATATTTAAACCAAAAAGTGATTTTAAGGAATACAACTATTGACATGAACTCCAATCATCATTCTTCATTTCTTCATTCATTTCTCTCCAAACCTCAACTTTTCCTCCAAACTTTAACATATGAAAGTTTTAGAAATTTGTTAACGATGTTATGATTGATCTCATGTATTGTAAATCTTTTTCTAATTATATTATTTTTTTGATAAATAAATTATAATATTAACATATTATTGCATTCTAAAGTTGAAAATGAAATGAAGGTTCTTCATTTGGAAGGATGGTTCTTCATATTTGGAGAATATAAAAAGGTCCTTCAAATTGAAGAACAAAAATGAAGTTGGAGTAGTGAATTCTTCAAAATGAAGAAAGTATGGTTGGAGATGCCCTAAGGTGTTTGGACCGTTTGGTTTGGTTAGGGATTTCCCTTTGGAAAATTTATTTTGCGTAAAATATTCTAGACTCGAAGAATTTTCTTTACTCTTAAACAGTTCACACAATCCTCTAAGAACGTGAGAGTCCAGTCAGAGAAGTTTGAGACCCAGAATCAACTTCCCATTTCCCCTCGAGGTTCTTGCCATCCAAACCAGACAAGTTAGTAAGAGGAGATTCATGCAGTTAACCACAAAGGTATAACTAGATATGTGCGCTATTTTGACAGGGTTTGGTCATCATACCTTATAGATTAACAAGGAGATAGATTTCATTAGATCACCGACGACAATGAAATCTCCACGAGTTTGAACATAAAGGGCAAGTATGTGTCCATGATGTCCGCATTCCGATTGCAATTCTCGGGTGCCATCGTCCCGGAGCATCCACTTGTACAACTGAATCTTTTGATTGATAGCAGCAAGCAGCTTTCCATTAAAGGCATTAAGAGAATATGCAGCCCCTTTAGTTTCCTTCTCTGCAATAAGCACTAACTTCTGATCTTCAACTGCGAATACGATTATCCGACCCTATCATAGAAAGAGAATAAAAACAAAGGTGAACACCAAAATTTAAGTTTCATAACGAGCAAAACAAATTCCCATAGGGCAAAAGTAAAATTGAATAACGTTAAGAAACCTTTAGAAGCACAGCCCCATCTCATTCAAAACAACTGGTTGAGAATGGTGTCCATGTCTGTTCAGCCTGCCATATCGTGTACAGACTACAGTGCAAAACCTCAATGTGCTTCTTTCAACTAATTAATTGAGCAGGCTACACTTGGGGCTTGTTTGATAACCTAAATTCAGCACTTAAAACTGAATCAATTAAGTAATAAGTGATTCAGTAGGTTTAATAACGACATTTTACATTCCTTAACAAATTAAGTGCTACTTAAAATGTAGGCTAAAAAGTTGAAAAAAATTAAGTAGCTTTGAGCTACTTAATTCTGGCTGAATTCTTGTGTACTTGCATTTAATCACAACTACCACCACCACCACCACCACCACCATCACCACCACTTCACCACCACCACCACCACCACCACCGCTACAACACCACCACCACCACTCCCCTATGACTTCATCATCGCCACCACCATTACCACACCGTCACTGCCGCCACCACCACCACAATGCCACCATTGCATAACTATCACTCCACCGACACCACTCACTGTCACCATTACACCATCACTCCACCACCACCGCCACCATTACACCACCACCGCTCTCTGCCACCGTTACATCACCATCACTCCACCGCCACCACTCCATCACCACCAACACACCACCACCACAACCACAATCACCATTTCACCATTATTAAAAATACATTGTGACCACTAGTAAATTAAGAGAGAATTAGAACTAAAATTAATTTATCATTTTTTTAATTCAGTACTTAATATGTTTACCAAACAGCTTTTCAGCTTAAAAAATTCAGCATTCAGTTTTCAGTACTCAATTTTTCAGCATTCAGTTTCAGTTTTCATTTTTATCAAACAGGCCCTTAGTCTCCTAAATTCTAAAAGTAGTTTTCCCATTCCACTTTAAGAATAATAATTGTTTTGTAAAAAGGAAACAATCTCAGGTGAAACAGTAGGTACCAAAAAGAATAAAGACTAGCAATCATATTTCGAGGAAGATGTTGTTTCTGACAAGTAACTCGTTGAATTTGTGTCAGAGTTATGATTATAAAGAAGACTGCTTCACCCGTAAATAGTTTATCTTTCCCAATTGCAAATAGAGTTTGTTTTAGGATCAAAGATCTATCGAAAGTGAAATTGTTATGAGCAAAACATAGTTATCTGCCAGGGGATCCTTTCCAATTGTTCCGCCGCATTCTAACAGAACACAAAAAATCAACTCAAAGCATTACCGAAATGGTTTTTGGAAAGGTAGCCCTCAAAAGTTTCTGACTTAGCACCACTCCCAGATGTGAGATAAAAAGATTTTGCCCTAAACTTGGGCTAGTTCAAAACCTTGTGAGATTTGAAGCAAAATTTGGGTAAGCGAATTACCGTAGAGGGCATGAAATATTACCTTGGATGGCTCATTCTCCTCAGGCATAACATAAGCTGTCCCGACACAGTAATACACATTACCATCATCAGAAAAGGAGCAACTAAGTATGGAGCAGGCATACTCGTATTGGTCAAGTGCGTAAGTTGAGATGAACTCAAAGGTCTGGTCATCTAGCAAACGAATAAAGTGCATTTCAGCCTCTTCCGTACTTGATTGGTTATACTTCAAACTACATATTGCAAAGGTCCTAGTCTGCTCTTGATGGCAAATACGGCGTGCATGCTCCCCAAGGGGGATGGAGCGGATATGAAGTTTCTGGATATCATCAATGGTGCCAATTGTCAGCTCTCCTTCTTTTGCAATTGCAAGACTGTGGAAAGGAAAATGGCCACCCATTAGAAGATTTCTCTTCTTTTTTTTTTTACAACAAATATATTAGATACCAAGCATTAAGGGAATGTCGCCCATATACAAACAAGGGGATTACAAAAAAGCCACAAATCAAACCAATCTACGAACTGGTCAAGGGAAGGATTACATTCCCCTTTGTCCAAACTGTACAAGCTACTAATAAAAAAAATCTTGATCCTAAATAAAGGATTAGCCATCCCTTCAAAACATCTCAAGTTCCTCTCACACCATATTATCTTCATCAAACAAAGAGAGATCATGGCCCAAACACGCTTCCTTCTTTTTCCCACTCTAGCCATGCGATTAAGAGCTTCATGACATTCCTCGAAATGGCCCACTTCAACCCAAACCAAGAAAACACCAAAGTCCAAAGCTCCCACACCACTGGACAATAAATGAGAAGAGAATGGAAGAAAAAAACTAAAAAAAAATGTGTCTCTCTATCTCTCTCAACTACCATAACAGTATAGAAGCAAATAGCACAGGTAAAGATTGACACACTATCCACAGCAGTTGGGGAAGCAGGGAGACTAATGAAATATAGATAGCATCTCAAGAGCATCTCCAATGTGCTCACAAACATTACTAGTGAGAGTTGCTAAAGTATTTAGAAAGTGAGTGTTCTTTTTGTACACTCCAATATGCTCTCTACATGACCTCCTACGTAGTTAATTTTGTAGGAGTGACTACATGGCTCCTAAATCTAGCAATCTACTTAGGAGCCAAGAGATAGGGACAGATACGGACCCTGGAAGGGAGAGTGGATAACCACTTCACTTTATGGATTTCTATATGTTTTTAACACAACATATTAGCTATTCCATTTGAGCACAGGATTCACTCCTACATTAGCAAATCTTTAGCACCTAAAATTTGGTCCCACTTACGTGTCCACCTTATCACTCTTTTAGGAGCCATTTTTAGGGAGTGCACTGGAGATGCTCTAGGAGAAAGGAAGGTTGCTTCATTTTCCGATCAAATGTTCGCACTAGCTAGTCAAACGACAGGGAAATAAAGTTATTTCGATATTCATATACTCTATTTTTCCTTTTCCTTTCCCTTCAGAAATCCAAAGATCCAACTATGGTGTAACACATTTCCTTTCCTCTACAAGTAGAAATCAATGCAAAAGAAAATAATCAATGTTTCAAGCACTCAATATAAAATTCGCTTCAAGTAAAACAAGAGAAAGGCACTGGTTACCTGTCTGGGAAAGCAGCCGAATTGAAAGGGCACATGTGACTGACTTCTTTCAGATTTACGTTGCTGTAAAGTAACTTCTTGTTACTGCTGTAAATGACAGTAGGCCTATCTGATGCAGCGAAGACGTGTGTGGTATTCTTCGACGAGAAAGTGCGGAGTGTTATAGGTTGGGTACCAAGGGACACCTTTTTCCTATCTGTTAACTCCCCAGTGCTCATGTTCAATAGAAAGTTTAAGAGATGACCATCCCCTAGCGCACATAGCAAATAAGATATCTGAAAGGAACAAGAACCCAAATAATTGATACAAAAGAGGCATGTGAACTATCAAAAGCTACTTTACTAAAGGCAACAATATCTGGTGAAAATGGCACAGATTCAGTCCCAGAGCAATCTTGGCTTACTTTTTCACGCTGAAGGACACGGTTAATACACCATTACCATGGTTCAAACTATGGCCATGAGGATCAAAGACCCAAAAGCCATCCTATGAGAAAGATCAATTCCAGGATATGTGCCTTATCATAATTTGCAGTTGGTAGAGAATACAGAATCTATAGTAAAAAGTCTGCATTCCCTACTGCTAACAAACTACATGCAGAGTGAGATTATTAGAAAACATGAGACTGAGAAGTCTGAAAACTTTTATCGTGGACATACCCCTTCAAATGAACATAAAAGAACAGAGCGCGGAATTATCTCCCCTCCCAAATTCTCCTTTGTAACCCGGTTCAGGTCAGGAATAGAAAATATGATAACACTTATATCGGTCCACATTCCAACAGCAGCTAGCTGACTATAGTTCGGATTTTCACCGATTGGATTCATATCAAGGCATGAGACCTCATACTCCAGTTGTGCGTGTTTCACTTCTGTCACTGTCCCATCACCAATTTCTAGGTAAACTAAATGGCCACCACCAGTAGCCAATAAAACCTGTCAGAGTAGTGTAATTAAGGGTCAATCAGTTATCTTGTAACAACTTCAGCATAGAGAATTGAGAGAAACCATTGAAGATATCATCAATAACAATACACAGAAAATGACTCATTGCAGAGAGAAATATATCAGACTCATGCTCTTGGAAGGATTTAACATGTTCCCAAGCCCTGCAAATCTGATATCTCTAGGCTTCCAACCACCAAGCTTTATATCTAACGCAGATCTAAAGTAGATAAATGTAGTTTGGCAAATTATCATGAATTCTTTCTCAATTTTATTTCCAGGAAGGTACTTAACCTAAGACGTCAGAACAGGCTTTCAAAAGAAGATGCACCTCTCCGGTTAGATACAAACAAAAAGAGAACAATTTTCCATCATTTTTTTTTTATCAGCAAAAGAAAATTTTATTAATCTCCACAAAATTACAAAGATTAAAAGGACAAGGGCAAATGGAAATAAAAGCTACTTAATCTCCAAAGCTACCTGAGACCCAAACGTTGATCCGAGACCAAACAACACCCAAAAAAACAAAACCCCCATGCCTAAAACACCACCCAACCGGAAAGAAGCATCCAAATCACTGCCGGAACCCGGGGAACCAGCCCCTGTTTCTGCCCCAACGTGACACTGATGCTCCTCCCTGATCACCAAGGTGCCGCCACCAGAACCCGGGGAACAAGCCCCTGTTGCTACCCCAGATTTGCACAAGCTCCATCCACTCCCGATGTGCTGCCATCAGAACCATAATGCCACCCTAAACCGCGACTGAATCGAAACCTCTCCTCCATGAAAACACCCCTGCCTCCGAAATAGCTGCCACCAAAACCACAGAACCTTTGCTCCAATCACCTCCATCATCCACCTGCAAATCCACCAAGAACCTTGCAGCCAACCTGCCCATGAAACCCCCCAAAACCGAAGACACCACCAGCACTGATATACAGAGAAACCTGCAAAACAAAACCCTAAACCTAGGCTGAAACACCACCAACCCAATCCGCCATCAAACACCCCCTCCTCAAACAAACACACAGCAACCCAAACAAACCGCCAACCACCATCTCCAACCAGCAGTCCACCCACAAGCACCAACCTCCACCACCTGCAGCCACCAAGGCCGATCTGAGCCAAAACCCAGAGTGCGGCGATGCACGCTCACGCCCAAACCACCAAATCGAAACAGAGCCTAACAACAAGACGGAAATAGTCGCCGGAGAAGAGGGTCACCACAGCAAAAACACGAGATCACCAACGAGCCGTTAGGCACACCTAATAACGCCTAAGAGCTGAGATCAGTGGGGGATCTCTTGGCCCCGCCTCCCGCCGCCGCCGTACTCTGGGTTTTGGAACCTGGAGGACAAAACAGCGGCGGGAAAATAGACGACACCTGGCAAGGAAGAAGGTGAGAAGACCAAAAGGAGAGGCAGGAGATTAGCAAGGAAGAGGGAGAAAAAGAAAGGAAGGGAATGGGGGAAGAAGAGGCGCCTGGGGGAGGAGGAGGCAGCACCTCCCCCCAGGCCAGAAACCCTAGACGAAGGGGGGCAGAGGTGGTTCGAATTTAGAGAGAGAAGGTCCCAATTTTCAATCATGTTACAATAGAAGGCTGGCTATGAAGTAAATACTTGAAGACAGAACAAATTCCACACGTAGAGACCACAAGAGGGGGAAAAGAGAAACACAGCTTCTCTCTTCTAGAGCGGAAGATGTAATATCCAAGACAAAGTTGGGCCCAAGGTGAAGAACAGATAGTGAATGGGGGAGCAGTGGTGGCAGATTATCTCATGATGGATAGGGAGGCTGTGTGGTGCGATATTACGAATCAGATGGAGGTACAAGATTGGTTGTCGGAGGAACTGCTAGCCCTTTTGGGAAAACTATATGAGATGAGGGACTTGAGCGTGAGGGAGGATTATTTGTGGTGGAACCCAACAACATATGTGTCTTTTTGGATGAATTTTTTTTTAATCAAGTTTTGGCTAAATAAGCAAAGACTTCCCTGGAGAGCCATTTGAGGCACTATTGCTCCAACCAAGGTTTCTACCTTTGTTTGGTATGTGTCTAAGGATAAGATCATCACTATACATATGATCAAAAAAAATAAAGGATCTTCACTATACATAATCTTACATGGCATAGGAGGTTATTAAGAATTGGTGTTGCATGTTTGAGAGATGGAGAATTAGCGGCACATTTGCTTATTCATTGTCTGCTTGCCAGGGATCTTTGGGCTGCAATCTTGTTTGGTGGGGCATGTTGAGTTTTTCATGTGACGGCGGTGGGGCTAGAGTGGGTAGAAGTGGTTGATGTGACTTATTTGGAGAGAGGAATCAGAGATACTTTGAGGGGATGAGAGGCTATTGCTTAAAGTTAAAAGTCTTTTCCTTTCTAGTTTGTTTAGTTGAGTTGAGGGAGTGCAACCCAATCCTTGATCAATTCCTAGACATGTTACATATTTTTACCATATGGAGGCATGTATAGGTCATTTATCAATTGATCTCTTTCTGGTATAATCAGCCTTTTGGCCTTTTTGTTCCTCACTTTCATTTTGTTCGTGGTTGGCGTTCCCTTGATGCTATTCAATAAATTTATTACATGGAAATTTATCATAAATGAGCAACTGCACAAGACACACACACACACGTGTATATATATAAGACCAAATTGCCTTCTTTTCAGGTTCGTAAAACTATTGTTTTGGGAATAAAGTAAGAAAAAATCCATATAACTACATAATACATGTACATATACATATATATTCTACTCAAAAGAAGATCTGAAATTGCCTTATTTCAAGTTCATACGATGATTTGAAAATAAGACCAAATTGCGAGTGGATTGTATCCGTTTAAAAAATCAGACCAAATTGCAATCTAATTCCCCAATCTTGTATTTTGTGAAGGAGGAATAAGGAGCACCTGGATCACTTAATTTTTGTCCATAAGGCTTTGGCAATGTTGCATAAACTAGTTCAGTTGAAGAAGATTTGTCCGTTTGCTTTGTTTACTTTCACACCAATTTGTCAATTAAAAGGAGTTGCCATTTCGGTCATACTATGAGGGCAACAATGCTGTGTGATTGTATAATGTTCCTATCTTTCAGGTGATTTGGTTGGAGAAACATGCAAAGATTCTAAGATAAATTTTGAGGGTTGAATCTTTATGGCAAAGAGTTTGTTGTACATCCTCTTTTCAGTCTGAATCTAAGGGGAATCCAATGTATTTAATTTCCAGAGATTGCAGCAACGCTGAATATATAATCTGGTTCTTTTGCTTTTATGTTTCTTCTGTGGGCTTCTTGTTTTCCAATTTTCTATCTCATCTTTTTTTTCTTTCTACAATGAAATTTCTTTGCTGCTGGTTCTAAAAAAAAATATTGAACAGTCAAGAGAACATTAAACATAGGATGCACAAGAATGGTTATTTTGTGGCGCCCATCTCACTAAGGATGAAAAATAGATGAATCCGGCACTCAGATATGTATACCCCACACTACTACTCAACATGAAGCACAAGATACCGACATCAATCAGATAAATACATCCACAAAGCCATACATGAAGAGAGAAGACATAGATGAACCTGGGTGGCATTGGCAGTAGCAACATTGATCGAAAAGCCTGATGGAGCAAGCCATTCATGTCGCAGCTCTCTAGAGATAGAACTGACCAGTCTTACAGAGCTTGAAGTAACCTGTCATGGTGAGTCATCAGAAACAGCACAGGGATTGCAACAGTCATCCTATAGAAATCCCTTTTTTTTTTAAATATTTCTACTAATGTTTTATTTGATTATGAATAATATTTAACTCTGATTTTAACAAAAAGATAACTCTACCTGGATTCTCCACATAAATCTATTGCATAGGTACATTGTTTGACCCATTCTCTAACAGCTCAAGCTTATGGGACAATTACTAACTTAGCATGGTATAAACATTGTTGGGCTCATTTCCTAACAACTTGAGCTTTTGAAACAGTTGGTAACTTAACAAAATCATGCAGTGTAACTCTGCCTATCAGCCAGGCCTAGGCATAACCGACAATAATAACATATCGAAAAACGGAGTTAGAGTTGGAAAACAAGAAAGCAAGACACAATACTCTAACTATACATGCGCATATACACATACAGAGGTAATTACATGTATATCCAACTCTATACTTGCATCAACTTATGCTCACGGACACAAACATCCATGTAAATGGACTATTGCTAATGTACACGAATATAGTAAGTCAACAGGTACCCTTAATAATCTGCCATATAATCATCAGGGGTAATAATCAAGTGAAATTCCCATCAACTAACAAAGTGACGACCACAACCATTCCTGCTGCTATAGTCCGAAGCCATGTGAAGTGTAAAAATATTTTGGGAGTATGTCCGACTTCTCTAGTTAATTGACAAATTCACTTTGCAGTTAGTTCCAACCATAAATCTTAGTACAAAGGTGCTGATGATATCCACATCATGCAGAGGGTAGAAGTCATAAGCTTTCGACCAACAAAGAGAGACTAAGAATTAGCTTTGAAATTTTTGGGTTTCATAACATCATAATCATCATCCTGATACATCCCCCGAGCAGAACTCAAGTGTGGGGGGCATAAATAAATGAATGCATATATAAAAAATACACATATTCATATGGATGGGTGAAGAATTGAAGAACCACCGAGGTTGAATGACGGAAGGAAAAAAGATTATTGCAACTAACATCAATAAAACATAACATATTTAAACTGTGAGAATCCATTTGGTATGTCCTCCGATCTGTCAGCAAAAAACTGAGCTAAAAGGAACTAGTTTAAGGAAACACTAGAATCTTGCTTTTAGTGCATCTAATTTTGTTTTACAATCAGAGGTTACAAAAATGAACTAAAACAGTGTTTTCAACCTATTTCAACGCTTTCTAAAATAAATTTTTGAGAAGTGTTTCCTGGAAGCTAAACGAAACAAAATTCGTATGTCCTCTGCTATTTACATACCGATTACCATATATAAGAGCTTACAACTTAGAAATTAGGTCATTATGAAAATATTATTTTATATAGTTGCCTAATTGATGTTAACTACGAACCCAATTTATTAGATATATTTCCTTTTGTTATGAACAAGTTATCACGCATGAAATCTCAAAATAAAGTAAGAACAAAGCATAAGAGCCGTACTATTAAAAACATTGCCAAAAGGCTGTATAATTTTATGTAGCCTTTAGATTAGCCAACTTCAGGTCTGAGACAGCAAACTACATTGCTTTCATTTCTGATAAACTAGAAAAACCAGAAATTGGTGAATTTACACACCATCATTCCATGACACCATTGTTACCAATTCTCTAAGTAAGATTAGTTGAGAGTCTCAATTTCAGAAATTAAAGAATGGTGGATTAAGCAAAATAAGAAGGCAGCACAATAAGCAGAAAAGAAACCTGTAAAAGTTGATTGTGCACAGCATCATGACAGAACAAAGTCTGGACTTGGGAACAAAAACCCTCTATCTCAGTTTCCTCCAACTCATCCTCAAGATTCATCGCCAAAATCCGTGTTTCGCTAATAAAACTGACAACCAAGAAGGTGTCATATGGATCATCAGTAGCTGCTCTTAGTGACCACATACCTTTGATGCCTTGAAGTTCTACCGATGCCTACAAGATGGGATTAATGCATGAGTTTAACGTAGACAATAAAAAGTTCAACACAAAAGCAAGACAAAGAAATTTTTGAAAAAATGCATACCTGTTCATTGATTCCAATTCCATTTCGAACTATCCGCAGAGACCCATCTTTGTAGGCTCCAGAGCAAGTTACGACCTGACCTTGACCTTGCCTCTCCAGGTCAACCACACAAAAGTCAACAATTGGCCCCAAATTGACATAGCTTTCTAAAACTTCCACATAGGACCCTTTTGCATCTGGATGGAGATTTAGCTTTATGAGCTGTAGCGGCACAAGAAAGACAAGTCAGAATTGCAAAATATCTGAAAATCAAATGCAACTGAACATAATTGCATGAGTAACCATAAGAGCTACAGTCTTCAGGTTAATTGTTTCACTGCTCATATGTAGAAGAGAATAAATTCTATCCACCGCCGGTGTAAAATCCCAATTTTTCACCATTGCTCATTATGGGCTCCACCGAGAGTCTATTGTTGTGATCTGAACCATTCATATTTTAAGACCCATAGTATGGTATTGCCATGCAAAAAATCAGCTTGATTGGAAGTCGATAGATATATCAAATTTTGAATTTTGGTTTATAAAATTGACGATCTGATTTCTGTCAATAATAATAAAGATAAACTGTCCATTTTACAAAGCAAAATTCAATTTTTGATCCTCCCATCGATGTCCGATTAAGTTTATTTTTCGCATGGATACACTACTATGTGGAGTCTACAAGATGAATGGTTCAGATCAACAATAAACACACGGTAGGACCAAAAAAGGTGGTGGTGGAAAAGTGGGGTTTTCCACTGCCGGTGGAAAGAATTTAATCTCTATGTAGAATCCATGTAATTTACCACTAGATGCAATTTACAAGATACATTAGAGAAAATATCCCTGAAATATATTTCAAATATACATTGAAGAATTGCAGATAAACTCACAGGACATGAACTGAAAACGCTTTGATATATGATCTTTGAAATTGCAGTTAAACTGTCACAAACGCACCATTCTGTCCATATTGCACATATTATACTACATTCTGAAATGACAAAGATTCTAAAATAAAGTAATAACCACAACTATCTGGCGAATTACTCGTAGTTCAAAAGAAAAAATTTAGTGGTATTATTTCTTCTCAAGGATGAATATGGAACAATAAAAGTACATGCTAATTGTATAACAGTTTTCCCATCAAACAAAAATATCAATTGCTGCACACAGCCCTCTAGGCCACTCATAGTCTGAGCAGTAGGGCTGCAAATGAACAAAGCCACTCAAACTCGGCTTGTTATGAGCTTGTTCAATCTCGACTCAACACTTAAACAAACAAGCTCAAGCCAAGTTTTCCAGCTCATTTCAGAAACAAGCCAAGCCCGAGCTAGACAAAGCTTGGCTCAAGTCAGCTCGCGAGCCGCTTATATATATATATATATATATATATATATATATACATACACACACACACACACACACACGGGGTGGTTCAATGGACAACTATTTTGACACCTAAAAAAACACCCCAAATCTCAATCACATAGTTCCCGATCAAATTTTTATGATCCGAACCGTTCAATGTGTGCAGAATATGATTTTAAGGGTGCCCGCGAGAAATTAGCAAAAAAAATGACCGGAAAGTGCTTGTTTTAAGTAGTTTTTAATTGAACCGTTCATTAATTCTAAGCTAAAAACTGCTCAGATTAAGCCGTTTTTGGTCTTTTTTTTTGTTGATTTCTTGAGGATACACTTAAAATCACGTTTTGATCACATTGAGCGGCTCAGATCATCAAAATTTGATCGGGAACTATGAGGTATTTTTTTAGGTGTCAAAATAGTTGTCCATTGAACCGCCCCGCATATATATATATATATATATATATATATATATATATATACATACACATATATACATATACAGTCATTTTCAAATGAGGAGGTCCTTATTTTAACTAAAATAAGGACCTCTCCATTTATCCCATTTTCCGTTCAAATTTCGATGATCCGAACCTCTCAATGTGTTCACAACGTGATTTTAAAAGTACACGCGAGGAATCAACAAAAAAAATAACCGGGAAGAGCTTCATCCGACCAGTTTTTATTTGAACCGTTTGATTAAAAATAAACAAAAACTGCTCGGATGAAGCCTTTTCGGTCTTTTTTTTTTTTGCTGATTTCTCGCAAGTACCCTTAAAATCACATTCTGAACACATTGAGCGGTTTGGATCATCGAAATTCTATCAGGAAAAGGGAGGTCCTCATTTTATTAAGTTAAGGTGGTCCTTAGGAGAAGGGGACTCATATACAGTCATATGCATATTATTAAAACAATTATTTTTATTTCTAACTTCCAACAATGGGAGTATTCGTTTTAAAATTTTGGTAAGGCAGAAGCCAGAAGCTTTTGTTCGCCTGCCACAAACGAAATAGCCAAGAAGATCCTTTATAGAGAATTGGATTCCCCTTGAACTCTTCCATTTCCGATGTGGGACAAAACCTTTTTTCCCCAAACGAAAAGAACACCAGCACAAGGCATTAGTCTCCTCCTTTCTTTAGTCCCACATTGGATGCAAACTCTCACCACCAAGGCAGATTTCCTTTATAACAAAGAGAGCCCACTCGAGCACCCATCACACGCCACATGCGCGTGCAGCTGGCTATCGTCTGCCAAGCTAGAGCGAGCCAAGCTCGAGCCGTTCAATAAATTTTCGAGTCGAGCTCAAGCTCAGTTTTTGCAGCTCGATTCGAGCTGGAGCCGTCCCTAAATTTGGCGAGCCGAGCCTGAACACACCAAAGCTCGGCTCCGCTCGTTTGCAGTCCTACTGATCGTATGCCCAGTTCATGTCAAAATCAAGGCCGAAGTCTGCACAACATGAATATTCTCCCACTAAGATTTTAGCACATATTCAGAGTTGGGCTTCAATATTGGACGGTTGTCTTTTAAATACCTGTGAATCTCCATAGCTTGAGCCGACATATACAACAGCATTATCAAGATATGATATGGTAGATGCAATAGAAGTTTCTCCCAAGAGCTCAATTTTTAGTCCAGTAACTCTGAAAATAATACGGCATTAAAATCTTCATAAGAATCCCGCAGCCAAATTTGGTTATATTACATCCCAAAAGAAGAAAGTAAACTGAAGGTCCAGTGTAGTGACACAATTATTAGAAGGAGATAAGAAGAAATTACTCACTTTTCTTTCTCATGGGTTATTACTAAAAGGTGAAGAAGCCCTGCATGGTCACCAAGCAAGTATCTAGAACCATCAGCATCAACCCTTCCATATGCTCTTGTGATCGACTACAAGCACACATCCAAAATTTATCTGTGAAAGTTGCACCTTGCAAGTCCTTGGAAACATTTTTTGTTCTCTTCAAGGCGGGCTGGGTGAAAGAGAATGCAATTGAGCAAAAATCAGCAAGTGACTTACCGGTCGAATTGGGATTGCTTTAAATGCAGAGGCACTGCAATATACAATTGTTTCTTCTCCAATAATTAGAACACCACACAAAGGCGGGGGTACTGGAATTAGCAAGTCTGCTCCATTATCAAGATTATTCTGAGACCATGGACCCTCGACAAAATCTTTATCCTTCAGAGCAACCTCATATGTTTTGACATGACGAGCGTCCTTGTTATCCTGCAAACAAGAAAATCAAGGAATGCAAACGCTAGAGTTTCACAAGGACCTCTGACGCAAAACATACAAAATGTCCATTCACCAGATAATCGTGTAATTCATGTGATATATGTAGCCTCCAGGCACATGATTTGATTAAAATGCCAAAACATGTAGAAAAAAAGATCTGCCATCTCTTGGTAGATTCTACATGGCTCCAACAAGTGGGTCAATTTGTTGGAGCAATCTAAACAATGGCCCAGGGGAACGAAAGGCCATCTCGTTAGTACTCAACAGTCAAAGCTAGTAGGTTAACAAAAGGCCATCTCGTTAGTACTCAACAGTAAAAGCTAGTAGGTTATCTGCAAAACAATACTTGAACAATATAAGATTACAGTAAGATGGAAACCTGGTAGAGAACAACAATAGTAGGTCGTGGGCAACCATATAGAAATTTGATATCCAAAACCTGTAGCTCCTCAAGTCTGAAATAGGACAGTATTCAAAATGCAATTTTCAGTGCGGAACTTAAACAGTCAAACAAGGGCAAGAACATAATAACAAAAGAGCTGCAAGCAGGAAGACTAAAAGAACCAAATTCTATTGCAGTTATCAGAATCCTTTCAATTTGTGGAACAGTGACATGGGGTAGACCAGTCCTCATAGTTCATACAACTGTTTGGATAAGAAAAACAGAAAATCTGATGCGACAGAAAACAAACAGTTAAGAAGAAAGGACAACTAGGTAATCAATCAGAAACAAGAGTTCAACCGTATCCACTACTAATTAGAAGGCCAATGCCAATTGATAAGAGTACCCCATGATGAGATAAAAATTTTGACAACCAAAAAAACCCAGGAAGCATTAAATTCATTTCCTTCAAAGTTACAAATCCTCGGAATTCTAAAATGTCCAACAAATTCACGGGGGACAAATCCTCCCCAAGATTCAAAATCATTACCTTTACGGGTATTGATTTCCAGAAACCAAGTAGGTGCAGGAAACATTCAGATAGCAAAATAATGAAATCTGACAAAATATCAAACAGAGATAAGAAGGTATCAGAAGAGGCATGTCAGGTGACACCCTCCACCTTGGTTAAATATACCCTTTATGACGAATAGATATTTTGACCAATGCTTGGGTCAAGAAATTCAGCGAAACAGGGTTCCAAAGATACACGATTCCATGTTCTGGCTAGATCCATACCCTACAATTTATCAGGATACAACATGCCAGCTATCCATATCATGTTGTGTTTGTTTCCTGAGTGTTGGCTAATAATTGGATCCTTACACCCCAACATATCCCAGTCATACAACTGGAGCCTCAATATCCCAACTGAGCATCTTAACCTCACGAATAACGTCAAAAAGTAATCGACAATAGAACTTCATTTTTTGGTGATAAAACAAATATCAAATGAGCATCAAGGAGGTGTCGTCCAAGTAAAAAAGGCTCCTAAGCAAAACTTCAGAAAAAATGCAGAAGATCCAAAATACAAAAAACTCAATCCAATAACAAGTGTAAGGAGTCTAAAAGTCAACAAAAGCACCAAGACTTAGTTCTAACCTTCCAGCCACCCAACCATGTTAAAATAGAGAAACTAAATCTCAACGACAACTCGTTTCCCACAATGCCAGCTTTGTTTATGACAGGTCATTGTCATAACTAGCTATGACTGTTGCGGGAAAAAAGGTACATGGAAGTTCGTCACAGGCTGCAACTGAGATTCCTCGCATTAATCATAACAATCCTTTGCCCAAGTTTCAGGTTCTTTCACTACTAAATATCACCATACTCAACTATGATACTCCTACCGCAAGAGAACCAAAAAATGCCACAAATTGATTCACATTCTACACAAGCTAGAGCAACAGATTTAGGCGTAAGTTTAAAATAGGATGAGCAACAAAGATTTCCTTGCAACCACTAGACATACTACACACCCGTTACAAGTTTTTGAATTCCCTGAATTTTAGCAAATGGTGTACACTGACCTGATAAATACAAAAATTTCTTGTCTAGGAGACTTGGAAAATTAAGTTTGAAGATGAGATAATAAGAACACAGAAATTCAAGGACGGGAGCCCAATATTTCATGTATTTTGCTTCCATAAAGTCATTCAAAAAAGGCTCACGTAAGGTGGGGAATTTCCTAAATCCTGCAAGTGCTTTGAAACTCCACTTGAAGGGATTTACAAGCAGAACAAGAGCAGGATGCAAGTTTCACCAATAACAAACCAGACATTCTGGGACCTTTTTAAACCCCACCTATAACAATTTGGGAACAAAATGCACATGAGAGCTATAACCTCAACAAATATACATCAACCAGTGTACTTTCACCTCCAGCCACTCAAGCCATCACTGAAAGATGTTTTCTTATACATGAGTGAAAGAAAAATTAATGTATCAACGTAGGGATTCCACAAAGATAGACCTAAGAGACGATACCTGATGTTGAATGCTTCCTTAAGCTGCCCTTTATTATCAAACGGAATAACCTAACACATATACACAGATTCTTTGTGGTAATTCAATAACCTTACAGAATTATGAAATGCAGAAAAATCATAGGCCCCCTTCCCAGCTCATAAACTCAGCAACCAATAGAAAGAGAATAAACTACTCCCTCCGTCCCAAATTCTTTGTCTGCTCCGCAAATGGAGTGTTAAAAATAATGCAATTTTTTCAAGAAAAAATTCAAACTTTTTTCACAAATTAAAAATACTTATTGATATCTAGTAAGTTGTTGAAAAACTTTTGATTTTTTCTTGCAAAAATTTTATTATTTTTAACACTCCGTTTTGCGGACCAGACAAAGAATTTGGGGCGGAGCGAGTATTAAACAACTAGTAGAATTGTAAAAGAGCGCATACCTTAAATAATCCATCATACAGATGTAGACCAATTAGTCTGCAATCAGGATCAATTATGCCAATCTGGGAGGGAAAAGAACCACCTTGGGTGAACTAAAGTTCCAACTTTGCGGCTACTCCAAATACACAGATTATCAAGATCTCAATCAAACATGTGACAAGACAGTAAATTTTTACCTGACCATTATCCGTAGGACGACCTATGCGATCTGACACATCCCCCATTGCTCTGCATGAGGAAGTGCAAAAGATCAAGACCCACACAAAAATCTTTCACATGCAATGATTGTCAAAAATTCAAAATGTTGCAATCAGGGACAAAAATGGAACAATTCATTTTCCATGACCTTCCTCAAGTCAGTCACCTAGACCTTTAGCAGCATCTTTGTCATCTTGTTCAATTTCACTGTCATCTCCTTTAAGAAATATATTTAAGGAACTGAATAGCTGTTTTTGATTTGTAATTTTGTTTTTCTCTTTCTATTGGTTGATTACTGAATAGCTATCTTTGTGATTTTGTAATTTGGATTTTTTTTTTAATCTTTCTATTGTTTTTCTCTATAAATATTGTATTACTTCCTCTTATTGTTACAACATATTTCTTCTTGCTGAGAAAAGCACAAAGACAGTGTTTTCTGTGTATAGATAGATAGATAATAAGATTGCAAAATGCTGCAAGAATTTTCAGAACACTAGTTGGAAAGCGATGGTAAAACATTAATTGTAAAATCAACCATAATCAGATCGATTCGTTGTTTTTGTCATCATTGTCTTATTAAATGCTACTAGTCATGCTGTTGATTTTTCACGTTTGCAGGGCATGCAAGAGCTTAACCTCCTCATCTGGCTGTCAAGAGACCAGAACTCTGGTATATAAGGAGCAGAAACCTTTCAGTATTAAAGTCCACCTTGTCCCCTTGAAAAACATCTGCAGCTGTAACCTAGACTTACCAGTCTCACTGGACTCAACAAAGGATGCGAACGAAAACTTCTTGTCTCTTTTTCTTTTTGTAGTGGGCCAAATAAGGTGGTTTGGCCAAGGCGGGTCACTTGGCATACAGGCTGAGCTCATGTCTTCATCCCCCCAGTTCTAACCAAAGAACAGGCTGAACCGTGAGGTTCGGCGCACGGGATTCAGTCATGGCAGTGCTTGGACAATCAAATCCCAACTGCCGAACCACAACTATGTTGACATCCCGTCAGGTTCGGACAATGTGGTTCAGGCCACTCACTAGTGCCAGCTCGCCCATGTGCACCTAACCACCTTGCTCCATATGTCACATCTAACATAAGCCGAAGCGGTAACTGTATGAGCTGGGCACGAGCACACACAAATGATAGATCTATCATGCACATGACCAATAAACGTCTTACCCGACACATCAGTTGTGACATCTGCCGAAGCGGTTACCAAGCGTGCTAGTGAGCGCTTACTTCAGGAGCAAGTCTTGGAGCCCTATAAAGGGAAGAAGATCAACCCAAAGGGATACACTGTTCCTTCAAACCCTTAACGCTCTGTACTTTCCTCTCCACTTATTTAACCATCTAAGTGCCTTGCCAGTGGACTCCAACCGGTTAACAGTGGACTCCAACCGGTTAATGCACTAACGGCGGGTGTCACCTGCCCAGGTTAGGACGACAGAGCTAGGCTCACCCATTCCCTGAACTAGAGGCTCAGGCAAGTCCAGATTAGAATCACAACCCCACACTTTCTTGACTAGGACAGGACTATCATGTCCAATCTTTACCAAAACGTCCAATAAACTCATTAAGGCGAGTTTTTATCTTCCTCGTGATCTTCAACAGTCCAATCTTACCAAACAGTCCAACAGATTCATTTTGGAAGAGTTTTAGATCAAGAAGTTACTAAGAATTCTGCTTTCAAGCCTTGCCAGTGTCTATATATCTTCTTCCCTAAGTGACTCATAAGAAGGGTAAATGGCACCAATGAAAGGATTCCAATGAGAAGGCCTAAGGAGGCAAATTAGCCCAAAATTAAAGTTCCCCAGTGCCTAATTATGTGGCAAGTGAACACTTATCTCTAATTGCTCATTGTACTTTGTGCTTAGAGCCTTATCTTTATTCCCCAACCAGTCCCAAGCCCGGATAAAGGAGGAGGGTTGTGCGTTAGGTAGCTGACATCCAGCATGTAAAAAGCCCGTCAGATCTCTACGACATGAATCCAAATATGATAACGAGAAATGCTAGGGCGTTTCTTTTAAGCGACGCGTTGTGCCTGCCTTCGGGTGCTTCGAAAAATGAGCAAGGGGCGCCACACCGACGCCTGGGTGTGGTGATAAGTGAGCAAGAGTTCCCGCACGTACCTAGACGAGCACGGGTAAAGAAGCTAGCCCAGGATTATAGGATTCGTTTAGCAACTTGGAATATAGGGACATTAACAGGTAAGACTAGGGAGCTAGTTGACACCATACTTAGGAGGAAGATTATCATAGGTTGTCTTCAGGAAACTAAGTGGGTAAGGGAGAAAGCTAGGGAGATAGAGAACACAGGTTATAAGCTCTACTATACAGGTAAGGATAGGCATAGAAATGGAGTAGGTATCGTAGTAGATAAACACCTGAAAGATTCGGTAGTTACAGTCACGAGGAAAGGAGATCGGATTATTTTAGTTAAGCTTGTGATCGGAGGAAGCATAGTTAATATTATTAGTACTTATGCACCCCAAGTCGGTTTGGATGATCTTACTAAAGAGCAATTCTGGGAGCAGATGGATGACGCGATTCATGAGATACCTTTTGGGGAGAAGCTATTTATATGAGGTGATTTCAATGGCCATGTGGGAGTGCATAAGCAAGGGTATGAGAAGGTGCATGCTGGCTTTGGTTTTGGTAACCTTAACGAAGGTGGTCGGAGAATTATAGATTTTGCAGTAGCTTTTGACCTTATAGTGGGGAATACTCTCTATAGGAAGCGAAAAGAGTATTTAATTACCTTTAAGAGCGGAGCCAATAGAAGCCAAATTGACTACTTTCTTGTTAGAGGTGCAGACCGATTGACATGTAAGGATTGTAAGGTCATTCCCGGAGCGTGTCTAGTGGCACAGCATAGACTTTTGGTATTAGATATTTGTCTCAAGGGGAACATTAGAAGGAGAAAGGAAACTAGATGCCCACGGACTAAATGGTGGGGCCTAAGAGGAGAGAAACTAGAGGTATTCAAGGAAAGAATATCTCAAGAATTAAGGTGGGGAGTGGAAGGAGATAGTGACAATATGTGGAATACCATAGCTGACGGTATTAGAAGAATATCAAGAGAAGTTCTCAGGGAGTCGAAGGGAAAAAGTCCAATTTCTAAGGAGACATGGTGGTGGAATAACGAGATTCAAACCAAGGTAAAAGCCAAGAAGGAGTGCTTTAAAAAGTGGCAAAAAGGACCGGAATGAGGAAAATTTTCAGGGTTATAAGCAAGTTAGCAAAGAAGCTAAGAAAGCCGTTAGAGATGCTAAGTTGAAAGCCTATGAGAATTTCTACGCTAGACTCGATAGTAAAGATGGAGAAAAGATTATTTATAAACTTGACAAGTTGCGAGAAAGGAGAGCTAAAGACGTTTCTTAAGTTAAGTGTATAAAAGATATTGATTCGGTGGTGTTGGTAAAAGACAAGGCAATCAAGGATAGATGGAAGTCGTATTTCGAGAAGTTGTTAAATGAGAAACATAAAGGAGGCTTTGGTGGGGAGGAAGAGTATGTACCTGGCGAGAACATAGAATATGAATTTTATCGGAGAATACACAAGTTCGAAGTGGTCAAAGCTTTGAAAAGGATGAAACTGGGTAAGGCATTAAGACCAGATGGTATCCCTATTGAAGTGTGGAAAAGTCTAGGTGACTTAGGGGTGACTTGGTTGACGAAGTTGTTTAACAAGATTATTATGACCAGGAAGATGCCCGATGAATGGAGAAGGAGCACTCTAGTACCTATCTAAAAGAATAAAGGGGATATCCAAAGCTGCAACAACTATAGAGGTATTAAATTGATGAGTCATACGATGAAGTTGTGGGAAAGAGTTATTGAGTATCGCTTGAGGATGATGACTACGGTGTCAGAGAAGCAGTTTAGGTTCATGCCTGAAAGATCAACCATGGAAGCTATCTACCTATTAAAGAGAATGGTAGAAAAACACAGAGTAAAGAAGAAGGACCTCCACATGGTCTTCATAGACTTAGAAAAGGCTTACGATAGGGTGTCTAGAGACATCATATGGTGGGTTCTGGAGAGAAAAGGAGTGACCAAAGGGTATATCGAAATGAATAGAGACATGTATGAAGGTGCCGTCACTACAATTCGATCACCAGTAGGGGAAACGAGTGAATTCCCAATCACTGTAGGATTGCATCAAGGGTCAGCCTTGAGCCCGTACCTTTTTGCCTTAGTTATGGATAAATTGACTAGACAATTTCAGGAAGATATCCCCTGGTATATGATGTTTGCAGATGACATTGTCCTCGTAGATAAAACCACTAGAGGTGTTAATACGAAACTATAAATTTGGAGGGAAGCATTAGAGTCAAAGGGTTTTCAAATAAGTAGGAGTAAAACTGAGTATATGGTGTGCAAGTTTAGTGGTACCAGCAGTGCGCACGAAGAAAGAGTGATGATCCAAGACCAGGAGATACCTAAGAGTGATCATTTTAGGTACTTAGGTTCAATCATTAGTAGAGATGGAGAGATTGCCGATGATGTGACCTATAGGATCCAAGTGGGGTGGCTCAAGTGGAGGAGCGCCACTGGTATACTGTGTGACAAGAGGGTTCCCATAAAATTAAAGAAAAAAATTATATGGAGCTGCCATCAGACCAACGATACTTTACGGGACAGAATGTTGGCCTATTAAGAAACAACAGGTGAACAAGATGAATGTAGCGGAAATGAGAATGTTGAGGTGGATGTGTGGTAAAACTAGAAGAGACAGGATTAGAAATGAAACGGTTTGTGAGATGATATGTGTAGCATCCATAGAAGAGAAGTTGAGAGAAAATAGACTAAGGTGGTTTAGGCATGTCTACCGTAGACCAGGAGATGCAGTAGTTAAGAGAGCGGATAGGATAGCTTTGGGTAGCAATGCCATGGGGAAGGGCAGACCTAAATTGACAATAGATGCTGTGGTGCGCAACGATATGAGTATAATAGGTTTGTATGAACAAGTTGCCCTTGACAGAGCTCAATAGAGGAAAATGATTCATATAGTCAACCCCAAGTGATTGGGACTAAAGGCTCAGTTTGATTTGGTACTTGACAATGGAAAGTATTTCATCAGCATTAGTGAGAAGTCTCTCAGCCACTCCAAGCTATCCACAATTTCATTTAAAGACTTAGGTGGTGGAGAGTGGAGATATTAGTCATCTTGTGCTATGTCGTTTGAGTCTTTGAGAAAGGATTGAAAAACCAAAAACCTCAAGCCACTAGCAAACACCATTTCGATACACTTTCACCTTCACACACAACAAAACAAAGAAGTGACAATTGCTTTACAACTCATCATGCAGACTGCCAGTGGCATGTGCTTCATCCACACATTGAATCACAACCAAACAAACTCAGAAGGACCAATAACACATGGACATGGTATGTGCTCTGGTAATGACTTAGCCTTCATGAGAATGTATTCTTGACACCCCAAGGGAGCAAAGTATCCAAGTCTGGAACATTCAACACTCTCAGGCATACCTCACAATAACATCCCAGAATGCTTATTAATCTAGGTCAAGAGGGAGGCCTACATATCACGAACTACTTGGCAAGCACCTTGGGTGTCTGGGGGCCTTCCGACTTGGATACAAGAGCTAAAGGCTTTGCCGCAATGCTTAGGTGAATCAAGGTGCTGTAGAGCAGTCCACCAAGAAAGAACTCTCACCAAATCCCTCTCGCAAGTCGAAACTTTCAGAAGACTTTATTTGTCCCAACCCAATGCCCCAAATAGTGCATAATAGGAAAACCGTGCAAATAATTTGGTAAAGGATAATATTCTGTTTATATCAAACTGGCAAATCGCTTAGCCCAATTTTAAATGAACGTCAAGCTAACTTTCAGTTTATTACCCAAAAAATTGGACTCCTAGATTTTATAATAAACAAAACTTAGATCTAGTTCCAACCATCTGTTTGATTCAATGAGGCTAGTAAACAAAATGCATGGCCTATCTGGGGCAGATATGAAAGGAACAAGACTAATGGATAGCTAGTATTGAAACAATCAAGGAAGCTTAAATGCTTAATATCCAAATGAAAAACGAAATAATATTCCAACGTTTAACCTTGTAATAACCTCAGCAGCGTCAGGATCCCACTGAAGAACACAGAATTTATATCTTTCTGTTGCAATGAACAGGAGATCTTGTGCTTCACCCTGATAGTAAGTACCACAAATTAAAGAAAACTTAAGTAATCTAAAAGTTTCTAATGTTTTACTGAAAATTTCAACTAATATACTCACATGAGGGCGAAAAAGTTCAAGCGTCGCAATTCTACCATATATTGGCACATCCAACATCGGCTGCACAAGAACAAACTTAGTTTGAGAGAGTTCTAACAGCTATAGTAAAAACTTCGATTCTTACGAGTTACGACAAAAACATTTAACAGGTTTTAGGTAGATACTAGCATACAATCCGCATAAGAGTTGTACCATTGGTATAAAGTAAGATTGGATAACACTAGAACATGCAAAGTACATAAGGAATAAAAAAGAGAAAACGTACTTGAGCACTGGCCTTGATGCCATATGCAATGGGGAAAACTAAACAAGCACAAAAGAATACCTTTGAGCATCCTATATGACACCTCAGCACTGATTATTCTATGTGAATGTTGACACTTATGTAAGTAGCTAGCCCCATTTTGGGGGTTTTGTGTTGGGTTGGGGATGCTTGTATTAGGAATATTTTTAGATGCACAGGTCGCTTAATTAGCAGACATAAGACTTGCCTGGGTATTTCTGGTTCTTAAAACACAGATATCTGCAAAGTTTCCAACCCAAGGTTGAGGATCATAAAATTGAAACCTATATAGCCAGTGAAGGAAGAAAATTTATAGTACCTGCAAACCCTGAGGACTAAGCAGATGAATCTCAATACGAGTGCATTTCCTGAGAGTAACACAAATTTTGTGAGGACAATATTTACGGATCAAAAACAATTAACGCAAAGTTACGACTTGAAAATGAAATAATAGTATTGTTACCAAAAAAAACAAGGAGACACTAGCAAAACCCTTGCAAACTAATCCCACTTGCAAGAACAGAACCAGTGTCTTGCTTTCTTTATGCAACTTCCACAAACCACATGCAGCTTAACTGCTACTTTTCTGACTCCAAATGTTTAGTTTTTAATCTCATGAGGTCTCCTTTTAGTCTGAAAGCAAAACCATCTAATATTTCCGGCTTCACTTAACACTTAACAACATCAAGTAAACAAGATGAATTGCGACAAGACTGGAAAGATTTCTTTAGAGCAACTCCAACCCTTACTCAAATCTCCACACTAAAATTTGACTACAAAAAAAAAAAACTAATTTAAAAACTCACTGAATAGACTCCATGTAGAATTTAATTTTACTACTGAGACTTACGAATATGAAACTGTGATACACATCAACGCTTGTACTCGAACTTTATTCACCAATTCGAGTTTACGAGTGCTTCGCATCAAATGAAGCTAATACTCAACCTTTTACTCAATTTCCAGTGTGTAAAACCTAATACAGAGCCGTCTCAAAATAGGACAAACTTGTATCAAATAAAATCTACGCTCGAGAAACGATGCCTGCATATGTCAATGTCGTAAAACTGCATATAGCGTGCGAACAGTAGCGGTGGAGAGAGAGAGAGAGAGAGAGATTACGCGACGATGAGATTGAGTTCCTGAGGGCTGGTGAAATTGCCGACGCAGGAGTGGGTGACGTTGGTCGGCTTGTGAGCCGTCACGACGTAGTTCCATATACTCATTCTCTCTCTTCTTTCTCTGTCGAAATGGAGCCCTAACCCTACTCCTCTCACTCACTCACTCTCTCTCTCTCGAAGTTTCTCTCCCTGTAAATATGTGTGAGGACTCTGATGATTAAACCCTCGAGCTTTGAGAACCCGACGTTGTAGAGTCGGCAGCTATTTTTAACTGCTGCGCAGCTTGCGGGGGATATAATTGCATTCTCTTGTTCCGCGCAATTTTGGGCTTGCTCTTTGTCGATTAGAGCTCGGTGTGGTTTATTCCGGTCGAATTGAAGTTTTTGAAAAGCTAGGGCTTGTAACTTTTTGGATTTTGTGCTTCGATTTTGAGGTAGGAATTCTATCTCTCAATATATGTAAAAGATATATTTTTTATCATTGAAATCGTGCCTAATGTTGTTGTGGTTGTTATCGTTGAATTCTCAAAAATCAGCTGAAAATCTGCTCGAAACGTCATCATATCGATACAGGCTTTTTGCCGTATCGATACCATAAGAAACAGAAGGTTCAGAATTTCTGATTTGTTTGCTGCATCGATACTTCATTTTGGCTGTATGGCTGTATCGATACCGGAGCTTATGGACAGTTTTTGCCACTTTGTTCCAAACTTCATCGTTTTGACCCCCGATCACTTCTAACTTGTTCTAAACACCTCCAAATTATCTCTTAACCTGAGCAATCGTATCCGTTGAGTTCATGAAGTATCTTTGCATCTTTTGCCCTTATTTGATAGAATTTTACATTGAATACCCTCTTGAATCACGAATGGAATAAAATGACACATTATGTGAGTACGAGATTCTTGAATACTTATCGACACAACGAGAACATTCGGGGCTCATCGACGGGTGGGTGCCTCGCAGGGGATATCAGGGTCCCATAATTAGCCAAGCAGGAGTTAGTGCTCATATTGAACATTCAAGGCCCAACTTTCATCGTGGGCGTTTCGCAGGGAATATCGGGGTCCCATAATTAGCCCGGCAGAAGCAGACACATACGATGATACGGTGTTGAACACATAAAAGGTGGGAATGATTATAGTGTGAGTTAAACGGCGATCGTTATGTTGTTTCGAGGTTATTAAGCCAAGAGTGTTGATTACCATATTGTCCTTATTTATGTTCATATCCTATGATCATCATTGCATTTCTTTTGCATATAATGTCATATTAGAATTTTCTGCTGAGCTAGAGTAACTCAAACCCTCCATCATTTTCAGGTACTAGCTCAAGGCAGTAGCTAGCTAGCATGACTAAATGCTTGGACGTGGACACATTTTGAAAGCTAACATGGAGAAGTTACTTATATTCTTTGTAAATCCCCTTTGGAAGATGTATTTGTAACTCTATTTGAAAATCTTTTGATTTGGAATATTGTAAACCCTTAACTCTCTTTCAATACTCAGTACTTATGTTAATTTGGGGCCTCGAAGTCAAAGATGTAATTTTTGGGAACTTAGGATGTCGAAATGAAATTATGAAAATGAAAATACTATATTATTTTGGGATATCATACGGATATGATGAAGCGGTTTTTGGTTACCTCCGAAAAAGGGGTTCTTCAGCCGTCCATCTGATCCTCCAGCGGATGTAGCGGCTTTCGGTGTGCTCGATTAATGACATGCAAAACAGACACAGTAAACAATGGGCACTGGCGTGGCTGTCACCATCGCCTCTCCGTTGCCTAAGTCAGTCGAGATGTGGAGATATTGGATTGAGTATGAGTTTTGTATTGTTTGCCTTGCGTTGCGTACCTTTGTGAGGTGGAGGTGTGATATTTATATAAGCATTTTTGGAGGAATCCCTTGGGACCGGGACTCTTAAGTCTCACCCGCTCCTGGCAGGTATAGATAGGTGTTGGAGTGTCTTCCTCACCTTAAGACTCCCCTGATCCTTATCAGGTTTGAGGAGTCCATTCACCTTGGACTCTTGTACTTGTCTGCCAGGTTAAGAGTCCTTACGGTGTTGGGACCTCTTGGGCTTATCCGTACATGACGGGAATAGGTTGATAATGGAGTGTCTTCCTTACCTAGGACTTCTTTGGTCCTTATTAGGTTTAGGAGTTCTCCTCTCCTTAGGATTCTGTGATTGTCATCAAGGTTAGGAGTTCTTGCCGTACACGGATCTTTGTGGTTATCCTTTGTGGACTGTAGCTTGATCTCTTCTAAGGAGATAAGTCTTGTGGCTGCTCTTTAAGTTCCCTTCGTGCATGGGTTTCTCACGGTTATCCCTTGGGATGAGATAAGGCCTTGGCTATTCTAGAAAAGGGATAAGAGTCCGACTCTTCTCTGAGTCCCCTAGACTGTACGAACCTCTCTCATGGAGTGTTTTATAAGTCTGGTTGTAGGTTTGTCATATTTGCCGAGCTCACTTGGTGAGATGAGCTCAGTATCTTTCTATGAGTTGTGCTCGTGAGCTGGCATCCGTTCTTGGACTAGTTAATATAGGCTAGCTGTTATAAGTTTGATTCCATGTTCTTGAGACTCTAGCTTGAGCCCTTAGGGCTGTGCCCGTGAGCTATTTGGTTTGGGCTGACCTTGAGATGACCTTTGCCCATGGAATGGTCCATTGAGCTCAGCTCTTCAAGCTAAGCTCTACGTCACTAGGTCTCCTACATGGTTGTTCATGTTGTGCTAGGCTTCCTGGTCTGAGCTGACCTTGGAAGGTTATTTTATACTTATCAGAATTATTGTGAGATTTTATTTATTGAAATCCTTTATTATTATGTTGAAATCTGAGGGCGTGACAAAAATACAAGAAAAACCCAATAGACGAAATACAAGGAAAACCCAATAGCTCTTCGGATAAAGGCACTCTTTTTTTTATTTATTTTATGCATCATAATCTTTAAAATGTCATAACTTTCATTATACATGTCCGTTTACATAATGACATATTATAAACTTTATTTTTTGCACTTTGAATTTTTAATTTCACACTATTAATTTAAAATTTACAGTGTTCATTTGTGAATTTAGATTGTTAATTTTAATACAGTTAACTGTTAAATTAGCATTGTTCATTGTAAATGTAGACTATTAATTTTCATTTTAATACATTTAATATTTAAATGAACACTTTTTACTATAAATTTAGATCGCTAATTGTAAATTTAGTCAAATTTAGACGAAAATTAAAATTAAAATTTTTATTTTTACATAATTTTATGTTCAATATTCGTCCTATTCGATTAGATTTCAACTAATATAAATTTTATAAAAATGGATATGCACAAATCACGTACTAATTACATTGAGCGGCTCAGATCATCAAAATTCGATCGGAAACTTTGGGTTGTTTTTTTAAATATTTTTTTGGGTGTCCCTGAAACCGCCCTGATTTTTGTAGATAGACACTAATGCAAAAGAGCTATAGGTTCAAGTCCTTCCCAAACAAAAAGCATGGGATATCCCAATATGAATCCTGCCCGAATCAAACATAAGATTTGTGTAGGATTTTAAACTAATTTTAGTACCAGGACAAATAGTCTAAGGGCTTGTTTGTTTAGAAGGATTGAGGATGAGATTGGATTAGGAAAAAATATGTGGGGCCCACCTTGCAAGGGATTGTTCCCTAATCCCACATGGGTAAACACACAAGGAAGGTGGGACTATACTATGGTTGGGACATAATTCCTCATCATATGTTTTATTATTGTATCTCACCTCCCACTACGATTAATAATTATGGGACTATCTTACAACTTCGATCCAACGACCAATATTACTTCATTTACGTCATCCTAACCCAACGCAATACAAGGCTATAATCTCCATCCTTATACATGTGAGATTTTAAAAAAAACATGTGAACCCCCTAGTACTATCTAATCCCATGGAATAAACTTATCCCCTGTTTTCCAATCCCTGGCCTCGAAACAATTAGGTCCTGTTCAATTGCCAGGAAAGAATAAGAAAGTAGGAAAAAATCAAATTTTCTATAACTTTCATAGTGTTCAGTTGGCAGGAAAATTTTAGAACTTACCAATTTAAGTTTTAATGCAGGAACGTAATTCTTGCAAAAGTGATCCTGCAAAAAACACAGGATTTTGCGTCGCGGGAAAAGGAAAATGAGTGAACAAAATTTTTCCGAAAGTTTCTTTTTCCTGACAAATGAACAACTAAATCTTAATTTTTCTTGCAAAATTCTTTTGTCAAATGAACACCCACAGAAAAATAATTTTCTTTTTCTTTGACTTTACCTCACTTCACTTTTTCTGCGAACCAATTTCCCCCACAATTTTCTCGACAACTGAACGGAGCTGTTTGTTTGTTAGGGCTTAGAGTTACTAAAAACATGACTCTTAATGCTGTCTGTTTTAGTCCCTGTTATTTAGTAAATCTCATAATATAGACATCGTTTGGCAAAATCAAGCAATTTCTTCTTTTCCTCTTTTTGCTGAGGTGAGGGGAGAAGATTTCGTATATTAAAGTACATATATTAAAGTACAACCACAAGATAATTGTCAAGCAGAGAACATAAATTAAGTTGAAGAAAGAGTGGTATTAACAGCAGACTTTTTAACTACAAATTTCAAATAGCACCCAGGTTCTTAAGGCCAAGAACAACCCCAACCCCAATAATGTGGCCCACACTCCCACAAGCCAATGTATCAGCAAGGGTGAAACCAGCTGGGTCACCAGTCTGAAGCCCGGAGTCCCTTGTCTCCAGCTTTAACCCTGCTGTGGCCTTCCTGTTTGCCGATGGAGCCAATCCAAACCTTCCAGCAAATAGCATCAAGCTTGTTGTTGATACCATTATCTGTCCAAATTAGCACAAGTGTTAAGAAAAATGCCTTCAATTTTGTATAGGTACGTCCAGACGAAAAGTCAAGTATGTGAGGCAACGCGGAAACTCCAACTTTTTCCGTCCGGATGGGGGCTTAAATCTGTCAGTCCAGACAATCGGGCAAAATTTCCGCGTTGTAACTCGGTTTGACTATTTTTGGAGCTCTCCTATATAAAGAAAGCTTAGAGTGTTCAAGGGTTAAGTACATTGGCTATTCAATTCCTCCTAGGATTTTGGAGTTTCTTCTTGGGTTCCACCTGGTTTTGTACCTCCTTAGATTTCATTGGAGTTTCGTCCCTTATATTGGGTACCTCTTTTAGAGTGACAGATACAATCAATTTTTTTTATAATCTAGACTCGTTTATAGTGAATCTTCTTCTTTCATTCTTCACCTATATGCAATACGTGTGAGACGTTATGCTTAAGCCGAATCACATAAATCTTAATGTGCTTGTGTGATTGTTTTTTGGCTTGTTTTTTTTTTACTTCTTCTTCTTCTTCTTCTTCTTCTTCATGATTGGCATAACAATAAAGATAGAAAGCTATAAAATTAATAATCATGATATTAAATGGTACACCAAATCAACAATCAAAATGAGTTTTACCCTTCTCCTCTTTTTTCAAATAATAAAGGAGGCCCATTTCATATTCGAATCTTATTATTACACCTAAATAAACATGGTCTTTTACTCAACTCATCAAACTTTTATACACAATTTTGAAATTGTCTACAGAATAACTTATGCCAAATGGAGTTCTGAATTGGAGTTTGAGTAAAAATCAAAGTAACAGTTGCAGATATTTTGAAAACAATACAAAGAATGGAATTGAATTGAATGAGAGAATTCGGTCGCTGCTTACCAAATTTGTGGGAGAGCCAATGAAATCACACCGAACATCTAGACGTCCCCTTCCCGTACGCTTCATTGGTTGGCCTGCTACCTGCATAGATTAAAAAAAATATATATTGAAGCTTGAGTTTCCAAGGTTTGAAATAACATTATCGAATTAATTAAGCACGTTATTTATGTAAACAACATCAAAATTGGCCTACTATACACTTTTCATGTTCTTCCAAACTACTAGCCTAGGCCGGGTTGTAACCCTACTTACGCTACCTCAAATATATATAAACCGCCATTTTCATTCTATTTTCTTTTGGGTAATATATGCTCACAAATTTATGCGCATAAATCCAGACACATCTTAATTACGTACCTCTATACCTTGTTTCAAAATCGCCTTTGTGATGGCAATTCAAATTTTCCAAGAAGTTATTTTCAAACAAATAAATAAGAACTCTCATAATCAGTTATTTCTTGTCTTGCATACTTAAGAAAACTATTATTTTATTATTTAATCTTACAAAAATGAGTAAAATCCCCTCCGCATAGATTGCATCCACAACTCCACTCAACACAACACAACACAACACACAACACAACACAACAAATATTTTCGCCATTCACTTGCAATTGGTCTCCATTTCATTCTACTCAGCACAACTCTAGATCTAATAAAGAAACAAATTAATAAAAACACATTTTAATTTGTAGCATACGAAGATTTCCAACCAAATTGGTCTAGTTAGTTAATTATCTTTAGAAATCTAGTTCATTGAGTTGGTCAAACTAATAAAGAAGAAAAGCTCTGCATGCAGTAGTACTAACCATTTTCAGCTGTGGGAGAGAAGTCATCAAAGTTGTTGCCATTTCCTAAACTTCAGTGATTGATCAAAGATTGAAAGTGCTCTATAAGTCTCCCCCCGGCCGCCTTATACGATTTGTGAAAAATATTTTGCTACAAAATTCTTGCTTTCTTTGTTTGGATATAAAAAAAGGGGGTTATGATGTGTGGGACTAAAGCATATCCCAATACCTTAGCCACAGGAAGAGGTTTGTGGCCTGAGAATGATAGTTTTTGGATACACCTAGATGCTTTAGGCTGGCGTGGCGTTTTCATATTGGCTGCTCCAAATGGCTAGGATTTGGTTGGTGGGGTATGAGGACTTCTGTTTTGTATTGATTGATCTACAGAGCTGGATATGGTGATCATGGGCCGGAGGACAGTATTACTACGGGCCCAATTAAAACTCAAACTTTCGATTAGTATCGTAAGTTACCGGCGACCAAGTTGGAGATCGTGGTGATCAAAGCATATTTACCCTAAAGCAAACCAAAGCGCAGACATTTAGGCTGAAGCAACAAGCGTATGTCCTGGGAATCAATGTCTTTAGGGCGTGTTTGATTACAGATTTTGTTTTGGAGGGATTCGTAATGAGGTGGGATTATGATTGAGATTGAGAATGAGGTGGAATTATTAATGAGGGGATTAATCATTTATTCATGTTTGTTTTGCACAGGATTGGGATTGAGAATGAGGTGAGATTGTAAATAACATGTTTGTTTTGGTTAGGATTGGAATTGAGGTGGATTTTTAAACTGGTCTTGCTCAATCCCATGGGGATGAGATTCGTAGTAACAACCCCCCCCCCCCCCCGGGTATTGCTAATACCTCCATTTTGGGGGATTAGCAATCCCATGGGGTAACTAATGCCCCTCCACAAATGCCAACCAAACAAAGAATTAATGGTCCTATCGTCTTCTCAATCCCAATCCCTCCCTCCAAGAGGGTTATCAAATATGCCCTTAATCTTTATGTCCTCTCCCCTTAATCCAAACGGAGTGCATGTAATGCCATGTTTTTTTGTATTATTTTTTTTTTCAAATTGTGTACATCAGTGGAGGTTAAAGGGAAAAATTAGTGGTTTTCTGGCCCTATTCCGCTATGAGTTCTTAAAAAATAAGTAAATATTTATTTTCAATTTTCAAACTTACAAATAATGGGCTTACGAAAATTGTTTTTGATTTTTTTTTTCACCGTTCAAAAGATCTTATTGAGATTCATCGAATACATTATTTGTAAATTTGAAAATTAAAAATAAATAAATACTTATTTTTTAACAACCCTTAGCGGTTAATTTATTGATTCATACACTTTCCTCCAGGATGCACATGAGGTCAGAAGTTGTAAAAGTGTTGTTAACAAAAGAACCCCGCAAGGCCCATTAATGGGGGGTACATGATTATATTGGCTGGTCTTGCTTGCTTAATGAGCCCATATTTGTTTTGGTTAACAAGCCCATATGATGCTCCATTGGGATCAAATATATCAATCGGGTCATTGGCTGTTCTTATAAGTTTATTTTGGTTTTCTTTTTCTTTTTTTATAAACATGTGAGAAATAAGTTTATTTTTGCTGCTCAAAGATTGTTGCATGTGCGATAAGCGGAAGACACAACGATTCTATCAACCAATATAAATCTAGAAAACAAGAACAACAATATGAAGAACGCAAGGAAAGCAAGAAATCAAGCACACAAGAACACAAGAGATTTACACGGTTGGATATGGGTTATTCAATGTATATTACGTCCAGACGATCGATGTGGTGTAGACTCCGTAGATACTCCTCAACGGATTGGGCCTACGCAAACTAAACTCGTTAGTCAATTAAGAACCATTTTAATTAAATCAAACCATGTCCAAGTTTTATAAAATGTTTTGAATTTGAGCATAGTCCACAACTACTTTTTCTTATTACAGTACATAGCTAATTCAAACTTTATATCATATGTTATTGTAGCTACTACATGTAGGAATTAAATGTTATGGTTTTTTTCAAGAGAAAGCATACTAAGATATTTTCTACACTGGCTAAGGTGTTTTTTTTTTTTTTTTTTAAAAGAAGGAAAAAATTATGTGAAGTACGAGCATGTTTGTCACGTGTACGTTATCCGGTTGAACAAAAAAATGCAAGATAATCAATTGCATTTGATAGTTTTTTCCACTCAACAAGCTAAATATCTGAAGAAAGAATGCAAATCTACAAATTGGATTTTTCCGTCAAGAAAATCTGAGAAACTTAATTGTTCTCAGAATGGTTTCAATGACAACAGCTGTAAAAATCAGAAAAGCAAATTTGTTCTTCATCCCAATTCATGTCCTCAAAGAGGAAAAAAATCTGGGGCGATAACTCATGGAAAATCTGTGTGTATTAATCTTTCTCCCTCCTTGGAGTTAATATAAAGAGGGAAAAGATCAAATTAGTAGATCTCGTAGCTATGCAAAACATCTTTTGTAAACACTTTTTTCCTCATATAAATATATAGGGAAAAGTACAAGCTAGCTTACTACTACATTTCATGCAACTTTCAGATCCTTGGTGAACCTTTAATTTTCTCACCACCTTTATTGTGGAGCTAGAGCTAAGTGTCAATCCTCAAATCTATAGAGAGAGAGAGAGAGAGAGAGAGAGAGAGAGAGAAGAGAGAGAGAAGAGATTTTGTCGCATCATCTTTGAAATTAATGGGATGCCATTTTCAAAGGTATGGTGAGAGATCTGTACCTTATTTAACCATAGTTTGGATGCAGGAGTTTTTTTTTTTTTTTTTTGCTTGGCAAAAGTTTGGATGCAGGAGTTGCTCTAGCTAAGTCCTCCATCTTGTGTAAGCTATCTCTTTGTGAGAAGCGGGGGCTGCTTTGAGCAAAAAACAGTATCGTGCAGCAGTGCATAATTTTACCATCCAAAAGTGTTTTGGATCATCCAGATTTTAAAACTTTTTTTTCTTTTTTTGATTAATTCTTACGGGGTAAACTCTTTCTTGTATGAGTTTTTTTTTTAAAAACCGGATTATTGATTGCTGAGACAAATGGTGAGATGGAACACAACTGCAAGCTGTTTTGTTTGCTCACAACAATCCCCCCGTTTCTGCTTTTTGTTCTTGAACATAGGAACTTTATGATCATTATTGCACATAATAACAGATCTGTAATCTATGATTTTTTGCAGAAAAACGAACAGTGAAAATTAATTAAAGATGTCTTTCAAAATGGGGAGTTCAAGCTCAAAGAGCGCGATGAAGAAAAGTGGAAGTAGCAAAAATAACTTGACAACAACAACAACAACAACAACAACAACGACAACAACAACAACAAACAAGTTCTCGGTGCTTGTTGTGGATGATGACCTTGTTATTCAAAGAATCCACAAGGTGTTTTTGAATAGATTTGGATTTGAAACCCAAGTGGTTGGAAATGGGAAAGAAGCTGTTGATTTGTATCGCTCTGGTGCTTCTTTCCATTTGGTCCTTATGGACATGGAAATGCCTATCATGGATGGTCCCAAGGTTTGCTTTTTTCCTCTCTTCTTTCATTTGTTCATTTTTATCCTGTTTGCTCATCAGTTTTTTTTATATTGACCTTGAATTCTATTTAGCCTTTTATCCCACATAGCTCATCTAAGTCACCCAAACTTAGTTAATAAAATTTAGAGATTATTCCACCGATTGCCAATTAATTTTAGGTTGGAACCCTCCAAGAAATCTCACATAATATTTGGATGTTGCGACTTTTTATCTTGATGTTATAAATTTTTATGCTGATGCTATCAATTGTTAAAGAAATATTATGAATTTCAATTCTACACACCTAAATAGAAGTGTGTATTTTAGCGTATCCATTTGTTTTTTTGGTTTATCTATCTTAAAGATTTATTTGTCCACGATAGGTAACGACATATTAGAAGACTTTATATAATATATTGCATGTGAACACGGATGTTATTTTTTAATTTCACTTTTCTTAACTGAACACCTAAATAATTTTGTTTTGGGTAAACTATAGTTAACCCCCTCTAACTAAGCCTCACATGCACTATGCCCCCTCTAACTTTTTTTTTGACACTCAACCCCCTCTAACTAACTGAAATTCAAACGGTCATAACTTCTTCGTCCAAAATCGAAAACATGCAAATTATATATCGATTTCGAGGTCTTGAAGTCAGCTTTCTAATGACACCAAAATCACATCACGATTCAAAGCACACAGAAAGTTATGATCAAAACGGTCTTTCTGTCTACTAGCCCTTACTCTTTTGATCATAACTTTCTGTGTGCTTTGAATTTAACTCCGTACACCATTTAATTGCTCCGCAAGCCAGAAACGAGAAAAATAAGTACCAAATTCTAAATAATATAATAATTGACGTAATAAACTCAAGTTAAGGGGCTAAATAGGTGTATTTACGCACCTATAACACACACACACTCTCTCTCTCTCCATGCAAATTTAATTTTTCGTGAAACAATACGTATGTAATTTGGACAGGCAACAAGGGAGCTACGAGGCATGGGAGTGAACAGCATGATTGTAGGGATGACGTCGCGGGATCGAGACTCGGAGAAACAGGCGTTCATGGGAGCTGGTTTGGATGACTGTTATATGAAGCCATTGACTGCTGATACGATCACCTCTATTCTTCAACAACTCAACATCAAGTACCATTGAGATAGTTTTGTTCAATTGGGTCATTTCTTTGCCGTTCCAAAAAAATAAATGAGTTATAAACCATATAGATTATATATAGTTGTAATTCTCTCTTCCGAATTAATTAGTTGTTGTAAGTGAACTGGCCTTTTGAAACCATATAGATTATAGTTGGAATTCTCTCTTCCGAATTAATCAGTTGTTGGAAGTGAACTGGCCTTTTGAAAGGTTTTGTGGGGTTCTTTCTAGTCGGTCCTATGGGAGTGGACTTCTTCCCTTCAAGTTCTAGCACACAAATAAAAAAGAATACATAGCTGACTAGGTCCTGGCCATATATATTTTTTCAAGAATACCCTTTCATTTCTCTCTATCCTCTCTCTTCTCTTTTTTCCTCCCTGTTTTGTTTTTTAATTTAAATTTATATATTCAAAATTTACATATTTAGCTCCTTAAAAACACTGCTAATTTTGTAATTGTTAATTAGCAGCGTTTTCAATCCCATAACCATGAAGTCCTAATTTTTAACTGTTAATTAGCTGTGTTTTTAGCCCTTAACTCTAATTTTTAACTGTTAATTAACTGTGTTTTTATTTTATAACCCTAAATTTTAACGGTTAATTATCAGTGTTTTCAATTCCCAAACCCAAAACGTTGATTTTTTTACTGTTATGCTCAATTTACAAAAATCACATGCTCCATACACAAAGCACTTGTTTGAACCAAAAATTCAGTACTCCATACACCAAAAACACAACTAATAAAACTAAAAAACCTACATATTACTCCGACTCCCAGATTTGAACCAAAACAAAAAATAAACATAACTAAATCGGTTCTTCTCCTTCAAAACTCGAAATAAATCATGACAAACTCATCGTGACGAACATGAGATCTGGCGGCGGGGGAGAGAGGAGAATGGGGCGGCGGGAGGAAGAGGCGAGGATGGTGGCGCCGCAGTTGTTGGTGTGGGATTTGCTCCAATGCTCCGCTGTTTTTGTTTTGAATTGAAGGTCTGATGCCACGTCAACGGTAGCCACAGAGCATTGACCGGTGATGCTATCTTTGGACCAAAATCAATTTCTTGTTTCGCATATTTGATAGGAACCTGTGGATCGATTTGTATGTCGTTCGTCCACGGAGCCGATTTTTGCGATTACATTTACTTGAGCATTACCACAGCTTTGTTTTGGTTTTGTTTTCGGCAGCGGCGGCAGGAGGGAAGAGCCGCGGCGACGGGGGAGGGGGAGCTTTTGGAAGAGGGGAGAAAAATATTTAGGTTTAGGTATTTATAGAGATGAAGATCGATCGGGTAAATTTATAAAATTACACCGGAAGGAAACACAAATATCGTGTATAGGACTTGACTGGATATGAAAGTGATAAGTAGGACCGGCTTGTCATTTTCTCAAATATTAATGGAACTCTCTTTCCTTTTTTGATGTTAATTACTTATGGCAATTATATCAGTATTTTTTGTGTACTTTTTCTCCATGTAAATATGGCATTGTGGTTTGTTTTTTCTTCAAATCACTAGTATTCACTACAAGAAAAATAACTTTGGAACAAAACTTAGCATGAAATCCTCTTTCCTCATAAAAAAAAAAGAAAGGTATCATTTGCTAAGGAAATACAAATTTTGTCTCAAAAGGGGTATCTTTTTGTTCAAAATGATAAACCTATATGGGAGAATCAAAATAAATATGCAGCGGAAAAATACTTATCTTCTGCCATGGTGTTTAAGTCTTGAGAAATCTGGACACCGTTTTGATCTTGAACCAAATTATCTAACACTCACAACTCTCACTGGTTTGTTTGGAGAGAAATGGGCAGGATTTTCGGTCTATTCTATATCACGTTAAAACCATAACTTGATGGTAATCACAGGCTTTTATATAGATAGACAGGGACCCTTTCCTAAGAGTCACAACCTAATGTGTGACTCTTCACCAAGAGTCACACCCTTTCCAATAGTCACATCCCGTGACTCTTCACCAAGAGTCACACCTTTTTAAATAGTCACACCCCTTAGACTTCCTTCCATCAAGAAAATATTAGGCAACCATTCATAAAGGTTCTATTATATGGGTAATTAACTTAAATCTAATATCCAAATTTTAATAAATATAATACATAAATACAATAATAAGATGACAAGTCATGTGAGCCACACTTAATGAAATATAGAACTAACACAAAAAGCCCACATTAATTTCATCGCCAAATAGTAACTTTATGGGCTTTGCAAAAAGGTGTCATTTGCAAGGAAATATGAATTTTTTCGTTAAATCTAAGACCTAATTAACTTTCTACTTCAAAAATTCGTACTATTTCAAATAAATAATACATAGATTAATTTGAAATTTATTGATAAAAGGTAATTACTATAAGCTACCTTTTCCCCAAATGTGACATCTCTCTCTCTCTCTCCATATGCAACGTGGAGAAAGGGCAAACCTCTTCCATGGCCGAAGAAGAAGCACAACCCGCAGACGAAACCTTCACCACCAAACAACCCTCCCACCGTCTCTAACCCAATATCAGTTCCACAAGTTAAACCACTTCATCACCAACTTCCACACCTACAAAGTTAACTCTCGATCATGACCGAGTTCCACGAGTTAAATCACTTCATCACTGAGTGCATCACTAAGTTACTCACATATGTTTACCAATACGGTTGTGAGGTTGAATCGGTAAAAGCTGGTGATCGGGGCTGGTGGAGCAATTACAAGACCATGGGTTATGGCGATCAGGGATGGTCGAGGTGTAACGCCCCAATTTTTGGGAACATGATTAATAACTATTTTATTCAAACTTATCATTTAATAAATAAAAAGTAGAATAATAAGTCATTACATCTCAAAATTATTCTCAAATCAAGATTATATTTATTTAAGGATAGAGAGGGGTACTATGAGAAATTTCTACTCTTTAGGGTGGTTGTCTTTTTCAGCAATATTCTGCCCAGCTCCATACTGCTCCAGATTATAGTATGTCTCTTGTTCGCCTTTTAAGTCTAACATAAGATGTCAGGACCACAAAAGTAACACCGTGAGCTTTTAAGCTCAGTAGCTAACTCCTACCCCCATATCCCATAGTATACTTCAGCAAAATTTTCGAGTACTTTATAAGACATCAAGCAGAACTTTTAATAAAATCAACTATTAACGATATTGTACGAGTGAAAGTGTCAAGTGTCAAATTTGTAATAGTGTATCGTATTTCATGTCAAAACGTCATTTCACTTATTATCAAATCTTTTCTTTTAGCACTGATTTTGTTTACTCCCTCTTTTAGAATGACTGTTGACCATGCAATTACAAACTCTAGTTTTACCGTTCCGGTCTCCCAGGTTTACTCACACATTCACAAACACTGGTTCCACCGTTCTGGTCTCCCAGGTTTACTCACCCACATCCAAACTCTGGTTCCGCCGTTCCGGTCTCCCAAGTTTACACATATCAAAATTTCTCTTATGCTCTTTTTGTTTTCGAATATTGTTTTCTCAGTTTTTGTGTCTCGTACACATACATCATTTTCTCGTGAACACATTATTCTTTCAAAGCTTGTTCAACATCACGCGATATGCATTTTCCGATGATACGTACTCCCTCCGTTCCATATTGATGGTCCAGTTCGGTCTTCAAGACGAAATTTAAATTGTTAATATCTTTCAATCTACAATGTCTTTAAAGATTTTAAAAACTTTGTATAATAGAACTAATTGAGATCTATCATATAAGATCCATATTGCACATAAAAATCATTGTAAATTGAAAGATATTAACAATTTAAATTTTGCATTGAAAACCGAACCGGACCTTCAATTTGAAACGGAGGGAGTATAATAGAAGCAATCAAAAGCATTTTCTGACATTACGTAAAATAGAAGCAGACTACCCTTCTGGAAATATTTACTTTTAATATTAAACAATTCAACTTTATCATGCAAGGATATTTAGTACAGTAACCAAGTCCTAAATCATGCTCAAAAAAATAAGAAACAAATAAACGTTCCAACTTAATTGAAATTCTAGGAGCACTTTCTATAACTTTTCTCATTTGCCAATTTTATATCTTTCAAGCCGATAATTACTTTACATAATCTAAGAACAATTCCTCATGAAAACATAGATATCACATGCTAATGTCCAGGTAGTATTCTTTTATCAATTTTTTTTTAACATGCAATAATTGTACAAGCCTATTCTTGTAACTTTAGCGAAAATTGTTAACGGTGATATACTTAGGTAAGTAAATAAGAGGTTTCTACCTTACTTCTTGGCAGTGGCAGGTTGACTACAATAGCGTTGGATCGGGTTGCAAACGGAACGTCTCCGTTAGGCCTTAATTTGACTGAACACTTAGCTTTTCCTTCTTAGGACAATGAAAAGTAAAAAGAAAATGGAGTGGACTAACTAGAGAGTGGTTTCTAAGTGTTGAATATACAACCCAATTATTTCGGTTCTCTCTCCAAAGAAGGGCGTTTACGAAAAGATAAGCTCAATTTGATAACCGTAAGGGCGTTTACGAAATATCTATTTTTGCTTTAGAATTCACACGTGAATTATAGAACTAATTTTGTGGAGGAATCACAAATAAAGTATTTTAAATAAAATGAACGATTCCGATTATTTTTTTAGAACCCGAAATGGGTCAAAAAACAAGTGTATGCGCTCTGGCATAGTTTTGATATAGGAGTATGCAGTGGTTATCCTAATGATCCCTTAAATTGCTAAAATGCGGATCTCATGGATCCCGATTAAGTTTCGATGATCCGAACCACTAATTTTGTTCAGAACATAATTTTAAGAGTTTTCGGAAGAAATCAGCAAAAATATATGACGGGAATGTGTTTGATATGAGCAGTTTTTCATTGAACCGTTCAATGAAAAACTGCTTACATATGAGCACTTTTCGATCATATTTTTTTTTGATTTCTAACGGAATCCCATAAAATAACGTTCTGGTCATATTTAACGATTCGGATCATCGAAATTTGATCGAAATCAATAAGGTCCACACTTTAGCAAAATGCTGGTTCCCTTGTATGACAACCGCTGCAGGAGTATGTACCAATAGTACTGCTGTTTGGTATTCCTCCTTGAGAGCGCCCCCGTCGCCCCACCACGGCACCCACAGCACCCCCAACCCCACCCCCCCCTCCCCGCGCCCGTTTCCCACCCCAGTTTTAATCTTTCTTTTTTTTCTCTCCCCTTTTTTTATTCTTTATTTTCTAATTTTTAATTCTTTTTTTATTTGTTTCCTTTCCCCTTTTTCCCTCTTCTATTTTTTTTGTGTTAACTCAAATTCTATTTTCAATTAAAATTGACTTTATATTTAATAAATTTATAATCAACAATAATAAATTTAAACAAAATTTTATTTTATTATAATTGAGTTCAAATTGTTAAAACATGAAAATACATAAAAATACAAATTCTAATCAATATTTTCACTAAATTCCGCTCTCGACATGCTTATTTGCTTTATGGTCATGTCCAATCCAACTTTAAGCATGCTAAAACCTTCTTGATCTCTTTTGTCATTCTATCCTAGGTCTAGATTGTAAGTAAAATCTAGAATAATTAAAGGCTAGATTTTAGAAATGATGAAATGATAAGTCTTCCCCTTAAAAGTGACAACACAATGTAAGAAATAGTTAAGACTTTCCTAGAAAGTCTATGTGTGTGTGAGTGTGTGTGTATATAAATATGTGTATGATTAAAGTTAGTTGAAATATATAGCTAAAATGGTAAGTTTGTTTTTTTCCTTTTTTTGGTCCTTTATAAATTAAAAAATATAGTTAAATAAATAAGTGTTCCAATTTTCAATTCGTTTGAACCGGTGCAAAGATATTATTTTTCTGATCATTTCATCGGAAATGGTCGTAATAAATTTTTGGCTCTAAGACCTTTCAATGGGCACCCTAAGAGAACTCCTTATTTAATTTTAGAGCTATCTTAGGGTGCCCATTGAAAGGCCTTAGGGTGCTCGTTGAAAGGCCTTAGGATGCTCCTTGAAAGGGTTTAAAGCCAAAAATTTGATATGACCATTTAGAATGAAATGATCAGAAAAATAACATCTTTGTACCGGTTCAAACGGATTGAAAATTGAAACACTTATTTTTTACACTGTTTATATATTAAAAATTAATCCGTTTGATCCCACTGGTTAATGAATACATTTATTTTTCTAATGAATCCGACTGAATTTTTTCTTTTTTCCCCATATATATTACAAAAAAATAGTTAAAAAAATAAGTATTTCAATTTTCAATCCGTTTAAACTGGTGTGAAAATTTTATTTTTTTGATAATTTCATCTTAAATGGTCATAATAAAATTTTGGTTCCAAGGCCTTTCAATGGATACCCTAAGAGAACCCTGAAACTAAATAATGAGTTTTAGGATGCTCATTGAAAGACTTTAGAGCAAAAAATTCATTATGACCATTTAGAATAAAATGACAAAAAAATAAGATCTTCGCCCTGGTTCAACTGAATTAAAAATTGAAATACTTAATTTTTGAATTACATTTTTTAATATAGAAAGAGTATATTTATAGAAATTAAATAAAAAAAGAAATTAAAAGGGCGGGGTTACTTTACGGAACAAAAAGGGGGTGTTTGGATACCTCCTTTTCACATTTTCATTATCTCATTTTTCAGTTTTGGTTGTTTGGCTCCTCATTCCAAAACTCATTCCCAGAAAACACATTCACCGATTTTGCGTTTAGAGGCAAAAAGTGAAAAGGAGCCCAAGAGGTCCTTTTTGCATTTTGGGCTTTTCCCATTTTCTATTCAATTACCAAAATACCCTGACTGAAATTGGGTAATTACATACAATCCTTCTCCTCTATTCCATATCTGTTCTTTCCCACCACACACACTGTTGAAGAGAGAGAGAGAGAGAGAGAGAGAGAGAGAGAGAGAGCAGACGAAAGCTGAAGAAGAGAGAAGCCTATCTAACCTCGTGGGAAATCCTCACCCATCTTTAACCTCGTCGAACAACCTTTGTAGTAACTGTGAGTTTGATTTCAAGAAAAATAAGTGGATTTCTCTCAAATTTGAGATACAAATAACTACCTCCAGATATTTTGTGGTTTTGTCTTCTCTCTCATCAGTGGTATACTATCATAGCTTTCTTGGCCAATCAAGATAAATATTCCTACTACTCTGTTTTCTTGATAAACATGTCGATTCATTGGTACCTTTGCTGTATTGGTAAATACGCTTTATCTCCTAAGACGAAGGGGCGATCCAATCGTTTGCGCGCATAAAAAAAAAAAAACAATATCAAAGGTCCACAGTTCTCGTTAATTATCAAACAAACTACTAAAAAATTGACTAAACAATTATTTATACACATTCCCATAAAGAATAATCAAGGGCAATATGGTAAAAACCCAACTCATAATTCATTTTCATCACATATCTCCCAAACACTATCCCTATTGCAAAATGTATTCTGCCCTTATCATCCAAACACTCTATCATATCCAAAATACATTTTAACCATAATTCAAAAAGCCAAAAAGCCAAAAATTTGAAAATGAAAAGTCAAAAAATAGGCTCCCAAACACCCCCCAAATGCTAGAGGTTTACGGAAAGGGAGGGGGTAATAGGGGGAAAAGGATGTGGGGTCGGGAGGGGTGTGGTGTCGGGGGTGGAAAAAGCAATTTAGTTCCTCGTCCTGATGATCCAATGGGTTTTACAAGTAAGTTACATACAAATATAAGTATTCTGAATTTGATTTGATTAAAGCGGAAAATCAGTCTGTCAAAAGTGCCTATATTACGGGCCTATCATAACTTGAAGGAGAAGAGAGAAGAGAGAAGAGAGAGAGAGAGAGAGAGAAGAAAATTTGAGTAGTAAACGGCCGATTCTTCAAGTACTACTCTGATCTCCTGCATTTAAGAACGTCATCATTACGGGCCCTGTCTCTCTCTCCCCCCCAAAATTTACACAGAGAGAGAGAGAGAGAGAGAGGAGTGATTTACTGTATCTAACATTCGTCAGGGGCTAGTGGTGAGGAGCCTGAAAGTAAAGGGTCATTGAAGGGAGAGTGGTGTAAAACAGGGGAGAGGGTGATATTAGATCAAACCAGTTTTCGCAATGAGAAAGAGGATTACACTGCTAATCATGTGGATTTTTCAGAGTCTGATAATGCTGGAATATTGCTATCTGGGTACGTACGTACGTATATACGTTCTTCCTTTGATCTCATCTATATCTCTTTTTCAATCTCTGCTCTAATTTCCTTTCTCTACCTGTCTGTTCAAGGGCTTAATGTGGTGGTTACTTAATAAGTCGCAATATCAATTTCTTTTTTTGTTATTTTTTTTTCTTTCTCTTCAAATGGCCTTTGGTAATGGAAATATATAGTTTTGTTTTCACACATAAAAGATAGTGCTGTAGACCTCGCAAAATGCATGGGTGGATAAAATTATCCATGTTTGATTGTGTCCACTCTCATTTTTAGGAACAGGGGATATCTAGAACCTTTCATGTTGTAATCTTCGAATAAACATATCAATACATCATCATCTATCCGCTAGAATCAGGTTGGTTTGACACTGTTCATTCGTTATTGCAATTGTCTAGAAAAACAATAGATGAACAGATGTGGTTAGGTCAATTGGCTGGCGAAGCGATAATCGAGATAAACGTTAGAGCATTTTTACATAAATGATGACATGCTCGGTAGATTTCACAAGTTGAACGGTTCCAGTTAGTGCCGTGATATCATGGTGGGACAAAAAGCAAGGTGTGATTCAAAAAATGGACTAGAAGATTCAACTCTAGGGTGTGTCGAATGAATGTGTGCTTGAACGCAACATATATATATATATATATATATATATATATATATATACACAAACGTATACATGGAACTAAATAAAAGAGAAGATCATTCACGCAAAAAATCAGTCTCACCGAGCTTGAATAGCTACATAAACAAATCAGAGGCAGGTGTTTATCTACCTGTTCAAGGGCTTAATTTGTTATTATTATTATTATTATTATTATTATTATTATTATTATGTTTGTTTGTTTGTTTTTTTGCTCGTCTATTTTTGTGTTTGTTTGCCTAAACTTTTTCATCCTTTCAGAGCTTTCTCACTTCCATGACTCGAGATACTAAGAGCATCTCCCACAAATTAAACACCACTCCCTCCTTGACTCAAACATATATCAATTTGAATTTTGCTAAATTTTTTATTCAAATCAAGAGAGACTCAAATTTTGTAAAGCTATTTCTCCCTATCAAATTTACAATCATGCTATTAATGAAATTCTTACTCCAATTTATGCCTAAATTTGGGGTTGCCCAATAAAGTGTATCGTACCGAATGAAGCTTTTACTCAAATTTGAGTTAATCTTGAGATCCTCTAATACCTTCAGTTATCCGATTAAGATGATTTTTGACATGGCCAATTGAACCTCTTTTTTTTTTTTAATTATTAAATAAAAAAATAAATAAATGGCTCTAATCATTTCTACGGGACCCTGTAATCGGCCCCAAACGCTCATTGGCACACTATTGGTACCTTTGGTCGGTACTAGTCAAGTTGCTAAAGCAAGCTCCCCAAGAAAATGGTCTTTTCATGGAATTAGAAATTATGAGAAAGGCTTAAAATGGGATTCTTGAAGTGTGTACTATGTTGAAGTGTGTATTATGCAAACAATTTTTTTACAAATTGAAGTAGTACAGTACAACATTAATTTTACTAGAAAAATGAAAGTGGAAACACACTTTGCTTCCTTCCAAATGCACCTAGAAGTTTGATTTAGTGGAGTTCATCAGTTTTTGTTTATACCTCTGTTAATGGGTTCCCTTTGGACGTTGGTCAATTAGCTAGCAAGCCTAATGTTTGAATTGCTAATTCGGCCTTTTTGCTTCCGTAATGCATATTCTATAGGCAATGAAATTTGTGTAGTATGAGAAATCTATATTGGACTTGTGAAGCTTGATTCGATTTAGCACTTCAGTGACGGTCCGGAGTTTGACCTAGTCATTTGATGTAAACTCTAAGTTAGGAATACTTGCTATGCGTTGCAGCCGATGTACCTTGTACTCTCCTTGTTCGAATTACTTAGTGGAATGAGTGTGAGACGTGAATGTACTTAACTACAAAGTTGGATCCACGTGAAAATCTGTGTCTTGTGTGTTTGTTTTCTGTGTTTTTGGTAAGATTAAATTTTTTTTGGGGGTAAGATGTGTCAATACCCGCAGTGATTGTATGGTACCAGTTAAATTGGAAGAAACAAAAGTTTTAAAGCGGACAGTTTTCTGGAAAATTGATTCTCTAATATACCAACAACTAAACGGAGTCGTTAACATTTTCCGAATCATTCATTCATTTCCTCTACGTAACTTTGTTCTGCACAATGTCTAGTTTCTGCAAGACAGGCCACAGTGCAACAGAAGGAGGAGGCAACGATTCCAGTCGTCACGACTCTATCGCCTCCAGAAGGCAATACCACGTTCCTCGATGGAACAACCTGGTGTGTGGCCCTTCCGGGGGTCTCCCAAGTTGACCTGCAGAACGCGCTGGACTGGGCCTGTGGGCTTGGCAACACTGATTGCCGCCCAATCCAATCGGATGGGGACTGCTTTCAGCCCGACACACTTTTGTCCCACGCCTCGTTTGCTTTCAACAGCTACTACCAACAGAATGGGAATTCTGATATCGCTTGCAATTTTGGGGGGACTGCCACTTTAACCAAAAGTAATCCGAGTAAGTTTTGTCGAATTCAATACACCCCACCCCATGTTATACTATATATACCAGTGCACAAGTTTTGATGAGAATTTGAAAATGTGTCTTTAAGGACCACTAACTAAAAGTGGCAGTGTTGGATGTGAGTGAAGTGAAATTTTTTACTTTTTGTTTTTGCTAATTAGTCCCTTGCATTTTGGTTACAGGTTACGCCAAATGTGTTTATACTGTATCCGGGTACGTTTTTCTTGTGATTAAGGGTTGGGAGGAACGATTTTTCTTTAAGTATGTGTGTCCGCGTGCGCACTTATGTGTCTTTCTCTCTCTCTCTCTCTCTCTCTCTCTCTATATATATATATATATATATATTTTCTGTTCTTATCTTTTTGTTTTATTTTTTTAACTTCCAGATCCGTTCAATCTTCAGCTCCTCCAACTTCAAAGTATAAACCTGGCCTCAGTTGCTGGAAAATTGCTGGTATTCTACTGCTTTTGTACATGAGATGCTAATCCGTTTTTTCCGTCATATCTGCGTAATGTGAAAAACAAAAATGTAAAGGGATTCATGTGCATCGAATAGCTCCGGACGTAGTTATGTTGTTACGTAGGTAGCGTTGCTTTTATGTTTAGACAGGTGGAATCATGTGTACTTGGATTAGCATCTTAAAACTGAGTTTTTGAGTAGACATTCCTTTCTGTGGTTTTGGGTTAGGAATCTAATGCATGCAATTCTCCTTTGTTTTTTTCCCTGTATTTTCTTTAATGTTTGCTTTTTTCCATTTGTTGTTTTTAAATTAGTTGGACGGTGGTTTAAGAATCAATTGCTTCTTGGACATCCCTCCCTTCTTGCTTTGGTCGTAATTAAGGTATTTGCACTGTTTCACTCATTTAGAATAGTGTTGTAGCTTGATAATTAAAGTTGTGTCTGCGCCTAGCTTAACGCTCAAATACTAAATGATGGAACCATCAGGGCGGGCAAACTGCCATCCCTACTTTAAATTGCGTTTCCGTTCTCGATTTTCACTTTGCATTGCCGCTCGTAATACTTGCTCTTAAGAATTTTGATACTCAGGGACGCTTTCGAAAGACGCTTTCACACTGTCACTCTCATTTTCATTCAACTCATTTCCGCGCTTTATGTGTCTAAAGGGAGGACAATCAGCATTTCCGATTCTAAAATGTTCACCCCTTGGTATTTGATCGTTTTTGTTCACAGCTCATTTCCATTTCCATGTTATGTGATGGTAGTTAGTTTTTGTCTTAGTAGATGAAATTGCAAGGAGGCTAATTAAATTAGAAATTCGAGGAGAAACACTCGCGAGTCCAAAGGATTTATGATAAGTATGAGTAAAAATGACTATATGCGATGTAGTTTAGTGACAATAGAAGTGCAAAGCAGAAGACATAAGGATTTAGGATTAAGAGCTACCAAAGTGAGCATTTTAGGTATTTGGTTCAATAATTAGCAAGGATATTGAAATTACTGACGATGTAACTCATAGGATTCAAGTTGGGTTGCTCAAGTGGAGAGCCGCTTCTATATTGTATGATTGAAGGATACAATAATGGAAAGGAAATTTGTACTATACGACTAAAGATGCTACATGCGACGGAGTGTCGGCCTGTTAAAAAGTAACAAGTAAGCAAGATGAGTGGAAGCTGAAATGAGAATATTGAGTTGGATGTGTGGTAAGACTAGGAGAGATAGAATTAGAAAGGAAGTGTTCATGAGATGGTTACATATTTAGGATAATTTGAGAGAAAATAGATTAATGTGGTTTGGACATATATTTACTATAGACCTTTTTTTTTGCTCGGCTATATTTACTATAGACTTGCAAATACAATAGTTTAAAAGAGTGACATTATAGTAATGGATGGTAGGTAGGGCTAGGGGAAGAGGACGACCTAAATTGACTTTGGATGTCATGATACAGAACAATTTCGGCTTACTAAATCTAAGTGAACAAGTAGCGTTCATAACACAAGGGAAAAGAAAGGTTTCATGTGGCTGACTTTAATTGATTGAGACACGAGACTCGGTTTAGTTTGATATTTATCAATATATTTTGATTTCTACGTGTTCATTGAAAAAACCAATAGACTGGACAATTTATTCGATTCCACTTTAAAACCTAGGCTCCATTTGTTTCGATGTAAAATGTTTTTTCAAAAAATAAACTTTCAATTTTTTTTTTTTGACATTTGGTTGGCATATAAAAATATTTTACCTTGAAAACATTTTACTCCTCTTTTTTCTAGCCAAACGGTAGAAAATGAGTAAAATATTTTACGTCCAAACAAACGGAGACTTATTCACAGTAAATTAACAAATAAACTGTGACAATGGGCCGAAAAAACTGGGCTGGAGCTTGGAAACTACCTTTAGTGTGTGGCCGGAAAATGTGAAAAAGAAAAACAACGACAGTGGGCCGAAAAAATTGGGTTAGAGATCCACAGCAGTGGGTAGCCTTAACCGGATGTGTCTGGTAACAGGTAAGCCCGAAGGCTGTTCCCGTCCCTGTCTGGGGAGATGCCAACCATCTCTCCTTTTTACGAACACAGCCTCAGGTTTCTTCAACCATTATTATATCCCACAACACCCCCTTTTCAACATCCGATGTGGGACTTTGAACTTGTAATTGCTTAGGCCCTGTTCAGCTGAGAAGAAAAGTTGCGAGGAAAAGAAGGATGGAAAAATTAACTTTCTTGTAATTTTTTGTGTGTTCAATTAATAAGAAAGTTGTGGCCTGTAGGACCTAAAGCTTCAATCTTTCTCATTGGAAAATGCTTTCTTACAAAATGTATGTTAATTTTCCTGCTATAGATTTCTTGTCAGGAGAGCACACAGGAAAACAAACATTTTTTCCCTTTACTTCGCCTCACAAGTTTTTTTTTGAGAAACCATTTCTCACGCAACATTTCCCACAATTGTCTCCATTCAGTTGCACAGATAGGATGGGAAAAGACGGGAAAATCAACTTTTCTATAATTTTCTTTGTGTTCAGTTTTAGAAGAGTTGTGGCCTTATAGTACCCACAGCCTCTACTTTTTCACTGAAAAACACTTTCTTGCAAAATAAGTCTTGCCAAAAGGAAAAAAATTCTTGTTTTCCTGCAAGATTTTTTTGTCAACATAACACATACAGAAAAATAAATTTCATTATTCTTTATTTCACCTCACTTCACTTTTTGAGGGAACTAATTTTCCTCACAATATTCCCGACAACTGAACGGAGCCTTAAGGTTTTTCCATTTCCGTTTGCTTTTCATGGTCTATTCATGGGATTACACATGATTTGTAGATGATGTTTCCAAAATCAGCCTCGCAAAACGCTCTTCCAGCAAATAGTTTTTGAAGATAATAGCCATCCATCATATTCATTTTTTGGCACGGATAGCATCTGATAATTTGAAAGCATGTATTCGGAGTATTGTCTGAGAATTGGTAAGCTTCAAGAAATTCTCATGGTAAACAAGTTTGTTCGCCAGACAAATATGATGTCTCTTTTTTCTGAAAAAATAGAGAACATTTACGGGTTTAGTTTTCCATTGGAGAGTGCAAAGCGGCTTAGGTCACGTAATCATCTTGTTAGATTTCTCGTTTTTAGAAAGTATGATCTGATGGCTATAACCTAATTGGAAAGTACGATTGAGAACGGCGTAGATTGTATTATGTTTGTATGCTTAGACATTTTAAAGAAAAGTCGCTATATTTTATAGTATAGATTAGAACTGAATATATAGTCACTAGTTGAGCATGTGTAATGTGGCTCATCGAAGTGATGGATTCAAAAGCAAGACAAACCCAATGTAAAAAAAGGAGTATGGCTTTATTTAGGCCCCGTTCCAGAAACCTTCTTAAAAAATAAGTACTTATTTTGGATCTTCTCAAAGAAAATAAGAATAGTTGTTCCACAAAACCCAAATAAGCAGTTTATTTCACATTTTCAAACTCAAAAATAACGTAAATGAAAAATAATTTTTAATTTTTTTTGCACCGTATTAAAGAGCTCAATAAGATCTATCAAACAAGATCCATATTGATAAAAAATTTATTTGCGTAAACACATGATTTTTGAGCTTGAAGTTTCCTTAACCAAAAAATAAGTACTTATTCCTTATTTTGTGGAACAAGCCTTATTATTGAACAAAAAATAAGTTCTTAAACCCGTTCTGGAACGGAGCCTTAATTTCATTTTTATGAGAAATAAATTATATTCTATAAAAATCAGAATAGCCCAATTAAACTAGATTACAGAGGTCAAGGATACTAAAAAAGGGTCTCGGGCAATACACCGACATTGGCTCTGGTCGTTGGGGTTGTTTCCTAATAATTGAAGGATAACTTGTTGAAAAATCTCAAATTGTTTCCACTAATCAATATGCTAGCCAATGAGAAGGATCTATGCTAGCAAATGAGAAGGATAACTGATTGAAAAATCTCAAATTGTTTCCACGAATCGATATGCTAGCCAATGAGGTACTAGTACTAATAATTTTGTCACATTTTCAACGAGGATCCCTCTGTATTGTGACATTTTGTGGTTGTCTATCTTGAAGGACCTGCAGCCGTTCGGCCCAACCCCATGTTCTTGATGGGCCCCTTTTGCCAATTTCCACTATTCATACTGTAGTACTACTATAAATGAATGTACTTCCATCCACTCACTTTATAGATATTTATTTATAGATAGTTTGGGTCCGGTTGTGGACAATTTGAGCTTTTAATCCATGTCTTCATGTGTTCTCTCTCTACAAAAAGCCGAACAAGGAGTGCAATTTTGTTTATTACCCTTTTTTGAAAAGAGGATGACCGTTATCCTCCCTTTTATTGATTAAAATAGTGTAGATCCTAGCTAAGAGAGTATCGGGTGAGAATCCTCTTCCAAATGCATATAGAAAGAAAATGAAAAGGGTGAACACCACTAGCAGCATATATAGGTGAAATTACACGGACACTCCCTCATCTATCTGGTTTGGACACGGACACCCCCTAACCTTTAAAACCGCCCATACACACCCCCTCATCTACTGAAAAGGGAAAAAAGCCTCAACGCCGTTAACGGAATGAACGAAATGTCAAATATACCCTTGGTGAAATTACACGGATACTCCCTCATCTATTTGGTTTGGACACGGACACCCCCTACCTTTAAAAACGCCCATACACACCCCCTCATCTACTGAAAAGGAAAAAAAAAACCCTCAATGCCGTTAACGGAACGAACGAAATGTCAAATATTCCCTTTGTTATGAAATGGAGCAACAACCATACGCCACACTTCACTCGATCAGAAAATTCTCTCCACCCTACTCGATCATGGCGCCTCTGTCGCCTCTGTCTCTCTTTCTCTCCCTCTTCAACTTGCATTGTAGATCAAGGCTAACCCTAGATCGTGAAGAAAACCCAAGTTTCAAAGAACATCGGATCGTGTACATTGTAAAAAAGCTATAGATCATGGCAAACCCTACTTTGGAAGGTATGTTTTATATGTCAAAAAATTCTAGATTTTCTTATTAAATGGCACAAATGTAGATGTATATGTTCATATTATATGATATATGAATACATTAGGGTTTTTGTTTGGGAATAGTAGGGTTTTTGAAAGGTGTTATACGGTGGTGACTTCGATAACTTTTAAAAATTGGGGCTTTTGTTGTTTTGCATTTGCTTGTCATCCATTTTGTATTTGAAGTCCTCAAGGGGGCCATGATCTAGAATTTTTTTACATATGAAACATACCTTCCAAAGTAGGATTTGCCACGATCTTCAGCTTTTCTACAGTGCACAAGATCCGATGTTCTTCGAAACTTAGGTTTTCTTCACGATCTAGGGCTAGCCATGATCTACAATGCAAGTTGAAGAGGGAAAGGAAGAGAGACAGACGTGCCATGATCGAGTAGGGTGGAGAGAATTTTCTGATCGAGTGAAGTGTGGCGTATGGTTGTTGCTCCATTTCATAACAAAGGGAATATTTGACATTTCGTTCGTTCCGTTAACGGCATTGAGGGTTTTTTTTTTTCCTTTTCAGTAGATGAGGGGGTGTGTATGGGCGTTTTTAAAGGTAGGGGGTGTCCGTGTCCAAACCAAATAGATGAGGGAGTATCCGTGTAATTTCACCAAGGGTATATTTGACATTTCGTTCATTCCGTTAACGGCGTTGAGGCTTTTTTCCCTTTTCAGTAGATGAGGGGGTGTGTATGGGCGGTTTTAAAGGTTAGGGGGTGTCCGTATCCAAACCAGATAGATGAGGGGGTGTCCATGTAATTTCACCGCTATATATAATAAAGTTGAGTGTCTTGGTCTAGGCCAGCTGGTAAAGTTGTGGCAGTTCTTACGGCATAATCTTATTATTGAATATTCAGTAGACAATTAATACATTAAATAAAATAAATTCATTATCTTATATGGTATGCTACTAGTATTATTATATTAGATGGTGGGACATAAATGTAAGAATGACATTAAATAATCTTAGTACGGAGTATATAATTATTAGACCACAAGTTGTGTGTGTAGATATGAAAGCAAAGTGAACAGTCTCTTGGGGACAATCGATGGGCATCCCTATATTTTAATACCTTGGATTGCCAAACTGGTTTTTTTATTTTATTTTATTTTATTTTTTTGCTATTTCTGGGTTGTTCCTGATATGGTGATTATGCCACTAATGTGTACAGTTGAATCTCATGATTTTCAACTATATAGTATTAATTTGTTATTTATAAAGTCACAGTACTTGACAATTCTTGGTCCACGCAATACGATTCATATTATGTCTCTTTGCCCCCCCGTAATCCATCAACACACCGGGAATATTTGGGGGTGTTCTCTCTCTCTCTCTCTCTCTCTCTCTCTCTCTGTTGGGATTTGTCCACATCAGTTAATTATCTTCTTCAAAACTAGTATATGAGCTTAGGTGACATCTCCACTCTTTGCCAATTGGTTTGAAGTTTTTTTTTTTTTTTTGAAAATGTCATTCATATCATAACAAAACCTGAAGAAGTTGGATGCTTTAGCATGGTATCAAAGCTAAGCTTTCAGAGGCTTTGTTTCATTGTGATCCGTGTGTTCTGGATTTTTTGTTGACCTCTTCACGTGCGAACTAGTATATGAGCATGGGCGGCCTCTCCACTATTTGTCAATTGGTTTGGAGTTGGATGCTTTAACACACACTCTCTCTACTTAGATGAGACAAATTTATTCTGATCATGTTGTGCTGATCTATGCAAATAAAAAAAAAAAATGAGTAGCACTCTCGCACAAAGTAACTTGATACTCCCTCCGTTCCTTTATTATAGTCCAGTATTCCATTTTGGGTTATCCCTTAATAAGTGTCCATTTTATAAAGTTAGTGGGTAAAAGTTGGTGAATTGTCTATTTTGTCCTAAAAGTAGATTTCATTTTGAAAATAAGTGAGTAAAAGTGTAATGATGATGGGTAAGTAGGGAAAGTGGAGGAAAAAGTTGATGTGAAAGGTGTAATATATGATGATGTCTTTTTAATAAGTTGGAGTTACGAAGCAGGATATTTAAAAGGGACGGAGGGAGTATCATTTTTCAAGAAGTATAAAACTTGAACTTGAAGGTCTCCTTTGGTGAAAAACCATGCATGGCCTGCACAACAGGCTGTTCTTAACTAGCTGGAATTAATTAAGATTCTTTATTTTTTTTATTTTTTTATCAATAAAGCCCAAGTTTTTCATATCAAATGATATATCTTGTATTTTATGTTACAGGTTATAGATCATTTTTGTCTGCGCCGGTAAATTTGTTTACTGCATCTGTGGAATGATGATTAACTGCAACAAAAAAATGATAGTGATTGTCGAAAAAAAAAACCAAAAAAATCAGCTTTCGATTTACTTGTAACTTAAAGTGTACTCCCAAAAGCACGTCAAATCCAACTTCTTTGAAATCATATTTTAGACCCGTCTTGCAGCTTTTAGAAATCTCTAATTTTGATGATAAATATTTTCGACAAACACTAACAATTAGTAGTAGTTTTTAAAAATAAAAAAATTGAAAATAGGCTCCTAAATTCCCTTTTATCTGTAGACAGTGAAGCATGACGAAACCACAAATCGTAAAAGAGACAGAGGATCCCTCAAGATCTTATAAAGTGGGATTACCAACTTGGATCTACTGATCTAGTTGAGCAATTATATATTGTGGCATTTTAATTAGTACAATCTGATTAATACCTTTTCCATTTTTTAAGGATTATTTGGGTCCTTAGAGTATTGAATCTTGGGCCCCTATCGGTTTCAAAATCAAACCAAAGCAAAATACTTCGATCATCCTGTCTACCCACACTATGTTTATTTATGTTGAGATTTCGTATTCATTTTAAAACTATTTCCATGATAAAGTGGCCTCAAATTAATGTCAGCATACATATATATATATATATATATATATATATATATATATATATATTTAAGGTTTTTTTCATAGCTGAAACGTAATTGTCTAATGATTCGGCCACTATCATGACATGATTGGCCAACGTAATAATAGTGGGAATGAATAATATTCCCTTTGTATTTGCTAGTTTGCGATAGTTATTATTAGGTTCATGGCATTCACAAATTGGTTGATAGTTGATGTACGTAGATAGCCATGAATACAATTTATTTGTAGTTAATTGAGATGACAAGTGTACGTAACACCCCCAAGGGCCGGAAATAGCTAGCCAGCCCAGGATCCCTGACCTCCATCTCCCGAATTTCGTAAAATCTTCTAATAAGGTTTATACATATTCAAATATATAGTCATTTTCAAATGAATAGATCCTTATTTTAGTTAAAATAAGGACCTCACCATTTCTCCCATTTCCTATTCAAATTTCGATAATCCGAGCCGCTCAATGTGTTCAAAACATGATTTTAAGAATCAACAAAAAAAATGACCGGAAAGGGCTTCATTCGAGCAGTTTTTATTGGAACCGTTCGATAAAAAAACAAACAAAAACTGCTCGGATGAAGCCTTTCTGGTCATTTTTTTTGCTGATTTCGCAAGGGTACCATTAAAATCACGTTCTGAACACATTGAGCGACTTGGATCATTGAAATTCTATCGGGAAATGAAGGTCCTTATTTTATTAAGTTAAGGTGGTCCTTAGGAGAAATGGACTCTTCAAATATAAGTAAAATACAAATGGGAATTAGTCTCTAAAACTTGTAAATAAAGTTGTGCTAATTTGGTTTGTCAATTCAAATAATTTTACTTTCGTAATTTTTTTGTACAACATAATCAAATTCCAGTACGTATGTGGGTATTCTCTATTCAAAAATGCTAAGGACACATACATTTGTGCACATATCTTGCACATATATTTTTATGGGGCCCACCTCGGGTCCCACCTATATGATCCGAACCGCTCATTATTTTTAACATAATGTAATAAGAGTTTTTGTAAAAAATCAACTCGGTAGGATATCGGCAAGGGCTTTTTCAAAAATCGCAGTGCGAATCAAACTGTTTTACCCTATGATTTCTAAAAAAGCCCTTACTAATATCCTATCGAGTTGATTTTTTACAGGAACTCTTAAAAAATTATTTTAAAAATAATGAGCGGTTCGGATTATATTGGTGGGACCCGAGGTGGGCCCCATAAAAGTGTATGTGCAAGATATGTACAAAAGTGTATGTGCAAGTAGCATACTAAAAAAAAGATAGGATGATTTTCTGTGCACACTGCACAGATCGAAGAAAGCTAGGTAAGATAATTACTCCTAACGAAGGCAATTTTTGTTTAATTATCTGTATGAATTTAGCGCCTTTTATATGAAGATTCTGACTCCACCGCGCGCCGTTTAACAGTACTACCATGACTCCTCTCCTCCATGACCGAAAGCTCTTGGTACGTACGCACCTATGGGTTGTCAACATGGTAAAGGCGAACTTGCGCTTGCAATATAACAGGATTCGATTTTCCCTGGAGGCAAATGATGATTTAAGTGGGGGGCCATAGTTGTGGGCAACTATGCTAGTCTCCCCCAAGGTTTGGATTGCGCAGTCGGATTCAATAGTTGCTCGGCTGCAGGGTTGTTCTTCGGTTAAAAAAAAAAAAGAAAAAGGCTCTTGGTACGTACGTATAAGTTTGGCCTTCTTCTACCGTTCATGGAATCCTAATTAAGTAACCAACACCATGCATTTCCCTAGCTATCTCATACGTGCATGGTATGTTCCTTCAAATAAAGAGTCGAATTGACATATTGGACTTTTGTCCCGACATGTAAATACTATATAATTCATTATTAGATTCCATTCCACATTGATGTTCTCTCTCTCTCTCTCTCTCTCTCTCTCTCTCTCTCTCTCCTTCTCACAATTATTTGTGTCGACTTCTCTTCTCTTGTTTGGCCATGTGAGTAAATAGTAGTGAACAGTGGCGGAGTCAGAATTTTGATCCAAGAGGGACCAGTTTAATAGACATTTTTTTTTATTGAAACGTATACTTTCTTTCTTTTTTGGTAATGAAGAGTGGTCTATGGGCAGGCTTGCGTGCATCACAGAACTAATCTCTCCAGCCCCCTACCAACCTAGCTACTTTCTTTCTTTCTTTTTTGGTAATGAAGAGTGGTCCATGGGCTGGCTTGCGCGCACCACCGGACTAATCTCTCCAGCCCTCCACCAACCTTTGCAGCCTAACCCAAAGAGTTTGTACAAGCAATTAAAGGATACTAATTGTAAATTCAAAAGAATTGTGCTCAATCTTTTACTGGTAACGCTAATCTCTTCGCGTGGCTGGTTAACAATGTGGCTAGTTGATAATGTTAGGTATTCGAGATTTATCGTACGACCTCACCTTAAAATTAATTCTGGTCATGAGGAAAAGTTCATTTTCTATCATCCTATCCTATGGAAACAAACATATTCTTTTATATACCCAAAAAAAAAAAACACACACACACAAACATATTCTATGGAAACAAACAAACAAACCGACATCTAAAACATGGGTCTTGGCCCTCCCTTTTGGCAACTTGAGTTGCTCTCATTGCTAGCAAAATAGTTCCACTTGTTGTACCTTTTGGCCACCTTTCCCCGGGACATAAAAAATCCCATCAAAACCATCACATGGTCCCCCATTTGGCATATCCATCTCATCTCCAGTCCTCCAAATTGAAGTGCATGTGAGAAATGGTGATGAGATAGCCCCTGTATCATTTTGTCTTTTGGAGACCTGTTCTTTCATATTGGGACCCAATTCCTCCCGAAGGGGTGGCCCACTACAATTCCAGAAGTCGAAGCCCTTTTTCCTTCCTTGTGACATATATCCATCTTTTTTTTTTCTTTTGACAGTTGTTTGGATTTGCTTATGCACATTTCGACTAATCTCCTTTATGGTTTAGTCAAAAGTAAGCCATCCATACCGAAACTAGAAAATTCACAAAAAATTTCTATATATTGCTTTACTGCGGCGTGGCCTGATATCAAGAATTGAAAGAAATATCATGCATGCACAGGGGCGGACGCATGTGAGGGCAAGGGGAGTCATGTGACCCCACTGCCCTGCAAACTACCTCACGATGGCTATACATATTTGAAACATTTTAGTAAATTTGCCCCAAGTACTACAACAATAATTCAATTCTTGCCCTCACCAAATTCTCACATCACCCAATTATTCATTGCCCCAAGGGCAACACGTGGACTTAGCCAGGTGGTGCCTCCCACCAATAAAAATTCGCCCCACTGACAGAAGATTTTTCTCTCTCCGGACACAGCTTTCTCTCAAAAATCAAGTGTTCCAAATTACAATCTGTTTGGATAGATGAGAAGATTTTATTTTATTTATCATTTATTTCTTAAGGGTCATAATTAAATTTTGACTATAGGGCTCTCATTGATTATCCCTAAGAAAATCGTAGAATCAAATATCTTTTAGGACTAACCAACGAGAGCCTTAAAGTCAAAATTTAATTATGACCCTTTAGAATTAAATGATTAGAAAACTAAAATCTTTCTATCGATTCAAACGGATTGAAATTTGGAACACTTAATTTTTCAACCTGTAGTTTATATATTAAAAAATATGGTTAAAAAATTAAATGTTTCAAATTTCAATTCGTTTGAATCGATAGAAAGATTTTAGTTTTCTGATCATTTTATCCTAAATGGTCATAATTTTGACTATAGGGCTCTCATTGATTAATCATAAGAAAATCGTAGAATCAAATATCTCTTAGGACTAACCAACGAGAGTCCTACAGTCAAAATTTAATTACGACCCTTTAGAATTAAATGATCAGAAAAATAAAATCTTCCCACCCATTGAGAGAGATTGAAATTCTAATGGGTTAGTTGTTAACAGTAACAACAGGGGTCGAGCAAGTGGGACGGAAGGAGTGTAAAATTTGACCCCAGTGCCATGAATTTCTGGGTCCGCCACTGTGCATGCATGCTCTGGTCTATTTGGCCAAATGGATTTTTATATCGATGGTTCAATATCTGTCACTTTCTTATTGGCTGGTTTGTATTCATATAAAATCAGAAAGATATTTGAGTCCATATTGAGAGTTGGAGTAACATCGTCAAATTAAGAGAATATTTGTATGTAACCAATATATATATAATATAATAAAAAGGACCATTGTGTTTTTTTTTTTCCTGACTTTTATTAAATGTAATTTCATGAAAAGACAGGATTAGATTTTTTGCAAGATGGTACAGTATATTCGATCTTCGTCATCAAAATCAATGGAATGGTTTTTCCTTACTTATAAGTGAAGATCGAAAATGATCGTTGTTTTCAATTGAAGTACTACTACTAGTACTGATCATCATCGATCAGAGTACCGTATTGCATATATGTCTACCAATTGCACCGACACATTACATATATATGAGTTATTAATACATGGCCAAGTCCCTTTCAAGCAACCTCAATCATTGAGCCTTAGAGTTTCCCTTTGCTGCTTCTATTCTCTATCTCTCTAAAAAATAAAGAAAAGAAAAAATGGATCCAAGTTCAAATTAATACTACAAATGTGTGCAAAATGAGTTGCTTGCATGTAATCTGCAAGATGGTAAATAATTTATGTTTGGAATCTAGCTTGCTAGCTATTACTGTATTTGAGTGCCAATAAGTGAGTTACATCAATCATGGACAATGTTGGAGCTGGACAAGTCATTCCAATACGGAATCTCATGAACAATAGGAGAGCTGGAAAATTTTTTTATGGCAAGGGCAGGGCGCGGAAGAAAGATACTCTAGTTTTTCTACTTTGAGGGAACTAGCTCAGTGCCGTAGACGTACAAAAAATGTTAAGCTTTTGTATAGTAGCACATCCAGCTAGCTAAACATTGGTATGCTAATTTATTTTTACATCAATATTTTAATTCAGAGTTTCCCTTAAAAAATTATTTGATAACTCAAATTCAATTAGCACTTAAAATTAAATAAATTAAGTCATAAGTTATTAAGTTGGTTTGACGGGAGGAAACGCAATGTTAAAGACACGCTTAGGACTGCTTTGGGACAGTTTATCTAGTCACCATAATGACTTTCTGTGCTCAGTCACAGACTCACGTATGGTCTAATAAGCAGGTGCATGCCCATGCTAGGCTTTGACTAATTTGTCATCAATTTATACATTCATCCTCGATTTTGGAGCCCTAGATCCTTACTATTCTTGGCCCAAATTGAAAAAATTCACAAAATCAACTGGACCGGAGCAACCGAATTGATCGAATCAATCAACTTAATGACTGGTTTAGTTTTGATTTTGCCGTTCTCAAAAAATTCATAAAATCGACTGGACCGGAGCAACCGAACCGAATCAATCCACTTAATAACTGGTTTAGTTTTGATTTCGCCGTTCTCAATGCAAACTGAAACAACCTCCAAAATTGAACCAATTTCTCCTTAGTCCTGAATGTTGAATGTCTTGCCCAGTCACCCCCGTACTGTCCTTGATTGAGGGTCCACAGTGATAAAAGAACTTGAAATTCCTTTTTCTCTAACAAATAGTACTCAACAAGCAAACTAAAAGAATCGAATCAAAAAGCAATAAACAGTGAACACGTGAATATACATGGAAACTCCCTTAAAGGGATAAAAATCACGGGAGAAAATCAACACACTGAAACCCATCATTATGCAGTTACAAAAAGACCTTAATTAAGAATCATGATTGATTGAGCAAAAATCGATTTGCTGAATCTACGTACACCGCACCAAGTTGTTAATTGTCAATTAGTATTTCCAGAATTCATCAAAAGAACGCTTCAAGTAGCAGAATCAAAGTTGAAAAAGAACTCTCGGAGTTATTTTGAAAAAGAAGTCACGTGTTTTCTTCGAGAGACAAGCCAAAAACTCCCTTGAATGTTTTTTGAGATTTAGAGCAAGAGACCGGCACTGACGTGTTCGTTTCGTTGGACAGATCTCCTTGATAGGAGAGGTCCAAATATGGCCCAAACAGAGCCGCATGTAAATAACCTGCAGAAAATTGGTGAGGTGCTTGAGCACCATCTGAAGTCTGCCTTTGAGTTAAGGGTTGTTTGATAATTTAAATTCAGTACTTTAAATTGAATCAATTAAATAATAAGTCATTTAGTAAATTTGATAATCATATTTTACTTACTTAACAAATTAAATGCCAATTAAAATGTATGTTAAAAAGTTGAAAAAATTAAGTAGCTCAAAACTACTTAATTCTGGCTAAATTCTGTGTACTACATTCAACCACCACCACCACTACGACTCCACTACCGCTACCACTTCACCACCTCCACGACTCCACTACCACTACCACTTCACCATCTCCACTACTCCACTATCACTACACCACCTCCACCACCACCATTACACCACCACCACCATAACCCCACCATTGCACAACCATCACTCCACATCCATCATTCACTACCACCATTACACCACCATCACTCCACCACCACCATTACACCGCCACCACCACCACCACCACACTACCACTACCACTACCACTACCACGCCGTCGCTGCCATAATGCCCCCATTGCACATCCATCACTCCACCGCCAACATTACACCACCATCACTCCATCGCCCCCACCACCATTACACCGCCACCACTCCACCACCACTGTTGGACCGCTTTTCCACCATCTCTCCTAAAACCAATTGGTGGTAGGAAGGGTTTCAATTAAGTCTTTTATAGCATTCGACATCGCATTCGCAAGTTTGTTTCAAGAGCGGTCGCACGGAGTGACATTGTGTAACCAAATTCACAGGGGCACTCCGGGCCCAACAATCCCTCCCTCACAATGACGCTCCCGTGACTCGAACCCCTGACTTCCTGGCTCTGATACCATTTGTCGGACCGCTTTTCCATCATCTCTCTTAAAACCAAATGGTGGTAGGAAGGATTTCAATTAAGTTTTTTATGGCATTTGACATCGCACCCACAAGTCTGTTTTTAGAGCGGTCGCAGGAAATGACATTGTGTAACCAAATCTATGGGGGCACTCCGGGCCCAACAACCACCATTCCCACTCCATCCCCACCCTCACCACTCCACCACCACCATTCCCACTCCATCCCCGCCTTCACCACTCCATCACCACCAGCCCACCACCACAATCACCACTCCACCATTACCATAAGTACATTGGTCACATTAGTAAATTAAGAGAATCGGAACTAAAATTAAATAATAATTTTTTTTAATTCAATACTTAATATATTTATCAAATAGTTTTTCAGCTTAAAAAAATTAGCATTCAGTTTTCAGTTTTATCGAACAACCTCTTACTCAAGCACTTTCCTTGAAAAACGTTTTTATTTTCCACACCCGTGATTTCTTGATTTCTTTTCCTTATTGAGCTGCTATATGTGTGAAATCCCATGAGATTCTTGATTATCTTCCACTCTAGTTGTCTTACAATCTCAACCTCACAATTTACACAGTATTATGATTTACTTCCTAAACAGACACTCTAAAAATAGATGGCAAATAAATTATAACTCAATAGTTGGGATATAACTAAATGTGTGTTTTGTTGTGAGATTTGCCAACAAAGAGAGACCGCGACATATGGACCTTGTAGACCTATAATTAACCTAAACCTAGGAGAAAATGCTAATCATGCATGGAAAATACTATGGTTGAGACATGTTTCCCCGAAGTTTCGTCTTAAACTTATATTAATTGGCAGTTAAAATTTTTCAATACGAACGTGGTCCATACTTCCATTAAGGCCTAATGTCAGGTGAAGGTGATTTTTTCCCCTCTCCCAAAACTTGACAAGATGGACAAAATGAATGATTTGAATCACTTTCCTAAGCACAAGTGTGGGCTACCACAGCCCCGGGTGGATCGGGGTGGCCCAAAAAATAATGTTTTGAATTGAAAAAAAAATTGTAGAGTCGCCACCCGGATTTATGGTTCATCACCCTAGAAACCGTTTTATTTTGAAAATGATTGATTGAATTTGAAAATCAGAGATTCGTTTGAGGATTCAGAAGCCACATTACGAAGGGGAAAAGTTTTACGGCATCCCCCTCGCCCGATCCAAAATCGGTCTCTATTGAACATTTGCGGGATTTTTTAAAAGCATTTTGTTTCATTAAACATTTAGCAAATATCCACAGATATATCAAGTAAGGAGTGTATGCAGGTGTCAGTGTACAAGATATAATAAAATAATGATGAACGATGGACAATGACTGGAAAGAAATGGAAAACTGCTATTGAGACCACTCCTGAGCGCTCGGGACTGCACTCTTAAGTGCTCAGAAGTTCTGCTACCCGATCCTGCAAACTTGGTTAGACAAGCGTAATGTAATGTTTGAAATAATTGCAAAGTACTAATATCATGAATCAGTAGTCAGCAAGGAATTTAAACAGTCCAGAATAATAAGTCTTGGCTATCTAAACTCTGCTTTATTGCATCTGAAATTAAGGTAATTAGGCTTTGGAAATGCTGAATCACTTCAATACTAAAAATGGCTTTTAAAGAGTATGTTCAAGGAAAAACATGATTTACTCAGCTGATATCACTTTAGAGCGCTTAGGAATAGTCCTGAGTGCTCAGGAGCGTCCCAAAGCTTATTTGTAATTTTTTGTATTGCAGCTCTTTTGCCCTTGCCTTAGGCTAAGGCTACGTAATCAGTATGAAGGATTGGAGTGGACTGAATGACATCCCTCAAAAGGATAATGACACTTTTTGATTAGAAAAGTAGAAGGATTCAACCTTTGTAAGTGTAACTTTGCTTCTTGGCTGGAGTTTGAAGATGGAATGAAGTGGGAAAATCAAAGAAATTAGGACTGAATGTGGCTCGTAACTTCCTAAAATTTTCATGATGATGTTTTGATTTTTGGACAAAACTTGAAAGATGATTTTCTTGCCAAGGGAGACTTCCCTTAATGAGAGATTACGGGTGCAATATTTCGTGGTGTCCCAAAATGCAGCCAAGGGGTGCTATTTAGAGGACAAGGAAAAAGGATTTTGAATTTTGAAAATTAATTCAAAAATAAATTAAATATATTTGGGAGGGAATAAAACAACATGATCGTCTTCTGAATTCTCTGGTGGAGGTCACTGTAGCAAGACCGAATATTTGAATAAACATGGCCATGTGCTGCTGAAAAAGCTAGAAATTTAGAGCAAAACAGTGGTCCTGAGCGCTTGGGAGTAAAATTTTTGAGTGCTCTGGAGTGAGCAAAATTTGGATTTTTGGAAATAAGTCCTGAGCGCTTGGGACTCAATTTTGATTTTTTGAAAGTCCAAGAAGCAAGGCCCATTCATAACCAAGGCTTGTACCAATCCAAATTCATCATCGAAGGGCCATGAAGCCACAAATTAAGGAATTTCAAGAGATTCAAATTGGGTTGTCTACAACAAGATGAGTCAATATCAGGGGCACAACAAAGCCAATTGTGCGGAGAGTATAGAGTGTCCGAGTTATTACTTGCTTGTCAGAGGGTTCTAACCCTTTTTTCTTTGGATATAGCTTCTCTAATTCGTCGGACAAGAATACACGATGATGTTTCTCTCCCCGAATCACTACTCAATGATCCAAGCAATCCATAATATAGAGCTCATTGAATAAATGCCCAAAAATTTATTCAAGTTGATCAACATCCGTATCTATCTCATCTCATCAGAAAACATTTATACAAAAAAATAGACGAGTCTAATCAAATTTTGCACGACTATTAAAGCCTTGTTCGGCTTAAAAAGCCATTGGCTTTCCCTCCATTTTTGAGCCAAATAAAGCCCAAAAAAAACGAAAATAAGCCAATTGTTTCGTCTTTATTCAAAAAAATTAAAAAATTGGATTTCGGTCATAAAAATTTACTTTTTAGATTCCTCTTATTATGAAGATGCAATAATCCCCAAAAAATTGACAATAAGCCAAGTAATACGAAAAAAATTTGAATAAGAACAAAAAATAAATCACTTTAGCTTATTTATCCGACAAGGTAATTTCATGTATTCGATCAACTTGAATTATTTTGTGAGCACACTATTTGGCGAGCGAGGTGGATGGCACAGAACAGATCATCAAGTAGAGATGTTATGGCGTGGCCAACTGATAATAAACAAGGACAAACCTGTCATTCTACTTCCAGATTTGTTTCTACCCTGGCAAATTCCAAACCACGCGCACTGCACGGTCTCTGAACCTTCTCAAAACACAAGCAACCCCGTTCCCATTTGCCACGTGCCACTCCGCACAGATCCACCCCCCTAACACACGTGCCACGATCACACGACGTCAGCAAAACTTGGAAAAGCCCCACAACACTCTGCAGGAACCACAGTTCTCTCACGTGCCAACACCATCACCTCAATCCCATCCAAAAATACATTAACGAAGATAAATTTAAAAAAACAAAAACAAAATACATTAATAACCACCCAAAATGTTTTCAAAAAAAAAAAAAACACCATCACCTCAGCTATTAAAATCCCATCCAAAAATACATTAACGAAGATAAATTTAAAAAAACAAAAACAAAATACATTAATAACCACCTAAAATTACCGCGATTTATTAAATCCCAGAAAAAGCCCCCCAATAATTTACCTCCGTACGACGTAGCATAAATAACCCCAACTAACCGTCTTCACTCCCATCCATTCCTGCTTACTCCTCTCTCTCTCTCTCTCTCTCTCTCTCTCTACGGCCATAATCACTGGAGCCACCAAGACCCAGAAAACGACGACGGCTCTCTCTCTCAACAAATCTATACGGAAACCCTAATCTTTCTGTTTGGCGTGCCTCAGCTAAGCTTTTTTCATCTTCATTAATGGCGGTCCAACTGCTGCTCTCTTCCCCCCTCTATCTCTCTCTCTCTCTCTCTGAATCTTTGACTTTGGATTGTTGATTCTTCTAGATTTCTCTCTCTCCGGTTGCTATTGTTTCATTCTCTATTGTCGCCATCGCTACCATTTTCTTGGCATCAGATTCGAAGTTTGAAAACATCTCCATAAAGTGCTAATTCTTTTGTGCATGAACCATTATTATCGAAATCAATATTCGAGTTCCTCGCGCTTTTTGACCAGCAGTTTGGCAACAGAACAGTTACTTTCATCAAGGTCGGCCGAAAAGGGAAAAAAGAGTTGAAAAACACAGCAAGTGATTTTTATATACTATATATAGATATAGAGATAGAGAGTTTGGGGATTGTTGTGGTAGTACAATGTTACAGTTCCAACAACGGGACAGCTACGAGACCCTTTGTTGTTATTATTCAAGCGAGACCTCATCGATGAGTAGTAGCGTCGACAGTTGCGTGAGTTTCAGCAGATTGTCCTTCGAAAACCTCAGCCTGATCAGATCGGAGTCCTCCCCGGAGAACAATCCGTCTCTGAAGCCCCACCGGTCGTCGGACTCCTCTTGGCGGGCGATCCAGACGGCGACGTTCAAGCGGAAGGCGGCGCTGGGGCTGAGGGACTTCACGCTGGTGCGACGGATCGGGAGCGGTGACATCGGGAGGGTGTACTTGTGCCGGCTGGCGAGCGGCGACGGCGGCGGGGTATATGCGATGAAGGTGGTGGATAAGGAGGTGTTAGCGGCGAAGAAGAAGAGTGAGAGGGCGGAAACGGAGAGGAAGATTCTGAAGATGCTGGACCATCCGTTCTTGCCTACGCTTTACGCCGAGTTTGAAGCCTCGCATTTCTCTTGTGTGGTCATGGAGTACTGTCCCGGTGGGGACTTGCATTCTCTCAGGCACAAACAGCCGTACAAACGATTCTCTCTCAGTTCTGCAAGGTACATTCCTCACGACAAACAATTCTCTCTCTCTCTCTCTCTCTCTCTGCATTCTCTTTTCTGTTTCAGTCTTTTTTTTTTGTATTTTTTTCTATAGTTTCCGAGGAATGGAACCCATATTTTTGTAGAAATGTCGAATGATGTGTCCGTTTCACTTCTGCAAAAGTTAAAAAAACTTTTGTTTTGGAATTTCATTTTTTAAAATATTTTGCAGAACCTAGTCTGTTTAATGAAACCCTATCTCTTTTTTTTTTTCGAGAAATAAACTTTTTGAAATCCTTGAAATTAAAATCATTTTGTTGGAAACAAGTACGAATCAAATAAGTATGTTTTGGAGTGTTTTAGATTTGCAATAAATAGTCGTAAATTTTATTTTCTACTAAGAATTCTCCATCCATTTTCTCACCATCTTTTCATCACTTTTTCTTTACCAAAAAATGTTAGTAGTTACTTGAAAGTCGAATTTGGCACATTTCTTTTGAGGCTTATCCTTTCACCTTCCATGCAAGTCATCACAAGATTTTCTGAGATTTTCCAATGTTAATACTAACAAATACTAGTACTTAAATGGAGTACTAGTAGTTTTATATTCCTCCTGGCTCCTGCTTTGCTTTGCTTTGCTTTTGCTTGTGTGGTCCAGTCCAGTCATGGAGAAACTCACAAAAATCTGTTTGGTTCCCGAGAAAACTATAATTAACTCAAAATTAAATTAATGTCTCTCCATTCAAAATCCAGGTTCTACGCAGCTGAGGTTCTCGTCGCTCTAGAGTACCTCCACATGTTGGGAATCATCTACAGAGACCTCAAGCCCGAGAACGTCCTAGTCAGATCAGACGGCCACATCATGCTCTCCGACTTCGACCTCTCCCTCTGCTCCGACGCAATCCCAGCCGTCGAATCCCCCCACTCTTCCCCCGACCCCCTGGATTCCCCCTCACGCCGTAATAAAAAACTATCCCCCTTCTCCTGCCTCTTCCGCTCCAAGAAGATCCAGACCTTGACTGCGAACAGGCTCTTCGTCGCCGAACCGGTCGCGGCCCGGTCGTGCTCGTTCGTCGGGACCCACGAATACGTGGCCCCGGAGGTCGCGTCGGGAAGATCCCACGGGAACGCGGTCGACTGGTGGGCCCTGGGGATCTTCCTCTATGAGATGGTCTACGGCCGGACTCCGTTCGCGAGCGAGACCAACGAGGCCACGCTGCGGAGCATCGTGAAGAGGCCCCTCGCGTTCCCGACCCGGTCGCCGTCGACGGCGGGTGAGGCGCACGCGCGGGACCTGATATCCGGGTTGCTGGTGAAGGATCCGGGGAGTCGGATCGGGGCGAGGCGCGGGGCGGCAGAGGTTAAGACCCACCCGTTCTTCAAGGGCTTGAACTTGGCGCTGGTGCGGTCGCTGACGCCGCCGGTGGTTCCGGATGCACAGAGGCAGAAAACGACGACGTCGGGCAGTGGGAAGAAATCAACGGCGTTTGATTACTTCTGACTGTGACAGGTGTTATGGCGTTCCCGCCAATTTGGGCGATAGGCAATATAGTGTGGTATGTATATTCGTAGCGTAGGGCAGAGCTGTCATTTTTCAAAACTTATAATTGCAGATTATTACTCCACTACTACTACTGCTACTACTTTAGTTTGGAAAAAGTGTTAGTAAAGTAATACAGTAGTACTAATAAAGAGTTAGTATTTTTTTTTGAAAGGCAAAGAGTTAGTATTTATTAATGAAGAGAATGAGAGACAATTAAGGATAATGTTAACACAGAAGATGACGTGTTAATGAAGAGATTAGATGGGAATTATTGACTAATGGGGTGCATGGGAATGAGTGTTAGAATGTACTGATGGTGGAGTTGGTGGTGAATCAGGCCTCCAATTATTAGCCTTTTATTGTGTTTTTTGTTTCTCTTATTAATAAGACCAAAAAAAGTTGGAAATGGAAGGAGAAATTAAGCACACTCTTTTCTTTTTCCCACCTAGCTTTGGTTTTCTACTAAAACAGATGGTTTTAGCAGTAGTACTGTTGAGTCTTGACTGCTCCAATAATTGTTTCCTTCATGCTCTCCCATGGGGGGGTTTGGTTTATCCACTCTACCCAACATTCTACTTTTATTTGCAGAAAAGGTAAATTTATTTTTGCACAACTAACGTAATACCAATCTCATTTCCTAGTTATTATATATGTTCCCCCTATATATGTTTGGATCTGAATTAAAGTTGGTGCTTTTTTCTTCGTTGGTATAACTATAGAAGTCTGTATACCCAAATTTAAACTACAAAAGCATTCAAAAATCAAAAGAATGTAAATTATAGTCTAGTACTATCGGAATATTGTGACCTATCCAAGGTGACTCTGTTTCAGAGACTTTTAATTAGTGGGCCATTTGATGAGGCATAGTTCAATTTGGGTGTCTGTTGTGATATCAATTTGCAACTTATTTGACTAATTCGTTTCAAAATAGTAATTCAAATCATTCGTTTCAGTCAGACCTGAGTTTTTCACACCCTCTAAAAGTCACCCTGATTGATACATATCCTAATATATATACCTAAACTCGTTCACGTTTAGGATGATGCTATGGTGTCTCCGGTCATTTTGGAGACAAACAAGTTATCCCTCACGTTTATGCTAAACATATACTTAATGACTAGTTAAACTATCTTTAGGTTCAATTAGTTTAGTCTTCCACGGAGATTCTGTTTGTTTATTTTTGATGAGAAACCCTGACTTTGATGAGGTCATCCTTTCTAGTAACTTGGAAGGGACCCACTTAAAACGCGCCGCGCACATAGCTGGAAGTATCTTGTGCGAAGTAGGGACAATGTGGGCCACTTGGCATAAAAAAAAAAAAAAAAAACCCTTAAACATCAGAACGGCCTTAATATTTTCTCATTAGGACTTATATAATTAAAATATATATATATATATATATATATATTTATTTATATATAGGTTAATTAAACGTTACTACTTATTACTACTACTACTACTATGATAGAATCATTGGACAAATCCGATCCAAAAAAGAAAAAGAAAGAAAAAAAGAATCATTGGACAATTAAAATAACTTCCTTGAAAGACATAAAGCATGTAAGGCCAAATCCAGTTTTCCCCACTAGCCCATGTTGTAAAAAGTGTATGCACACACATAAACAAATAGTACTGAAATGAAAAAGAAAACGAAGGAAGGCACTTCAACTTTTTTTTCTTTTTCATTTCTAGAGAGAATTTCATTATAAATGCATAAATTACGGTGGTAAACAAAAGAATAATTCACCTTGACCAGCTATTAAAAATAACAATATTGCACGCCTTATTTTATTCTTTACAAAACGCGGTGGGCCAAATACAAGAATAGTAGGGACCATTGTAATTGTCGGAGGGAGAAATAATACAGATGCACAAATGCACAGGCAATAGATTTTGAGGCATCTATTGATTTTTGCTTAAGTTTTATAACTTGAATCCTAGAAAAAAAAAGGTCACATCTTCTTCTTTATCTTCTGATGATATACGAAATAAGAACTCTCTTTTCATGAAAGCTCGCAAGAAATTGAATCTAAATGCCAAGTTGGACATCAAATCTAGAGGGGGGAGAAATTTCATGTTAAAAAAATTCATTGAAATGGAGGAAAAATGAAATTGCGGACAGAATCAATGCTCTCAATGATTTGGATGGAGATGATTTTTTGGAAGAGGCTAATGATTTCAAGGAAATGATTTCTCTTTCTTTAGAATTTTAACTTCGAGGTTTGTTTGTTTTTTTTGGTTGTGTTCCTTTCAGGTTGGTCTGTTCTTTGTCGTTTGGGTTGATTTTTGGGTGTTGGCCGGTTTCAGGTGTTGCTTAGGGTGTTTTTTTTTTTTTGGCATGTTTGGTTTTGGTTGTAGATATATTTCAGGTTTTTTGGTTGGTTGGTTTCTTGCCTTCCTTCGGTTTGGTTCTCGGGTGGCGTTTTGCCGCTGTGCCCGAGATCCATTTAATCTTTATATATCTTCTTCAAAGATTAATAAAATCTTTTTGCTTAGCCAAAAATAAATGTTGAGGCGAGGGTCCAGCGAAGATGTATTTGTGCGCAATCTGTGAGTGATCAATTGATGGTTCCATTAGCAACTTCTCCCATAACAATTTTACCGAAGAACCAACCAATTGTCCGGCACCCTAGTAAGAAACCTCTAAGAGCATGCATTCAAAAGAGTCAATTTTGGAGGATCAAAAAAAAAAAAAAAAGAGTCAATTTTGAGTAATTGAAAATAATTAAATATGAGCAAACACCAAAGAATGGACAAAAGTGTCGCACAAATTTTTTTTTTGTTCAAATCCAACATTAGGGACCTGGGGGCTTGCTGAGCCTAAGGCACAGCATCACGGGTATGTCCAAAATACAGGCAATGTCCCGAGCCAAAACGAAAAGAAAAAAAAAAAAAGTCCGAACCGTTCACCATGTAAAATTCGACACGTGAACAAACTTGAAAAAAATTAAGTTAGATTAGATATTGGAAACTTAATTAGTGAACGAACTACATTTTTGGGCTATATTTATAAATGTCCAAAAAAATTTACTACTATTGTTTACAAATGTGGTTTGTTCACCAAGTTATCGAGATTTGATTGACTTGATTTTTTGAGGGTTGGGTTTACCCAAATGTGGTTTGATCTTTGGGTCGGCTTTTACTCTTTTGTACTGGTTTTAATGAGCCTACTTAACGAGCAAAGACTTCACATTAATTCTTAAGGGTTCCAATTACCTTAGGTTTTGGTTCTTCCTCTGATGCCAACATTTGCATAACCAACTTACTAGAAAAACTAATTAACACAAATTTATGAGGCTTTATTTCGACACTGATCATGTTGTTGATATGAGAATCAACAAAGAAAGAAAATTTTTCATTCATCTTATGGTGAGCATTTATTTGACAAACAATATGGAGTGAGATACTACTGTAAAACAAAGATTCTATTAGTGGTAGTCAGATCTTCTACCATTTGATTAGCGAGATAATGGTAGAAAGTGTAAAAAAAAAAAACTTTTTCGGTGTTCACTTAGCAAAAAAATCCTAGAAAGTGATAGAAAATAAACTTTCTTCTACAACCTGATAAGTGTCAAAATATACATAATTTAGCTGTCCAAACTACATTTGTTAGTCATTTATTTTTGTTAATTGATATTTATTTTGTTCTTTTGTTGTTTATAGGTTGTTTGAGCTCGTTGTTTGAGATTTTGGATTAAAGCAGAAGATACAAAAAACTTGGGGTCTAAATGCAAAGTGTTTAAAGAAGGATTATTGCTTTGTCATTTCATGAAGCCTAAGGAAACTTTCAAGTAATTATGCCTTGTTCTTTTCACAATTTTTCAAAAAATTTCCCCTAAATTCTTCATACTTCTAACATTTCTCTCTATCTCTCTCCACTTATTACCCCTACTATTTTTCAAAAAAAAATTCAAACTCTAATCCAAACAAAGCACAAGGCATTAAAAACTCACTATATTAGGCCTATTATGGATTGACTTCAGCAGCTTTTGGACGAGAGTTGTGGCCGTGGAAAAAAAAAAGAAAAGGAATTGGTTTCAACGTCAACAGCAGCTACCGACGTACGTAAGAAGGAAGATGCCGTTCTACATGGAGATTAACCCAACGTCTTTTGATTCTTCTCCTTCCGTGGGCAATTAATCATCTCTCTTAGTAACTCTTTTTCTGTCAAGTTTTTGAAATTTTGTTCAATTATTCGCATTTCGGTAACTCATTTTAATTTTTATTCTTAATTAAAGTTGTTCATTGGTATTCAATTAATTGTTATATCTTATTTATTTTCTTTTTCTAAAATTAGAAGCATGATTCAAATTAGGGTTTCTTTTTTCCATGCATAATGAGTAGTGAGTAGTCATATAAGCAGGGACGCGGGGTGATTAGCACACTGTGGTCTGGTTGGGTACTGTTCCCATTTCCAACAATTAAAAAATTGATTTTAGATTGGAAAAATACTTCCCGCAGACGAACCTGGGCATTGTCGGAATTCATGTAAACGGGAGAATGGGGATCCAAAACTCATTCTCCCTTGTGCATGAGTAAACGGCGACCCTAAGGTTTCGCATCTTGCGGGGTATCTTTTTCAATCTAAAATTGAACGTTTTTAAGAACATCGAATGAAGCAGGTTAATCCGGACTAGTTATGAGAGCTATGAACCCTACGACTGTACCTCATTTTAATTATTTGAAAAGAATAGTTGTTTCTTGATCAAAACTACAAGGGGTGGCTACCTAATAACCCGTTTAAATTATAACAACCCGAGTTTTTAAGTCAGCACACATCACCGTCTTTAAGAATTCGACTCCGGTCTTATTAGATATTGTGTTACGTCGGTCTTCGCTCTACGCTTAGGGCAACCCATTATTTTAGGACTAGGAATCGTCAAGCACAACCCTCTAAAACTAGAGAGTTTGCCTTGCTTTTTATCATAAAAAGTGTAGGGAAATTTTATGTTCTTGTGATAATCAACAATAATTACGCTAAGTGCCTTATTTTTTTGCAGAACTTTTATCCCAATCAAAGTGACGAGAGAAAAAATATAATTTATTTTTTTTCTATTACGTCACTTTCTCTCATTTTTATTTTTTATTATATTTTTCTCGCTAATCAAATGTACAGAATTGACTAACATTGGAAAGGGCTTTCATTTTCAATCAAGTGGAAGTTTTATAAAGGGGAAGGGAATGGCATGTGAGAGTAGTGATTGGGTGTGACAAGAGCTAACATGGGGTTTTGTCTCTCGATACCATCCTGCCTACCAGGCAGCCCTACCACCCCACATTACAACATTAAATCCCTGTCCCCTTCTTGTCTCATACCCCCCTCTCTACTCTATACCCCACAACACAAGTAGTACTAACCAATACCTGTTACACACATCAACCCACTCACATTTTCCCACGTGGCACGTTACCCACTGCCACGCCTCACTCTTCTCTTTCTCTTCTTTCATTTCAAAAATGGATGAATTACTACTTCCTCAAACCTTTTTTTAAAGTTCAGTATTTCATTTTGAGTTGTCTCTTAATAAGTGTCCAATGTGTAAAGTTGGTTGGTAAAAATTAGTACATTTTTTATTTTACCCCTAAAAGTAGATTCTATTTTGAAAAGTTAATGAGTAAAAGTGTAATAATAATGTCTCCATAAAGGATAAGTAGGAAAAATTGAGGTAAAAGTTGATGTGAAAAGTATAGGTTGTGTTTGGTTGGAAGTTTAATTAGTTTAATTTAGTTTAGTTTTGGTAGAGGGTGAAGAGAGAAATGCTTGAAGATGGAGGTAATGATTGGAGAGAGATAGAGAGAGACGAGAAAATAATAATTAGAGAAATAAGGTAATGATTGAAGAAAAAAGTAGAGTAATGATTGGTTTCCAAAACTAAAACTAAAGATAAAAGGGAACCGAACAAAGCCATAATGATGATATTTTCTTAATAAGTTGGAGTTACAAAACGGAACACTTAAAAAGAGACAGAGGGAGTATTATTCACTCATTCTAGTGTACCGTCACGTGGCTTCTTATAAACCTTTTAATATCTTTACATTAACACAAAGTCTCCATCCATAAATGTCTAGAATTCACACCAATTTATTATGCTCGAGAACTCTGGTGCACTACCATGATGAGGGACACTAAAAGGATATGTACTCGTAGTATAAGTTTTGGGGAAAGCTTTTTAAGTAAAGTAATAGGGTCTCTAGAAAATTTATTAAAATTCAAGCTTTGAGAGAGAATCGATAGTTCAGATTATAGAGGTGGGTAATAGGTAATTTCGTGTCAATTTCGTATTATATATTAAAATCTTATTTATAAAATTCCACAATATTTTTCAACTTATTAAATCTTTCGTGTCATGTTCGGGTCGTGTCGTGTTCGGATTGTGTTGTCATGTCAAAAAATCCTACTTTTTGCTAAATTTTTATTTTTCTAGTTGACAGTTCATCAAACTAATATCCAATGTATAGAATTACCCATAAAAATGTTTATTTTTAGCTCAATTATATGAATTTATTTTATTTTTCGTGTCAGGCATGCCCACCCCTAGTTCAGAATCCCAAGTCAACAAAGCTGGAATGATCTCTCTCAAATCAAGAAGTGCTCTTCTTTTTTCCATGTACGACCTTATAGTTTAATCGATCTTGCTAACCTCTGTTTAATAGACGGACGATAATATAATAATAATTTTAAATTAGTTCGAATACTACTAATACATTTTCACCTATATCAATACATTTTTTTTCTAAATATTAATATACTTATTTATATATTGTACTCTATCCTTAGGGCGGAGGTTAGCGATTTCTAGTTTTATTGTCCCACTCATCAGAGGTACTTGATGGGTTTCAATGATTTGGAGGCATAGGAACATGACGACATTGAAAAGGTCAGGAAATGAGAAAAGTGATGACTGGTGATCATTATGATGATTGATGAGAAAGTGGAAATGAGAGGAGAGACAATGGAAAGATAGATGAGAGAGATCCGTTCGATATACTGTACCATATTTATACTCCCTCCGTACCATTTTCATTGTCCTTTTTTGATATTCGTATCAGTTTTCAATTGCTTGTATCTTCCTATGTGAATCTCCAAAAATATGCAATATAAATCTTATTTGATAGATTTCAATTTGTTCTATAATATAAAGATGTCAAAATCATGAAAAATATTATAGATTGAATGATATATGGAATAGACACAAAAGTGAAAAAAGAAATAATGGATAATGAAAATGGGACGGAGGGAGTATAATGCAGAAAGCATCTCTTTATCCAGGAGGTTTTGTGATGTTTTCACGTAGTAAAATTACACTCTCTACCGATTTGCTAGTACTATAACTTAATTCAGCAGTAAACAATCAGGGTTTGCCGAACGAACGGACGTTAGAAAATAAAGTGTATCCTCCATGATGTATCATGTTTGAATCTAGTGGAGATGAATTAATTAAGAGTTTATCCGGTCATTAAATTCAAAGTTTTAGAATTAATTAAAGTGCGCACAAGCTGGTTATAATAAGAAAAACTTTAAGAGTTTGGGAATTGTTGTGGTAGTATAATGTTACAGTTGGAACAACGGAACAGCAACGAGACTCCTTGTTATTAGTATAATATTCAAGCGAGACCTCATCGATGACGATGAGTAGTAGTAGGGTCGACAGTTGCGTGAGTTTCAGCAGCAGCTTAATTTCTTTCCTCTTGACTAGCTACTAGTATGTACTATTTTTTACGTAGGAGGGAGGAAGGGATGGAGGGAGTATTACTAGTATTCACTCAAGTGATATATCTATCGTAGAAAGTAGGCCAGGGAAGTAAATTGTCCAAAAGCTACACACAAGACTTGCATATATATATATATATATATATATATATATATATATATATATATCTTCAAGTAAGGACCTTAAAATGAGGACCTTAAATGCGGACCTCCCATTTCTCACCTTTCCCAATCTGTTTTTGATGATCCGAGCCGCTCAATGTGTTCAGAACGTGATTTCAAGGGTACTCGCGAGAAATCGGCAAAAAAAATGACCGGAAAGGGTTTGATTTGAGCAGTTTTTATTTGAATCGTTAGATAAAAAACAAACAAAAACTGTTCGGATGAAGCCCTTCCCGGTCTTTTTTTTTGCTGATTTCTCGCGGGTACCCTTAAAATCATGTTCTGAACACATTGACCGGCTCGGATCATCGAAATTCGATCGGAAAAGAGAAGTCCGCATTTTATTAAAATAAGGTAGTCCTTATAGGAAGGGGACTTATATATATATATATCTGCCACCATTAAATAACTAGGGTAACCAACAACAAAAACAGGATATTAAAATTTTGACTCTCGGTAGAGAATAGAATCCGGTGGAGTGAACACGTACGTACGTACGTAACACAGGATGACAGACAGTTGGACTTTTGAGTGCAATTTCAAATTGAAATTTGCTGACTTTTAAATTCACGGTAAAGAGTGTTAGAATCAGTTAAATGTATTTTTGACAGGGAGAAGAAGAACGCTTGAACTCGGGTTTTGTGGTGTTGGTCTGGACTGGCTTAAGTAAGAACTTCACATTTTTCGATCAAATTTCGATGATCAAAACTATTAAATGCGTTCAGAAAGTGATTTTAAGGATCAACGCGAGAAATCAGCTTAAAATATGGCCCGGAAGTGCTTGATCCAAACAATTTTTCATAAAAATAGTTATATGCGGAGTTTATTAAAAACTGTTTGGATTAAGCACTTTTCGGACATATTTGTAGTTGATTTCTCGTAAAAACCTTTAAAATCACGTTCTGAACATATTCAACAATTCCGATCATCAAAATTTGATCAAAAAATATGAAGTCCTTACTTAAGCTAATTAAGGACTCCCTTATAAGAAGCTTAGTGTGTGTGTTATATATATAGACCGCCTCTTTTTTTATAAAAAAAAAAAAAAGGTGGGAGGAGATAATTAGCGTAGCAACTCCCATTGGGCGTAACGCTGTAAAGGGTTTTGTAATCTGTGAACTTTTTGCTGAGATAATAGATGGCCCTCCTATAAGGGCTCCCTATCCGCTGTGAAATGTTCGGTTCGTGCCATAACACTACTGTCCGTGAGGACAGGCCGTCACCACAGCACTATCTAGGTACAGGATGGCAAGGGAACAAATCTCTCATTCCCTTGCCACTGACAAGACTCGAACTTGAGTCTTGCCTGGGAATGATGGAGGCTTTTGCCATCCAGGCCACCACCATTAGTGGTTATAAGGACCACCTTAACTTGCTAAAATGCGGACCTATTCTTTTCCAATCAAATTTTAATAATCTGATTCATTCAATGTGTTCAAAACATGATTTTAAGGGTACCTGCGAAAAATTGACCAAAAAAAAGGGGAAGGACATGATCCATGCAGTTTTTCATAAAATAGTTTCTATCAGCATTTATAAAAAAAACTGCTCAGATCAAGTCTTTCCCGGTCATTTTTTTGGTCAATTTTTTGCGGGTACCCTTAAAATTACGTTCTGAATACATTTAACGGCTCAGATCGTCAAAATTTGATCGGAAAAAGGGGAGGTTCGCATTTTAGCAAGTTAAGATGGTTCTTATAAACAGCTCTGTGTGTGCGTATATATATGTGTAATAAAAAATTGAGATTTAAAAATGTATTCTTATGGGAGAAAGAGATCTGGGGATGACTTTCTATGGGTTATGGACTTCTTTTTTTCCACAAGATGATCCATAAATAAATACTCCCCTGTGTTTAATTAATGGATTAAACATGAGAATAAATTCTACCGTCGGTGTAAATATTTATTTTCTCTAAGTCAATTACATCGCGCCACATTACAAAACAGTGGTCCCAAGCAATAGAACATGACGATGTGACGCAACATAATTGATTTGAAAAAAACAAATATTTACACCGACGGTATATAGAATTTATTCTCATTAAACACAATCAGACTTGTCTCACAAAATTCCTTGTCTAAGAAATTAATTATCGGGACTATAACTGAATGTCAAGCTAGAGGTGAGTTTTAACGGGATAGCGATCTCACGAGTGAATGTTATTTTTATTTTTGACATTTACGATCAGTTTGTCAGTTTGTCAACAGGATATAAGAGGCAGATTTACTATCACCTCAGATGGTATATTTAAATTACTTATATTCAATATTTGCCATCTGAATCTTGTCCATTTATATTATTAGACTAGGAAGAGGTAGGGTTATCATGTCCGTCTTTTCAATTTCAAAAATATCACCATTCTCTCTTAATTCTATATTCAACTCAAAAGAAACCAAACATATCATATCTCATCTTCTATAAATCACTCAAACAAATCATCTATATCATGTTGCACCTATACAGGGGCAAAGGGGTGAGAGCAACACCTCCCAATTACCTCATTATTTCTAGTGTACTTTAGATTTTTTGTGAAAATTATGGAGAAATGTCCCTTCAAAATTGTGCTACAATTATATAAGGATAATATCTTGTTGTTAATTTATGAATACATGTGATTTGGTCCCCGCACACTAGGAATTCTGCGCCTACCACTGCACCTATATATTATATGCACTTTTATCATATCTTCTCTCATATTACGTCCAACCAAAATTGACCCCGTCTTAGATTTTTTAAATTATTTTGTTACTCAATCAAGTGGATTTTCATACACATAAACTACCACAAGTAGAGTATTTTTATAATACTACTGTAGCATTTTCGTTTTTCTAAAAGCTAAGGGCGTGGAGTCGTGGCTTTTCAATCTGATGGCTTGAAGTGTAAAGGCCAAAAAGTGTGGGGGCCGACGTGACAACCGCCAGCCATTTTATAAATCCAACAAAAAGCAGCATCTAGGATGGTCGAACGGAGGGCCGACGACAATGTTTTTGTCACGACAAACAATAAAAACTATGGGTACATCATTTGGTTTATATACCAAATATATAACATGTAAACACCGAATTTTGCTCCACTTCTATTTTTACTACTTTTGAGAAGCGGGAACGTGGGCATTTAGGCCCCGTTCCACAACGCTTCTTAAAAAATAAGTACTTATTTTACAACTTCTCATTCAAAAATAATAAGTGTCATTTCACAAAATTCAAATCAAAAGTTCCTTTCACATTTTCAAACTCAAAAATAATATAAATGAAAAAAAATCAATTTTTTTTGCACCGTATTAAAGATCTCAATGAGATCTATCAAACAAGATCCACAGTGATAGGAAAATTATTTGCATAAACACATGATTTTTGAGTTTGAAGTTGCCTTATACAAAAAATAAGACTGTTGCTATGATAATGGGCGCCGGCGGAGGGAAATCGCACCGGCGGCCCCGCCGGGCAATCTCCGGCCACCGGATGGCCGATCCGAGCCATCCAAAAATTCTAAAAAAAAAACTGAGGGGGTCAACGCGAGAATCAACGGCATCCGAGGTGTGTAGGGCATTTGATCCGAGCACCCCTTTTCCGTGTATATATGATGATTCAAATATACACGGAAAAGGGGTGCTCGGATCAAGCACTCTACACACCTCGGATGCCGTTGATTCCCGCGTAGGCCCCCTTGGTTTTTTTTTATAGAATTTTTGGACGGCTCGGATTGGCCGTCCGGTGGCCTGAGACTGCCCGGCGTGGCCACCGGTGCGATTTCACTCCCGGCACCCATTGGTACCTATATAAATTCTTCCAAATAAGTGGAAATCTTCTTATTTTTCTGGAACAGGGGTTCTTATTCAACAAAAAATAAGAACTTATTCCATTTCTGGAACACAGCCTTATTATACTAACATAGGCCATATAAAGAGTTATGTGTAGTTCCCTGCCAGGTACGAAACGACGTCGAATTGGCCAGATTTTCCCCCAAAGTCAAATGGTCACTTGATATGGTAAGTACTAGGGCTGCTCGCGGTCCGGTTCGGTTCGGATTTCTAAGAATCCGAGGACCGAATCGCTAGTCACGGTTTTTACAAAATGAAATCCGTGTCCGGACCAAAAATCCTACGGTCCGGTTCCAATCCGATCCGTGACTCGCAGATCGGGTACGGTTTTGTCCACGGATTTCAGCAAAAATAAAGTTCAAGCATATATCCCACAATAAATAGGAAGAAGATTACATTCAAAATTAAGTTTAACACGACCAAAAAATACTTTTTACATAAACTACCAAAAGCTTACTTTAGAAATTAAATTCAAAAGAATCTAAAACACTAGTCAGATTGAATCATTATAGTACATTACATAACATAAAAAAATCAGAAAAGAAACGAATTACTGAAACTCAACTAAGTTACCCGTAATTTATACTAAAAAACTACGATTTACTCACTATATTTTATATACATCTACACTATATCCCATTATTAAGATAAAATACTAACATTGGTAGAAAAAAGTGTTAGCATTACTAACAATTTATTATATAAATACACACATATATATATATATTATTTATATAAAATAAATATCTCACGGTCCGGTTCCGTTAATCCACGGTTTCGTAATGAAAATTCGTAGACCGAACCGCGAGTCACGGTTTTCTAATTTTTCAATCCGTGTCCGAACCATTAATCCACGGATAAAATCTAAAAGGTATGGATCGGTTCGGTCCGAACCGGTTTCACGGTTCACCGAATTTTTTGAGCAGCCCTAGTAAGTACCCTAAAATATCTACGCATGCATAGTCTAGTGATGAAGCATGTCATTTTTGGACTAGAACAGTCTCCTCTCCGATTAACAGTCAAAAAGTTGGTCCTGGGGATCCTAATTTGGGTTGAAAAGCCAGCATGTACTTTGGAACGTCCAAATCAAAGGTTGGCATTGTTTGATATGTTTATTTTATCATGTTTAAATGACCTGCCAAGTCTCGTTACAATCCGATGACGTTTTGTTGTTGAATCGTCATTGCCCTCTATCAATTACTAGTAAAACACTCGATTTGATTTTTTCCTATTAAAAAAAAAAAAAAAACCGATTTGAACCACGAAAATCTTGATCAAGCCAAATCAACTTCTGACCTTACCAAAACCTTTCAACGAATCGAAAATCTTGATCGTTTGAAAGGTGATTCGTTGGATTAAATGAACTCCCTGTTTTTTGTTTTTTTAAAGATAAAGATTCAAGCAAACGAACTGGCTGATGTTCGGTTTATTTTTTTGGAATTGATTTTGTCACTCTTCTTTTTGTTAATGTCATTCTCCTTCTCTCACAAAATAAATCATTTAATAAAAGACACAAATATAAGTGACATTAACAAAAAGATGAGTGATAAAATCACTCCCCTATTTTTTTTTTCAAAACCACAGTAAAAAGTTACAATGTATTACATGGGTTTCTTTTTAATTTCCTTCCAAAAACGTGTAGTTTCAAATAGGGGTGCTCGCGGTCCGGTTCGGTTCGGATTTCTAGGAATCCGAGGACCGAACCGCTAGTTACGGTTTTTACAAAATGAAATTCGTGTCCGGACCAAAAGTCCTACGGTTCGGTTCCAATCCAATCCGTAACTCACGGATCGGTTACGGTTTTATCCACAGATTTTAGCAAAAATAAAGTTCAAACTTATATCCCACACTAAAAGTGAAGAAGGTTACATTCAGAATTAAGTTTAACGCCGGCCATGAGAAAGTACTTGTTACTTTGAAGAAACGGAAAGAGAGAGAGAGAGGAGAAGGAGGAAGAGGTGAAGAAGTAAGAATGGTGCGGCGGCGACTACGGTGCGGCGGCGACTTGAACAAGAAATGGAAATTAGGAAAACTCGAAAAGAAACGAACTAGTGAAACTAAATTAGGATTACCCGTAACTTATATAAAAAAAAAACTACGATTTACCCCATATATTTTATACATCTACACTATATCCCATTATTAAGATAAAATACTAAAATTGGTAGAAAAAAGTTTTAACATTACTAACAATTAATTATATAAATACACATATATTTATATATTTATTTATTATTTATATAAAATAAATATCTCACGGTCCGGTTCGGTTAATCCACGGTTTCGTAATGAAAATCTGTGGACCGAACCGCGAGTCACGGTTTTCTAATTTTTCAATCCGTGTCCGGACCATTAATCCACGGACAAAATCCAAAAGGTACGGATCGGTTCGGTCCGGACCGGTTTCACGGTTCACCGGATTTTTTGAGCAGCCCTAGTTTCAAAAGGTTCCATTGGTATCCCCATCCACAACCAAAACGACCACTGTGTTCGGTTACTAGTTTAGTTTTAGTATTGTTTTCAATTATTATTCTATATCTTTCTCCAATCATTACTTTATATCTCCAATTATTAATTTCATTTCTCTATCTATCTCTCTCCAATCATTACCACTCTTTTCAATCATTATCTTATTTCTTTCTCCACTCACTACAAAAACTAAATTAAATTAAACTACCAACCAAATAAAGCCGTCGACGTCTTTTTGGTTGCCATCATTACTGGCATCGATCCCTAGTCCCGTACATGATGGAGACGCAATGAGACCTATAACTCGTAGGAGTATAACTCAATCACGGTTGTTAGCCCATGGTTTCAAAAAAAGATTAATGCCTTGTTTCGAATACTTTTCGAAAAATATTTTTCAATAGATTTTCTCTAAATTCTTCCTACTTTCATCATTTTTCTCTCTATCTCTCTACACTTATTATCCATACTACTTTTTCAAAAAAAAATTCAAAAAGTGTTCCAAACAAAGCATCTACTCTGTTTGATTTGAGTTTTGAATGAGATTTTAAGGTAATAATTGAAGGGCGATAAATAACAAAATAAGAATAATAATTAAAAAAAATTATTAAAAACGCAAAGAAAAGGTTTGTACTAGAGACCCAAAATGAGAATAATAGTACCGAGGTAAGCTGAAACCAAAGTGGGAGAAAACACCTTGTCCTTTACTTTACCATCCACTCACCCAACAGCCACCGGTGGTAGGCCGTGGGTGGCTGAGCACCGGCGAAGACAAGGTGGCACGTACTCCTTAGATTCCATTTGTTTTACTGCTTTTGAAAAGCAAGAATGCAGAGGACGCTTTCACGTGAGCTTTGCATGCACCGTAACTTGATCTAGCTGTAACATGTACAGAAGAGATAGTGTATATAGCTAGCTAGCTAGCTGTATACTAATCTACGTATATAGGAGTACTATACCATTGCCACCCACACATGCAATTGGACAAATTAAGGCCAAAAAGTCTTACGTAGCCTACCCTACCCTACCCTAGTCTCTCCCTCTCTCTCTCAAATGTCTTACGTAGCCTACTCTACCCTAGTCTCTCTCTCTCTCTGTTCTGCCAAAATAATCTGTATATTATGACCTAAACTAAAAAGGAATAGGCCTGTTTTCGTAGTCTTTTCAGCCTATGGGTGTGTACATAAATACACCATATTTAATGATTGAAATAAATTACTCCTATATATGTACAGTACATGCAGTGGTAGTAGTAGTAGGTTAGGTCTCAGTAGCTAGGTTAGTTTAGGTTTTTGAAATACTAGGCCACGCCATCAAGGTTGATGGTACAAATTACACTCTATTACTAGTTTCATAGATATGACCACGTTCCCAATTACAAGTAATGAACTACTCAAGTACATTGGCAAATTGGCATGATGTGCTCTGTCATTGGAATGTGGACTACCTGTGGAGAACTCTCAAGCCCCACCACATCCACTTTAGAGTGTTCACAATTCTATAATTAAAAATAATTTTTTTTTAAAATTAATAATATTGATGTAAAATATGATTTACAGGACTATAATCAAACTTAATAGTCTCCTTAGAAATAAACCAAATAATCAAATTTTGAGGTTTGAATAACTGATGCTTTGTTTGGATTGAGATTTGAAAAGTGTTTTTGAAAAATAGTAGGGGTAATAAGTGGAGAGAGATAGAGAGAAAAAGGTGGAAAGTAGGGAAAATTTTTTGAAAAATTCTTTTTGAATCGCGAAAGGAACAAGGCATAAAGTTAGCAACCTTTTAACAATAATCAAATTTAATATACCCTACATATTTTCAATCAAATACACTAATCATTATTTAAAAATGTTCTATCTCTCTTCCCTTTTCCCCTCTCTTTCTTTTTGAACAATATTTTCGAGAAAAAAAATTAAATAGAAAACATTTTTTTAAAAATAGTTTTTTTCAAAAAAAAAAAGTTTCAAAAACTATTTTAAGATAAATTATTTTCTACTGTTCACGGTTTTTAGTTTTTTATAATTTGAAAAGATGATGTAACAAATTTTGATTATGCTATTGTAGATATTTATATTGCTAACCTTAACAATCTTTTAAATGAATAATCAAAAGTTGATGTGGCAATTTTTGGTTATCAATTTTGGATTGTAGCTGTAACGCCCTGATTTTCGGAATTAAAATCAGAGGCATTAAATATTGATTTCTAAAAATTTATTAATTTAAATTTAAAATTCAAACCGGATAATTCTCTCTAAAGATTCGTCTATTACAAATCAAAGTAGAAATACTGAAAATAGTCTTTGTGATAATAAACTAAACAAAATAACAGGGCCATCTTCTAGGATTGATATGGATCCCAAGCATATTCTGGCTCGGTTCCCACCTCTGGATTCTCTTCCACATAAAACTGTTCGCCTTCGGGGTTCTGTGTCTCTGCTTGATTTTCTGCAAAATCTGGCACGAAAGCTAGGCAATCCGTACCTGAGTGAAAGAGTTCACCCCGTAGTATAATCCAACCCAACTACCCCTCTTACTTTACAGTTACCAAGCCAGACAATGGTTTTCCCATGATGGAGAAATCCTGGATGAATCTTCTGTAATAACCAGCTAATCCCAAGACACTTCTAATCTGGAATACCGTGGAAGGTCTTTTCCAGTCCATGACTGCTTCTACTTTGCCGTCGTCGACGGAGATTCCTTTCTTTGACACCACGTGTCCTAGGAATTTGACTTCTTTCATCCAGAATTCGCACTTGCTGGCCTTCGCGTACAAATGGTTGTCTTGAAGTACTTGGAGGACAATTCTCAAATGGTCTTCGTGTTCTTTCTCTGTTGGAGAGTACACAAGGATGTTATCGATGAACATTACCACAAATTTGTCCAAGTACGGCGTGAAAATTTGGTTCATCAGGCACATGAAAACAACAGGAGCATTGGTTAGGCCAAACGGCATGACTATGAACTCGTAGTGTCCGTAAGGCGTGCGGAACACCGTCTTAAGTATGTCACAATCTCGAACTCTCAGTTGGTGATATCCAAATCTTAAATCGATCTTCGAGAAACAAGTCGACCCTCTCAGTTGGTCGAACAAGTCGTCTATTCTCGGTAAGGGATATCGGTTCTTGATGGTGACTTTGTTGAGCTGGCAGTAGTCGATACAAAGTCGGAGTGTTCCTTCCTTCTTTTTGACGAATAGCGCTGGGGCTCCCCATGGTGAGGTACTAGGTCGGATAAAACTCTTTTCCAAGAGTTCTTGTAGCTGCGTCTTCAACTCTCGTAGTTCTGCTGGAGCCATCCGATACGGGGCCATCGAGATTGGGGCCGTGCCGGGTTGTAGCTCGATGGTGAAATCCAATTCCCTTGGCGGTGGTAATCCCGGTAATTCCTCTGGAAATACGTCCTCGTACTCGCAGATGACGGGAGGGAGGTTCAACTCCATTCGGTCCGTTTCCTCCAACTTGAGACTCGCTAACCATCCATCGAGCTTCCTATGCCACTTTGTTTTGTGCGCGTAGGGTGCGGATGGGGCTTGTCTATCCCCCTTAAACTTGAAACACGTTCCATCTGACGAATAGGCTGTCACCATCTTTCGATGGCAGTCTATGACAGCTCAGTGTGCAGTCAACCAGTCCATCCCAAGTATGACGTCAAAGTCCGTCAATTCGATTACTCGTAAGTCACATGTTAACCGCAGGTTCGATACTTCTAGTTCGCACCCTTTACAGATTAGTACTACCGGAATCTTACCCTCTAATGGTGAGGTCACATGCATAGTTGTCTTTAGAGGTTCAGTTTCTAATCCAAGTATAGATACACATGCGGCAAATATAAATGAGTGCGAAGCTCCAGAATCAAATAATGCTTGAACGCATGTAGTATAAAGAGTGAGGGTACCTTGGATTACTGCAGGGTCCATCTCCTCTTCTGTTCCTTGCAGTGCAAACACCCTTCCAGCATTGGGCTAGATTGGCCCATTCGATCCCCTGTTCTGAGTTGGCGGTTGGTTCCACCCACCACGAGGCTGGTTTGGTCCTTCGGGTTGGTTACCATTCCAAGCTGGCCTAGCTTGATTCTGATTTCCAGTTCCGGCAGCCCTAACTTAATTTTGCGATGGCTGTCCCCCCTGGCTTTCATCTCCAATCAACTTGGGGCAGTTGATCTGGATATGTCCTTCTTCATGGCAGAAATAACAATGGCGAACTGGGTATTGGTTTTGGGGAAAGAGGTTGCGGTTTGGTCCAAGATTAGGGTTTGGACCTCGGTTTAGTACTTGGATCTGGTTTGGATTAAGGTAGGGTTTCGAGTGAACCCTGGATTGGGGTTTCTCCAAGCTGGGTTGGATTGTGACGGTTGTGGGCGAGGATAGTAGGGTTGAGAGGTTGGGGCACTCCTGTTGTTAGGGTTGGTACGGATAGGTCCTCCAACTGCAGGTATTACCTTCTTCTGTTCACGTCTGATCTTAAAATCCAAGCTTTCTCTCTCCATCTTAAGTGCGCATTGCACCACTTGTGAGTAGGTGGGAAGCGTTTGCGCCACCACCGCTCGGCGTGTCTCATTGAGTCCCCACTCAAACTTTCTTGTCTTATCAGCATCAGTAGGTATGATTCTTCGCCATAGCGAGACAGTTCTTCAAACCGTGCTGCGTACTGGGTCACGGTCATTGTGCCCTGCTCGAGGTTTATGAATTCCGAGGCCAGTGCTTGTTTGACAGGTGTTGGAAAGTACTTGTCAAGGAAAATTTCCTCGAATCTGTCCCAAGTCATTGCTGCCACATCATGGGTGTTCTTCATCAGATCCCACCAATGCTGAGTTTCACTCTGCATCTGATAGGTCGCTAGGGCAATCCGATTGCTGGCCTCTTGAATGTCTAGGGTTTCAAGAATTTCTTGATTTCTGCCAGCCAAGCTTCCGCAGCTGTGGGCTTAGGTTCTCCTTGAAAGTAGGGCGGGCGACGCTTGCAGAATTCATTCAGTGCCTGACTTCTGGTCATTGGCCCTTGAGGTGCGTGTGGGGCTCCACGTGGGTTCTGGTTATTTGCAGTCGCAGCAGCAATGAATGCTTGGATGAGTTGGAATAGCTCAGTAGCCCCAACTTGGCCATTGCGTTGAGGGGCTCGATTTTGTCCATTGTTTTGCTCGTTATTCTGGTTGTCTCTATTTTCCTCCATCTAGGTACCGTTATGTTATAATTTAGTAAAGGGGGTTTATTATAAGAACATATATATTTGTATATTTGTTAAAAACGTGAAAGCAAAACATCATAAGAAACTTTTCTTTTATTAACCAAAACAAATCAAACACATAATTCATGCCAAAACACACTACTTAGATGTGTAGCTACCAAAAGTTGAGATAAATCCTACTATCACAATTGTTTTCCTAAAAAAACATGTCAAGAAAATTCCTACTACCACAATTGTTTTCCTAAAAACAAGAAAAGAAAGAAAATGTGTTGTGCGTGAATGACTAGTAGGTGCTAAAGAAATCGATCAATTGAAAAGCACAGGAAAATGCTCTGCTAGAAGACTCTGCTTTTCGGCGGTGTCCTCTGTGAGCCCGTAGCAACGCCATGTCACTCGCCATAGTGGTTCCTGCTGTCCTCCATTGGGGCTTGGGTTGTGATAAAGTACAAGACGGATGGGTATCTCTACATAGGTGACGTGATCGGTGAAGTCAACATTCTCTGGAATGATACGATGTTCCTGCTCGAGACGGACCCTTGCAACTCGCGAATAATGGATGCGATCGGTGTAATGCTCTTGGAATCCTCGGGGTACAACGATGAGATAGTATCCATTATAGCATAGGGCTATGATTCTTACTGGCCCTAGGTAAGCGGACTGAGATCGGAAGGACAAGGGTATAGTGGCTCTAGCTGTATATAGACCCAAGTGTTTGGATCATAGTCAAAATGGTGTCCTACCCATGGGATCCCTGCGGGTCGAGTCATCTTAGGACGAGGTGGAGGGTCAGCATCTATGACTTCACACTCGTCAGACTCTTCTATTGGAATGGGGGCTGGAGAAGGTGGAGGTTCTTGCATTTCGAGCCATTGGCTTGTTAGCCACCACTGCAGTTCAGCATCCATGTCTCTTGGCGCATCTATGGGTAACAGCCAGCCATAGTCATCCATCTCTAGTTCTTGCAAAAATCCATCTTCACTATCAGTGCTATTTTCTGCATCTTCCTCCAATTCTGGTTCAACATTGCCCATCTCTTCATCTTGGTATGATCCTGGAAATGGAGGCTCTTCTGGGTCCTTTTCTTCCTCAGAGTGCTTTTCGGGATCTTCCTCTTCCTCTGGGGGTTCTTCAGGATCTTCCTCTTCCTCAGGCGGTTCCTAAGGATCTTCCTCTTCCTCGGGTGGTTCTCCGGGATCCTCTCGTATTCCCACTTCTACCCCCAGGATGTAGGCTAACATTCCTCGTATCTTGTGCTCTTCAACGGTGGAGCAAGCGATGGTGTCAGAGAGAGCTGTGATATTTTGGTGAGCCTTTCTCATCCGAAAAAGGGCAGGAAACATCCCCGCTAAGTAATCATCTCCCATGGGAAAATCCGAGGTGTCAGTCATGAATGCTTGTAGGCTTTCCACTTCTGCAACTAAGTTGGCTGTCTCATCCTCTTCTGGAGTATTAGGAGGGTTTCGGCTACCATCTAGAGTAGGAATCGGGGGTTGGTTATCCATATCCCTATAATGGGAGTAATAGGGGTCGCTCCTAATGTCAAAACCTGGTATGCTTTCTAGAATGTCATGGATTTTCCTCTCGAGATTAGCCCTTCTCCATGGGCTTGGATATTGAGCCGTGTATACCTCCCTCTGGTTTGGCGAATTTGCCCTCAGCTGCTGATACTGGTCGTACATAATAGGGAACTCAGTTGACACATAAAGGTCTTGGAAGGAGAAGTCGGATCCTACGGTGTTTTCCAAGAAATCCTGCAATCTGCTCCACTCATTGGCTAGTTGGTCTGCGAACGTGGGGTGCATCTATAAAAGCAAGGAAAAATATATTTATCGTTAGTTTTCTGTATATTTAAAATAATGTCATTTAAATCTTGTAGTGAAATGCTTAGTCTATCGTGATCTACCCAATCTACCCAAGGCCGAGGGTTTGAACCTAAGGCTCTGATACCAAGTTGTAACGCCCCGATTTTCGAAATTAAAATGGGAGGTATTAAATATTGATTTCTAAAAATTTATTAATTTAAATTCAAAATTCAAACCGGATAATTCTCCCTAAAGATTCGTCTATTGCAAACCAAAGTAGAAATACTGAAAATAGTCTTTGTGATAATAAACTAAACAAAATAACAGGGCCATCTTCTAGGATTGATACGGATCCCAAGCGTATTCTGGCTCGGTTCCCACCTCTGGATTCTCTTCCACATAAAACTGTTCACCTTCGGGGTTCTGTGTCTCTTCTTGATGTTCTGCAAAATCTGGCACAGAAGTCAGGCAATCCGTACCTGAGTGAAAGAGTTCACCTCGTAGTATAATCCAACCCAACTATCCCTCTTACTTTACAGTTAGTAAGCAGCAGGATAATAGTAATGCGATAAAGTAAAGCAGAGTTTGTTCCACATAAGCCAATTTATTACTATCCATTTAACTTGACGTGTAATCTAAGATCTCCTTCGCGGAGTCTTTCCTCCCTAACCGCTAGCTATGCCCTGTCCCATGAGCTCACTTTCTTTTGTTGTCGCGGATTGCACCTAAATTATGTACCCAGTGTGTATCCCAATCATTACAACAAAAGGAGCTTATCATGCCCGAATCATAACTAGGGTTTGCCTATCTTATGCACCACATCACAATCATCATTGGGCTTACTTTGCCAGTTTCAACTCATCACTGGACTCCCACCAGTATCAATTCATCAATCACCACTGGGCTTGCTTTGCTAGTTTCAAACCATCACATCCAACTCATCACATTTTAAAATCTCGCCTACAGGCATTCTAAAAATAAAAACTTTCCATTTCATCCATTACCTAGCATCGTCTAATATGAATTCTATTCGCATACCACTCCATGTCTCCAGGGTCCAATCTAACATATAAATCAAGAATTAGTGCAATATAAAATTAAATCAAATAATAATTAAAACAATTAACGAGCAATGCAATCACACAACTTTTCATGGATGGGCCGTTGCCCGTATTCTTGTATAGCCACCATGTCAATAATGAAGTAGGATTTTTATAAATATTTTCGAAGCTCTTAATAATTATTACAAAGTAATTAGATTTATTAAACACTAATTAAATACATTAATTAGATAAAAATATTAAAATAATTAACATGACCCTAATAAGAGTCCTAAAGGTCCTATACAACCAGTTGAGTGTCAAAAGTTGGGTTCGGAGGGTCGAGGAATTAATTTAAATGAAAGCGTTAATTAAAATGACCGAAAGTGAAATAAATAAATAATAAATAATTTACTATTAAAAATATGTTAAGGTTAACAACATTTCATCTTCAGGATGTATGGAGTCTAAATAAAATTATTCGGGCATTAATAATAAAGTTTAAAAGGTTGTAATAATAAAGTTTAAAAGGTCGTAAAGTAATTTTGATTGGAATTACTTTAAAAATAATAATAAATAGTGAATTAAATAAAAAAATATATTTAATTTAACAAGTTACAATCTTTGAGCTACAAAGAGTCTGGAAAAATTTAGTTTGAGTGTTAAAACGTTGGTTGGGAGGTCGTAATTAATTTTCATTTGTAAACTTTGAATGATAACTAATAAATAATTTAATAAATAGATAATTAAATTAAAAAAATATGACCTTAACCAGTTATGATCTTTGAAGTGTGAAAAGTCTAGGAAAAATAGTTCGGGGGTCGAAAATGGTGTTCGAGAGGTCGCAAAATGGTTTCGAACCAAAACAGTACGTACCGCAAGGTTTGACCAGTCAACCTTGCGGCTGGGGCCTCCACCGCAACCTTGGCCCTGGTTCTTGCGGCCCGCACCTTGCGGCCGCATGGTTGAGTCCAAATTTTGATTTTTTTGGTTTTCTTCACGGTTTTGATGCATGGGTCCGTTCGGACCATAGAGTTAAGCATAAAAACATTAAATATACTTAGAGGGAGGGTTGGAATGGATTATAATACCTCGAATTGGATTGAATTGAATCAAAAATGAAACTTGGATTTTGGAGAAGATGACTTCGGGTTTGGTCGAGGGGGAACCTTGGAGCCGAATTGGATGATGTTTAAGGATGCTTGGAGTTGCAGGAGGTGATTGGAACAGGGGAATTGGGTTCGGTTGATCGTAGCTATGAAACCCACTTTTCTCTCTCTTTCTTTCTCTCTCTAGAACTCCATGGATTGGAGTTTCGTTCTCTCCGAATTTTCTCTCTTTTCAGGACTGGTGGGGCATGGAAAATATTGTGATAAACCCTAGGGTCGGATTAATGGGGTATATATATAGGTGTGGGCAAATGGGTTTTGCCCGATCTTTCTCACCTCCGGGAAAGGGATTCCGTTCCCCACCCTTCTTAGAAAGGAGAGACGTTGCCGATTCGCGGGAGCGCTTTTTGAAGCTGGACAACAAGCGCTCGCGAAAATACAGAGTCGCCACTTGGGTTTGAAGGTCCGACACCCAAGGAACCGTATTTCGAAGCACTTGCCGCGTTGTTTGATTTGAAAAAGTTAAGGAACCAGTCCGTCATAACTATATCTGGGTTCGGGAGCCAGGTTACGAGAGGGGAAGGGTTTTATGGCACCCCTCTCGCCCAATCCGGAGATCGGTCTCTACTTAGGCATTTGCGAAAACGTTGTTTGTTTGCGATTCTGTTTCATTAATCAGTTTTTAGCCAATTAGGGCGGGGAAACAGTTAATCGGGGATTAAAACTGTAACATGTTTGTAGGATGTGATAGATAGCATGGATGAACAGTTAGTATAGGATGACAACAGACTGCTGTGGGAGTTTAAACAAACTGAGGAGCCCCTGTTTTGGAGTGACGTGCGTAGGAAGAAACCAACATGCACTGAACAAGTCACTACATGTTGTTTACTCCTGCGCGCACAACTCCAAGACACACGCGCGCCGGTGAGCTTAAACCCACAACTCTTATTCTCAAACCTTCTGGGCTCTGGAAGGACTAGTGCACACCCAGGACAAACCACGCAGTTTATAGGCAGCATAATATACAGTTTAAAGGCTTAAAAGCCCTAGAAATTGACAAAACACCTCATAAACAGTGTGGGGACAGAATAACAGCCTAAATCCAAGCTACCCGTGCAAAGCCATTCACTGGTGGGAGGCAAACTGTCACGCGATGGAGTCACTCTGGCGCGCGAGGATGCGCCCTGGCGTGGGATGATTGCGCCCTGGTGCGGACCAGACCAGTGCTTGGTTTGCACATTTCTGGGTTCTAGTACATATCCAGAAAGACCTCAGGGGTACTCCAAAACGACAGATAAGCATATTGAACTACCGCTAACAATTTCTAACAAAGGAAAAGCAATAGACAGGTTATTAGCATGCTTAACAGTGATCTATATACAAAATACAACATAAAACAGTAGGACACCAATCCCCACGCGATCCATCGCGTGCAACACCGAAGTGTCGCGCGAGAGAGTGGGACCATCGCGCGCTAGTTTCTACCATGACGGTTTTTGAAACCTTGCCAGCTTTAGGACCAGAACTTGTATTGATTACCAGCCTTGGCCCTGCCAGCCCCCCTCAGAGATCAGAACAGAAACAGAACAAAGATAAGCTATACCTTTGGCTTCGGGTTTGAAAGAGTATTTGAGCTTTGAATTGAGGTTGAGGTTGTTTGAGGTGTTTAAGTTGAAGAAGAACAAGCTATGCTCTTTATTGTGCTTAGGGTGTAAACCTTTGAATGCCAATTTTTGTTAACCCTTTTAATGGAAGGCCAAAGGGGGTATATATAGGGAAAGGGGGTGAATGTGGTTGGTGCCAGGAGAGGGGTTTGGGCAGTCCACGAGGCCTGGCTGAGGTTGCATTCGTGGCTAACTGTCCTTCATCAGAAAAGTCGGTTGTAGGTTGGACCATCGCGCGACAGAGTGAGTCTGTCGCGCGATGGTGCGCCCTGACGCACTGTCGCGTGATGGAGTGAAACCCTCGCGCGATGGTGCGCCCTGGCGCGGGATGGTTGCACCCTGGCGCGGACCAGCAAGGTTTTTGGTTTTTGAAGTGGCTTAGGCTAGGTTAGGTTCAAGGGTTTTGCAAACACTCAAAGCTCAAACACGCTATCATTCCCGGGGTGTTCTTGATCCATTTCATCATCGGGGAATCAAAAACCGTAAGTAAACTAATCTGGAAGCCCAGATTGGGGTGTCTACAGTAGCCCCTCTTTGACGGCACTTGAAGCACCATCGACTTGGTACAAGTAACGTCAAAGAATTCTAGACACCCCTCAAGGCAATCCAGAGCAAAGCATACTAGCAAAGTAGACAAGTAAACTTAAGAAACCTGATTGGTGGAATGGACAGGCAGGTCCATTGCCGGGGATGGAAGTAGAAGTGGACGAGCGAATCGTCGCTTGTTGATTAAATTGGACAGGACAGGCTGTCGCTGCATATTTGGACGGGGCAGGCCGTCGTTGCTGGGGATCAAGCTATCCTCGGCACAAAGTATTCCAACAAACACGGGTAGGTCGTGTCAGGCAGGTTGAATTCCATCTGTTGGGAATCAGAGCCAATCTCCTTATCAAAAACCATCCGAGACAGAGCAATAAGCCTGCTGGAAGATGCGCGTGAAGCTAGACTGAAGTAGAGGTAGTTGTTTAGGGCAGGCCGAGGCGGACTCTCCTGGGGAACAACTAGTTGCGGATGGATGGACCCTTGAACGAACCGTCGGACGATAATCTGATCGTCGCTGTGGATTGTATGGACGATATGGCTAGATACCGTTAATGGATTTGACAGGACCGGCTGTCGTGGGTATGGACGGAGAGATCAATGAGCTGAGTGATCAAACCGCTGAGGAATTTGACAGGATGGGAGGATCATCAGTATAAATGATCGAGCCGTTGAAGTCTGGACGGGAGGATCATCAGTATAAATGACCGAGCCGTTGCAGATAGGATGGGACAATCATCAGTATAAATGATCGAGCCGTTGAAGTCTGGAGGGGAGGATCATCAGTATAAATGACCGAGCCGTTGAGATTTGGACAGGACCGGCTGTCGTTGATTTGAGATGGGCAGATCAGTGTGCAAAATGATCAAGCCGTTGAGAAATGGACAGGACCGGCTGTCGTTGATTCGGGACGGGCAGATCAGTGTTCAGAATGATCAAGCAGTTGATTTGGACAGGACCGGCTGTCGTTGATTGGAGACGGGCAGTTCAGTGTGCAGAATGATCAAGCCGTTGAGTTTTGGATAGGACCGGCTGTCGTTGATTTGAGACCGGGTAGATCATGCTTCAGGATGATCGAGCCATTGAAATTTGAAAAGGACCAGTTGTCGTTGAACTGGTTCCGCAGAATATTGCATTGCGTCCTTTGGCAACCAAACCAAGAGGATGGCGACCATTCTGGTTACTTTCCTGCTTTCCAACATTTGATATATATAATATGCAAAGATGTATACAATATAAAATGCACAAATTGAAAATGTAGATGCAAGCTAAGGGCGGCTCCTAGGAGGATAACGATGCCTAAGGACTACCACTGAGCCCAGTACTTTACTGTCTTTTGCTTCTGAGATGCGAATCCAAATAGAGAGACGCTTGAGCGGGCCGGCGTGCCCAGTTGACATATAGTAGTGTGGCATTGGGCCTGCATGCCCTTTCTTCGATGCTTGGGCGGATAAGCCCCAGATATATGCTTTGCTTGGCCTTGGGCTGACGTGCCCTTGTCGTCCATAAGATTCTTCTGCTTATGGATTACAGAAGTAAGGGTAGCAATGTAAAAATTGCATTTTTCAGTTTATTAACATATAAACTATGCGCTAATATCTAATTTGCATTGACAAGCGGCCTGAGTCGATACAGACACACATATATGTACAGACGTGCCTAGCTCGAACGAAAAAGGGGAAAGAGCCCCTGGGAACAATGCGAACCCTTAGACACATGGAATACAATGAAATTTTGGGCATTAACATGCCAAAACTCACAATATCCCTTTAGACAGATGAAACTGACACTTGTAAGGTCAAACATATGTACGGTGACCTGCATGAACTGAGAAAAGCATCTCGACATGACAATGGATTGAAATCTAGAACAATGCCACAAAGATGGACATAAGACCCAAATGAAGACACATATAGGCCCGGACTGAAACTGACACCCCCGTGCAGTCACATTAAGTCTACACGGCATGACCAAACTTGGCAAAAGCCCCTTGAACAGGACTCGAAGGCAGTAGCTGACTGCTATCGATTGCTGTACGAATTGAAAAAGTGCGCGCAGGGTTGAGACCAACGCACATAACTACGAATCAAGTGCGCGTGAACCTCAAACTAGCGCACATGACTGCAAAGCTACTGCAACTGCTCACATCAGACTTCGCTGAACTTAGAATAAACTGTGAGCCGTTAGGCCTCCCCAGCATTTCGTTCTGTTTTTGATGCTTAAATTCTTTTAAGGCTTTATGCTCAGCTTTGAAATTGAAGTAGTAGTTTGTAATAAAACCGAAAGACAAAAGGTTTTCCCCCTTTCAGACGCCTCCCATGCAGCTTGATCTTCGATCCTCTTCGACCTTTGATGTGTACCAAATGTCAACCATGGTTCCAATTGATAGATTGTGACCGAGTCTCAAGGAGAGACTGCCTACGTATCCCAAGCTAGGGAATCAGGTCAAAACGTAGTTCAGGCCGAGGTTTACTCGAGTATTTTACCTCACCTTTTACGCTCTAACTTTTTCCTAGAACCGCCCAATCGGATTTTCGGTCTAGCGAGCTTTCAAATATTGCCTTTACTTTTGCCTAGACTTCCTTCATAGGTTTTTGGTCTAGCAGTCTGCTCTAACTTTTGCTTGGAACTGCCCACCCTTGGGGTTTTCAGCCCAACGAGCTTCTCTCAGGGAAGAGGCTTTTTTGAATTGATCCATGCTGACCAAGGTATTTGAATTTATCGCTATCGAGATCAAAGAAATGGCCACACCCCCAGATGAAATGGATGCAAGGTCCAAAGTGCTTCAATTGACATGCCTTTCTTCAGACCAATTTTGAACTTTCTAACTTGTGGTTGGCGGAACGCTGTTCCTGCAAACTTGTACATGGTAGAGGTGCTGGACCTTCTGAGCTTTGCTTTGTATGGTTTGGCGCCTGGCAGCAGGGGGATTTGATGTTCCTTTATCTCAGGGTCAACGTTAGGCATGTCATTTGAGAGACCCTGCCAAAACATTGATGAACTCTTCGAGCCTGTCTGACTGGACACAATGCTCCTCTGGGAACAGCTTTGAACCAAATTTGAATCATTGGGAGGTTGTCCTTGTCTTTCAAGTTTATTTGAAAACTACTATTTCAATTAATAGGCTGAGCATGCCTTTTGTCTTCCCTTTCGGCGAGGGAACACATTTCCTTGGGGATGATCCCATCGAAATCTATCCCTTCGTCGTCAGGGTCGACACAATTTATTCAAAAACCAGCGAAGTACTTAGAAGCAAGATAATGCATAAAGAAAGCCCCTCGGGGTTGCCAAGTATAGCAGACTCAAAACTTGAAACAAAAGCTACGACGTGGAGGGCCAAGAGGCACAACCTCCGACTCAGAGCTAGACTTAGACAAATGCAAATGACTCTGTGTCAGACTCAGACAAAACGCCAATGCAAACTAGACGCGGTTTGAAAATGCAATATTTAAAAAGCTACCCATAGCTTCCACAAAAAGAGGTAGGATCCAGCGGGTGTCAGGCCCAAGCAACAGCACTTCAGCTTCCTCAGCTTCTTTGACCAAACCTACTCGGTGCTCCTTTGATCAATGGACCTCAGCCGGCCAGTCTTCCCCTTTGCAAGCTTGTCATAACTGTCAATCCAGGTGTCGGCAGTGAAGACCTCAATTGCCCAACCTACAGCCATCATGTTAATCTCCGGTTCAAACGGGATGGATACGACTGGTTTGGATTAGCTTTCTGGGACGATATAGTGGCTAGGGTTGAATATAGTGGAGCTAGGGTTAATTTGAGTGGAGGTGATAGATATCTGACCAACCAAAGGGTCAGAGTTGTGTTGAGGCAAGGAGTTGGAAATGACGTTGGGCTTTGGTGGAACGTGAACCGTGCCATTATCAATGAGATCTTGAATCTCATGTCGAAGACGATAGCATGCATCAGTGGGATGGCCAGGCATTTGGTGGAAGGCACAGAAGAGGTGAGGCTTGTAACCAGAAGGTAGGACTTTTGGCGGAGAAGTTGGGGTCAAAGGTTTGAGATGCCCAGACTTGACGAGTTTTTCCATCACTGCGGACAGAGGTGCCTCAAAGACAGAGAAACTTCGAGGTTGGGTTCGGGCCCGATAGCTTTGGGCGTTTTGAACCTGATTGACGTTGGCTGTAAGGTTGGGGGAAGTAGCAGCGTTGTCCCCATTTGTAGTTGAATTGGCATAATCACTGCCACTAAACAGTGTGCTACTGTTTCCAGAGTAAGCCCTCGGCTTAGCTTTTTGTGAGGAAGACTCCCCCTTAGGCAGAATTCCACTCTGCAGTGCATCTTCAATGGCCAGGCCAGAGTCGAAGAAGGTTTCAAAGTTAGCAGATGCTTGAACAAGAACCAGGTGCCTGGCATAATCTGGCTGGAGATTGCGGGAGATGATGCGAAGTTGATCCCTCTCGCTCGGGCGATCAGTCATCAATGCAGCTTTGGCTCTCCACCTCTTAACAAAATCCGCAAAGGACTCCTTTGCTTCCATTTTAGTGGACTCCAACTCACGAGTAGTCATCTTGAGCAGAGAGTTGTAGTTGTACTGTGCAACAAAGGCAACCCCAATATCCTCCCAAGTTCTTCTTTTGGAGATGTCGAGCGACATGAACCAATGGAAGGCAGGCCCAGAGAGAGTTTGAGGGAAAAGCTGAGACATGGCCTCACTTTCCACCCCTAGCAGCTTCAGGGCAGCATGATAGCCCAGTAGATGAGTCTTCGGATCACCACTCCCATCGAATTTGATGAAGTTAGGCATTTTGAACCGCTCGGGGAGCCTTGCATTAGGGTACAAACAGAGGCGATCCAGGTCGATTCCCCCTGCAGTGATCTTCTCGGATTTCGAAACAGCTTCTTCCAGCTTAGCCATCTTGGCCATGAGAGCAGCTATGTCAGTGTTTTGAACAGGCCTAACAATAGCAGGGTTTGGATTTGGAGCAGGCACACGAGCCTCTCTAGGGTTAGGCTGAACAATGAGACGCCCTGCATGGTTTGGATCCTGGACAAAGACAAGTTCTGCATGAACATCCTCATCGTCCTCGCCTTCCTCTTCAGCTGCTGGTGGAAGACGAGTGTTGATAAGGTTATTCAGGCGAGTGATGGAGGCATCAGTCTGAGTGGCCCTCTGTTGCATAGCGGTGATACTGTTCCGGAGGTTCATGAGCATGGTTTCCAGAGTGAGCCGTTGCGGTTGATCTGCCATCGCAGGTTTTTCAATGGAGCTTGATGAAGAAGCTGAAGATGGGGAAGCCGACAGCGTGGCTTTTTGCAATATCGATGGCGAACTCGACTGTAGGGCGGCCAACAGTGAACCTGGAGAAGCCTCCGTTGCGATTGACAGGGAATCTAACCTGACAAGCCTTTTGAACCGAATTCTGATGCACACGTCCCCAAGTAGGTTTGGCTCTTCCTTTTGGTACTCTCTTGTTCGGTGCAATGGTTCCAAACTAGACAGTAAAGTAATTGAAAGCTCAGTGATGTTCCTGCAGCATGCTATGTACAAGAACAATGCAATGTACACATCATCGTCGGTGTCCTCCTAGACTCTACAACTACGGACAAGTCTGTCTCATGATGTTTGGACGCTGCCAGAATCCTCAGAAATCTTTTCGAGGGTGTATCCTTTGAATAGATCGACTAACACTAAAAGATGTCAAAACAGACTAAGCCTTTGTCTATTTCGTTCTCAAAGTTTCAACTTTAGACTTGGAACAACTCGGTATAGATGACATGGCACCTTAACCTTGAACACGGCGGTGTATAGTGACTTCGCACTTCAACCTGGGTAGTGCCAGTGTCATGGCATCCATACTTTATGGTTCCTTATTTTCAGTTGAAACTTCAATCAGGCATGAGCCAAGGGCTTAAAAATGTTTAATTTCTCAAAGTCTCGCTGATCTAAGGACTTTGCGATTAGCAACATGCACCATTGAGATGCATGACTCTTCATCGGGCCTAGCAGCGTACTAATAAGCATAAGACAGACTCGAAAGAGAGACATTCTAGAAGCCACCCTAAACATGCTTCTACGCAAAACAGTATGTATGTACAAAAACAGAGACGAGTTTGCCTCACGAATTTCAGACGTTGCCAGAATCCTTAGAATTCTTTTCGGCCATGTGTCCCTGAGTAGATCGTCAGATCCTAAAAGATGTCAAAATAGACTAAATCTTCGACTAGTCCCATTTGAATGATCAACTTGAATTTGGAACAACATGGTGGTGATGACATGGCACCTTAACCTTGAACACGGCGGTGTATAGTGACTTCGGACTTCAACCTGGGTGGTGCCAGTGACACGACATCATTACTTTTGTTGTTCCATATTTTCGGTTGAATTCTTAACTGGGCATGAGCCAAGGATGTAGTAAATTTTGATTTCTCAAAGTCTCATTGAACTAAGGACTTTGCAATTGATAACGAACATTCGACAGAATGAACGACTTCTCATTGGGTCCAACAACGTCTTAGACTGCGCAAGACAAACTCGAAAGAAAGAACCACTCTAAGCATGCTCCTATGCAAAATAATGTATGTACAGTACATACGATAGGGAAAGCGGTAACACATAGACAGTATATGGGGGTTAGATGCAAGTAATCTTACCCTGTAGGTACCTGTCCTAGTTTGGAGAGTTCTAATGCTTTGTATATGCAAAGGCTGGTTTTGGCTTGTAACAGGTTCCTCGGACTAGAGCCAAGATATACCTCCCGCTGCCCGCATAATCGCAGAGCAACAGTCGAACGGTAGAATGACTCATCATCGTCGAAGGTTGTTGGTCATTCGGGGTCCCCGAGCTCCGGTAAACCGTGCCGGATTGCCAAAACAATCCAACGAGTCTTATCCCACATCGATGCAAATGAAGAATGCTAAAAGGTTTGATTAATGGAACAGAATCGCAAATTCGCAAATGCCTTTTCAAATTTGGCTCTCTTTATTAATTAATACTTAGAGGAAACTACACGAGAGAACAATCGGAAAAGCCCCAGATTGGATGGCCGGACACGAGGTCCTGTTAAATCACCAATCCTTTCTTCGGCAGGGCGAAGCTCACCATTTTGACAGGCTTTTGTGGGATTGTTCCCAAGCGTATTAACTTCTAAGTATAGACTAATATTGATTCGATCCCCAGCAGAGTCGCCACTGTGGGCAAATGCGATTTTGCCCAATCTTTCTCTCCTCCGGGAAAGGGATTCCGTTCCCCACCCTTTTGAGAAAGGAGAGATGCTGCCGGTTCGCGGGAGCGCTTTTTGAAGCTGGACAACAAGCGCTCGCGAAAATACAGAGTCGCCACTTGGGTTTGAAGGTCCGACACCCAAGGAACCGTATTTCGAAGCACTTGCCGCGCTGTTTGATTTGAAAAAGTTAAGGAACCAGTCCGTCATAACCATATCTGGGTTCGGGAGCTAGGTTACGAGAGGGGAAGGGTTTTATGGCACCCCTCTCGCCCAATCCGGAGATCGGTCTCTACTTAGGCATTTGCGAAAACGTTGTTTGTTTGCGATTCTGTTTCATTAATCAGTTTTTAGCCAATTAGGGCGGGGAAACAGTTAATCGGGGATTAAAACTGTAACATGTTTGTAGGATGTGATAGATAGCATGGATGAATAGTTAGTATAGGATGACAACAGACTGCTGTGGGAGTTTAAACAAACTGGGGAGCCCCTGTTTTGGAGTGACGTGCGCAGGAAGAAACCAACATGCACTGAACAAGTCACTACATGTTGTTTACTCCTGCGCGCACAACTCCAAGACACACGCGCGCCGGTGAGCTTAAACCCACAACTCTTATTCTCAAACCTTCTGGGCTCTGGAAGGACCAATGCACACCCAAGACAAACCACGCAGTTTATAGGCAGCATAATATACAGTTTAAAGGCTTAAAAGCCCTAGAAATTGACAAAACACCCCATAAACAGTGTGGGGACAGAATAACAGCCTAAATCCAAGCTACCCGTGCAAGGCCATTCACTGGTCGGAGGCAAACTGTCACGCGATGGAGTCACTCTGGCGCGCGAGGATGCGCCCTGGCGCACTGTCGCGCGATGGAGTGAGTATGGCGCGCGATGGTGCGCCCTGGCGCATTGTCGCTCGATGGAGTGAAACCCTCGCGCGATGGTGCGCCCTAGCGCGGGATGATTGCACCCTGGCGCGGACCAGACCAGTGCTTGGTTTACACATTTCTGGGTTCTAGTACATATCCAGAAAGACCTCAGGGGTACTCCAAAACGACAGATAAGCATATTTAACTACCGCTAACAATTTCTAACAAAGGAAAAGCAATAGACAGGTTATTAGCATGCTTAACAGTGATCTATATACAAAATACAACATAAAACAGTAGGACACCAATCCCCACGCGGTCCATCCCGTGCAACACCGAAGTGTCGCACGAGAGAGTGGGACCATCGCGCGCTAGTTCCTACCATGACGGTTTTTGAAACCTTGCCAGCTTTAGGACCAGAACTGGTATTGATTACCAGCCTTGGCCCTGCCAGCCCCCCTCAGAGATCAGAACAGAAACAGAACAAAGATAAGCTATACCTGTGGCTTCGGGTTTGAAAGAGTATTTGAGCTTTGAATTGAGGTTGAGGTTGTTTGAGGTGTTTGAGTTGAAGAAGAACAAGCTATGCTCTTTATTGTGCTTAGGGTGTAAACCTTTGAATGCCAATTTTTGTTAACCCTTTTAATGGAAGGCCAAAGGGGGTATATATAGGGAAAGGGGGTGAATCTGGTTGGTGCCAGGAGAGGGGTTTGGGCAGTCCACGAGGCCTGGCTGAGGTTGCATTCGTGGCTAACTGTCCTCCATCAGAAAGGTCGGTTGTAGGTTGGACCATCGCGCGACAGAGTGAGTCTGTCGCGCGATGGTGCGCCCTGGTTCGGGATGGTTGCACCCTGGCGCGGACCAGCAAGGTTTTTGGTTTTTGAAGTGGCTTAGGCTAGGTTAGGTTCAAGGGTTTTGCAAACACTCAAAGCTCAAACACGCTATCATTCCCGGGGTGTTCTTGATCCATTTCATCATCGGGGAATCAAAAACCGTAAGTAAACTAATCTGGAAGCCCAGATTGGAGTGTCTACAATAGGGGAATTTTAAAGAGGTTGATAAATTTGAGTTCAATAAGAACTCAAATTATTGGGCTTTGAGATGGACGAAAATAAGGCGAAAATATGATCAGGGAGATGAAGTAGAGACTGAGTAGGAGAGGGAGAGATGGTAGGATTTGCATGCATGCAATTAAAAAAAATAAAAGTAGGATAATTAAGACTAAATTAATTTTATTTGTATATATCTATTAGATAATTTTGATTAAGATAATTTTATTATTACTAATAATATTCTTTAAATGATATTATAATTGATAAAAATTACGGGTCGTTACAGTAGCATTGTGGATACCCTTAGGCCTCTCTTTTTATTTTTTTCAACGGTCAAGAATGTCTAGCCAGTTCTTGTGTATCTTGTTGGTAAAAAGTCATACAGTCATTAAATTCCAAAGTACAAATTCCATTACGATAGATAGACAAATAACAGATTACAAGTTGTAGGTACAGAAATATGAACACCAAACCGAGCCCTAAATTAGTCTCCTTAAAATGGATTCACCGCCACACTGTTGGGTGTTGGAGATTGACCGATGTCTATCTCCCAGGATAGAACGATTAAACCACGGCTATCGAAACACCACCGGAGGGCCGCCTTGGCGAAATGGATACTACGTCTGCCTCTCTCTCACACAAGAATGATCTCAGAATATACTTGGAGTATTTTGTGAACTTCTGAAAAATCCAATACGGGATTGCCCTATTTATACACCTCTGGAAGGTTTTGTAACATCCAGAAAATGAATTAGGGCCTTCAATTCACAGTTTTGAATCGGGTAATTCAACACATGAAACTGCTAGAGTGAATTAGTGATTGAAATCTGCCATAAACCACACTTTTATGGGAAATTAGACGAAGTCGTCCAGGTACAATGAATCCGAAAATGGGACCTTTCGGTTGCCTCGATAACCCTCTGTGTGCCCAATTTCTATTCACTAACCTGGAAATTTCCAATCGTCCTTCACATGAATGAAATTGGCAGAGACTTGACACACGTACAAAGCTGATAATCCCTGCATAGGATAGGTAGCTTTTGGCCTTGAACCTTCCCTTGTGAAAGCTCATCGGGTATACTGGCTGTCCAGTGAATGTGATGTTTTGAACTGTCCTGCCATTCGTGTAAACCGAGTCAACAAACTTCACACAGGAACTGCTCCTAACGCAGTTCAGTTCTCACTGTTGGGTTCATTTTAGCCATGACACCCCCACCTGGTTCTGCAAGTATTTTCTCGAGAATTTTGCCTTTTGAAATTTTCAAAGAAGCGGCTCCACTTCATACTCACATAGATGATCTTCTTATAAAAGAGTATCCTGCTATACCCCGTCTGGTGTTCCAGCGCATAAGAGTCATTAAGAGTCATGCTCAACCTCTTCCCATTGCAGGCATCACTATCTCACACCATAGGAATGGGCGGGAGAAGTCATCTCCTCAGTGATCTTTCTCTGTCACTCGCAATTAGGTTGTCCCATTGAACCTAAATCTTAGGATCTCTAGTCAACTAGGTTGGGTTTTCCTTCACGGTAACGTAAGCGTAGTAGGCTTAAGCCCCATTCCCATCGATGTCGACTTAACTAGCTCTCTATTTAACCATTTGGTTAGCAAATCCGCAATGTTGTCTTTTGACTTGACATAATCAAGAGTGACAACCCCACTAGAGAGCATTTGTTTAATGGTATTATGTCTTTGACGGATATGTCTAGACTTACCATTGTACATATTACTCCATGCCCTTCCAATCGCAGATTGACTGTCACAATGTATGTAGATTGCTAGCACAGATTTTGGCCACGTTGGAATATCTTCTACGAAATGGTGTAGCCATTCTGCCTCTTCAGTTGCTTTATCAAGAGCAATAAACTCTGATTCCATTGTAGAGCGTGCGATGCACATCTATTTCGAAGATTTCCAAGAGACTGCTGCACCTCCTCGTGTAAAGACATATCCACTCGTGGATTTGGAGTCTTTTATGTCTGATATCTAGTTTGCATCAGAGTACCCTTCTAGTACAACTGGATATCTGGTATAGTGCAGTCCCAAATCATGAGTATACCTTAAGTAGCGAAGTACTCTGACTATCGCCTTCCATGCCCTGGATTACTCGTGTACCTACTCAATCTGCTAACTGAATAAGCTATGTCAGGCCTTGTACAACTCATCAAGTACATCACACCCGAGAATACTCTAGTTGAGCAATTCCATCCCCCACATTCTTGGATAAATGGAGATGTACATCCACAAGAGTATTCGCTATCCCCTTATCAGGCCGGTTGAATCTCTCAAGAATCTTATCAACGTAATGAGATTGAGACAGAGCAAGTTCTTTAGATGTCCTGGTGATCTTGACACCTAATATCACATCTGTTAGGCCCATATCTTTCATGTCGAACTTCGAATTCAATATCTTTTTGGTAGACTTGATAACTTTATCATTGCTGCCAACAATGAGCATATCATCAACGTAAAAACACAAAATAACGTAGCCTTCGTTTGTGTCTTTAACATATACACATATATTTGTCACATTCGTTGATTTTGAAACCACTAGACAACATAGCCTTGTCAAATTTCTCATGTCATTGTTTCGGTATTTGTTTTAGACCATAATTTGATCTAATAAGCTTACAGACTTTCCCCTCTTGTCCTGGCGCAGAAAAACCCTCAAGTTATTCCATGTAGATCTTTTCATCTAGATTGCCATTTAGGAAAGCAGTTTTGACATCCATCTGATGTATCTCAAGATTTCGCAAAGCTACGATGGCTATCATCCGAATGGAGGTAATCCTCGATACTAGTGAGTAAGTATCAAAGTAATCTAGACCTTCTTTTTGTTTGTATCCTTTGATAACAAGCCTAGCTTTATACTTGTTTATCGACTTATCCGCTTTCATCTTCCTTTTGAATATCCATTTGTAGTCTAAAGGCTTATTGCCTGGAGGAAAAACCACCAACTCCCACGTATGGTTCTGCAGAATGAAATCAATCTCGATCACTCTTGATAGCCTCCTTCCACAAAGGACCCTCAGGAGAGGTTACAGCTTTCTTAAATGTCCAAGGCTCACTTTCTAACAACTATGTCAGAAAGTCTGGACCAAAAGATGTAGAAGTTCTAGCCCTTTTGATACGTCTTGGCTCGAATTCAACTTCGTCATCTTGGTCATGACTACTTTCACTAGTAGTCCTCAAAGTCCTCATCCCCGAACTTAACTCTCCATTGGATCTATAAGGGAATATATGCTCGAAAAACGTCACATTCCTATATTCCAAGAGCGTATTCTTGTGAATATTAGGTATGGCAGATTCATACACCAAAAACTGATACGCACTACTGCTTTCTGCATACCCGATGAACGCACAATCAACAGTTTTTGGACCAATCTTCTCCTTCTTAGGTTTTGGTATGGCCACCTTCGCGAGACACCCGCACATTCGTAAGTAATTGTAGGTAAGCTTCCTACCTTTAAACAATTTATATAAGGTTTTGTCAACTTTCTTGCGAGGGATTTTGTTAAGGATATAATTAGCAGTGAGTATTGCATCCCCCCACATATTCTGAGGCAGTCTAGAACTGATCAACATAGCGTTCATCATATCCTTCAAAGTACGATTCTTGCGCTCAGAAATTCCATTAGACTGTGGCGAGTAAGGAGCAGTGGTCTGGTAAATAATCGCGTGTTGGGCACAGAATTCACTATAAGGTGATTCATACTCACCACCTCGATCACTTCTCAAAGCCTGGATATTCTTGGTAAGCTGTGTCTTGACTTCATTCTTGTAAAGAATGAATTTTTGCGGGGCTTCATCTTTGCTCTTTAGCAAGTATACATAGCAAAACTTCGTGCTATCATCGATAAACATGATGAAGTACTTATTGCCTGCCCATGACTGAACGTATTTCAAATCACACACATCTGTATGGATTAGATCCAACGGCTCATTATTTTTTTTTACTATCGCTTTGAAAGATGATCTTGTCACTTTGGCCTCCACACAAGTTTCACACCTGTGTTTCTTATCAATTTGAAAAGCTAGAATGTGGTCCAGGTTAATCATTCTACACAGAGAATCATAACTAACATGATCTAGTCTACCATGCCATAAAGAGGAAGACTCAAGCACATACGCAGCTAGGGTTTTCATTTTGTTCTAATAGGAAATTTTAGTCATTACATTCATTTTGAACAGACCATCAGTCATATAACCTTTCCCTACATACATTCCAGCCTTAGTTAGAGTAACCCTATCCACCTCGAAAACCAGACAGAAACCATGCTTGCTCAGCAGAAAACCAGACACCAAATTTTTGCGAATATCTTGCACGAACAACACATTATTCAAAGTTAACTCTTTTCCTTAAGTCATCTTCAGGACCACTTTTCCCTGCCCCGCAACATCTGAGGTAGTTAAATTCCCCATAAACAACTTCTCACCGTTAGCAGTCAGCTCGAAGGTAGTGAACAACTGCTTGTCGCAATAGATATGGCATGTAGCCCCAGTGTCTATCCACCATTCCTGCAGATTTGAACCCACCATGTCCACTTCAAAAACCATAGCTGAGAGATTGATATCAGACACTCCTGCTTCCACCTGAGCTAAGTGTGCTTGAGCACGAGGATTTGGTGGCTTCGTACACTCCGAAGAGTTGTGCCCGAACTTGTTACAGTTAAAGCATTTACCGTGAAACTTCTCTCTCTGTTTCTTGGCAACACCACCTCTCGATCCCAGATTGACATTTTTGTCCCTCTATTTACCAGCTTGCTTGTCAGTACGCCTATCATTCTAGTTCTTCTTCGTGCTCGAACATTGACCATGCTCCACCACATTTGCCTTGGCCATATTTGAGGACTTGATACTCTTGTCCATACCCCGATTCTCCTCTTCAATACGAAGCTTGACAAAAAGAGCCTCCAAGGTCATCTCCTTATTTTTGAACATGAGATAGATCTTCGAATTCTTTCCATGCTAGAGGTAGCTTATGGATGACAGCAGCCACCTGAAATGCTTCACTCAGAATCATCCCCTCAGTCCTGATCTCATTGAGCAGGAGCTGCAGCTCTTGGCCTTGGACCGCCACAGATTTGGAGTCCACCATCATGTAATCAAGGAACCGGCCCACACCGAACTTTTTGGACCCAACACCCTCGATCCTGTACTTCCTATGTAAAGAATCCCACAATTCCTTAGCTGACTGAGCTTAGCCTTACACAGAATAAAGCGAATCATCCAGAGCATTCAGAATATAATTCTTGCACATGTAGCCATGTTCTTTCCATCTGGCCACATCAATTCGCTTCTGAGTGTCGGGGTCGTTCTCATCAATAACAGGTGCGTCCTCAACAAGCCACTTTGCCAAGTTTAAAGTGGTGAGATAGAACAACATCTTCGTTGCCACCTTTTGAAGTCCACCGCAACAAACTTGCTCGGCCTCTCCACGTGAGACATTGGGACAGAGGGAATCCCAAGAATGGGAGCATGAGTTGAGACAGCACCGTCGCCATTTCCATTGCCACTGACACCACCAGTGTCTTTGTCTTTGCCAGTTACGATAGTTTTTCCTTGCTCCGTTATCATGTTTTTTTGAAATTAGGAACAATCACATATATGAGAACAAATTTCAATCTCAAAATGATAAGCTATGCATGAATAGATTAACAATCTATTGAACAAGCTAATTCTGACATCCCCCACAATACCACGTACCATGGGGGGTCTCAGGGGGCCGTGCCTTCTAACAGGGGTCTGTCACGACCCTGACCCGCCCCTTGAGGTCTTAATCATGACAAATGCCAGTGATTTCTCACTAAGGCCAAATCACAAATCAAATATCACCTAAACAAGTGATCATCAAAAGGGGCTAAAACATAACAGCGGAAGCAAAGATCAACTTTTATTAATAATAAACCAAAGTCTAACATAGGTTTTGCAAAACGAAAGGTAAACCTCTCAGAGCTGTGCTCACTTACAAACTCAAAAGCTAAACAAATCATATACAAAGCTAAGTGACCGTGAAACATAACGTCTTTTCTACAAGCTTCCAAATATACGACACATCTCAAAGGTAAACACGTCACCACACTACGCGTCGCTTCCTGAAAGGTGGAAAAGAAAATCCATAAGCCAAAGCTCGTGTGAATGTTTAATACTTAAATCACATGCTTTCCATGGACAATACAAAATAATTTGATAATATTTCAAAACAAAGTACTCAAAACCATAAGCCAAATATAATGCACATTCCACTATTCAAAATTCAAAATCTACCGGGCGTCCCCGGTAGTGGATAAGCCAGACGTCTATGCATTATCCCAAAACAAAAACCAACCTCAAACACCCTTGCTAGCCATTAAGCCGTCCCCTAGCAAGACCGGACGTTGGGAATGCCATTAAATAGATTCACAAACATTTCACAAATAAGTCCACCTTCCATTGGTATCCATGGAGTACAAAATTTATAAAATATGTTCAAATAAGCTCGATAAGGAAAATAAGTTCAAAACCATGTGTTTAGGTATTAAATCACTCACCTCGGCTCTACGAACCACCCGAACTTCCTAAAACAATTAGGCAATAAAAACATGATTAGAAGATGCTAAACAAACCTAATTTTATGAACATAAGGTCCTAGAGTGAAAGATATGAAGTTAAATAACCAATCTCAAGAAACAATTTCAGAATCTGTAATTTCATCAACTTCAACTTAAAATCTGACTTTGCACGGGAAGAACTAAGTCACAATCTTCATGCATTTTTTTAGGTCTACGAGTCTAGTTTTAGAATCAGAAATCGGATCGTAATTTCATCGCCCGAGCTCAAAATTATGGCCGTTTCCCTAACATGTGTCTGTGCATGCAGTCAGCACAGTCCGAAAACTGCGCGCCACATGGTCACGAATTTTTACAGAATTCAATACTTCAAATCTGATCCCGAAATTTTTACCATAGATAAAGGACTCATAGAGGAACTCTCTATAAAAATTTCATAAGTTTTGGAGCTTAGGAACTGCCTCAAAAAAATCCACAAAATCAGGACAGACATGAAATTTCTACTCTGCAGATTTCCAGAAAAATATCCCTCTGTTCTTCCTGCGATTTTCAGCTCTTAAACCCATCCAAACTACTTCTAACTCACATCAAAACCTCACTAATCATGCTCAACCTCATAGATATAGAAAAGCTACTCCAAAAACATCAAATTCATGCATCAAAGCAAGCTTTAAACTCATCAATTCAAGAGATTCAAGTGGTGTTCCTTCCCAAACCCAAGTTCACCAAATACATGCAAGACTCATCAACTAAACATGAAATTGAACTTCTAAAGTATGGAATTCAACTTACAAAACATGAATTCAAGTAGGAGATGCAAAAATTACCAAGTTTAATCTTCAATTCCAAGCCAAACAAGGTTTTTCCCTAATTTTTTCCTTCTTTTTCTCCTTCTTCTCTGCCAGCCGGTTCTTTTCTCTCTCCCTCTCTCTACGGTTTGTGATAAGAATAAAGAAGGAGAACGTAAAAACCCCTATTTTGATTTATTAGGTTAGGAAAAATTATTGAGTGCATGTGTGTCTTATGCCAACTTATGTTCCAATTTTATTTAACTAGCAAATTAAACCAATAACTCACATATTAAGCCTAAAACACATCTCATAATTAACTTAAACCATAATTAAAGGTCAGGGGTATTACACCCTCCCCCACTTATAGAAGTTTGTCCTCAAACTTACCTTGATCCGAAAAGAGATATGGATACCGCTTTTGCACATCTTCCTCAGTTTCCTATGATGCCACTCCCCCACATTGATTGGACGACCACACTTTGATTAACAATATAACCTTGCCTCTAAGAACCTTGTCCTTCCAACCAAAAATCCGTTCAGTTTTACCTCGTAGCTACAATCCTTCTGAAGTTCTATATGAGTCGTTACATTGACATGTGAAACACGTTGTGAACATACGAGAATTCCAACGGTAAGGCCAACTGGTAAGTTGTCTCCCCAATCTTCCCTAGAACTTCAAATAGCCCAACATTTTTCAATTATAGTTTCCCGCCTTTCCAAACCATTTTACTCCTTTTTTTTTTTTTTTGGCGATTCTTTCAAAAACCCAAAGTCTCTTGCTTCAAATTCCAATGGCCTCCTTTCGTATCCATGTAACCTTTTTTTTTATTTTTGCTCTGCTTCCAACCTTTCTTGAATTGCCCGAATCCTCTTAGTAGTTTCATTGACTAGTGCCGGCCCTTCAAATTTCCTCTCCCATTTCAGTCCAACACGTCGGTGATTGACATTTCCTCCCATATAGCGCCTTGTATAGTTCCATTCCTATGCTTGCCTGATAGCTAATGTTGCATGCAAATTCTGGCAACGATAAGTTTTTCTCCCAATTTTCTTGAAAATTCAAAACACAAGTTGAAGCATATCTTCTAGAACCAGAGTCACCCTTTCAAACTAACCATCAGTTTGTGGATAAAATTTCGTGTTGAATCCTCACTATGTACCCATAGCCTTTTACAAACTCCTCCAGAAATAAGAAGTAAATTTCGAATCCCGATCCAACACGATAGGTACCGATGTGTCATAAAACCGTATAAACTCTCTAATGTACAATACAACCAATCGATCTACAGTAAAAGAAACATTCACGGCCAAAAGATATGCAGACTTAGTCAAAATCGATCAATAATCACCCATATTGTGTCATTACCTTCCTTTGTGCGTGGCAATCCCATAATAACGTCCATTGTGATATGATCTCATTCCCATTCTGGTATAGGCAACGGTTGAAGTGACCCCGCTGGATTCTTATGTTCCGCCTTAATTCATTTACACATTAGGCATTACGGAACAAATTCAACTACCTCAACAATAGCCTGACAACTTCCAAAATCTATACAATACTCTTCGATTGCTTATTGGGTTGCTGATAAAGAATAGTTTTGAATTCCAGAGAAGTTCTCACGATACATCGTAACTAGGACAGAATTTAAAAATAGATCTCAAAGCTCCAACTCAATAAATAAAGCATAAATAGGTTCAGTAGACTATTGTCGATCACTCAAATAAGGTCATCCCAAGCAAAGTAAGATTGATCCATCCATAGCGATATATTTCCCTTATACTATGTTTCATTCAATCTGCCAGTAACGTTCACATAAATGCAATACAGCTTCATATTGTCCGTTGCTTAACATACATCAAATGATGTGCCCATTCAAGAATTCCCATTCAGAATAGTGGCATTGGATACACGTAGCATAACTGAACACAAAATATCAAAGCATCATCTTCTTTTGATAGCAAGGTCTAATCGAACACCCTCTTCTATTTTAATTCTATCAGTCATAAATCGGGATTTTGAACTTACAACAATTCCACCGATGTATAGCATTTCCGATATAAAAGTTACTAACAAAAGCTCTGTCGTTTCTTCTTGAAGTATGTAGAATATCACATTCATAACTTCCAATTAAGTCCATCCATCTCTGCTGTCCCATAGTCAATCCCTTTTGTGTAACAAATACTCAAACTCTGATGACCCGTAAGATTTTCAATTCTCACCATAACGATAATGCTTCCAGTCCACTCCAGAATTATATTTATGGGATGAGCATATTTGCGAGTTTTTAGTTGTCCAATCATATAAGTAGTCATCTTTTCGAGATACGTCAATTCCCAATCTAAACTCTGACAAGATACCCCACTATAGATCATGCACCCTCCATTTTCCAAAAGAAATAGTCAATGCAGATGTCATTATTAATCTATTCCTTGAATCTCATAAATTCTTTTCACAATAATCTGTTCGATTTAGATTCGCCCTTCCTCCCGGTCAATTTAGTCGATAACATGGCAATAATCAAAAGAAACTCTTCAAGAAGGAACAATAACAACCAGCTATATGAAAAGACAATTCTGTGCAGAACGACAATAGTACCTAGCCATATCAGAAAGAAGTTCTACCCAAAGCAACAATATTATCCAGCTAAATTCAAGAAACTTCAAGCGTTAGTAACGACGATTGACCATTTCTTAGTTTATAGTAGCCCAAACTCGCTTAGAATTTACCAAATACCATTCTCCCAATGACATAGCTCAAAAATATCTTTCAGTCTATCCAAAATTTAAACTCGTTCAATTTCCCCATATGACTTCTTCCCTCTATGTTCCATTGCCTCGTAAGTGGACCAATGTATCATCGATAGAAATTAGCAGACAAATCAACATATAACTGATGCAAAGACAATCATAGAGATATCATCATCAAATCACATTATACCATTCTTCTTTTCCAATAAATGACTCTAATGTTTCCCCCAAGAAAAACACTAAATTGAAGAATCCTCTGCCAAATGAATCCCGATAGTAATTTAGTATTGAATTCCATTTTCCTTATCATATGGCAAACTGGTAACTCATCTAATAACATATCAGAAATTCTCAAATCCTCAATAGTTGGCTATTTGTGCACTCCAAATCCTTACTTAAATGACATGTGCCAAATAACCCAAAGATCATTTCCTCGATAATTTTCCTTGCCTCAAAAATAAAATATAAGATTGCCCAAAGTGACGTCATGATTACTCCAAACTGAGTGTTGATCTTGACAGCAAATTACTATCTCCTTATGGAAGTAATCAATTATAGCATGATAGGAGAGTAACCAATCCATTCCCAGTACGGCACTAAAACGACCCATATTTGAAGGAATTAAATTAACTAACAGATGTACATTTTCAACTAGTACGTCATATGCCTTGTAAATAATAAAGCACATAATACTACTACTTGTAGGCTGTAACATATGCAATTCGGGTTCAAATGGTCAAGTGACTCAATCAATTCATCAGCAGCAGTGCAGAAACAAACAAATACGCAAATCTCGAATCAATAAATATTTAAGCTAAGTTACCACAAATCTGAATGGTATCTGACACCACCAAGTCCACATTTTGAGATTCCTCCTGCACCAAAGCAAGAACACTGCCCTGCCTTTTTCCCGGTTCCAATTTTATCCCCGAACTCTGCCCCAAATTGGTAGTAACCATTGGTTTTGATGTCGATCTTGAACTAATTGTAGTTGTTGACCTTTTCACAAATTCTGCCCTCCACACCTTTGGACAATCTCTCATTAAGTGCCCCATTTTACCACATTTGAAGCATGGCCCTGTATCCTTATAACACCAAGCCCTATGCATCCTTCTACATTTTGGACATAGCCGGAACCCGCTAATATTACTTCTACTTTCACCCTGAATCCATCTAGATGTTCTCCCGTTCTGCCTCTTAAATGGATTATTCTAAGCTTGCTGATTCACTACGTGAAGTAACCCCTCAAGTACCCGTTCGATCCTTTCCATACTATCCATTGAAGGCTGTGAAGGCTGTGCTCTCTCCAACACATCATTATTCTCCATTTGCTAATTCAAAAGAGAGGAAATTCACATTGTACAAATAATATACAAATCATGTAGGTCATGCAGGTCTAATCATGTATCAACACATCAGAAATCACATACCAAGACATTTGATATAACTTACTTAGCACGTAGATTTCACTTTCCTATAGCTCTGAGGGTACGTGTGTGAGTCATTGCAAGTCGTGCATCTCATTGTCCCTACGTATTGCTCTGATACCAAAAAATTTGTCACGACCCTGACCCGCCCCTTGAGGTCTTAATCATGACAAATGCCAGTGATTTCTCACTAAGGCCAAATCACAAATCAAATATCACCTAAACAAGTGATCATCAAAAGGGGCTAAAACATAACAGCGGAAGCAAAGATCAACTTTTATTAATAATAAACCAAAGTCTAACATAGGTTTTGCAAAACGAAAGGTAAACCTCTCAGAGCTGTGCTCACTTACAAACTCAAAAGCTAAACAAATCATATACAAAGCTAAGTGACCGTGAAACATAACGTCTTTTCTACAAGCTTCCAAATATACGACACATCTCAAAGGTAAACACGTCACCACACTACGCGTCGCTTCCTGAAAGGTGGAAAAGAAAATCCATAAGCCAAAGCTCGTGTGAATGTTTAATACTTAAATCACATGCTTTCCATGGACAATACAAAATAATTTGATAATATTTCAAAACAAAGTACTCAAAACCATAAGCCAAATATAATGCACATTCCACTATTCAAAATTCAAAATCTACCGGGCGTCCCCGGTAGTGGATAAGCCAGACGTCTATGCATTATCCCAAAACAAAAACCAACCTCAAACACCCTTGCTAGCCATTAAGCCGTCCCCTAGCAAGACCGGACGTTGGGAATGCCATTAAATAGATTCACAAACATTTCACAAATAAGTCCACCTTCCATTGGTATCCATGGAGTACAAAATTTATAAAATATGTTCAAATAAGCTCGATAAGGAAAATAAGTTCAAAACCATGTGTTTAGGTATTAAATCACTCACCTCGGCTCTACGAACCACCCGAACTTCCTAAAACAATTAGGCAATAAAAACATGATTAGAAGATGCTAAACAAACCTAATTTTATGAACATAAGGTCCTAGAGTGAAAGATATGAAGTTAAATAACCAATCTCAAGAAACAATTTCAGAATCTGTAATTTCATCAACTTCAACTTAAAATCTGACTTTGCACGGGAAGAACTAAGTCACAATCTTCATGCATTTTTTTAGGTCTACGAGTCTAGTTTTAGAATCAGAAATCGGATCGTAATTTCATCGCCCGAGCTCAAAATTATGGCCGTTTCCCTAACTTGTGTCTGTGCATGCAGTCAGCACAGTCCGAAAACTGCGCGCCACATGGTCACGAATTTTTACAGAATTCAATACTTCAAATCTGATCCCGAAATTTTTACCATAGATAAAGGACTCATAGAGGAACTCTCTATAAAAATTTCATAAGTTTTGGAGCTTAGGAACTGCCTCAAAAAAATCCACAAAATCAGGACAGACATGAAATTTCTACTCTGCAGATTTCCAGAAAAATATCCCTCTGTTCTTCCTGCGATTTTCAGCTCTTAAACCCATCCAAACTACTTCTAACTCACATCAAAACCTCACTAATCATGCTCAACCTCATAGATATAGAAAAGCTACTCCAAAAACATCAAATTCATGCATCAAAGCAAGCTTTAAACTCATCAATTCAAGAGATTCAAGTGGTGTTCCTTCCCAAACCCAAGTTCACCAAATACATGCAAGACTCATCAACTAAACATGAAATTGAACTTCTAAAGTATGGAATTCAACTTACAAAACATGAATTCAAGTAGGAGATGCAAAAATTACCAAGTTTAATCTTCAATTCCAAGCCAAACAAGGTTTTTCCCTAATTTTTTCCTTCTTTTTCTCCTTCTTCTCTGCCAGCCGGTTCTTTTCTCTCTCCCTCTCTCTACGGTTTGTGATAAGAATAAAGAAGGAGAACGTAAAAACCCCTATTTTGATTTATTAGGTTAGGAAAAATTATTGAGTGCATGTGTGTCTTATGCCAACTTATGTTCCAATTTTATTTAACTAGCAAATTAAACCAATAACTCACATATTAAGCCTAAAACACATCTCATAATTAACTTAAACCATAATTAAAGGTCAGGGGTATTACAGGGTCCTGGGGGCAGCGCCCCCAGGCGGGAGTCTGAGGGCTGGCCCTTAGTGGGGATCGAGTCGCGGGGGTCGCGACCTTGGAGGGGGTTTGGGGGTAGCACCCCCGAAAGTTAAACGATATACACAATCCATTATAAGCAAGACTGTGACCGTCCAACTTCCCTTCTATTTAGGAGTCCAACCCGTGTACTAGTATACACCACATGCCGTGCACAAGGGCTGAGTATTTATACTGTCCACTGGTTGAGTACTTTAGGCCGTGAGCATCCTAGGCCAATCAGATAACCAAAGTACACGAAAGCACTCACTGAGCAGATCTTAAGCACGTGATCAAGGCCAAGTGGTGTCAAGGCAGAAGCCAAGTAGATGCTTCGTCCAAAACCTAACCCTAGAAAAAGGTTGATTTACCCCAAGCGTAGGGCTAGATCATTGTCAGCATAAATACCGGAGATTCTGGAATCGTTCCCACAGAGATAATCTTCATAGCTTGCTAGGATTTTTAGATGTAAGAGTTTGTGGCGTTAAGACAACCAACTTTTGGTTTTTTGCTTTGAAGGGTGAAAAATGCTCTAGCCAAAAAGACTAAAAAATGAGTTTTTGCTAAGTTAAACAAGCGGCAAGGCGTTGGAGTACAAACGCCCATAACTTAAATCATCTAACCATTCTCAATGAAAACTCTGTTGAATGGCACGGCATAGGCTATCAACCGGAAGATTTAGCGGTGAAACCAGTAAAAACTAAAAGTGTAGTATGGAAAACAAGTGAGTTCTTTTGTTCTTTTGGCAAACACAAACCGAGACATCGCTCCGGAACCATGTGAGCAAGCACATGATCACCGGAGATTAACATCGGCAAGTTTTGTTACATAAAGGCCGAACTCTTCTCTTTTCCATGCAAAACCTCAAGCCATGAGTTGAGAAAAGCAAGATAAACATAAGTTACGAGGTGTTAATCACCCCGTAGCCAAGCCTAAACGACTACTCACACATCAAGAAAAGACTAGAAAGCATGATAGAAATGGAAAACATGTTTAACCGATAGAATCGAAAATAAAGTTGATATTAATAAGGATCCAAGCCGTACGAGCAACTTTAATAAACGAGAAAACAATGAACGACAAAGACTTACTTGAGTTCTTAAAGACTTTACACTTGGAAAAAGCTTGGAAGCTTTAATGGAGGAAAAACTAAAAGTAGTAATGTGCTATCCCCCAAAGAGAGAGATGAAACCCCTATTTAAACAAAATGGGTTTCTCTCTCTACAAATATCTGAAAAGCATATTAATAAAGGCAACTATTCCATAAGTGGAAAGCTCAAAAAGTAACAAAATATCTGGCCGAAGGCTTGTGGTATCGATACGGATTAAGCAAAGTATCGATGCCACAAGCCTAAGCTAAAAAGGGCCATTCTCCCGGAGCGCTCCCGTATCGATACGAATTAATGCCGTATCGATACAATATCCTCTGACTCCAAAGAAAGCTAATTGGTATCGATATGGCCTTAATCCGTATTGATATGCGTAGCCTAACTCCAGATCTTCAAGCCAGCCTCCAAGACTTGGCATCCGATAGCTCACCACCTTGCTCGATGCTCTCGCCTTCCATCTTGGGTCATCCGACGCAGAAGTTCCATCGGGCGAAAGCAGTTGAACTCTTTTGGGGGATTGACTTACTATCAAAATACGCCTTTCAAGGGCGTTTTGCCTGAAACATTCAACAAACTACCTTACGAGCAATATTTAATAAAAATGACAAATTATAACTACTAATGCTACTAAATAACGGACTTAAGCACCACTATCAAGCGAACTTAGGTGCTTATCAGTAGACCACTCTAGAGCAAAGTTGTCAATCCTGTACCGACCAGCATACCGTTTTCATTACTGGAATTGGACGTACCGGTATCGGGCTGTATCTCGGTACCGTTCCGAAATTACCGCAATTAATATTTTATATATATTTAATATATATCTACCAGGTTGCAAAACCATTTCAAACAAATGGCAGCAAAAAATTATCCAAAAAGACTCAAAACAAAGTTATGAAACAGATCAGGATTCCATCGTGATCATAATCTAAGAAAATCATATATAAACCTGTAAGTTTCTTTTAATTAGTTTCGAGCCCACAACTTATGTCATAAAAGAGAGAGAGAGAGAGAGAGAGAGAGAGAGAGAAGGTAATTTTGTACCGTCCGTAACACCGAAAAATGTCCGAAACAGACCGGTATCGTCCGATACATCCGGTATTGGCTGAAATAGACCGGTATTTCAACCGGAACGAATCTTGAGTCTTTGTGTTCCATTTAAGCACTGATACGGTACGTATCGGCCGGTACCGTTCGAAATGAAGAAGCAGTTTGGCGGACGGTTTAGCCAATTTACATGATTCGGTTACAAGTTTGAAAAATACCTACCCGACATGGTCAGGTTGGATGAGGGGTTCAGGCCAACCCTGCCCCGCCCCATACACATCCCTAACCTCAGTTAATCCTCTTCTCTATCAAGTCAAAGGCGGACAGACCATCCACGGTGGGATCAATTACTTTCCAAACATGACCTCAAAAATTAAACCATGACCAATTGTGTGGAATCATACTCACCAAACAAGTAACCAACTGGACTATCATTGGAGCTACTTCTGAAACTATGTAACTTGATGCATAATCGCGTGGCATCTTTTAGTTCCCTTAATTAACAACTACTTGCACTCTTACTGGTCAAAAAATAAACAACAAAAACTACACTCTTATATGTTATTTTTGCTGCAATAACACACAAGCACCTACAAAAACTCACTCACATCTCATATGGGGTCCACAAAATAAGAGCGTGGACTCCACATGTGACGGTGAATGAATTTGTGTAAGTATTTATATATCGTTGTAAAATTATTGTTAATTAAGACTCTTATGTAGGTATATGCACAACACGGTTTGTGGGGAGGAATCTGAGGAGCCTCATCAAAAAGGAAAGAGATTTCCTATCATTACACTTTTGAAAGGAGAATGAAATAAAACAATTGGAATAACGATAATCAAAACCAACATATTCAAAACCAATTTTGTGGATTAAATTAAATCAGTTTCAAGGTACAGGTTGCATAATTGCACGAAAAAATTCAACATAAATTTCAATTGAATGTGGGACTCCCGAACCAGTAAGGTAGTAACTATGCCCAACTAAATGCACCCCAGAGTCCATATTGCAGGGGCAGGAATCTGAGGAGCTTCAACTAAAGGACAGAATGCATTCGAAAAGAAAATGAAATGAAATAATAGACCCAATAAATAATGAAATAGAAATTCAAGATTCAAATCAACTCTATGCCTTTCTAAAATAACTACTCCTAGTCTCCTACCTTCTTTTATTTTTGGAAATCCAAATTCATTTTTGCCATTATCGATTAAAGGATTCAGAGGGATCAATTTACAAAAAATACAACACTAGCAGGGGAACATAACTCCAAAATCAAGCATCGAAATCTCTGAAAAACAAAACCCTAGACTACATTAAGTGCAAAAAATGATAAAGGTCAAAGCGTTAGCCTACAAAACGATGATATCCGACAAGCCGATAAGAGGACTTCGTCATTTCTGGACATTACTATCTCCGTAACACACGGATGAGGGAGAGATCACCGAGAAGCAACCACTCAAACACACCTAAGTGCCATCTCAAAAAACTCAATTTTTTTTGAATAAATACGAAAAAAAAAACTCAAAAAATCTGCTTTTTTGAACGAGGACAATTATTAATCAAAAGGACAGATTTTTTTGGGTTGTTCCGTCTTTATTTAATAAAAATTGAGTTTCCATCCTGATTCTTTACATTTTTTATCCCTTGTAGGGATGATCAAATAATCCACAACCATTTTACAAGAAACTAACCAATGCAAAAAAAATGTGAATAAAGGGAAAAAAATATTAAGTGTGCAACAACTAGCGTTGCATTGCTAATGGTACAAGAAACGAGGAGGAAGATTGCTCAGAATGGCTATGAAAGAGCGGGAACTGGCTCCGATATCTGAATGCCAACTTAGAACTTCAGATTTTCAGTAGATTTTAAATATGATAGGAGTAGCTTCTTTTTCTTTTTCTTTTTTATCCGCAAATACGATAGCTTGATCTTCAAAAGGTTTATTAACTTCAGATGTTTCATTAGATTTTAAAGGGCCACAATGGTATGGCATGATGCCCATGTCACTGGGATTAGGGAATAGAAATCAGAGAACTGGGAAACATCCATAACAATAGGCGCCGAAACCAACAGAGCACCAGAAGCAGGTGTTTAACAAACGAAAACATTGCAAGTTGATCAAAACATATCCAAACACAGCCAGGGATGTAGACGAAGCATAAAGGGTAAAGAACACCACTAGAATAGACAAGATTCTCACAAAAACAGCTACATGGTAGTAACTTGTAGATAATAAGAGTGAGCCAAACGTGTTAAACGAGCAACCAGCTTTGTGAAATTAGTCATTTTGACTGAAAGCACTGGACAAAGATCGTCAACAACACTTAAGAGTTATCTTCTCCCAAAAGAGCAAATATTGGCCCAGCATGTCTTCATAGAACGAAATTGATCTCCACCTAAAAATGCAAACAATCTCATCATAGGATCAATTCCAACATAATAAAACGGCATCCGCTTTTTTGACATTCAAACTTGTGCATTTCAAATGGACCCAAGAATACTATATCCTCCCTCTGTCCCATTTGGGTTAATATCCATTTCAGCAATCGCGTAGATTGCATCATCAAAGAAGGTACTTCCATTTTCGAAAAAACTTCCACCATCCGAAGAATACAATTCAAAAAATTATTCACACAACTACACAAGTACCTTACTTGGTGAAATCAAGGCACCATTGATGAAATTAGACACAAATGGAACAGAGGAGCATAAATTTATAATAGATGTGAAGTGCTAGTGATCTTGAAATCAATTAAACATGTGGGGCCACACATACCCTGGGCTTTCTCGCCAGTAAACTGTTCAACGTGAACAGAGCATTAGTCATCATCGTCACCGAAAAAGAGATCTTCATAATCGTACTCATAAACATCACTGCCACAAGAGAACTCAAAATACTCATCGCCATCAACATCAGACATGAGGTCAATCTCAGAAAATCCAGAAGGGTAGTCATCATCAAGTGAATAATCGTCGTCATATCCATTGTAAAAGGTCATATCAAACTCACAGTCATCAGTGGAATCGTATGGTTGCCGTAGATATTTGATCTGTTCAGAGCATCTTTCCCCCAAAGACCCTCCGAGATTAACATTAAAACAATGCCGCAGATCAAGGGATTCAAGGTTAGGGCACCCATCGAGAATGGCCTTTAAACCATCATCTGTCAAATTGTTTCCAAGTAGCTGAAGATGGTGTAGTCCAGGCATGGTTTCTGCAATAGCTAGTGCCTCATCATCATACTCCATAGACGGGGCCCTGGACCCTCGACTGTTAAATTTAAGTGATTTCAGATGAGGGCAACAACGCCCGACATTTAAGAGGGCTTCTTTTGAAAGTAAGCCAGAGTATATGTGAAGCTCCTCCAGTAATGGTAGTTTTTTAGCAGTTTCACTCAAACCATCATCTGAAATGCTCCACGGAAAAATAATTTGAAGACGCCGCAGCTGACTTGCTCTATGAACAGTTGGAAATTAAAGTACAGCAAAATATCAGTAGTACATAGAAACATGAAGTTGGTTTTTCTATTTGAATTCATGTGATAATACACAGGAACGTTAATCCGTATAGTACAATTAGATTAATCAACTTGGAAACCCAGGACGTTCATATCGCAAATACTGAATGGAAAACAAGCGTGTCTGCCTAACTCATATTTATTACCAAAACAAGGGATATCATGTGTATAAAACTCTATGAGTGCGTCATTAGAATATTTAGAAATAACTTAACTCCACAAAGAAGAGGATATGGCCATGGGTCATCATATTAACAGGAAAAGAATTCATCAACCAGCTTGGAAGTAAATATTACCCAACTGCTGTTGATGTCTACATATATTCTCCTGTACACCACCAACTACGTTTCATTACCTCTTCTAAATGTATAAAGTACTCGTGCTGAACACTCAACACTCAGTTTAAGATTCCTAGAGGTGTGTCTGACATTTCATTGCAAATTCACCTAGGCAGCATATTTTGCAACCAGTTCACCTTGGACTACCCATAGACTCCATTATTACAATAACGGTACTATACCATCTTGCAAACACCATTTTACCCTAAAAACAAAGATGTACATAGGAAGATGAATATATTTCTGTCCCATAACCTCGAGATGAGAGTAAAACGAATCAAACTCTAAGACACAGCCACAACGTCATGCATACTCGAGTCCAAATTCATCGGAAGCTAAATTGTGACCCGGTTAAAGAGTGCGATATGGTTCTAATGCTTAACTACTGTAACCGTCATCTGAGTGCAACCGTTAAGGATTTTGTTCAGTTGCATCTCCTCGTATATTGGTGAGAAGGTGTTATTACTACAAAGCAGAAAAATCCGAAGGAGGAGAAAACCATGTTCAATGCTAAAATATCCAGTAAAAAAGCTGGTCCACTGCATTTTATATCCCTCCTCTCCTTCTCGTGAGACATTGAGGTTTTTGAGTTAAAATTAGGATGCAAGTAAAATTAGGATCCATGGGTTCTGCGTCATGGAACTTCCCCTATAATAAGGGCAGGTCCTTGCTTGATCAAACAAAAAGAAAACGGAGAGGTCCTGCAATGGCACAAACACATCCCATTCAGTCCACTCTTATCTGCAGGATGTATGGGCTTTTGGCATCTCTGTCACTAACCATCCCCTTTTTCCCTAGTAGGTCCTCCATTCCTATTTCATGTTGCATTTACAGCACTTCTACTCTCCACTCTCCAGTATATTATCCCCCATACAACACCTCTGTTTGCATTGCCAGATGAACTGCTTTTGTCACAGACCACTAAACCGAGCTCTATACTTTGCATTGATAAAGATAAGACGATGTGCAAACGATGGATACGTTTCTTGGTTTACTTTTTACTTTTTGTAAGGATACCTTTAATTCCTCTGTTGTTTGGCAACAAACGAGGTTGAATTCGACTAATGCAAACCACAGCCTTACCAAAAGTGATATAGCTATAGTGATGTCCTTAGCCCCTTAAACTATGTTAGTACTGGGACGAAGGTAATACGAAGTATATAAGCGTTCGGGCACCCAAGACCGTGTAATAAGTACTTCTTAATCATCATTAAACGAATAAAACTTTAGACAAACCTATTCTCTGCTCATAGCCACCACCAATGTACCTACAAAGAGCAAAATTGCCTACAAAGGGCAATGCTCACAGACAAGAGATTACAGCCATCACTCTCAATGTCCCAAAGATCCCTTACTCATGATTATAAATTGGTCCTAAAGCTATGGGATTCCCAATAACAGTCAAGCAACAGGTATAAATGAGTGGTTTGTCAGTCTTTCACCAGCAACAAGCTGCTGGCAATTGATAAATGTTATGGAAGTCCAAGCTGTTTATTTTCAACGAAGCACTGCAACCCATCACTCTCCATGACGATAAATCAGCCAACTAGGGGATTCCCAGTAAAGCTCGAGCAACAAGTACAATTGGACCCATCAACCAAAAAACACTTACTCGTGATTATAATTTGTAAACTTTAAAGCTACGAGATTCCCAGAAAGCTCAAGTGTATAAATTAATGGCACTAGCCAATCTTTCACCTGCAACCAATGTTCTAAAAATTGCTAGGCACTAGTCAGAGGGAAGAGAGGCACCTAGATGCTTTGGACCCCCGCCTAGCACCTAGGCGGGGTCTAGTTGGCCTAGGAAGCCAACTTTTAGAACACTGTCTGCAACAAGCTTAGTTGAATATATGTGGCTTTGACTTCGTAACTTTATCAATTGATGCTACTGAAGCTTGTTGCGTTGCAGATGAAAAGCTGACGAGTTCACTCATTTATACTTGTTTTGCTTAAGCTTTACCAGGAAATCGGGAATCCCCAAGCTACTGAAGTCCAACAAGCTTCAGTAGTGTCAATTGATAAATGTTGTGGAAGTCCAAGAGGCAAATATTCAACTAAATTGGTCTGATAATACCCTGAAAGAGTTTTTCTAAAACTTTCTTGCAGCGTAATAGTGTATAAAGAAGTTGACAAATATTTTGGAAAATGAAGTAGGTTCAAGAAAGTCTTTGCACTGATTATTGAGGTTAAAGTATTGGTAGGAGGATATAAACTGAGGTGTATCTTCTTATTCACATGATCCACTATGCAAATTTTTGCTTCCGATCTATTGCAAATGGACAATCAGCCACATAGGGCAACATGCCACTCAGACCTAATCAACTACAGTGCCACCTGCAACAGTCAAGTATCAGCTCTAAGAGACAAGATATGACACACCTCATAGACTGCTCGCTCAAAACTAATCGAATTCAAATTCAAAGCCCATGATTCTGCGATGTTGAATTGAAAACTGACAAGAGCCTTTAACAATGTTTACTTCAAATGAACATAAAGCATGGTCAAATTGTGGGAATACTGAAATTCAGTGGTAGTACAAAATACTCGGCCAAATTTTCATGTTAAAGGGAAGGGACTAGGCAAAGCTTGGGATCCATTCTAATCGAACGCATGGAAGAAAATAATTTATCTTTTCACTTTCTTTTCTTTTCTTTCACTTCCACTTTCTCTCATTGTAACTGTCCCCCATAACTTTCTTTGTAATCAAACATAACCTTAGACTATTGGAGAAAAATTGAGAGGTTCTAACACGAGGACAGCATTTTCTGTGCAACAAATATAGCACCAGTATACCACGTCCACAAATGCAGAAATACTATCAGGTATCTACGGAAATTTACCGCTCGCCGATGTAGTCAAGGAGCTCATTGGAACCGAAACCTTTGCTACTAAACTCGACCAACTGTCCGCAGCTCCGGTCGACGGCGTGCGTGGCCATCTTCTCGACGTCGTAGCCCATCTCGTCCCACATATCTTCACCAAAATAACCGCTCATATGGATCGACCTCCACATGTCTGGGTCTTTGGAGACGCTTCGCCATGCCATGCACACCTTCTGCGCGCTCTGGAGTAGGTCCATCACCCCGACCTTCTTCAGAATCATCGCCGTCACGTCTCGCGGCAGCTCCGCCCAGTTTCGAGCGTCGATCGCCTCCGCCGGCTGCGTTGGGGTCGAGGAGGACGCCATTGGGGTGGAATTTTGGGTAGTGTTTCGAAGGATTAGGGGAAATGAGGAGGTTTTGTAAGTTAGGGTTTTTTCGGTTGGAGGAGAAAGAAATGAGGATATTTCCTTCCCAGAATTGGGGGTGGATGCAAATGAGAGCATCACTCATTTTTACCCATTTTATTACTCATACGGTCATACCCAAAACTTGAGTACATAGCCTAAAAATTCATCTCTATTGTCATATCCATAATCCATTTTACTGCCCATTTTGCGTTCTACAAAAAGTTTCACTCAAATTTAGAGAGATTCAAACTCATACTCATTTATCTCAAACCATGTTTCACTCTCATTAATTACAAATTACAAATGTGTCGTTCTATAATAGATATGGGTAAAAATGTGAGTTTAGCATTGAAAATCACTTACTCAAATCTCTACCAAAATTTGGGTGAAAAAATGGGTAAGATTGGAGATGCTTACTACTAATTGTTGGAGATGGAACTTCTCCGGTTCAGGTGATGGAGAGGAGGGTTCAATTTTAATCAAAAAAGCATTCAATGTCCTGGGTACCGTCACAGCTTCTTCTCAAACACATATTTTTACGGGACCCAATACTAAGCGCGGGTTTTTTGGGTTTTTTTTATTCAAATTTTTTCCGCAATGGCAACTTCATTGAATTAAAATGGCACCCTTTGAGATAATATTGCTCTACAAAGAGAAATTTGGGTCTGGTTTTATAAGCTTTGAAGTTTGAAGGGTCTATAAGTCTACAAAGAATAGGGATTTCATGTTTTTATAATCAAAAAAACTATGAGTACATATGAGAATGTACATATCATGTACATATGAGTTTTTTAGATCCCATCTCGGATCTCACAAAAATGATTCGAGCTGTCCATTATTTTTAAAACAATTTTTTATGGAGCCCTGTAAAAAATCAGCTCAATCCGATATTGATAAGGATTTTTTCTGAATTTGTACGGACAAAACTACTTAACTGCTCAATTTTGTTACTACTCATTCCAAAAAAATCCTTACCGATATCAGATTGAGTTAATTTTTTACGAGACTCCATAAAAAAATATTTTAAAAATAATGGGTGGTTTGGATCATTTTTGTAGGATCCCAAGTGGATCCCACAAAATCCATATGTACATGATATGTACAATGCATATGTACCTATAACAGTACTCTTTTATACTTTATGTGTTCGTTTAGGCCCCGTTTGATAATGGGTTTGAAGGTTGGGATTGGACTACTAATCTCATGGGAGTAGTATTAATTCTTTGTTTGGTAACAAAAAAAGGTTTGGACTATTAGTCCCTTGGGATGTCCAAACCGGGCATTAAGGGGTATTAGCAATACCCCTGGGACTTGGTATTAATAATCCCAACCCATCCTCTCCTCATTATCAATCCCTTCTCATTACCAATTTCTTCTATCAATCCAATCCCATTTTCTAATCTCATCTCAAACAAACATGATATTAATAATCCCATCATCTAATCTCATCCCAAACAAACATACTCATTATCAATCCATTCTCATTACTAATCTCATCTCCTTACGAATCTCATTCATCTATCACTATTATCAAACGGGGCCTTAAGGGTTTTGAATTCTACTAATTATTATCCTATTTTTCTCCAATTATTACTCTTATTTTTCTCTCTATCTTTTCCCAATTATTACTTCTATTTCTAATCATTATTCTATTTCTTTCTCCACTCATTCCCTATAAATTTAAATCCAAAACCCCAAAACGAACGGAATCATTTTACCATGATGCCTTGTTCTCTTCCCTTTTCAAAAAATATTTTTCAAAAAATTCTCCCTACTTTCAACATTTTTCTTTCTATCTCTTTCCACTTATTACCCCTACTATTTTTTTTAAAAAATTGCAAATACTAAACCAAACGCAGCATGATTTCCAAAAACCTCTGCATGACTGCTCAATTCTTTACCCCATTACCCACTGAATGCAATTACCCCAAAATCATACCTCCCCAAAGGCCAAAGCCAACCGGGTATTACATGATTAGCCCCATACCCACTTAATTAGATAACACAATTTGGTAATATTCACCTCCAAATGATCGAATCGGATCGGGTATCCATAAGCATTGGTATAGTTGCCATCCTTATTCATAATAATAATAACAATTTGTGGTATGAAGTCATCTCAAATGATACCCAATCTAACATATTTTTTATATTATTTTAATTACCCCCAAAAAAAATTCTAACATTATTTTCTTACATAGTTTAAGTTCTCAATAACTTCTAAAGTGGATGCAAAAATAAGTCCACAAAGGACCATAATTGGACTGTCCTTTTAAGTGGACCGGAGAGATACGGAGAGGGAGGGAGAGAAAACTATTTTGCAGAAAAATCATATTGAACCTCCCCTGTTGTTTTTGGCTTACATATTAGTAACATCCTTGTGTTTTGGGAAATTACATTACCTCACGAGATGGACATGCCACCCTTCTATTAAGTAAACTGATGGATAATTAAAATGCCGACAACCAATTGTTTGTGGAAAGTAGCAAAATAACACAATTCAACCACCATCACCTCGCCGGAGACTGAAGTAGAAAAATAGCCAGAAGAAAGAGGAAATAAGTTTCCGCTGTTTGGCATCAGAGTTCTGTTTGGATTAGAAAAACTTAACAAAGCAATCTCAATAACCTTATACACACTAGGCTTTGTCCTGAAAGAGGTAGTTTATGACTTATCAAGCTTTGCTTACAATGCTGTGGCATAAAATGATGTTCATAAATATCCAAAACCCCATGAACTTGCCTGATTTTACTTCATCTAGTCAAGCAACACACTATGCCCCTAGGTTTTGCAAGTTGGAGGCAGCAATGGAGTTCAAAACCCATGAATTGCTTGCCACTATGGCTCCGGTGGAACTTGCTAAAGCTTCTGCATCTTTTCGCCTCTGGCTGAAGATTGAATTCTTCTTGTTGGGGCCACACTTACCTTGTAACTCAAGGCTATAAATGATATATACTGATGATCTGAGGTTTTCAGATGACAGGGATTCCTGGTCTCTTGAAATAGGCTTCCTTTGCAGAACAGTCCCTCCGGCTGCAACTACAAGATCGTGTAGATACCCCTTGTATGAAGGTATGAATTCTCCAGTGAAATAAAACTTACACCCGTCGAAGAGCTTTGGTTGCTGCAAACCAGAGAATCTGTCATTTTTGGAGCCTCACATGCACAATTTTTAATTAGCTTAAGCTTTTAGTAAAGTATATTTGCTAATGAATAGAACACAACCAGAAATGACATCACAAGTGTGTATTTCTGCACTGCATACTACTGCCTCGTAGAATGTATCCCTCCGTCTCAATTTGTTTGTCCAATATTGAGAATCTAACTTATTTAAAGAGTATAATGATTACACGTAAAAGTAGTTTACTTTTCAATATTTACTCTTCACTTTTTTTGGAAAGTTACTTTATTTCAAAAAAGTAAGGGTAAAATGGGGATTTTATCCATTTGAAAGTCAAATGAACAAACAAATTGGGACAAGGTAAAGTCAAAAAATGGACAAACAAATCGGGACGGAAGGAGTATTAAACGTTTGCATGATTGAGATTTGAGAAGGGAGACGAGAATATCACCTAATGGGCTATTTTCCAAAACAGACACATTTCTTGTGAACTGAGCTTATGGGTTCTAAGTTCTACCTGCAGAATGCATTAACCCACTGCCACCAAAAACTATATCTATGACGCGGCGCCAAAGGTAGTGATAAGCAATAAATCTTAACAGGAATTTCAGTGTATCATGCTACAACTGTCATGGAGCGCAGTCATAGGGGAAAAAACATTGACAAATGATTGGCATTACTAGACTTGGGCACTGGGCGGCTAGCCCAATGGCCATGAAGTTGGGTTCAAGACGACGAAAGCATCGACGCCTATCAAAGACTCCAATGCACTAACATCTTACATTTGGCCAAAGAAAAAGAAAGAGTAGCTATGACTAATGCTGCTGATAAAGATGAATTTTTGCAGACTTAGCATCATGGAGACTTCCATATGTCACGGTTACAACCTATGTTTTCTTATATAATAGAAAGAAAGAAAAAAAGCAAGAAAAGCCAGAGCTAGAAATGTTTGGTGAGTAACCCATCTTCAAGTTCATTCCATTGTATTTGTTTCTTTCAAAAGTATCCCATCAATTCAAAAGTCCAGAAATAATCTTGTGGAAGTTTGGATGAGAAAATGACCTTGTTTACATGTCTCAATCTCCCGAGTCGAGGACCATCCCTGATTCCATGAACGTCAACAGCAATTTCATAAAGCTGCTCATCAACAGGTTCCATGGTCTTCATGCAAGCCTTAATCCCTGCAAAAGCAAAGGAAAGAAATAGATAAATTAAGTGACCTCTTAGAATCTTCAAGTTGCAATATACGTATAAATCAACTTTGATTATTCAAAAGGCATGTACTAACATTCAGTACTAAGTATCCACTTCCCCTCTAAGATTCCCAACAAAATTTTTAGGGTTCTTCTGCATGCTCCATTCTCATCTGTAGATGCAATGACATGGGTGACACTGGAACCCCAGTTTTTCAACACCATAGCTCCAGATAACCTCCCAAAATCAGAAACAATTTCCTACATTCCAGTAACCGAATTATTAAAATCATCCAACAATTTTCCTAATCCCAACAGACCAGGACTACGAGATTTTATTTACCTTCTCTTCTTTTGTGAGAGCTGAACAACAGAGGACAAGTTTTCCAAATGATCCACTTGAATCCCAACGCTGGCTGGTATTACTGGCATGCATAACAGCAACTTCTGATTGGTGGCTTTTAGATGGCCTGTGAGACATATCATAGCTAAAAATAGGGGAAATAACAACTTCACACTGTGGAGAATATTTCAGAGTCTGTTTTAAAAGACTCCAAAGCTTGTTTAGAAAAGTCAAGGTACCTTTTCGGAATGCATTTCTGTTTCCTTTTTATTTGAGATCCACATAACTCATTAGGAAGTGCTGAGGATGCATGAAGAGGGCATAACATGACAAAGTTATCCTGTTGACAAGAAAAAATCAGCAGGTGTTTTCTGAAGCGGAACGTATTAAACTTTTTTTTTATCCCGGAACTATTAAACTTAGTCAGCTCAACGCATACATTATCCCACCGGCATTGTGCAATCAACTTGGCACAAGGAAAATGGAAACTCTTGCGACAGCTTTTCTCATAACATCCTAGAGCCGCTCCTTTGATGTCACAGCAACAGCATTTAATCCTTCGACTTCTTGCTAATTCAGCTTCTAGGTTGATGGTATTATCATCTTCAAAGTATACATTAGGAGCCCTGCATGTATGTCACAATAAGAGGACGACTAAATCATTGATACAAGGCTTAATACTGGCACAATCATTCAGGATACAATCCAAGCCATTTAAGCTAGTCAATGGCTTTTAACTCCATGGCCATGTGAAAAGCGTGTAGAGTTCCAATGGAATATCTTACAAACAATATCTTCTTACCTTTCGAATATCGTAAAAGACTTTTCTCAGGTTTGCTACGTCTATCTTTTTCATTTCAGTACACTGGGACAACTTACATCAGATATTACATATTCCTAGTTAAGAATTGGACAAGGATGTGCGTTGGTCCTTGCTCAACCTACCAATTTTGATCCAGTTCCACATAGCAATACAGTTGTGTCACATGCACACCTATACAATAAGGCATAAATATGACTAATTTATTACTCCTACTTGATAACTCGTACCATTCAGTGCAATTCCTATGAGCATGTATGACCTTTGATCCACCATTATAATCAGCCGCAACAGGCTTGCCATTGAGGTAGTGAACCATGATACCTGAGGCCTGTAGTTTTGCAGGTTAAAAGAATTAAATTGCTGACACTAAAATCACCTATAGACTGATAGTCTAATACATTCCTACAAGGCCAAAGAAGATGGGAAGAGATAGCAAGTACAAGAGAAACTATGCATAATACCTCAGTGTCTTCTGTAGAATGGCAGAATGCACACTGGATTTTATTAGTAACAGTCTCACATTTACGCAATACCACTCCATTCAAAGCTGGAGGAACCTCCTCCAACTTTTTAGCCTGGAGATCCCTAACTTTAGAGGTGGATTGCAACTTTCCCATGGGTTGAGTCTTCTTGACAGAAACCTCATTACAACCATCCTGAACACCTTTAACCAACTTATTATCCTTTGAGATATCAAGAGTTGAGATTTTTCGCTTGTTTGAACATCTCTGCTCTTGGCATTTAGAATTGGTCCTATTTCTTGTTCTTTTGGGGATATCTATTTGTTGCTGAACGACACTCTTCATGCTGCTCTTTTTCTGACCTGTTGAATGTTGAAAGTCCGTGACCCTGTTGTTATCGAGATTCAGGGGATTCGCTTCAGCAGAGAAGGATAAAACAGTTTCTGGTACACTTTCTGCAGCACGGCTATCAAACATAACCTTCTTATCCCCCTTACAAGTTCTTTTGTTCGAATGCAGGGACTTAATATTCTTGTTCAGTATCTTCTCATGAATAGCACACTCGGCCACTCTCTCTGGATCAACTTGAACTCTGGGTGCTTCATCCATAGTTCTCTTGGCTTGTTTCTTTTTCCTTCTTTCACTCATCTTCCTACCTCTTTTATTGGATTTTCTCAATTTGTCATTACTGTCGGTATTATCTTTTCTTGGAGAGGACATTGCAGTTAAGCTTACCTCCACATCATCAGCCCTCTGTTTGGGAACCACATCTTCTATGTTTTCAATTTCGTGTTTTCCATTTGTAGTTCCACCATGTGCGGATAATTTGCATTTCCTTACCTGAATTCCATCAAATTCATCACTGTCAGCAACCTGCAATTCATAACAATTTCAGCAATGCGGACAGAAACAGGAAGAAGGAAAATATACCCATGGATACAGTCATCCTGATATTTATGAGGAGATAAAATGTGTATAGGGGCATACCTGTCTTTTCATGGGACTTGAGCAGAGCTCAGGAGAGCAAGGTCTTTGGGTCCATTCAAACATCTCGCTATCAAAGTAATCTGCATCATTATGTGTGATATCTGTTCTTCCCTGCATTAAGTGAATTATGGAAACCAAGCAAACATGAATTGAGCCTATACACTTGCCACTTAAGTCTAGCTTAAACTGGACAAGGCCATCGCTACTTGCATGAGAAAAAGTAAACACTGCTTGTGAAACTGTGTACATTTCGGAAGGCAATTGCCAGTGATGTCATAATGACATTGTCCATATTTCAAACTATCTAGCTTTAGTTCTTACCAACAATCAGTCAGCAAGGAGAAATTTAAGTTCAAAATTCAAATCAACCCAATAACATAACAAACTTCATAGGAGACTCCAACTTAAGTCCAAGCTTGTTACAAACGACTACAGAATTTGCAGACTTACTTTTGGGGACACTTCAGAGGGGATTTCATCGTCTGAGTCCTTTATGTCGCTAAAGCAAGGAGCATTAGGTGGTGTATCCATGTTGCCACCCTCATCCGTCTGCTGAGTTACCTTCTCTACGTCCTCTTCATCTCTCAACCAGAAAAATGGAGTGAAAGCTGCTTCTCCTTTTCCATTTACAGCAGATTTTTCTTTTATGACTAAACTTTTATCTAGTTTAGCTTTTGCAATTTCACTTAGTCCACCAAACGTTGCAGGCTGTACTGGAGCCTCTGAAGGAGGATATTGTGGAACCTGTACTCTTTTCTTTGTTGGAAAGGATGGTTTCACATGATCCAGATTTGAATTCTCTTTGGAGATCTTTAATGATTTTTTGGACTGCTTTCCTTTGACTCCTCTCTTATTACCTGGTGCCTCTTCGCATGTTCTACCATTCTCTTGTTTTCCACTAGTCACACCCCCCAATGATTGGTTCTCTTCATCTGAAATAACCAGAAAACAGAAAGAACGCAATGCTTGAATAGAAAATGGCCCTTGACAAATCAGGTGTACCGAAGTAGATATATTGAATGCCTTACAACACAATTATTACTACCAGGCAAAAAATAATGATAAAGACGGCAATCAATCCAGGTTATGGATGCTAAAAGGAGAATGTACAGCTCAATGACACTAATCACCCCATGCTTCCAAACACTGAAATTGTTTATTATGATAGTTTATTCTACATTTCCAAATCCATTAATATTAAGGAAAGAATAAGAAGCAGCATCACCATTCATAGTAACAAGAAAGTTGAGAAGAACTATATGATATCTTTATTCATCTAAGAAAATCATGATAAAACATTGATTGCTCCATAATCTTCAGTGAAATTGACTTCTTAAAGGCAACTTTCTCAATTCAGTTTAATACAAGCGTACTGAGAGTGAAAAGTACCTGATAATTTGGTGGACGGTACAATTTGAGTGACAAATATATTGAATCCTGAAGCAACTTCCATGCCCTTGTAAATGCTCACCAGGTTATCCATATGAGGAGCAGGGCGAACCTCTGCACAAGTGAAAAAATTTATGCGGAGAAGTAACCATGTGGAATCTGTGCATACTAAGATACGTGAACAATTCAGACGTTTGATTAGAACACACAACAAACTGACCAACATACAAACTTGTTGAGCAGTAAAATTTCCTTTTCTCTAGGATTTACCATTGGTAAATGGCCAGTTCAACCAAAATACAGGAGGGTATGGCATACAAACGAGAGAAAACTGCATATCTGATAAAATAATTATTCATCACAATTTATGTTACCACTTTTGAGAATCAGCTGCACAAATCAATTTTCTCAATTCTGATGTTTTGAGGCATTACTTTCTTCGCCATCTCAAACTTGGTTTTTTCACTCGCACATGTCTCTTTTTACCTAAGGTTCTGAATATCATACCAGTAACGTTACCTTTTTTTAGTGGTAAGCTACCCATACAGGTACCGGTGTAATTTCCAGTGCCGTTTTGGATTTGCGTTACAAACATCATATACTAGTATATATACTTATAAGTATGCTTAAAAAGCTCAAAACATTCAAACAACTTGAAAAGATGCACTAAAAAATAGTAATAGTAGTGATAATGACAATCATATGTTAAGAGAGAAAAACATTACTACTGTAAGATTTATTTGGACAAAAGACTAATAATGGAATTAACTCCCAAAAAATTTACAATAAAAATCTAGTGTGACCGGTACCAACCGGCATTTGAAGCGGAACAAAACTAGAGGAGTAAGGTACCGGTGTTATGAGAAAACAGTATGTATTGGCAGGTACCTAATGGTATTCATAACCTTAGTTTTACCACAAATGGCCCTCTCCGGAGCATTTGTTTTGAAAATTTATGTGGTGCTTGTGGTCTGATCGTCTTAGATATCTTACCATCACCATCCTTCCCATCGCCAATGCCATTTTTAACTTTTCAGGAATCCAGCCATTAAGGTGTATCCTCTGGGTAATCCATTTCAAAGCAACATCAGTGCATATCAATTGCTACACAATGATGTGCATGTGCTTTGTCATTAACCTGGGCCTTGTAGTCAAACTAAGATTTTCTTTGTATCAGTTGTTACATGATTACTGACCATCGTTTTCTGTGTCACTATCACTACTTCATTTGCTGCTGTACCAATTCAATTAATACATTAAGACAGATTAATCTAAATCCTAAACCTTTCTGTTTAAGTTCTGTGGCCCAATTGCTGTTTTTGTTTCTGTATTCCTGATTTATCCACTAGATCAGTCTGGTTGGTTTTTTGCACCTAGCTTTGGTGTATTAGCTATATTTCAATTCATCCTTTTTTTTTAGTGCACAAGTAAAACACAGAGCCAACTAAAGCATAAAAGACTTAAGGAAAATTATTCAATTTACTTCTTCTACTGATATAAGATCCAGTATCGAGGGGAACATTATTGGTTTACATTTGCTACATGGGTACATATGAATACAGGACTACAGTCTTTTCTGCCATCTGCAAACATTTAAAACTAAAATCATGCAAAGTGTCTAATCTACCTGAAGGGTGAAGATAACTATCCCCAAGGGTATTTAACTTAATTTTTGCAATATGGCAATGAAATGACTGAAGTTCAAACTTCAAAGTCGTATAAACCTGGAACAACACATAACTGAGTTGGTTGATGTAAATCATGATTTAGAACATTGGGCATGTCTTTGTTCCCTAGGGAGGACGTTAGAATTGCTGAGACAATCAACATACAAGTCTGGATGAAGAATGACAAGTGAATATAAACTTCAAATACGATAATATAAAAAAACTACAAATTAATACATGTTGTTTGGGTTCCTAGTGCAATTATAACTATCTAACTTGGGCCACTATAGATATGCCCACATCTCTTCCGAATCCCAGCCTACTGTGAAAAGTTATTCTCCAATTTCAATGGAACAACTCTCAGTTTCCATATATTGTGTAATTCTATTGTATTTTAAACCAAATGAGTCAATTGAAGAAAAAGAACAGAAAAGGCATCGGCGATACCTCTACGCCGGTATGGGACCTTACAGACTGGACAACTGGAAGCTGATTTCATAGATTTCTCAATGCATAAACTGAGATGACAGAATTGACAAAGTGTCAGGCAACTTATAAGTTCCAAACTTTTATACTATGCATCCATGATTTCAGAAAGGGAAAAAAAAAACTTATGCATTTCATGAATAAATAGCTAAATAGTACTAATTTTAAACAGCTTACCTGCAAAATACATGGTTGCATGTGAGTGAAACTGAGGAGTTCAGCAGACTCAAGCTGCATAAATATCCAAAAATCAATTCTCAGAACGTTACAAATCCCAAGATAGTTCAGATCCACATACAGTTTCAATACAAAATCATGAAAAAGTGTACACCAATGTTGCAAAATCAAGACACACAACTCAAGACTAATTGGCAATGAGTGGAGATGACACAAACTCGCACATGAAGAGTTAAACAAAACGATCCATAAGGACCATAATACATGGATTACAACAAAAAACAATACAATTATGACACAAACAAAGGGAACAAATCCTTGGAAACCCTACCTCTGTTACAATGTTAAAACATCAAACTCAAGACCAATTGGCAATGAATGGAGAGGTGAATGATAATTAACTGATGTGAGACAGAGTCCAACATTAACCAAAAAACAATTAGCACAATGAGCGAACACGATGTACAAGTCATTCGATGCTGGAGACTTGGATGTGTAATTAATCTGGTAAAGAAGGTAGGAAAAATGAAGGCATACCAGATGGGGCACTTGAGTTCTCTGCCCATTTTCTCGAGGTGAGAAGAATCTGCCATCTGTTTTTCGATGGGTGTGTGTTTCTCTACGTGTGTTTCTGTTGCTAGCAGAGAGAGAAAGAGATGGAATGAATATGAAACGAAGGTAAGCGGAGCGGAAAGAGGGTAGATATGGAGGCCGTTGGCGCGAGAAAGATTCTTTGAAGTTTTGAAAATTTTAAACCGCGGGAGAATCAGAAGGCGCCCCAAAATTCCAACCTTCTCGCACACGCTGCCTAGTTTGACCATTTTACCGGTACTTGTACCATACCCTCAGATTTTGGGTTATTTACTTTAGTTTTAATTTAGTTTTTCAAACATTACCCAATTTTTTTCTTCAATTATTATCTTATTTTTTTAATTATTATTTTCTCATATTTCTCCAATTATTATCCTATTTCTTTCTTTACATACTATTAAAATTAAATTAAACTAAACTGTTAACTAAACAAAGCCTAAATTTTCTCTTCTTCCATCTATAAATCTAATTATTTCCGCGAGTATGGTACTCCGAGTATTTATTCGGTGGTGTTGGCACACGGTCAAGTGATGCTCCAACACCCTTCTCCGCAACTAGGGGCGGAGTCAAAACTTTTAGTAAGTGGGGGTCCAAATATTAGATTCATATGCAATTTATCAATTCTATTTGGCTTATCCACAATAATAATCGAATAAAAGGCTAATTATAAATGCCTTGTTTGGATTGGTTTTTTGAAAAATAGTAGAGGTAATAGGTGGAGAGAGAAATATTGAAAATAGGAGAATTTAAGGGGAATTTTTTGAAAAATTCTTTTTGAGAAGCAAACCAAACACAACATATACACTGATGAGTATTATATAATTTTCCTATACAAATGGTCTCAAAGACTTTCCTCTTAGATTTTTTAGTTTTTGGGGGTTTTTTTAATTCTTTTTTTTTGGCACCAAAAATTTAAGAAAAATTCCAAAAATAATTGGCCAAGTAAAGTTTTTTGGTTTACTCAAATTCCTTCCGTCAAGACAAATCAATAATCCATAATCCATAAAAGTTTGGCTCAAAACTACCAAACGCGATTTTTTGAATAAGGACAAAACGCCAAAAAACCTCAAAAGTTCTTTAGAAGAACAACACCTTAATATACTTTGAAAATGATGCATGATAGTCTAAATTTTAATAAGAACAAAATTTAGGGTATTTAGGAAAAATAACAAGCCTATAGCATCTTATGCTTTAAATTGACTCAGAAGCAAACTTTGAGTAAAACCCTGTCAAATTTACTTCAGTCTTTAGCTCAAACTACATATCACAATTGACAACTTTGCCATTAATAAGCATTTAATTTAAATTTATGCTTTATATTTGAGATAGTCCATCCAAGTACTTCATGACTCATACAGTAAGTACCAAAAAGGCCTTTGCACAATTTTTTGTGGGTAAATTTCACCAACACCCCTAAGGGTTGCCATAATGACAGATACTCCCCGCACTTATGAGAAATAACAATCATTGTGTTTGGTTAACCGTTTTGGAATGAAAATTTTGTAAAATGTAAAAATATGTGATTGGATGAGTTATTTTGAAAGATGAGCGGGTCCCATATCTGGGAGTAAGTAGAAGAGGAAAAAGAAGAAAATGTCATGGATAAAGCTTGTGGGTCGACAGGTGGCAAGTGGGGAAAGGAGGGAGATGGCAGAGGGTTGGAGTGGTGGGGGCCAATAAATACTGGATCGGCAGGGGGCAAGTGGGGAAAGGAGGGAGATGGAAGAGGGGGGGGGGGGGGAGTGGTGGGGCCAATTTTTACTGCACACATGCTTGTACTCAGACTTTAAAGTCAAAGAGAGAGCTTGCCAGTCGTTGTCGCTAACAAGTTGGTCCCCACAACATTTTTCCGTTCAAAACTGACTTTGTGAAATAAAAACTCACAATGCCCAACCGAACACAGTGAATGAACCCTCTGTGCCTCTGTGGTTGCTATGTGCATTTCACCAACACTTCCAATCGACAATTGTATGTCCAAACATGCGATGAAATGAACATTGAAACCATAGTGATTTTATAGCATTTTCTCATGCATAAAGAATATTTGTCATTAAAGAAAACCTAAGGAAGTGTCAGTAAAATTTATCCATTTTTATTCTCAAATTTGAGTGATGGCAGATAGATCTTTGGACGGAGGAGGGGTTTCATGAGAAGAAAAAAAATAAAATATTATGGCTTCCATTTCTATTGAGCATTTCGGTGAGAAATAAAAAAAAAGTACAAAAAATATTTTTGTTTCGATTGACTCTTTTCTTTTCTCACCCACTTTCACAAAAAAATGGTGAAATTTGGTGAGTAAAGATTTCCCTTTCTTATCTCATCGCAAAAGGAAATGTTGTGGTTTCTTATCAAATTACTCATTTGCATTGAGCATGTTGATGAGAAATAGAAAAAAGGTATAGAAATAATTTTTTTGATCATTTTGATTCTTTTCCTTTCTCACCCACCCTCACAAAAAATTGATGGAATTTGGTGAGCAAAGATTTCTCTTTCCCATTCTCACCCTCTCTTTCCAAATGGGCTCAGATCCCATTCCAGAACACATTCTTAAAAAATATTCCGTAAGTACTTATGTCACATTTTCAAACTAAAAAGTAATATAAAAAAAAAATTTTTTTTGATTTTTTTACACCATATAAAAGATCTCATCAAGATTTTTCAAACAAAATCCATATTACATATTTTTATATTTTAATAAGTCTATTAATTTTTAGCCTGAAATTATCTTTTTAAAAAATAGACTTTATTTCCCGTTCTGAAAAGGGGCCAAAGTGAAAAAAAGAAAAGAAAAGGGACTTCCCCATATCCGATGGTCCGATTCGATATACTCCGTTCACATCAAACCCTCCCTACTTATCTCTCGATCCCGCAGATTCGACTCCTTCGCTCCCAGGTAATTTCTCTCTCTCTCTCTCTCTCCACACACACACTGCTTCTTTTTATTTTGATGGACTGTAAACTTGAATAATTGCTGATATCTGAGCTTAATGTGGAATCCGATTAGGGCAAGGGAAACCAATGTAGCTGTAAAATTAAAAATATCCATCAAGATTTCGATTCTTGTATGTAGACGCAGATTTTTCAACTCGGTAATGAACGCCCCAAATTATTTTCTGTGAGTCCGACGTTATCAGTGCTTTTACATTGCGAGTTAGGATCAGGATAGGTATTTTTTTGTTTTTTTGTAATGATAACTACCTAAGATAATACTACTGTTCGCATTGGGACATCCAATATCCAATATGATAGATTTCTTTTTCTCGATAATTTTCTCTTATTCTTTTGAGCCTTATTCTTGGTTAGCTGGCTATAATTGGTGGTTAGATATCGTTCATTTGTTTGTAAAAAACCTTTGATCATACTTGAAGAGTACGGCTCATCTCCAATCATCCTAAAATTGGAGGATCCTCCAATCTTATTGATAATGTGACATGTGGAAACCATTGCATCCAAAGAATAAAATATTTTTTTTCGTACCAAAAACACCTGACAACTTTCTTTCTCTTCTTCCATCTACCACCATCACCGGACCACTATCAATCTCTCCCCTTCTTCCCTCAGCCATTGCCATTAATGACTACTGCGCCATCTAACCCTTCTCTCTTATTCATAGTCACGTCCGTCCCCATTCTTGTAGCTAATCTAATTCGTCCCCCTCCAAACCCAGACTAATATGAAAAACCCAAACCCACCATTAGAACCGTCTAAAAAAAAAGATAGACCCATCAAATTTGCTATGAACATCTCTTGAATTTTTGAAATACAAGAGGAGAGGTTTGTTGCCTTCTTCATCTCCTTCCACTTCTATTTCTCGTTTCCTCTCTAAACCTAACCAATCCCTAATCCAACTTTAATTGCTGGGATTTGAAGTTGTGTTACCAAACGCGATTAGAGAACCAGCTAAGTAATGGAGTCCGGCGGCGACGAAACAATCCGGCAACGAAATATCCTATTTTGACAGGCCAATTTTGAGGGACAGAGAAAGGATTGTTATTATGTGTGCTCACTCCTATGGCTTTTTAGGTTTAGTGTTAAATCCAGCCGTTAAATCTAGATTGGAGGATCCTCCAATTTTAGGAGGATTGGAGAGGAGCCGGACTCGTACTTGAAAAGCATTGTGGTACCGTCAGGCTATGTTGGGGTTAAGGAATTGGAGAGGGAACGGAAAGGATTAATAAAACAGGCTCCGTTCAGATCTCAAAATACTTATTTTCAAAAAAGTCATTTTTTGCAATTTTCAAGCTTAAAAATAATGGGTTTACTGAAATCTTAAAAATATATAATATGAATCTTGTTTGAAAGAGATCTTTTAAATGATGCAAAAAAATTGAAAAATTATTTTCGTAAGCACATTATTTTTAAGCTTGAAAATTGAAATTAATTTCTTGATTATTAAGAAGGTTGGTGGAATGGGGCCTCATAAATACAACACAAAGGGAAAAAGCTATATCTACTCTTTTGATTTTCTTATCGCATCCGTAGAGGAAGTCCTATGCAACTCCATGAGCCGAACAAAGCTTTAGAGCATTTTTCTTTGAACGGCACAAAAAGGATTCTTATTAATCAATTGTTGAAACTAGAAATTATCAGTGTTCTAAAACTCGCTACTCGGTACTCCCTCGGCCAGGCACCTTGGAGCGAGTACTCAGCGTTAGTCGGCGAGTAATGCCCACCAAGTAGGGAATTAGTCCCCTCGGCTAGGCACCTTAGAGTGAGTCATCCGCGAGGAAAACCGAGTTTTAGAACACTGGAAATTATAAGAGATTAAAGGGCAAGAACAAAAAGGCATCACAAAGCAAGGGAAGCATGCCAACTAGGTTGGCACCTAGCCCCGCAAAATCATATGCCACTTGAGCCCAAGAGGATACATGGTTGGCAAGAAATCTACCAACAATCCATAACGACATAAGAAACCAAAACAAACTAAAACTAGAGCCAATACATAGGTTTTTGCAACTGAAGCAAGCTATGGCCCGCCGATACATATATTGCCAATACATAGTAGTGCCACCCCAAACAACAGTGCTTTAGAGTTGCGCCTGCAGTCTTATGTTTGTTTCTCTAGTTATTGGAGGTCTCATTGTACATTCAGTAACACAAGCAACAAGCTTCTTCTGGTTTACACAACTTTTTTTTGTTCTGTGTTGATTTGTGCATCAGAAAGGCCTCCTAGTCTTCTAGGCATCATTTCGAGTGAATTTCTGAACAGTTTCGTCTACAAAAGTTTTACATGTCTGCAGATGGAGTAAAGAGTTTCTTATCCTTTTTCCAGTTAGTATATAATGCTGGATGCACCTTTCTAAAACCTAAGAGCAAAGTGATGAGATGCAACACCACCGCGACTATATGAATTTCTCAATGGTAGGTTGTGGGTTTTCAATCAACGCACACCATATATTGACAGCATATTGTCAATTTCCACTATAGACCTCATAATTTCAACTTGTGAAAAGACAAAATGATGTACAACATTACAAGAAGTTGATAAATCTTCTTGAAATGTTTCAGAATGTTAGGAATTGTTGAGTTTTCTGAAGATGCTGAGAATGTTCTTGAAATTTGAAATTAAAGGAATGAATTCGTGTCCTCACTATAATTATTAATTCCTACGTAGTTTCCCCCACCCCCACCCCCACCCCCACCCCCACCCCCACCCAAAATCTTCAACATAGATAGCTAAATGTTCAACATAGATAGCTAAATGCTAATATCATTCATGCAATCATGCGGTTAGGACCATGTTGAAGGGCTTCATAGCGCAGCTCAATTCTTACTGAATTCTCTCTCTCTCTCTCTCTCTCTCTCTCTCTCTCTCTCTTTGTGTGTGTGTAATTGCCAGTGTTCTAAAAGAATGATTTAATTGCCGACTAATCGGAAATTTGGCCTAACCAGTTAGATTAATGCCTAGTCGGTTGAATTAGTAGGTCATGAGGTTAATCGGAGTTAGTCGGCGATTAGTCGGTCGGCGTCTAGTGGCGATTAGTCGATTAACCGGTTAATTGGCGATTAGTCGGCTATTCAGCGATTAATAGGGGTAAAGTCTATAATTTTGGAAAATCAAAGGTGTAACTGTTATATACTCATACCAATTTAAGGGCTTTGAATCACAGTTTTTAGGGCTTGTTCAACACCCAGTCATCGATTGATCGATCTCGGAGTCACCTGTCATATCTCTGTGAAACCCTAAAACACGAGATCTCCGAGTTGCCTATCGCCTCTCTCTCTCTCTCAAATTCGAGATCTCCTCTCACTCCACGTCTCCACCGACCTCGAACATTGTTTTTTTTTTTTTAAATTTTAAAAGCCCATACCCGTATTGACACGTTAGTGATTCTAGAAACAAAGTGTAATAATATTTTTTTTATTAAATCTTAACATAAAGTGTAGTATTGTTTGGTGTATATAAATAAAGTTATTAGAATTGGTAAGTGACTAATAAATGAACGGCCCATACCCAGTACCAGCTGGTGTTATAATCATATTAACAGTTTTCTGTAAAGGAGAGATTTCTATGTCATATTTGAAAAACAATTGATGTTGATGGATTGATAGATGAATGTTCAATTTTTTATAAGAGTTGTCATTGGGGAGTATTTATATATAAATAAATAAAAATCTGACTAATTGCTACAAGCCGATTAATCAGCGATTAATAGGTCTCGAAGCTCGAAGGTGGTCGACCCAGCGACGAACGCCGAGCGACTTTTGGAACATTGGTAATTGCTGCCTGCTTTTATGCACTAGCTGAAGTTTGTTCAGTAGATAACTCTCCGATTTTAATTTTCTTATTCTTTCTGTTTTCCTACTGTTTCTTTATTCACTGCTATTAGAGCTTCACGGTTTGGAAGAGTTCCGTGAGGTTTAAACCAGTGATATAGCAAATAAGAGGTAGAGAAGTACTTCTGATTGTGAGATGATCAGTTGGAAGAAATCTTAAGATGAGCCCTCTTGGACATTTAAGGCATGACATTTAGTACTAACTAATTCATTTAATACTAACTAAATTTATTGAAGGCTATTTCCTAGAAATAATTTAGTGCACAACCAGGATTAGTGTGAGTGCAAGGGTTCCTCCTCTTGCCTTCTTGTGTGTGACTGTGTCCATAAGTTTTTTTCATCGTTCTTTTCTGTTAGTGGTGTTCGGTATAGGTTTAGGCAGGTTACTTCTGTTGTAATTTACTAATTTGCTGGTAAAGATATGAAGGGACCGTGGTGCGATCCAAGTAGAGATTTGGTGACCAGAAGCTGACCTATGATCTTGCAACCAGTGACAATTGTGGAGGAGTTTTGGTTTAGGAGTCAAGTACTTTTGCTACTTTCTTGATTCATAGGTGCTTCAGCCTTGGGGAGGTGGTGGTTTTTGCAGACATTTATCCTTATAGAAGGTTTTAGAATCATTTTGTAGAGTGTGCTATAGACCATTGTTGTATCAAGGAATGATAGATTCTTGGTTACTTGGGCCATCACATTGGTATTGGGTGGGTGATGAGGGTTAGAGTTAGCATGTTATTGGAAAAATATTTAGGGGTTCGGTAGTTATAAGAGGATGGTTGTTCTCACCTTAGTTATTGGTATCTTTGGTCTCTCATTACTAGGAAAGGAATTCAGATTCATTTTAGAGCAAGTCTTTCTGAACATTACGTATTGACTACATGAAGTTAAATCTGTATACGTTGCCCTAGTTCTAGCAGGATCTATGAAGGCCAAGCTAAAGACATAAACTTATACTGCTCCACTGTATTTTGTGCTGTTTTATAATTTTATTACTTGAAAAGTGCATTTAAAAGTGCATTTGAAAGTGCATCCGGTACGGGCAAGGCATACATCTTGGCTACTTGTGGCATGGCATGAACTCTGAACAGATTTCTTATTTGATGTAGTAGAGGACCCTTCAACAGTAGATCTCTCTCTCGAAAATGGCTGCAACAAAGGGACAAAATAAACATTAAAGTGTATAGCCACTAAAATATTTACCTGCTAGATGTGAATATCCAAAACACACTAAGGTGAAGCAGATACTTACTCTAAGTCCGTCTACAATTAGTAAGATACTGGAGCTTGATCTTCTTGAGTGCAGCCAGAACATCCTTCATGTTCATCCTCTCCTCAGGTGATTCTGCAGAGCATCTCAAAGCCAGTTCCATAATGCCCGATACACATTGAATCTTTGCAGCATATTGTTCTTCATTTGGCCTCAGCAAGTTGGCATCAATGACTTCGGCTACTTCATCAGCCATTGAATTGTCTACCCAGTTCTTCAATCTCAAATCTCCATCAAACATTGCATCAGTGGGCTTTGTTCTTGTAAATGTTTCCATTAACATGATACCGAAACTATACATATCACACCTGGTGGACACCAATCCTTCCAATCCATACTCTATGTTATATTCATAAGAAGAACTAATAGGGTTAGGAAAATAGAGCTACACTTTATAAACTCAAAATCAGCACTTGAACAACAAAAGTAAAAGCATAGATGTGAAAAAGAATTAAATCTAGAATCGTTACCTGGCGCAATGTAGCCAATTGTTGCTATTGTCTTTGTCTGTACAATGCTTTCAGCATATAATTAGAACCTTGCAATTCCAAAATCACTCACATTTGCAACCATATCATTGTCCAAAAGGACATTACTTGGCTTCAAATCACAATGAACCACGGGCGTTGAGTAACCATAGTGAAGGTACTCCAAGGCACAAGCCACATCTATCATTATCTCCAACCTTTTCAAGATGTCTAAGAAATAGTTGTGAGAGTACAACCATTTTTCGAGAGTGCCATTTGGAATGTACTCAATTACCAAGCCTTTGAAATCAGGGGTTGAGCAACTGCTGATGACTCCTGTTAGATTTTGGTGGCGAGGTTGCGTAGGATTTCACATTCCGTATCAAAACTTCTGAATGCCCCTTCTAGTTTCAGGTTGAACACCTTAATGGCCAATATTGTCCCATCCTGGAGTATCCCTTTGTACACTGAACCGAAACTACCTGTGCCAAGCAAATTGCTTTCGGTGAGCAAATTTGTTACTCGTAGAAGCTCATGGTAAGCAATTCTTCGATGACTTCTCACCGGCGACATATCTATTGCAGCATGATTTTTGCTTCTTCTTCGGCATCTCTTGCTTGCAAATGTGATGGCCATGGCAAACAAAATGGATGCAATTGGCAGCAAAACGTACGTAAGAAGCAGCAATCTTCTTTTCCTTGATTGGTGAGTAGAACCCAAATGACATGGCGGCACATTAAACCTAGGGGTGCCGCATAATGCCTCATTCGACAGAAATGACTCGTTTGTGAGGTTAGCAAATGGTCCTCCACTTGGAATTTCTCCGGTTAATCTATTAAAAGATACGTTGAAATACTTTAGCTGCAAGAGTGCCTCTAAAGATTTGGGAATCACACCGGTGAGATTGTTATGAGATATGTCTAGGGATTCCATGCTTATCAACCTGCCAAATGTCTGAGGAATGGAACCCTCTAGCCGGTTATGATCTAGATAAAGAATCTCCAGGCTTAGTAGACCTCCAATCGTGCTCGGGATTTCACCTGAGGATTGATTTATGGATAGATCTATCAAAAATGCAGCCTTGAAATTCCCAAGTTCTGATGGTAGGTTTCCAGTTAAAGAATTCGAGTTCAACGTAAATTGCATGAGGTCTTTGATGTTGCCAAAGCTTTTGGGTATGCTAGATGTTAATCTATTGGAACCGAGGTCGACATATCTTAGAGAAATAATATTTCCCAAGCATTCTGGCAATGGCCCAGAAAACTTATTTTGGGCCATGGCTAATCTACCCAGATGGTCTAGATGACATATTTCAACTGGAATGGGACCTTGTAATCTGTTTTGGTCCAAATATAAAATTTGGGGCTTCTGTAGACCTTTGATTGTCATCGGAACAAACCCGGTCAAGTTATTCCTTTTTTTTTTTTTTTTTTTTTTTGAAGAGGTCAATTTCATTAAAGACAAAGTCAACGCATTACATCAGAATCGAGAAGGAATTGCTAAGCGGGCGGAATACACCCGAAGAGAAAATACAATTCCTACTAAGACAATCTGCGGCTAACCAATGCGCAACTTTGTTGTTTTCTCTACAACACCAAACAAAGGACCAATTCCTAGAGTTAGCCCACTCTTTGATGTCATCTACTAGAGTTCTAATCTCCCACAATCCAGAAAAATTGGAGTCCTTAAAACAGTTGATAAGTTCTAGGCAGTCCGACTCAAAGATTGCTTCAGAAATGTCCATTTCCATTGCTACGCTGCAAGCTATTTTGAGAGCCCAAGCCTCAATGCTAATGGCCGACGTTGCGATCGTACTTCCCATACGCCAGAATTGATCTGTTCCACCACTATCTCTTGCGATAACGCCAAAGGCAGCCAAGCTGTAGGAGGATTTAAAAGCTCCATCAATATTGAATTTCACGACAGAGGGGGGAGGGGTCCATCTATTCTCCCTAACCTGTCGTGAGGTACTGATTTTAGGAACCTTAAACAATGCAAGCAAGTAATCACGGACACCCACAGAAGCAGCTTCAATTGTTTCCTTCGGATTCAGAGGTTTACCAGAAAAGATGAAGGCATTCCTAGACTTCCAAATACCCCAGCACTGATGAAGAGATGCAGATAAAGTGATCAAAACTACTCAAATTACCAATTTCCCTAGGAATTTCACCATTGATTTTACAACTATGCATTTCAATTAGTAGGATAAAAGAGGAGAGATTTCCAATTGTCGGCGGAAGGATTCCATTCAATGGATTGAATGATAACCACAAGTTTCTCAAGTGTCTGCAATTTGTCAGGGAAGTGAAGAAGCTCAATTCCGAAGATGAAGAGTCGTCTTCACCAGTTTAATTGGTTTAACCCCCAGTCCAGTACCTCTAGGAGTTTTAAATTCCCAAGTGAGTGCGGAATTGAGCCAGTGAACATGTTGTAAGAAAGGTCTAGCAAAAGCAGGTTGGTGGCATTTGAGATGAAATTTGGAATAACTCCGCTGAGATTGTTCATTCCAAGGAAAAGTCCTTCAAGATTTGGACTCCGAAGGCCTGGACTTGATGGAAGACTGCCTGAAAGGTTATTCTTCGTGAGACCTAGTGCTTGTAACCGTGACATGTTGAAGAATGTTGAGGGGATGGCGCCCGTTAGGTGGTTGTTTTCGCAATCTAGTTTCTACATATTTTGAAGAGTACCGATATCATGTGGTACCGAACCTGTACCCAAAAACGTTGTACTCCATTTGGAACTTTAACAAGAGATCCTGAAAATTATCTTAAAAACTAACTTTGGTTTTGCTAACCTCCGCCCAATAGGTGGAGAATAATATGTCAATAAATCCAAACAAGTTCGGATATTAATGTATATCTCATGAATATTAATACACTTTTACAAATATCAATACACTATTTTCGGATATCATTGCACTTTTTATATATGTTATGTATTGAAGAGCTAAATTTTGTAATTTTTTTTTTGATCTGCAAGAGCTAAATTTTGTAAATAAAATATTTTAGTTGGTGAGTGCAGAATAGTTGCCGATTTTCTTTTGAAATACTGTACTCCCTTCTATTTATTACGGTAAAAGGAAAAGTCCATGGAAAATAGAACCACCTTAGGCCTGGCTGCAGTAATTTCCTCCATGTCCCTTAACAAGGAGATGGGATTTTCATTGTCCAAAGGCCACTGGTTCTTTATGATATACTTATGGCTTAAGTCACATAAAGCACGAGCAGATGGGAGTGCGGGTGTGAGAGTGCACGCACGAAAGCATAAATGTTTAGAAGAAGTTTATTTCAAAATCCCTGAGCCTTTAATTTCGATAGCCATTACAACCTACTGAAATAAAACCAACACCGTCCGTCCTCTCTCATAATCATAATGTAAAAAAATTTCTCCTACATGGTTTTGGGAATACAATATGGGATTTTTAGCTTAGAAGGAGACTGTTTGTGTGGGAGGAGGAGGATCGAACAAGATCGATCATACAGTAGTAGTTATTATTGGTATATGTCGAAACCGCAGTCTCACTCCACTTTAAAAGTGTAAGTACACATCCGTTGGATCAACTGCTCCAATTTTTTATTTTTTTTAACCATATATAGGACTTCCTATATAGGCCTAAATATTGGTTGAGCTACGAGTGTTCTTAAAACTTACTATCAGCTTCTTCTTTTTTTTTTTTTTTGCTTGCTCTTAGAAGCACGCGTGGGTGCTGTAATTTCTACTTAATTACTCCCAAGTTTAAAAAGTAGTTATCTTATGGGAACTGCCAGTTGCACACATGTTTTTGTTTTTTTGGAAGTAGAAGTGCTTAAACAAAATATATACATTTATCAAAATCGGATAAGTAAACGATTGAAGCTACCTTACCAGACAATTTATTTCCAGAAAGAAATAAAGCTCCGAGCGAAGTACAGTTGCCGATGTGTCGTGGGATGCTCCCCTTCAGTTGATTACGGGCAAGTGAAAAAAAATCAAGTGAAGGAAGATCCGAGTTGCATACATCCATTGGCAGAGAACCAAATAGCTGGTTATCAGAAAGACCTAGCCGTTTTAAAGAAGAGATGTTGAACACTGAGGACGGTATAGAACCAGTGAGATTGGCAGAGCTAAGATGATCACCTTGTTTTGTTCACGTCTCATCTCATCTCATTTTTCTCCCTACAAGTTTCTCAATACCTTTTTCTTGCTATCTCTATCCATTCATTATCACTCATTACATCAAAAATAACTTCCAAAAATGCAAGCAAAACAAGGAGATATCTCCAGACTACCAAGGTTCCGTTCTCTGGTGGAATTTCACCTGCAAATTAAGTAATTTTACAAATTCTATAAAGTCTCCTTTGAAATGATATTTTATGCGTGACGTATATTCTAAAAGTATCTGCTTCTTTGAATTGAAAATTCACAAATTTAATTTGCGAGCTAGAATACTACTACGATATACTGACTACTATTTTGGTATGTGCGGTATGCACCATTTAACTTGTAGTATAAAAGTTCATAGCATTTCTAGGAGCATTATTAGTATTTCTAATAGTATTTAATCAACTTTGAATTCATAACATTAGCTAATAAGTGTTGGTGGGAATAGAGGGAATCGAATTTGACTTATTGGAATGACAATCTCCCATAAACTTGTCAATGCCACGCAGGGACGGAACCAAGATTTTGTAAACACGGGGGCCGACCTATGAACAAAATTTTGAAATTTGAAGGTTCGGGAATTTAAGGGAGGTTTTTTTGGTAGTAAGTAGAGAGAGATAGAAAAAGAAATGAGATCAATAATTAAAAGAAAAACTTATGAGAGGCCATGCACATAGAGAAATTGGGTTTTAGGACAAAAAACAAACACATTTTTATATCTAAATAACACCCAAAACAAATTACAATACCTAAATGTTCTCACCAAACAAAAAAAAAAAAAAATTTAAAAAAAAAAACCCGAAACCGCGCGGGGGCCTTGGCCCCCATATGACCACACTTCCCTCCGTCTCTGATGCCATGGGTTCAATCCGAATTTGACACGATTCAAATTCGATCCGACTACAAAAATTCTAAATCCAAACCGATCAGCTAATTTTTGAAGCATTATTGGATTAAATTGAACGGATAATTGATTTTTCGTTTGGTCAAACTTTAGAAGTACTTTCATTGATACGAAAGTCATCTATCTAGAACGGGTAGTCACCCCCAAATAGAAAGGAAAGCAGCCACAAAGGAGGCATATACTCACAAGAGAACATTCAGGATCTCACACAGACAAGACTCGTCTTCGACCTAAAAAAGTCATCAAGATGACGTAGAAAATCCACCACAACTACACGCACAATGAGTGAGAGAAAGTCCCATGCAAGACGATCGAAGAGAAGAGCACACGGTGAGGAAGATCGGACAAAGGAGCACACAGGCGGACTGTTCTGGCGACAATCGGCTCCGTCGACGTCGGATCTTGCCGAATCAAGGGGAGAGATCTAAAGTAGAGAGAAGGAGAGGAAGGGGAGGTGCGGGGAGGCCCAGGAAAACCCTTAGTGTTGTAACTCAGAGAGAGAGAGAAAGAGAGAGAGAGAGAGTCTAATATGATCTGATTACAAAAATCTCAATCGAACCTTCATTCTATATCCACACAAAACAAATCATCCGTCCAAATGGGCCGTAAAACTCCAACACCTTGTGGGACCGAGCTTTACACCGAGAACTCCTAACTAGGCATGTAGGCGCTGGGACGAGCGAGGCGTGAGGAGTTAAGACCAGCTAGGTGCTGGGACTAACTATTTCTGAGCATTACATCGAAAACTCTGAACTCCTCACAAAATGCTGGACAGCTAAAAGCATCCACATTAGACTCTTTATACTATTTTGTACCAATTTACATATTAAAAAGTCACATTATTATTTTAGTTATTCACATTTAAAATGTCTATTACATCGGGTTTTTTACTCACTCTCTTCTCAATTAAATATTCATACTTAAAATTACAGTTCATGTGCATGAGCAATAAAAATATTGCAGTTTATTAGAAAAAACGTTGCAGTGTGGGTTTTATCAGATTGGGAATTCCTGTAGTGCAAAGCCCTGCAAGGTACGTTGTAGGCCGCGCACGGGTCATCGATCTTGACAATGAATGGTTGAAATATGATTTTAATTATGACCAGTTTACCGGTCATAACTATTTTTTGATATGGACCGTTGATTGATGAGATCGACGGCTGTATGCCGCTCTATATGTGCACTACACGGCGTGTACTATGACACCCCCGGATTCGGTTTTATTTGGTGAATAAGGTGCTGAAAAAGGTAAGAAAAGAATAAAATAAGTTTTACCCGGTGAACCGTCACTTGCTTTAAGTAACGAGGGCTTGTAGCAAAATCAAAATATTGGTTGGTGTAGCGAGGTTGATGAGAGAGGGTTTTCAAAATTTTGCTCTCTAGTTTAACCAAAAGTGGGTTTTAAAGAGCCTGATAAAGATGCTCTAAAGCTCATGCGCTGAGAGTCTGAGACTAACTATTTTTGAGCTTTACACCGAAAACTCCTAACTCCTGGTCACAAAATTCTGTAGGCCTAATGCTCAAGCGCTGGGACTAGCTATTTCTGAGCTTTGCACCGAAAAACTCCAAACTCGTCACAAAATTCTGGTGGCCTAGGCGTTGGGACAAGCTAGGCATGTATCAAATTTTCTTCCCATTGTGAAAGTGGAAATAAATTATTACCGTGGCTATATAGAAAAAACAAAAAAGGGCCTATCAAGCTGTTGTTAAGGTTTGAAAAAATGTATTGACATGTGGGGAAAAATTATATTGAAGTCTGGGAAAGTGCAACCGTGTTTGGACTGCTGCATAGTGTCCATGCATGGTCCACCGCATGTTGTATGAGGCCCACTTTGGGCCTTACAAAAATACAAAAATTACCGATAAATTTCAAAATAATTATTTATGGGATCCTGTAAAAAATTAGCTTCAACGAATATCAGTAGATATATATTTTTTGAATTTATAGGGGCAAAACTGCAAAATATATAGAAATCTGGGAAAGTGCAACTGTGCTAGGACCGCTGCACAGTGTCCACCACATGGGCCACTGTACGTTGTGTGAGGCCCACTTTGGACCCCAAAAAAATACCCATAATTTTTAAAATACTAATAATTATTTATGGGGTATTGTAAAAAATTAGCTCCAACGAATATCGATAGATATGTTTTCTGAATTTATAAGGGCAAAACTGCAAAACTGAGCAGTTCATATCTATCGCTATCCATTGGGATTGATATTTTACAGGGCCCCATAAATAATTTTTTAAAAATTTATGGGTATTTTTCTGTATTGGGCCCCACACGGCGTGTGGTGGATACCGTGCGGTGGTCCTAGACTTTTTGGGGGAAAGTCTATTGTAAAGTGTAAAAAATGATTGAAGTGTGTTTTTTTTACTCCCTCCGTCTCAATTTAAGTGTCTACGGGAAATCATGTTTTTTAAGAAGTCAAAAAAAAAAAAAAAAAAAGCTCTAAACTTCCAAAATTAACCTTAAAACAGTAAAGTTGATTATATGTATCGAAATCACTTATATCTTTTTATATGGATATAAAAAAATATGCAATATGGATCTTGTTTGATAGATCTGAATTAATTTTATCATTCAAAGTTTTCAAAATTATGAAAAATATTATAACTTGAAAGATATTGTCAATCTAAAAATGAAACGAATATAAAAAGATATCAAATCAATTAGGAAGGAAATTAATGTTACTTTTCAGGGGTAAAATTGGAAGTTTGGCAAATTTTGATAGTTATTTTTAAAAAGTGGACACTTATTTTGAGACATCTCAAAATAAAAACGTGAGACACTTAAATTGGGAGTGTTTTCTTTGGCTTATTGACAAACATTGTGCTGTATATAGGGGTGAAACAAGTCGAGCCAAGTTGACTATAATCTTGTAGTGTTCGAGCTTGACTTGTTACCAAACAAACCTAAAACTCGAGTTTGAGCTATCATTACATGATTTGTGAGGAACACAAAATGTAAACAACGTCACCTTTTTGTGTCCATATTTCTTCTTCCAACAGCTCTGGATCTTTCATTAACTCAAGCTGAGGAAATTTACCCCCCAAAAAGAGAAAACTAAAGGTGAGGAAATTGTCATGAATGCATGTTTTAATTGGTAGGTAGCTAGTCATATTCAAGAGCACAATAAATCGGTTGTCGACGGCAAGCTTTATTTCCCCTGCGATGAGTTGTGATTACCTCTCATGCATAGCTATTAAGAGTGGGGTTGCTAGTACGTACGTACGTTGCGTGCATAATAGTCGTTAGTGGGCTTTAGCTGGCTTGGAAGAGGATATTAATTGGAGAAGCAGTCTAGCTATATAGTAGTTGCATGTGGAATTAATGTAATTAAGATGTTGATGGCCGCGGGCTGAGGTTAATTAATTGCATGCGTATTATTAAGAATGATCGACCTAGGGAGGTGCTGTGTTACTATCCCTTCATCTCCCTTCCCTTAATTGTGTGTATATATATATATATATATATATATATATATATATATATATATATATATATATAGTCCTTTTCACGTCCAAATGCCTTACGGTCCGGACCGTCTGGACCTCCCATTTCCCGATCTAATTTCGATGATCCGAGCCGCTTAATGTGATTAGAACGTAATTTTAAGGGTACCGGAGAGAAATCAGCAAAAAAAAAATGATCGGGAAAGGCTTGATCTGAACAGTTTTTTATTGAACGGTTCAGTAAAAAACTGCTCCGATCAAGCCTTTTTGATCATTTTTTTTTGCTGATTTCTCGCGAATACCCTTAAAATCACGTTCTGAACACATTGAGCGGCTCGGATCATCACATATCGATCGGGAAAGGGGAGGTCCGGATGGTGTGGACCGTAAGAGGAGTGGACCTGAACGTGTGTGTGTATATATATGATGAGAGTGCATGCATGCAATCTGGGAGCCTAAATCGGAGGTAAGGTCATGTTAAGTACGTAATTCATAAGAAAAGCGATGCTCCGATTATACAAGAGCATAAAAGACGTTAAAAGGACTTTTTTTTTTGTTTTTGCATCGTTTGAATTCTTTTAGAGCTAGCACAAAGGAGATCGATCGTTTGAATTCTTTTAGAGCTAGCACAAAGGAGATCGATGTGGGAGTAATCGCATAAGAAATTTGATATTTCGGATGTAGTGGTAGATTCATGGAGCTGGGAACTAAGGTGGGAGTAGTTTTGGTACCTTGCGAACGATTGTTGTCCAAAAACATATTGGGATCATACCCACTTACAGCTCATGGCTTACATTAATCTATATACATAGGTAAAACATATAGATAGTGTCCAAAAAGCTTATTATTACTCCAAAGAAAATAAGTTACGCTGTTTGGGGCCAATGAGAACAAGCAATGAGTAAAAACAAGCATAGTTTTAATTTACAACAATATTAAGGGATCCAGATCCTCTTTTGTCCATGTATTGGACTGGGGGAGATAATTGTGATTGTGATCGTTCATCTGCTACAATTAATGGTTCGGATCGGATGTATTTTTAAACTTTGACCTACATCTGAACCATTGAATCTACCACTGAATGGACTGTCTTATCCGGTCCAAAACATGGACTGGAGAGGAGCCGGATCCAATATTAGTAGTAGTACCAATTTATGGAAAAAGTAGTGTCCCTGGACACCACCACGTCGTGTCGTCCCATATGATGTATGGTGTAAGAGAGGTCTTGAGCATCACGTAGCGGTGGCAAATAATCTCTCCTATTTATGAGACAGATCCATGTTGCTTTCGTTCAGACAGAGGGATAGTGAACCATTAAAGAAGCAAAGCCGACCGGTGTTACCAAACTCACACTGACGGTGACGTCGGGTCCACTACGAATTCCTCACGGATGATGTTGAGAAAATGAATCCCACATTGCTTAGGAGTGAAATGGGTGATCGTTTAATAACATATGGGACCTTTCCACTCATTGCCAATTGATTTTAAGATGGATATAAAGTTTTTACTTGGTATCAAAGCAGGGTCCCTTCCACCCCACATTTTAAAAAATTCACAATCCACGTCCCACGATGACAGACCAGCAAAAAGACTGCACGATGATAGGACCCAAAAAGTGGTCACACATGACAGATCTCAAACGCGACTACACGTGAGGGGGGATGTTAAGTAAATGAATCTCACATTGCTTGGGAGTGGAATGAGTGATCATTTAATAACATTTGGGATCTCTTCACTCATTGCCAATTGGTTTTGAGATGGATATAAAGTTTCTATATGGTATCAGAGCGGGGCCCATTCCCCCTCACATTTAAAAAATTCACAATCCACACCCCACGATGGTAGGACCCCAAAGTGGTCACACGTGACAAACCTCAAACGCGGCTGCACGTGAGGAGAGATGTCAAGGAAATAGAATCCCACATTGCTTGGGAGTGGAATGGGTGATCATTTAATAACATTTGGGACCTCTCTACTCATGGCCAATTGATTTTGAGATGGATATAAAGTTTCTACAAATGATTCGAGTCGTTCAATAATTAAAAAAAAAAACGATTGGCCTAATGAAAATCAGCTCAATCTGATATGTTTAGGCGCTCGATCCAATCTTCTATTTTTTCATCCAGATTTTCGAAAGACGAGTACCTACACAAATCGAATTGAGCTGATTTTTAGTGGGTGCATTCAATTTTTTTTTTTTATAAATTATTGAACTGCTTGAATTATCTGTGCAAAATTCAAAGTGAGCTCCCTGGCCGTCAGTTCCCATCATCGGTAATCCCAGTCGGTGACTCACTTCGGCCAATCAAATGGCATGAATCAATAAGGTAGTTTAGGGTAAAAAGATCTCTACTCGAATCTACTTTCGTAGCCCTAAAGAATCGGAAAAAGGCTGCAAGGGTTTTGGTGCATCGATCAAACGAATGATAGAACATTTCAGAATTTTGGAAAAAGACGATTTGGCGGCCGATGAATGGATCTAGTGGCCGAGGAATGGATCTGGCAGCCGAAGAATTGATCTGGTGGCCGAGGAATGGATTTGGAATCCATAGTCATGGATTGATTTGGAAAAATGCTTGAACTTCCTATATCATTCCTCTTTTCGGGTGGGGTGGGGGTGTCTTACAAGGGATCACTTGTGAGGCCATTTTGTGTACTCTAGTAGTCACGAGAGATCAAGTTTTGAACCGGTTTGGGAGAGGGAGTATCATGAAGCTTGTCGTTTATGGGTCGGACCAAACCCATTTATGTCCTAAATGGCAGCCCGAATTGCTGGAATCAACCTGAAAAATTTCTGGGCCATCTCAACAACTAAAGATGATGCGTCTGGATTGTTTCCAGACTCATAGGAATCAACAATGCTGTCGGATTTGGCAATTGGGCTAATACCACTTTTTTTATGTGCAACTATCGGTACTGCTTCGTCAATTGCTGTTGATCCAGTGGGCCCTCTTTCTAACGTGGCAAAACGTTATGGAGTGTGGGTTCACATCGACGCTGCACAAGCAGGAAACGCGTGTATTTGTCCCGAGTTTCGACATTTATTGACAGGATTGAAGGTGCAAACTCTTTTAGCCTTAATGCACATAAGTGGTTCTTTACGAATTTGGATTGTTGTTGCCTATGGGTAAAAGACCCAAATGCCCTTATTAAAGCCCTATCAACAAACCCCGAGTGCGTAAGAAATATAAAAAATTGGCCTAAGGCCCACTATAGCATATTTCTAACCCACTAGGTCCACTGATCAAGTTTCTAACCCATTAAGTCCACTAATATGTATTTGGTAAGGTATAAAGTCCACTACATTTAAAAAGGGAAATAGTGTCTGACAGAATTACCCTTCCATTCAAATTCTATCCGTTTAGCCCATTATTCCCCCCATTATCCCTTCTACTTTTAAAATCACGCCAATCACAGCAGTGACGTTGGAATTTTGCAACAGAAAGAAAGAGGGAAGCTTTGCGATAGCAAGAAAGAGGGAAGATCACATATAACGTTATATACTCGTTCAACAGTTCACATTTTACGTTATATACTCATACATCAGCTCACATTTAACGTTATATACTCATTCACACATGACAGAAGATCGTAACGTTATATACTCATTCACACTAGTTCACATTTAACGTGAGATACTTTTATTTTACGTAATATATTCATTCATCAGCTCGCATTTAATATTATATACTCATTCACACAGAAACTCGCATATAACATTATATATTTTACTTTATTGAACTGGTCCGCGCAGCGGTTTCACTGACTCACTTTTGATGACGTTATATATTCAACCGAACCACTAATCAAATGTCGATTTCAAATGGTAAAAAAAAAGAAAAAGGATTAAATACTTTAAGTCATGTATATGTTTGAATTTAACAAGTAAACATATTACATTAAGTTATCTAAATCGTAAACATGTTAACAAATATGGTTTAATACACATAATATAACATATTAAATACACTTATATTGTTATTACAAGCAAGTCATTGAGGCCGCTGCGCGGACCAATTCAATAAAGTAAAAATATAATGTTATATGAGAGTTTTTGTGCAGCGAAACTCTAAAAAAAACATTACATATATGGTAATCCAACATATAATATTATAAGATCAAGATCAAATCAACAAAGCAGTCAAGATTGAGATGAAATCATGCCAACAGAGCTAACATACATGGTCATTTATCAACTTTTAGACTCAATTACATACCAATAACATTCACATATAATCTGTTGTCAAAAGTACCGCTCAGTCATATACTCATTCATTAGCTCACATTTAACGTTATATACTTATTCACACATGACAGAAGATCACATATAACGTAATATACTTGTTCACTAGTTCACATTTAACATGAGATATTTACATTTTACGTAATATACTCATTCATCAGCTCGCATTTAACATTATATACTCATTCACACGTGACAGAAGATCACATTTAACGTTATATACTCGTTCATCAATTCACATTTAATGTTAGATACTTACATTTTACGTTATATACTCATTCATCCACTCACATTTAACGTTATATACTCATTCACACATGATAGAAGATCACATATAACGATATTAAGGATGCAAGTATCAATCATTGAAACCATTACATCCGCCAATCAAAACATTCGTGTTAAAAAAAAATGAAAACGAATTCAGAGTCTACTATTGTTCAACTACGTAATTAAAATTAGATTGACAGCTCTACAAAAAGGATTCAGAGCCTGCTACTGTTCAACTATGTAGTTATAAAGTTGATCGACAGATCTACAAAACGGATTCAGAGTCTTTTGAATAGCAATATGAAAATAAGACAAAGAAATTACACCAAAAGACTTTAACCAAATTTAAATTCTAAATCTCATGTTCTTGGCTATCTTGTCAGGATCAACGATCTTAATGTGGCTCTTCAACGTCATGAGGTACCTTTGGTAGAAGGATTTGATGTGGAGGGCTCTTCTGAGGTTGGAGTTCATCCTGAACTCCATTATCATGGTGTCATTGTGGTGATTCTCCAATTTGCAATAAATTGGATTAGGCACTTCATGAAACCATACTCTTATTTCTTGTGGATTTGTCAATTCTGCACGTTTAAGAAAAAAGTTAAACAGATGGAAACGTATCGCTTTATATGTTAAAAAAATGATTCAAGAATTCGTGTATTACCATATATGTTTCATGATATCAGCTGTCAAATGAAAACCTAAACGTTATATATCTCATGATACACTATAACAGAAAATCACATATAACCATATATATTAGGTCTGCGCAGCGGCTTATAGACCTGAATATATAACCATATATATTCACAGAGCAAAATGACAATCGAACAAAATGATAAAATACCATACATTTCACAGAACAAAATGATATTTATAAACAACCAACAGGAGAATACATAACGTCATATAATGTTACGCAATAACATATAACATTACAATGTTATATGTTATAACCTAATGTTATATGTTATAACCTAATGTTATATGTTCAAGAACTTGTAGTGTAATTTCAGCCATAGAACCCGAACTAATTATATTACAGTAGGTATGTAATTAGGGTTATATGTTAAAGACTCAAATGTAAACATATAACATCATATGTTCGTCCACTGTAATGAAAATGAAGCTCATATATAACATTATATGATCCCATAAGTTCATCCAAAACCCTAACCGATCTGAAGAAATAGTAACAACTAACCTTATATGTTCAAACCTAAATTAAACTCGACTTACCTGTTTGTGTTAAAAACAACGGCAGTGGTGGGAATGAAGCCGCTGGTGGGAGAGGACAGCGATCTCGTGGAGATTTGTGCAGATCTCGTCTGGCGACCTATACTTTTGTCGAACACGAAGGTGACGCGAAGGTGAGATGCGATGGTGAGGCTGGGATGGGGAGGCGGGACAGGATGCAACGGCGACAGGAGGTGGGTGGCGATAGCGATGAGAACGGGAGGCTGGGATGGGATGTGACGGCGACTCGAGGTGGGTGGCGACGGCGGCTACGACAGGAGGTTGAGTCGAGATGCTTGCCCCAGCGGTTCCCTCCTCTCTCTCTCTCTCCCTCTCACCCCCCCCCCCCCCCCCCCCCCCCGTTTGAAAGAAATGAAAAAGAAACTGCTATAGTGGGGTATATATAGTGATTAGGGCTACAGGGTTATATTAGTATTTTTGTAGGCTAGTGGACTTAGTGGGTTATGAAACTGCTACAGTGAACTTCTGAAAAATTCTCCCTAAGAAATAAGGCTATTGAGTCGAACCAAGTAGTGGATTACAAAGACTGGCAGATTCAATTGAGCCGAAAATTTAGAGCAATGAAGCTCTAGCTTGTGCTCCTAGCTACAGAGTGGTTAACCTCCGAAATTTGATCCAAAGCCACGTCGACATGGCGAGGCATTTCGACGGGTAGTTGAAATGGACAGCAGGTTTGAGGTTGGTGTTCCAAGGAACTTTGCTATGGTGTGTTTTAGGGTTTCGCCATTGGCAGTTGGTGATCGTTTGAAGTCATGTGACGTGAAGGTTGTTAACGAATTCAACCGCGATTTGTTGGCGTCCGTCAATGGGACGGGCCGATAATTTATAACAAATAAGATGATGTAACTTGTTTTCTGTGTTTCATTTCAGGATAGATATCGATAAGTACTATAGGGGTCGGAGGTGGAGAGTATTAGAGAATCCACACACAAAAGTGTGGGGTCATTTGACACCATGTAAAAAATAAACAATGCTATTATTATGTTAAAAATTGCGATTGAATAAAAATTAATATTGATCCCATCAATAGGATCAAACTTTCAACAATCCAAGTGACTGAGTGCTTCATCTAAGTTAGAGTTTAAGCCTGGTTCCCCTCTCCCTTGGATAGTTGTATGTGTTGTTGATGTTCTTGTATTAATAAAATAATATAATTGTGGTATTGCCTCCTTGTCATCTCTTTCGGCCGACATGTTTTTTTATTTAATAGTATTTCTTTAGTTACTATGGAGATGAATTTGAATGGCTTCTATATTTTCCATATGATGATTTGTACACGATAGACTATTTATGATGATTTGTACACGATAGATGTAATAGTCGACTATGCTTTACTATATTGATGATTTTGAGATAGGGAGCCGATAATGCCACGAGCATTTCTTTTCCTGCCACGACCATTTAATGCACTTGAAGTCAAAGTGACTATTTTGTCCTCTTTGGTCAAAAGCTGGGCCTTAGAAATCCTAAACAAAACCCGTCCTTCTCCCTGTTCCATTTTTTTCTTGCTTTACAATGTTCTAACCTCTAACTTTATTTTAAATTTTGTTTCTCTTTATTATAATGCTTTACTTTTGTTAATTTTTTTGAAAATGAAAAATACAGTATGACACAAAATTGAAAAAAAATAGGATCTAAAACAGCCGTCCATTTGGAATTATATTTGTCTTTAGTAAACTCTTTTAAGCGTTTGGTTATACTTTTCTACCCAATTGTGGGTACACAATTTAGTGTCATCCTCCAACTATACACCAGATTACATAAGATTCATTTTGGAGTCATACACTATTAATCAGAGTCATTCAATTTGCTTGAAATGGTAAGTACCGCTGGGCGTTTATCAATACAATCTTCTCATTTTTTACAAAAAAAAATTTGCTTGAAATATTATTCTAATGGCCCTTCCAAAAAACCAACTCAGTCACATATAGGTAAGGGCTTAATCAGTTGATTCAATTTTTCTCCCTACAAATGCTGAAAAAAAAATTTGATTAAGCCCTTATCCATAATCGAATCAGCTGATTTTTTTACAAAAACTCTTAGAACATGTTTAACAATTTGAACCAATTCGATTGTACCCTTAGTTTCGATTGCATTTGCTGTAGCGTACCCTAAGTTTTTATATTGTATACTCAGGTGACAATTCGGGAAAGTTAATTCATGAAAGGGAATTACTGGTAATTAATGGTATTATGGTAGTATGGGCTGACTACTTTAGAAAAGAGGACAAAAGCGTCACTTTCACCATGAGTGCAAGAAAGGGTCGTGGCAGGAAAAGTAATGTTCATGGCATTATCGGCTCCCTTTGATATATTATTGGCAAACCAATAAGAAGATATCTTTGCCAATAAGAAGATATCATGCAATTGCGATTTCCATTCAATGTTAAATTTTCATTTAACAAGCCCAATGATCTGGAAGTTTTGGACTCGATGGTCCAATAGATTTTAGGGTCTGAAAATTAAACTACTGAAGTGATACTACATCCGTCTGTGTTTGTTGGTCCATTTTCGGCATTCGTGTCATGTTTTAAATTGTCTATATCTTTTTATTTATAATGGGTTTCATGATTTTGAAAAATTTGTATAATAGAACTACTCGAGATTTGCTAAATAAAATTCATATTGTATAATTTTAGAAATTCGTATTGAAAGGTATATGTACAATTTTTTAAGGTGTGTAGAATAGTTGAAGTGGACTAACAAACACGGACGGACAGAGTATCACATTTGATCCTGAACATAACAAGGATGAATATTGACGTGTTGTTCTCTCTCATTTTTAGCCTGATCAAGTCATCAATGTTTTTCAAGATAATATTAATCAGTTCAAGTAACTTTTTTGCCAATTAAATCTAATTTTCCTCAAGTAATAACAGACTTATGGCTATTGACGTACGCTATACACGTCCATATCTCTCTCTCTCTTTCTCTCTCTCAAACAAAAAAAAAATGTAGAAAATTAAAATTGAGGATTTGGATATATGTCCATAGCTCCCCCCTCCTCTCTCTCTCTCTCTCTCTCTTATATAAACAAAATAAAAATATAAAATATAAAATATAAAATATAAAATATAAAAAATTAGAATTGAGGATCTTGATACTTTTGAAGGCATAACACATTTGCATATAATATAGTATAGATAGATAGATTAAAAGGGACAGATGGAAAACCCCTGTTTAGAGGCTCACTTGGCAGCCTAGGGGCAGATTTAAAGAGGAACCTCAACCAGTGGTCAGGTGCCCCTCTGGTTTACAACTACTGCACTTTAGTCCCCAATGGACTTTATATTTTCACTAACCTCCTAAAAAGTTTACACTAGTGCTTCAAGTAGTTAGAAATTGTTAATTCATGAACTCTCGTTAGCCTCAAAACTTTTAAAGAAAAATGTAGCCTATATTGATTTGCTTCACCATATTTTTCAGAAAATTCATCTCTCATCTATTTTTTGTATTTTCATGAATATCTTATAATTAGGGGTTAGTTTTTCTCGAATTTGATGTTGAATCTATTGCTTATATTGTGTTCTTGAAACGATGGCTTTTGATTCCTAAATTAAGCGTTAATTAAGGTTGTCATTGCATACTTTCGATTTCTTCAATTCGTATGTACATTGCAGTTAGAACTTAAGGTTTTTCAATTGGGGTAACAAAATTAACAAATAAGTGTATTCAAATTAGATGGAAAAAGACTGGAATTGAAATAACATTGAACTTAATTTTGGGAAAAAAAAATTCAAGAGCATAACAAATAAGTGCCCCTCGATCTACACCTAATCTTTGGATCCGTCCGCCACTGAGGGCATCCAGGAATAACACCAAACCAAGACTGACAACAGAATAAAAGAATCAAGTTTTATACACTTAACAATGGTTCAGGTCGTCCTTCATGACTTTCCCTCACCTCCGTAATTTACAAAGGTATGGGCTTCTTCCATAGTAGGTGAAGGAATGTCTTCTGGATCCCTTTTGGGCTTAACCCACCTTCCATGAGCATTCCGCACTAACCCCTTGTTTTCTATTTGGTACCAACAATGTGGAATCCTCAACTCATCCACAAGCATGTCACAACACTTGTTCACCAAGGCAAAATCCCGTCGCGCGTTGGATCGAAACGTTGAGGTTGAGCTTACAAAACCATCAACAAGATGAAGGTAGGTCTCAAGCATATGAAACCCTAGCAAATCGATTTTTCGCTTGAGATAAGGGGAAGACTGCGCATCTAGCTTTAATTCAGCTCCGACATGAGTGTACACCCACTCCAGAGTTCCAGTGAAATCGTCAAACATTTGTAAGCTCTCATTGAAGACAATCCCTGGCATCCGAGGGACAACGTCTTGTTTCAAAACCACTCGCAAAGTCTTGACTCCCATTTGGTAAATCTCGTCTCGAAAAGCGATGTTGCCAACCCTCGGTGCACCGAAAGATACGACACTTATGGGAAGACCTGGAATTGAGGCTGCAGCTTCGTAGGCATTTAAGAGAGCCAATGCACCACCTAAGCTATGGCCAGTGATTGTAAGGCTCACTTCTTCACCTCTCCCCCTATACATTTCCACTAGCTTTTTCACTTCTTCCATGACTTGCTCTGAGGCACTTGACTTGTTATATCTAGTAGCATCACTCTTGGTCGTGTAAAGGCTTAAGAACCCATGTTCCACTTTAGCTTCTCCATGCCCTATAGGCTCTAACTTCCTTTGCATATCCTCGTACCACTCCGACGGCGCCACCGTGCCGCGCCACGCAACGACTATATCCCTCCTTCCTATTCGACGCGACTCTTCCTCATCGCTCACCGCCACGAACCCCATCCAATTGGAGTCTTTACTCCATGTTTTGCCGAGACGCGACCTCTCTAGCCACTGGGGGACATCCACGTGTGACATGGCGTAAATGTAGTTGCTCACCGTGTAGCCATGCTTCGTAAGCCCCAACTTCTCAAAGAGCCTATTACGACTGTATCTACAGCTCCCGCAGAACTCAGAGAATGAGTCAAAGTCGAAAGCATCGTAAGTCGCTTGCGCAAACTCACCGTATTTGACTATCTCTCTTCTCAGCCAAGGGTGAAGCGGATCGAGGAAATTGTGCCAATCGCAGCAACCGTGGATTTCTCGCCACTTATCAGATATGTTTTCCTTGGGAGACATCGCCGGTGTGTTGTGCCTGTCCTCCTCGTCGAAATGTAAATTCCAATTCGATGGTTGCACAGTCTTTTGGGCATGTGTTTCCGTGTGGAGGTGTAGGAGGCTCGAGAGCGATTCGGCAAGGCGAGTGGCACGGTTCATTTTCTGGGGGTCGGGATTGGGATGAGCTGGATCAACCGCGAGTTGTTGACGGGCACGGATTTTCGGAAAGGGATTGGCGGCGGGGCGGAGAGCCGCTGCGATGTGGTGGTGGATGGTGGAGGATACCGATTCCATGGTGGTGGTCTGAGTCCCAGGCACAGGTGGATTGGAGATGCCGGCTGAGACCTTTGGTTGATGTGAGAGAGAGTGGGAGAGAGAAAAGGATGGGAGAGAGATTTTATAGAGACATGGATGGAAGTGTAATTGTGTTGAATAGTCCAAGTTGGAATTAAAAGATTAGTGAATTTCAAATCCTAAGCTTGAAAATACCTTTTGTTTAATTCTTGAAGCCGCGTTGGGCGGGTCAGAGCTAGGTTCGCCCATGAGTCACGAAACCACAACGTTTACCAATTCATATATTGTTCGTGATACACTCCTGTACTATTATTTGGCACTTGCATTTGTTTTGTACTAGTAGAGAACATGCATCATGGTTGCCATATTAATCTATCTTAGGGTTGTAAACGAGCCGAGCCAAGCTTTATCAAGCTCGAGCTCAGCTTGTTTATTAAACGAGCCAAAAATTTGAGCTCAAGCTTGACTTGATTCTTAATGAGCTGAGCCCTTAACGAATTGAGCTTAGTCATTTTCTATTAAACAAGTCTTTTTAATCGAGCCGAATCTCCTTTAACAAGATGAGCTCCACTCAGCTCATTTATGTTAACGAACCTAGCCGAGTTTGCAAGCTACTCAGTTTGTTTACAACTTGCCAAAATGATTTTGTTCTCAATACAAAAAATTAGTTTGGTTGTCAGCTTTCAATAAAATTTTCGGGAAAGTATTTGGAGCAAAACAGTAACAAAAATTCTTGAAAACAGTTCTCACTCAGAAATCAATAAGATATGAAGTCGCAAAGTGTTTTGCATTTGAATATCATTGTACTATGAAAGTATTCTTTTGAAAAACTAGTTTTGGAAACGACGATTTTATTGACTTTGAACATTTCGATGAAGCGAATAGTTCTACGGAAAACGGCTATTATCGAACAGGCAATGCTAAGTTCGATCAGATTCAATTTTAAATTCATTCCAATATTTTTTTGCACGAGCGATAATGAGAGATCCTACCATCACTCGTGAGGAGAAAATGCCAAGTCGGAATGTAAAAACACGTTTACCAAACACTTTACTCATTGTGCTTGCTTGTAGTAGTTGTCACCTAACTAGCTAGCTTTTTCCTTTCCTGATTCCCACTTTGACCAAACTTACTTTCCACGCGAGTTGCTGATACTAAAGTTAAGACACAAAACGTCAGGAAACTAATGGGAACACATAAAAGAAAGAAAGGACTGTTGACTCAAGACACAACGTCAGAAAACTAATGGGAACACATAAAAGGAAGGAAGGACTGTTTTTTTTTGATCCGCATGGAAGGACTGTTGACTCAAGACTTTTTAAACCTATACCACCAAAACAAGATGCCTTTTTTTTATTTATTTTTAATTAGAAGAAGAAAAAAAGAAGTATACACAAAATACTTTTCACACCCTTCTCCGGTTATCTTAATGGCAAATTGATTATTACCTAGTTGAATAAACTATATGAAGCTCACACTATCCATATCAAAATGCACGATATCTTATCTATGGATATTCAACTAATTACCTAAATAATACACTAGATAGTGTTTATATTTTATTTATTAAGTCTGGCTTATTATGTACAAATAATAAGCCTGTCTTTTAATTAGAGAGATCAGGTAATATTGGCATCAACAATATGGATTAGAGGGGACAAGGTGGGGTAAAGCTATGTTCATTGGTTAGGGAGTGAGGGAGGGAGAAATGCATAGGATTGAGGGGAGGGACTGGGAGGATTTTGTGCGGTGGGATGGAGTTGGAGAGGGGCATGTTTGATTGTCGGATAATTTTTAGGAAGAGTTGGACAAAATAGAATTTAATAATAGGAATACAGCAAGTTATTGTTCAAATTCGGTACCTTACACCTCTAATTTCGTTCCGACTCAAATACCTGTCAAAATACTTTTAAATTAATTTTTCCCTTCCAATACCGGACAAATACCAGAGTATTTTTTATTTTTCTTTTTAATAAATATGTATATTATACTAGTAAATTTTTTTTTGTGAAAAAATAACGCTAACAATGATAAATCCAAAACAGTACCCTCACTCCGATATACCAGTAGGAAAACCTGTACTCCAGTTGGTACGGTATTTCAAAACCTTGGAATATAGAGGACAAGTAGAGTCTACGGGATAATAGATGAGATTATATGAATATTGGAATTAGGTATACTGCGTTTGGTTAGAATGATATAAAGGTGAATAAAGATGATGGAGGTTATTTTGACCGTTGTATACGGAGGGAAATAATCTAGAGAAGGAAAAATAGTGATTACTTAGGCCCCGTTTTCGCTAGCCAAAAAGCTGTGAACAACTTCTTGGTTTTGTCCTCATTCAAATTTTTATCCCGTTCGTAAGTTTTGTGCCAAACTTTTAACTATAATTGGTTCGTCTCGACGAAAAAAATCAAAAAAGTAAAAAATTATGACATTTACACATTTTTTAGAATATCGGGTAATGTAGTTTGACCCATTTAACCGACTTATTTAAGATTCCTTTGCTATGAGTTAAAACGGAGTTATGACCCATTTTAATTTGAACCCATTTTAAAAATGGGTTAGATTTGAACCAATTTATAATGGATACATAATGGTCTCTCATCTTACAACTGACGGAAAATAAAAGAACACTATCAAATCTAACACAAAGCAGAAAAAGGAAACGATCACTATCTCTCTCGTCCGTAGTAAAAGGAATAATATTTGCCTCTGTATTTCAGGGTACGAACCAATTTACAATAGTACTACTATAATTCTACAAAGTTGGCAGGATCAAGGAAAGAGCCTCATCACTGTTCTTATCTTTCAAAAAAACAATGGCTAAATCAGAGCAGCCATCTCAAGAGCCTACCATATGTGACATGATGAATCGATAACAGAAAAATTCTAAACCATGACTTACAAGTTAAATCTGTATGTCATCTAAAGTTGCAGCAGTGGGCCCGACCCCTTGCCAAATTGTCCCATAAGCATATCATCTGTCTAGGGGATTGGTAATGAGCCGTGTAGTAATTCTCCATGCAACCGTATTGACAAAACTTCCAGTTGTGGGAGTACTGGACCGGCGTGGAGCTGTTGAACTGCTCAACCCACATTCCCATGCTCACATCCTCCATCTTGAACAGCTGCAAAAACAAAAAAAAACAAAAAAACAAAACAAAAAAAAAACAAATGATTTATAGTTTTCAGACACGAAACCCTAAACCTTAACCAAACAAATGTTAAGGTTTGAGTTCGGATTTATGGATTTGGGCATCACTTATTCAACATGGTACTCTGGCTTTACGTCTCAAGAAAAGGGTTTGCTTTAAGTTGGTGGACTTGAAATAACTATTTCACAATGGGTACTTCATTCAAATCCTTCCATTAATGATCGTACTTAGAAAGGAGTTAGAGCACAATACTGTCGCTATCAACTTATGAAGTTCAACTTCAAATCCTCTCATTACAAATCCACTTGTTCAAATGGGGCAAAATGTACAAGGTTCCAGAGTTACAAACCCGTAGGTGCCGATTGGAATGTTGAGAGATGATGAATTTAGCAATATCGCTGGTTATTATGTACCCAGGCCCATTGGCATAAGGAGGATATACTTCATGAGGCCATTCCTGTCACATCAGACCAACCATAAGATACATTAGCCAAAGCTAAATCTTACACTCATCAGTGATATTGGAATGGTTTCAGCTGATCATTTCTGGATAATTTTTTATTTGAAGCTGTCATACCTCGTAAGTGACAGCCCATTTCCCACTTCTAAGAGGCCGATGTAAAAGATTGAGGTTGCCCATGTAAAGAGACCGTTTAGGAGAGACGCCTTCGATTTCTTTCATGACAGTGTCCACCCTAACAAATGTGTCGTCGTCACATTTCATGATGTGAGCAGCTGTCACATTTTGAACCTGCATAGGGAACTTTTGGGTTAAGGCCTTAAGGGGTATATAAAGCACTGCTTAACAGAGTACTAGAGTAATCCATTAATGAAATAATGAAGGAGATTTGAAAATAAAACAAGACTAGAAGGTGAAAATAAACTCACCCCATACTCGCAGATGGTAATAGTTTTTAGAACCACAAGCTCATAGCGATCCATGAATGGCAAAATCACAATATCGCCAAAGTAAGCGGCTTCTTTCTTCAGAATTGCATTCACCTCCTTCCTCGGATTCTGCATGTGTTTTTCTAATGAGTAGAATTCGCAAATAGAGACCGACTCTTTGATATATTGAACAATATATAATTAAACAATGACAACAGCAGGAGAAGCCAGTCTAAAACTATAAGAGGTAGCAACCACACAAATCCTTTTACATATCAGAAACAATATAGGCACCCGTGCAACTAATATGTTTCTATGAGATGATTGCAGGCCATGTGTCATATTTTTATGGACACTTTCTGCTTCATCAAGTGCATAAAGACAAGTAGAAAATCCAAATTTCAAGTAAAATTCGAGCCAATCTCAGACAATGAAACTTGAAAGCATAATCGACTAGATAATACCCTTAATATCATATAATACCCAAATGACACATTACCTTTTTCCCTGCATCAGATAACACAGGTATCTGAGATAGCAAGAGAAGCAGACTCAAGAAGCGTGGCTCATCGAGAAAGTTGTAAACTGGCATCTTATGGTTTCTCTAAAGCAATAAGAAAATTTTGGAATGAAGTTTTCTTCCATAATGTACATTTAGATAAACGGAAACCACAATCCTGATGATTTGCAGATTTAGGATGCTGAATTTTGTGGAAACATCTCAAAAAACACGCTACGAAATGATATCTTAACTTGCTTCCCCAATTTTTCGCAGTTCATATTAAGAGACATGGATAATGTTCCATGTTGACGTGTCATTGTACATAGGAATTTGACGGCTCGTAACTATCACCGGACACACGAACCCAAGTCCGTGTAACATAGCGATCTGAGCATTTCTACAAGTACATACTGACTTTCAGAAAGTTTTCATCCCAAACAACCGAAGCGAGGAACTCCTAGCCTGCTAGTATCTTCTGTATTAACTCAATTTTGCTTGCAAAAGTTTATGCATCCCTTTAAGTGAAATAGCACAGGAACCTTACCAATGCAACAAAGAAACGAACTACTACATCCAAGGACTTGATTGCTGGAGATTGCATCCAAGTTTTTCTAACTGCCATGCGTTCTGCAAAATGATTGGTTGCAGAGAGTATCCCAATAAAAAGTCTAACAGGGGTTTTGGGCAACGGGAGAGCTTTCCATTTTGAAGACATTTCTAGTACCCTTTGGGGTGAGAAGCTTGGGTGAGATGTTGGCAGAGAGGTAGCATAAACTGAATCAATATCCACATCACCTTTAATTGCCAATCCAGTTGCATCTCCAAGTGTAAACCCCTGAATCAACAAGTATAAGGTCAGAAGAGAACCTCAACTCATGTAAGACAGTAACTTATAACAAAACGGTGGCATACAGGATGATGAACTGAACACCACTTATGAACATTTTTGGCAAGATAGAATTAGAATGAAATAGTCCTAAGCATGAAAGAATTTATGCTAAGATAACACACTCGTCCCCTTTAGTACTATAATTTTGCAAACTGTCTAATAGGCGTAGATATTACACACGCAATGCCAAAAAAGTTACAATTTCAACAAAAAAATTACACGAAGATCAATATACATTCATAGATATGTATGCATTTTTCATGGATGTTGAGACCCTTTTAGCACATTCATCACTGGCCCGGGGGCTGTTGTTAGCAATTTGTCTATGGTTGATTAGCAAAAAGGCAAAAAAAGTCAAGTATGTTTTTAAGTATTGACCCCACTGCTCGAAAATCCTAGCTCCACCCCTGGGTAGTACTGATCGAAGATACTATGAGAGAAAATAGACTAAAGTGGTTTGAACATATCCATCCTAGATCAGCCAATGCGGTAGTTAGGACTTAGGAGTGATATATAGAGGCTAACATTGAGGGGAGGGGTAGACCAAAATTGAATTTAGAGGCGGTAGTTCAAAAGGATCTAGGTTTATAGAATATCACGGAATACGATGCCCTCAATAGAGCTCAATGGAAAAGATGGATTTATATAGCCGACCCCAATGAATTGGGACTAAACGCTCAGTTTGGTTAGTGACAATTGGTGATACTCCATGATATCTCAGTCAACACCACAAAATGACGTGTCATATAGCTGAACAAGAGACCACAGCATTAGTGACCTACTAGGTGACTCCAAACAGAGGTAAACAGGATCTATAAGGAAATCAAACACATATAAGCGGAATAGAAGAACCTCAAAACAACTAGTCTCACAGAGCATACAAGAGAAAATCTGTTTTCACGAATGGGGAGCACGCGAGTTTGTCAATGAATATATGATAATGAGAATGAGATAAACAAGTAATCTCCTCTCCTCTAAAATTTCACATGGCCGAAAGCTATATAAATAAGAAATAGCATAAAAGGAGTGCCATTTGCTTATCCAGCTGTTGTCTAACTAAGCCCATGTATCCCACGAACATCCTCAAGGGCCAATGCTAAGAAAGCTGGCAAGAGTTATAAAGCTCATAACAGAATACTCCTGGATCAGAGGTAGGATGTAGGTTTGTAACATACAGTTCGATATGGAAATGAAGTCACGTGTCGACCTCCAACATTAATATGAAAGCCATCAATACCAGCACGAACACTCAAAACAAACAATCTACTCTCCACAAAAGGAAATGGCCACGTCACTTCCGGTTTCTGCGATCGACCAATGAATCGCTGGAACCATGAGGTTGTCTTGGACTCTTTTGAATCAATTATGCCATTTCGCATCCATTTTTCACATCTCCTATGTCCATCAACTGCCAAGACAAAAAGAAATAAACAGGAACTTATCATTCAATTGCGGTAATTACATAAAACAATATTTCAAAGAGCCTACATTTTATGAGCATAATAATTAATGCTCCATCCCAGATTTAAACACACAAGCCCACAAAAACAAAATGGTTATGCAATATCAGCAAAAAGACCAGTATGGACAAATTCAGTAACAAACTCAAAATTTGATAAAAAGGAGCCAAAAAAAAAGGGGAACAAAAAAGAACGTTGTGAAATCACAAACTTACCACAGCAAGCAATATTATCTTCGGATTTCAATTTAATACAACGAATGCAATAAGTTTTCCACGTAGAATTAACAGTTAGACATCATATGCAACGGGTATTTCATCCAAGAGACCAAGAATAATTTCCATATCCCTCTTTGCTGTAAAAGGCCAAAGTTAAACATGCAATACAAGCAATAAACTGTTTCAGAAACGCTTCAAGAATCAAGACTTATGGAGAAATCTTATTACTACTAATTCCAATAACATCGTCAAAGTACAAGTGTTTTACTTAACACTGTCTCACCCAGATACAGGAGAAATGATTACGCCATGAACGTAAGATTTTCAGCTATAGAGCCGTTCAAAATATTAAAGACGCAGCTATAAAAGAAGAAAAAATAACTGACTTCAATCCGCTCCACATTCAAAACCTCATCAGTTGTAAGTTATGGGTCTCAATTATACAAACCACATAAAAATACCATATTACTGCTTATTCACTTATCATTTCACTGATCTTTTGCACATACACTTGGTAAAAACAGGAAGAAGGTGACATTGGATCCATTGCCTGACTTTTCAGTGATAAATCTAACCTCCTACACCTACCAATGTAAAAGGTTCCATTGTAAAAAAGATAGCTCAAAGGTATTATTCTTGAACTTATTGGTGAATGAATTAAGAGCCTCACAAAAATCCTGCATGACCCACCAATTTTTTATCGAAAGTTGATTCTGTGTCATAGAGTGGGGTTGAGACTCATGAACACTTGTTCTCTATTTTCCTTTTCTCCTCCCAAATATAGGGTCAACTGTTAAGGAGGAATAAGGTGCATAGAGGCCCTGCAGGTTTTGCCCAGGAGTTGGAGTGGATGGGACAGAACAAGAAGGGGGATAGCATGCAGAATTCTATATATAAGCTGTCTTTTGCAGCCACTTTATACAATGTACGGAAGAAAGACGTTCCTGGATTTTCAGAATAGAGGAGATGGTGTGGAAGCAGTGCTGAGAAGAGTTGTGGCTGATATGAGGACTTGTCTTATTTCTTGGAGGAATATAAAAGAATCCCCAATGAACAAGGATCTATGTTTGGCTTTGAAAATATCTAGTAGGATTTTTTCCCCCTCGTAGCAGTATTACTGGTTGTGAGGGTAGTGGTTTTGTTTCTGAATTAGGAACATTTGCTCTAGGATAGTGTGCTCCTGGTTTACTCCTGTTGTTGCCTCGTTTGGGTGGTAGTGGCAGTAATGTAACTCAGGGGTATGCCCCGGTGTTCTGGTTTCTAGGTTTTGGTTTGCAATAAAATTTAATTTACCGTGGCAGTAATGTAACTCAGGGGTATGCCCCGGTGTTCTGGTTTCTAGGTTTTGGTTTGCAATAAAATTTAATTTACCCAAAAAAAAAAAAAATCATTCAAAAAGGGTTCAAAGCTAAAACATAATGCGAAAAAGCCTCAAATCTCTCGAGATGATTCTGACGTAATTTATGCCTCATCCAATCCATCTGAACCACTAATCAAACCAAGCCTTAAAGAAAACCATCTCACCGATAACAAAATGGAATTAATTTTCAAGATATATGAAAATCCAGTCACTAGAAGATCAATTTCATATTTCCTACATCTTTTCCCTTTTGCAAGCATTCTTAGGGCAGAGCATAAATACAAAAAATGACATGGAAAGCCGAGAAGGAAAAACAGAACTCATACCAAGCATATCATCTTCATTATTGGATGGTAACCCATCACACCTTTGAGCTGTCCCCCATTGCATCCTGTAACAGGTATTGTGTTCAATGACTGGTAGTTCACTCCAATCTCCTCTCAGCCTAGGATTCAGATGCAGAATCTTGGGTGGGTCCTCCCCGACCACCGACTTCAACCCTTGCAATTCAACCATAAATTGTGAAACCAGCACCAATGGATTACCTCTCTTCGCTGTTGCAAGTTTTGGAACATACTCTTGATGTGCGTGATGCGGTGTCCCCACCACTGTAATGGAAGAACCTGCCGCAAGCCCACAAGGAAGGAACATGATATGGTCACCCTTAGCAAATTCTTCACCACTCATTGAAACCCATGAAGGACAGGACTCAGGCTTCCCCTCAAGTATAGAACTATGGCTTATATCATTCTCATTGATTTTTTCCACTTCTTCCCACGCCTTCAATCCTAATTCCCATGCCTCATCTGCCATTCTTTCTAACACTGACAAATCCAGAGTCCTATTCCTCCGCCTCATTATCTCACCCGTTATTCGACCATAACGATGCTGGAGAGGCTTTATTGGTGGGGATTCTCCTTTCCCCACTTTTACTGCCTCTTTATGTGATGTCCAGGGTGCATTTTGGTTTTCATTATCTTCTAATTCCCTAGTAGACAAATCCTCTCGGATATTATCGAAAATTGGCTTGATCAAGTCTCCATCTTTGGCATCCCCTGCCGAAACCTCATCCGGAGCTGCATTAGTATCGTCACCACTCAACACCGAAGCAATCTCCAATAACCGAGGGAACTTGAAGGAAACAAAAATCAAGTACAATGCAGCTATTGCCAACAAAAAATGAGACAGCTTGCACCTCCTCGCGGCAGGAAATTCGCTTTTCGGCCTCTTCATCATCTAAAACTCCAAAAAGTAACAAACTTCAAATCCTTCAGAGAACCCAGAAAGCAGGACAACCCATCTTGTCATGAAGACAGGAAATACAGAGGCAAACAAAAAAAACCCAACACATCTGCCGAAGAGAGTATTCTCACTTTTTAACCCAAACCAAACTAAATCCTTTTAACAAACCCAAATCCCTAGACAACCCATTTATCATGAAGATCAGAAATACCAAGGCAAACAAAGAAACCCAATGAATATGCAGAAGAAACCCTCGATTCTCAACCCTAAACCAACTTCAATTTACTAATGCATATCACCATAGCCAAATTCCCTAGCATTGCAGCAAGCATTTGGTTTACAGTGATAGCATAAAAGAGAGATCTTAGAAGCTCAATGCATCAAGTAAATTACCTGTCACCAATCAACAGTAATCGAGCAACGGAAGAGATTGTTCCAGAAGAAGAATGGGAATATGGGAGGGAATGTAAATGTAGAGAATGTGAAAGGGTGTCGTAACCCTAGGAATGCAAAGCAGATGGACGATAAAAAAATGGCACTTTGTGCGCTTGGTAATAAAGTTTTGTATTTTGGGTCTCAGAGGAAAGATACTCGAAGTTTTGGTATCGTAATGCAAATAAGTAGTAGAACTTTTGTCCATGTATTAGCTTTGCTAGCGCATTTCCGGGGGGAAAAAAAGGGCGCGACTATTCGCAGCCCTTTATTTTCTCACATAGCCCACTACATTGCGGTAAGTGGTTGTTGAAAATCATAAATAATATTTCGGTAAATACCTGTTAAAAACAAAATTATATTTCGGTAACTACATGTCAAAAATATGTTCAACTTTCGGTAAACAATTGCCGAAAAAACATTTTCGGTAAATAGCTATTGAAAAAAATATTATATTTCGGTAATTGGTTGCTGAAAATGTATTTCAATTTCGGTAACTAACTATCGAGTATAATTGAAATTTTTTAATGGGCTATGGGGGAAATAAAGGGCTGCAAATAGCAGCGCCCAATAAAAATTTAACAACTCATGTGTTTGGGGTAACTTACTCGCACCTCGACTAATTATGGGATTCAATCCTAATGTTCATTTGTGGGTAGCCCAATTAACGCCGATGCAAAGCTCTATTTGACCTGGTCCCAAAAGAGTTATTAACACCTGAAACCTTACGAGCGAATAAACCTCAACTTCTGTCTTGACCACAAGGCCAACCGTTTGGGATTTACTACTTTTTTTTTTTAGCCAAACACAAAATTTGAGTCAAATCTCCCCGAAATGCACTCCACCCCTGATTTAAACTTATATTACCAAATGGAGTTTTACTCAAATTTAAAAAAAAAAAAAAACAACAACTCAAATTTTGCAAGACTACTTTATCCCTCGCAAATTTACAATCATGTCATTAATGGAATTATTACTCACATTTGTGTTTAAATTTGGGTTTGCTCATCTTCATATCAAATGAAACTTTTTTACGTAAATTTTTAATCAAATTTGAATAAAAGTATGAGTAAGGACCGGCGATGCTCTATAGAAATATCTTGCCAATAAATAAATAAATAAAAAGTAGAACTTTTGTTCAGTAGACCTAATGTGAAAATAACTCCAAATATTTGCAGAACAATGATTATTGAACCACACATATTGACACAAATACTTTACATACATTGATATCTTTTGGTGGATTAGTGTGTGTGGATCCCAATGTGAATGGGCTTGTGTAAGTGTCTAAGGTCGTAGAATGATTGTTTGTAGAAACATGAAATAGGTCGGAATTTCGTGTTCATGCGGAGAAACTAAATAGTATTTCCATTTGGACCCAAGACGGTACCTAGCGCACATCCTTGATCCTTAACGTCGTCTTGTTGGAAAAAAATTCAGTGCCAAGCGGATACCACGTGATACCCGCTCGCGCATCTGAGCCGTTCTCGTGTGCTTGAACGGCTCAGATATGGAGAGAGAAAAAAGAGAGAGAAAGTGTTGAGGTGAGAGGAGAGAGAGGGTTGCAATTCAAGCTGTCCAAAAGTGTATTGGACGACTCGGATGCACCAAACGGATATCACGTAGTATATACCCGCTCGACACTGAAAAATCACTCCGTCTTGTTGGATGGTCGGTCGTCTTCGGTAGATCTTCCAAAGTATAAAAAAGGAATAAGAGATGCATTGCAGCCTATCGCTGTGGTCTCAAATTTAGATGGTTGATTGGTAAGCAGTTGGACCAGAGTTTTGTGGGGAGGGTTGGATGTCACTTTGACTTGCATAACTTGCAAGGAATAATGTTAATGTTATGCAAAGCTGGCCGACCGGTAAGATGTAAGCGGTTCGGTACAGCCAATTTCTATGGAAAATAAAAATACTGAACCGGATTAAATTGATTTTTGATTATTGTGTACCGAAACAAACTAATATTGCCAACAAATCGCACCGAACCAC